>JACAXG010000001.1:29954257-30554257 GCA_018881555.1 Amblyornis subalaris | reverse complement strand
AGCAGATATTGAAAAACAGGGGATGGAGGAAGGATTTGTTTTCCTACAGTGCCACAGGAAGGGTTTTTTTGTCCTTTTCTCCAACCTCTCCCAGCAGGTCAGCAGAAGCCGGGGCCGTGGCACTGCTCACTAGAAGGCAGCCCTGGTTCCACAGCCCTGTGGTGCAGTGATGCTTTCTGAGCTCTGCAGAYGAGCTTCACCAAGTCTGAACATAAGGCAGCTCCTAACAATCTCACCAGTACTTTCTTCCTCACTCACAGAAGTTCGGTTCCTTTCCAAGACATAGTCTGTACCTAAAGATCACTTTAAATTCKATTTTCCAAACAAATACACTAAGGCCTCTACAGAAATAGAAGAGGCAAAGTTTAAAATTCAACTTGACCATGAGCTATGAAAGTTACTATTAAAAGAGCTCTTTGTGACAGGAATAATGAATATTAAAGAAGCTTATTTTTTGACCCAGGCATCTGCCTCATTCCCCCTTCTTCATATCTCACCTCTTCTTTCAGCTCAGTGTTTTACAGAGGCTTTAAGGAATGTAACTGAAGTGACCTGAACTCTTGATCAACCCTTCTCAAGGAAAATATTTAACAGCAACAAATCCTAAGTTGTTAGTATCCGAAGGAAAAAAAAGCTGCTTCCCAAGGAATAGATTTCCTCTATGTTGGAGTTATAGTTGCAGTGTTTTGTTCATAGGAGGACCACTTCAATACATTGTAATCTCCTCAATGCTACAGAGCCATTAGCTATGTGTGAGTACATCAATAGCTGCTATTCTAACTGAAGAAAAGCTAAATTTCCATCTAAATCCAAAATCAGGGTCTTTACTCTGGGTTTACTCTGCAGAAGAAAAACAAATTACTAATTTTCTGATAATTAGAGAAGTTAACCTGTTACTCTGGAACTGACCCTGAAGGACAAAGAGAAGATAAAGCTGCTAGTGCCATGCCTTTTAAACCAAATTCCACTTCARAGAGTTC
Organism: Amblyornis subalaris; assembly: GCA_018881555.1. Taxonomy (NCBI): domain Eukaryota; kingdom Metazoa; phylum Chordata; class Aves; order Passeriformes; family Ptilonorhynchidae; genus Amblyornis; species Amblyornis subalaris. The sequence goes on along the minus strand of JACAXG010000001.1, from coordinate 30,553,277 downwards.
CACCTGAGCATGAATTTTGAATAGTTTCACTGAAATCCACRACTCATTTACCAAAAAAAGATACCAGATTTAAAACTGTGGCTTCAACAGGACCTACATCAAAAACAACTTCCAAGGAAGGAAAGAAGGAAGGAAGACTGATTCTCACAAAGACTCCAGCTTTGCAATTTAAGGTGGCTTTTGAAGATATTTAATATACATAGAAAGTGATTTTCCCTTTACAACTGTCATAGTTTTCTCCCTTCCTTCTGTATTTCTGCTCTTGGTGAGTTTGGAGAAATACTAAGACAATTCACAGATGGAACATTAACTAGACAGCTAACAATTTGTAAAAGAGAGGGCTTAATTTCACTACCAGAAAAAAATCTGTCAGGGACATGCACCTCAGTCATACCAGAAACAGCTGCAAAGACCTAAATGGAAAGGAATTTGTGGGTCCCAGTCACATGGGCTGCTCTGCCCCAGGAAAAAGTGAGCTGTCACACTCTTATTTCTGTAGTCTATCTTAAAAGTCTTTTCAGCCATCCCTTAAAGATTATTTTTGCATTTTAATGTCTCTTGAATGTAATTTCATGCTATCCAAATCATAGCTTACATGGGTTTTAGTTTATTTCTTATGTACTCCAAGTCTTCCAAGTCACCTCTAATGGACTTAAATGGCTCATGTTTTCATGCACTTATAGTAGTATTAAATTATCTCCTTTTCAGGAGGGCAAACAGTCATCCAGCATTTGTAATATTGGGCTATCTTGGCAGCATTGTAGCTGTCACTAAACATCCATGCTAAGGTGAACATCATCCTATTGCTATACTTCATGACAACCTTCCATGATATCACAGAATCATAGAATCTCTAAGGTTGGAAAAGACCTCCAAGATCATCAAGTCCAATCAGTGACTGATCAGAACTTTGTCAACTAAACCACAGCACGACGTGCCACGTCCAGTTGTTTCTTGAACACCTCCAGGGATGGTGACTTCATCACATCCCTGGGCAGCACACTCCAATGCTTGGCAAAAATATATTACTTCTGAGGAATTTGTGTTTTTATAGGAATGTACTCATTAATTAAATATTTCACTTGTTGTGAACACAAACTCTATGACCAACAACTGAGTGTAATAACCTACATACAGTTTTGTCTGAACATCAGTTGGGTCAGGTTCCCAGCTATGCAATACTAGCGAGTTTATGCATGTGGGGAGCAGAAAGTAGCACATCTGCAGATGGCAAAGACKTCTTTTTCATGCAGTCTTTAATTCTGGGCCACACAGTCCACCAGGTAGGAGGCTCTTGCTAGTTAACCTCTTTAATTTATCTGTTTATATCTAGTCTCATGAGAAGGCAAGGTGCATTATCAAAGCAAATTGTCCTCACAACCGAGATTGGACTGGGTAATAAGAAAATTTGCCACTCTACTTACTGGGCTTACACACTCYTAAATTGATTAAATATGTAATGAATATTTTCTTAGTGTGTGATGAATCAAAGATGATGACAGATTTAAAGAAAGTTGCGTACTTCCAGAGCAGCCAAGTAACATTTTTTTTTTAGACAATTTTAACTGTTTAAYGTTAAAAGAAATTATAGGTAGGTAGACAAATAATAAAAATGCAACTCTGAGTGCAACATTTGAAAAGTTACACTCCTTCAAAAGTTACTGGTGAAATGAATGGCACAGCAGATGAACAGTGTAATTTACTCAACAGCAATACAAAGTCCTTCTTTGTAAGGAAAAGCAACATATGTTGGAATYCTTTACGGATACCATCAGTTCCAAATTACTGAATTACAACAAATTTAATGTGCTGTGAGGCATGAACACAAAAACACAGAAAATCCTGGGCTTCAATTTCTTCCTCAGGAAGAAATTACAGGACAAACTTTCTGATGACTGTGTAACTTCACCTGACCTGTTCATAAGCTTGCAAAGGGGTACAAACAGTAATATTTGGTGTTTAATTGTGCATTAATGAAATTAATTCACACACCATTAATTTAATTAATGAATATTTCTTCAAATAAGCTTCCTGTCATCTTTCCAAATTTTAATTTAGAACATTATTCTGCATCTTGCCAGAAGAAGTAAGCTTAGTTGTGTAATCATCCTTCCCAGCTAACGATGTCACCAAAATATCACATGCTTGTGATCACATCTCTCTCTTTTAGGAAGACCATAAGTGACAAAAACCCTGTCCAGTCATGTTCTCAGCTTTATGTTAAAAGCATTTTATATCCTGGTGCTCCAGGGACTAATCTGAATGAGTGCAGAAATAACATCTGTTTTTTACTTCCCTTGTGAAAGCCGTATTCCCCTGGCTGCTACAAGAAACAAGGAGTGAGTCAGGACAATGCTGAAAGCCAGAAGGGGGAAATAAAATATACTGGGGAGCGAAAGATTTCTCATTCAAAATCTTGCCTTCCAATTTAATATGTGTATTTCACATACTGGGGAAAAAAGAGCTACTGAACACTTTCCTGCACGACACTCTCATAACAGCTGTACCTGGGGTCGCATCCCCACCGCTGGCACCTTGCACACCATTTCTTCTCTACAGCAGGGCAGAAGGTGAAGGGGCAAAGAGCTCCATGGCACAAGATCTGTCTGGGCTGCCATGAGTACTGTCAGGAGCCTAACAAGTTGCCTCACCAGCAATTAAACTAATTAAATCTGACTTTTTAATGCTTTGTGGTCTGTCTTTATGCCTCCCTGCCCTACTATTACTGTTTGTCCATAACTCTACATCCCGGTCCCACACCTTCAGTCTTGTCACCACCTTTTTCCTAATGCCTCCACAAAACACATTCCCTCCTACCAAACGTGACAGGAACCAGCCAGTGCCTCTCAATACGCAGACATGGTAACACAAACAGCATTATTAACTTAGGAAGAGAAAAAGCTTATAACAACCCCAGGCTGACAGATTCCTAACAAGAATTTTATTTTTTTTAGTCCCATTTTTAAGTTCAGGGAAGCAAAAAATTTTAAAACCCCACCTTACTAGTACTTTAGTGTCACACAAAGGAAAACATCTGCATTGATGGCTTGGGTCAAGACAACCTATTATAAAAAGCCTGAGACATTTGGAAGCTTATCCTGCTTCCTAAATATCATCTCTGAGTTAAGCATCCTACTAGCCTCCTGTTCTCCAAACATATTGCGCTGTTTACCCACTTGTCATCCTCTCATATCAGTGCTTTTTACTATGCAGTGCTCTGAAGTATGGCCTTCCTGAATTCAATGACAGTTTTCACATCCAACTGATGCCTCTGCAGCATCTCTGTGATACCAAGCATGCAACAAATCAACCCGATCAACAAAACTGACCTCTCCATTTGTCTATTTGTCCTTACACTGGGAGCACCCCCGAATTCTGACAAGTACCTCAGCTGTGGGAATCGCTCCTGTAACATCGAATGGAAATTTCAAGGGTGTCAGATGCCAGGTTCTGATTTTGCAGAGAAAATTCCAGTATAAGTGCAGGAACACCAGAAGCAGATTGCTTCTGCTGGAAACTTACATACACTCTTTAATTAATGATCTTACATTTAATACTTAGAAAAAACCAAAATCCTTACATCACACAGAAACATACAGAAAGAGGCTAGGAAGAAATCAATGCACATCTCACATGCAGATACATCATAACAATGCAAGAGGACAAACAGGAGAATCTAAGAGGACGCAAAGGCAACAGAAGGAAGAAAGTACCACTGATGTGGGATTTGTAGGAAAAGGATTTTGGTGCATTTCCAGTTTCTGAGTAAGAGATAAAAAGCATCTTGTACTTTTCTAAGTAGAACATCTGCCTGTTTCAATACTTTCAAATACTAATATACATCTTGTACAGGCATTAATTTTAGAGATAATGTATCTTTTAATTAAAAGTGCAATTTTTTTTAAAATGGGTGGCTGATACCCTGCAGTATCTGTGGAGCTCCATGAATTATCTTTCCAAATCTAATATTTTCTTACATCTACATATTGATTTAAAAAATCTAATGTCTATATATGATTATTTCTTCTTGTAAAGAATCTAGTCCCAACCGATTGACTATTTAGTTCTAAAATATCCCAAATATTTTGAGTTCTTGTCAACTGTATCAGGTTTATAGGGTTTGGGACTTTGCTTTTCTGCTCCACATTTCTGTATTCCAGGAAGAGTTTTAAATGCCTTGTACTATGTGAGACAGGTGACCACAGAGCCAGTGTAATGGTGCAGTGAACACCTTTGTATATGCATTACAACACCAAATCTCAAGTTAAAAGTTAATGACATCTATTACTCCGAATAATACAATTCAAGAAAGAGATAACTTGTAACTTTTTCCACTAACTAAAAGTGTTTTCAGTGCTGAAATATTACAGCGACAATATCATTGACTGCTCTTCATTCTGAGCTATGTCCATCATGAACAGCAACTGAAAGATTAGTCCTTCACAGAGCAGACCAATGTCTGAACCCTGAAATGCAAAGCATTTCAAAGGAATTCCTCTGTTACTTCCGTATAGGCAGAGAAACACATCTGAAACTAACACACATCTACATTTACTGCATTTGGGACTAAATCCACTTTATGCTCAACACATGTCTGCCCTTTGATATCAATTCTTTAGATAAGAGCTTATTTAGATAACTGCTGCTGACTTGAAATCTACAGGAAGCATTAAGGCTTTACATGAGCATATATATATATATATATATATATATATATATTTACAAAACAATTGTCACCTAGTTGTGCAGTTACACTTCCCATACTACAGCTTCTTTTTGCAATACCTTCTCCACCCACCAAACGCATGTTACCACATGTCTTCTAGCATTTCAGACTGTCCACCACCAGCATCCTTTAATACAGACAATTTCTTTTGCTTTTTTTCCCCCTCCAAAGAAAAATAAATAGGTGTTTCAAAAAATTAAACCTAGGTGTGGCAGAGAGGCTACAGAGAACAGGAGGGGGCTACCAGAGATCCCACTGAAGAGAGAGTGAAAAAGCTTGGACAGTGGTAGGAGGAGGAGCTCTCAGCTCTAAACGCCAAATGGAGAAAGAAGACTTTTCCTCTGTTCAGGATGAGCTAGAGATAAGAAAACTCAGTAAGACTTATTCTCCAGCACAATCAGCAGCTCTTCTAGGCTACACAGAATCTTCCAAGGAGACAACAAAAAGCAGCCTCATCCTTCCCCTACATGTTGCTTTTGCTGTCTTTGTGTAGGAGAGGAAAGCAGTGGATTAACATTAACATATGCCAGTCTCTGCATGTGGGAGAAATAATTTGTCCTTTTCAGGAGATGCTGTCTCAACTCTGGCCAGCAATAGGTGGGTGTGCTTCAGGGAATTCAAAATAAGCATTGCATCTGACCATAAAATGGCACATGACTTGCTTCTGGTTTAGCAGAGTCTTTAGACAAAAAATAATTAAAATAAACTTATCCCTCACTATCAAACTGGTTTTCAAAGAACGTGATCAGACTTGTATACCGCTAAGTTGGTCAGAGACCAATACTGCTCAAAGAACTCAAAGGTTTTGCTGAAAACCGAGTCACTTAGTTTTCAAGAAAAAATGAGACGAAAAAGAAAAGATTCATCCATAGATAAAAATTATTAATAATTAAGAAATCAGCAGAGAGTAATATATACACATACAGAAGAYAGCTACCAGATCAAACAGAATGGCCTTATAAAAAACCAAACAAATAAAGAAGCTCCCATCCCCCCCCCCAAATAAACCCCAAACAAAAATGTAACAAAAAAGTCATTATTTTAGGATACAAACATTATTCCAATTTTTTATTTTTTTCAAAATAAGGAAAAAACCTCAGGCACAAGACTGGCAGAATTTCTGGTTTGACAAGGCAATCAAACTGGCAAAGCAGTAGAGAATCTGAGGTCATGCCTATATTTGCAATCAAGAGGTGAGCACGACTCTTCAGGCACACAATCCACTCATCTTCACAAGTTTCATAAAGTGTGAGCATCAGCTACCTATCAACAAAATTACTCTGAGCTGACACACCAGAATGTATCTCCTACTTCTGAAATTCAGCCAAAACACTCAATTACCCCAAAGGTGACAAAACAGATAGGCTTTTCTGTTCTCAGAGGACAGAGACTAACTTTGCTAACCAAGCCAYTGAAGACTTAACTGCAGCACACAGAGATCTGCTTTTCCCATTCTCCTACTTAYAGGAAAAGTCTCAGTGCAAACAATTACCAGTAAAAAGACTTATTTTTGTGTAAGGTCAGAAAAACACCCAGCTGTTCCTTAACTGAACAATACAATAAGCCCTCATACAGGTGACCAGTTCATGGGACATCATTTGAGCTTCAAAGAAACATAGGCCAATTCTGTTACTAAAAGCTTAGTTTGCCTTTCCTTTTTGTTTAACTGGCAAATTGCATTATTACTGTTAGTTGTATGTAATCACACACATCACAAATGTTCATACTACTAAGGTAGGGTGCAATGCTGTTGAACTACAGGACAGTGACCAATTTGACATTAAATGTGACAGTGCATCTCACCTCAGTTAAAGACTATCTTCAAATAGTCAGTAGCCCTTATAGAATACCTGATTTTTATCYACTGCATATTGCTCTTGGAAAGCTCCACTGAACTACCACAGCTATATTAGAGGAGAATACTGGCCCACAACTTAAAATGGAAAGGTATCTTGTGATTAAATGCYGCAACCAAATCACATGTCAGCTTTTTCTTTTTTAAAGCCATGATACAAACTGAAGCTGATATTTTCCTTGCTATGATAAACATCACAGAAGCATATTCATCCCCATTACTTAACAACAAGAACCTATAAACTCYTGCTGATTTCTTTATCCATTTCTAAAGCACAATTGAAAATCCTACACTGCAGATAAGGATACACTGCTCACAAGATTAAAGTCAAGGTCACATATTGCACATACGCTGCTGCCTGTGAAACAGTGATCTGTTTCACAGACTCCACATATATTTTTAGAAAGGGCTGCTCTAGTCATCAGCTAACAGCCTTTGAATTACAGAAGTGAAGATAAACTTTGGCTTAAAAAGGAAAATTTAAGGCTTCTGTGCCAAAACAGACAGAYCCCTGCTGATTTAAGGAAGTAAAGTAGTTCTTTTTATCTCTTCACAAAACCTGAAGGGGAAATCCCCAACACACTGACTGTGAGCCTTACTTTCCTTCTGATGGAACCAAGAGTGAAACTCTCCAAGATTTTGATAGGACCACAGGTGGACCACCTTTGAAAAATGCTGGTTTCACAGTATGCCCAGTAGCTGGTGTTCCCTCCATGCGTCTGTTGCATGTTCTGCTCAACAGGCACTTGTGCAACTATTCATACTAAAGCTACAACAGAAGCACCAGCACCATGTAAGCAATGCTTTGTAACACYGAAAAGATTTCTGCCTTCCCCCGGGAACATTATTTGCACAAGACATCCTTAGTGGATGACACAGAATATTAGTAATCAGGAAGAAGTGAATACATTGGTATGCAATAATTATTACCGCATGATGCTCATAAAAAGATGACACTTCCAAAATGGAACATTAGGCTTAACTCATGGGTATCTGGACAGGGACTCCAAAAATTCTGTTCACATAAAAAGTGAGCAGCAAAATCTGGATTTTTAACCAGCTTTAATGATGGGAAGATCTTTAAGGCAGGCCCCAAATCAACAGGGCACAGGCTGAGTTGGGGCTGTTCAGCCTGGGGAAGAGACAGCTCCAGGAAGACCTTGTRGCACCTTCCACTACCTAAAGGGGGCTTACAGGAGAGTTGGAGATGGTGTGTGCTGATAGGACAAAGCCAYGTACTGAYAGGACAAGGGGAAATGGCTTCAAACTGAAAGACGTTAGGCTTAGATTAGATATTTGGAAGCTATTCTTTACTATAAAAGGAGTGAGGCATTGACACAGGTTGCCCAGAGATGCTGTGGACTCCTCATCCCTGGAGGCATTCAGGGACAGGCTGGACGGGGCTTTGACTGACCTGGCCTAGTGKAAAGTAYCCCTGTCCATGGCAGGGGCTGGAACTAGTTGATCTTTAAGGTCCCTTCCAACCCAAACCATTCCATTATTCTATGATTACTGTTAACTCCCTAAAATACAACTTGTTCTGTTTTGCCCAGTGTAACTAGTTAAATTGCTCTTTACTAGAAGGGATAAAATTGCAGMAGCTTTGTTCAGTAGGGAGACACACAGCAGAGATCAACCCCATGAGCAGCTACAAGTGTTCCTGTAGTGAATCACTGTTTGTACAATCAGGACTTATCCACAGAGCTGATCCAAGGCCACCAGAGATGTAAAACGTCTACCTCATCTCGCAACCTGCATGTTCTGGCAGGCCACTTGAGTAGATAAATGCTAATTTTTTGTAAGTCACTCGGAGAAGGTTCCTTTATTTACTATTGCTGCCACCAACCTGTATGTTAGCCACCTTTCAATTAGCTAATATTATTGAAGATTCTATTTTATACATTGTATGTGTTTATCTTTTTCTGGAGATATTCTAAATTATCTACATCCTATTTTARTAGGTCACACAACTCAGTAGACTACATTAGCCAAAACATTTTCAAACAGAAGAAACTCCTAATGCTCTGCCTTTGCAGTAACCTCCTTTTGGGAACCAGACTAATCCACTAGACATCATTCATTAGCAGATACACTTTATTTCAAAACTGRGGAGCCTCTGAGAAATGAGCATGATTCTCAGGAGTTTTGAAAATTCATCTGCTTAAATGCCTAAACAATGTTTCAGTTACAAAACAGCCACTTTTCARAATTTAAGTCTGAATTTTGGACAAGCAATTCCTTGTGTTCAAACTTTCACTGATGCAACTACTATGTCTAATACCAGACTGTGACGTTGACTTACTGAATCTTAAAGAAAAGTTCTTCAAAGTGCTACTCAAGTTTTTCCCGCGTTCCTCTAGAGGCAAAGTGTAACTCCATTCAAGCTAAACACCTGTGTGTGACAAAGCCTGTATTCGATCGCCAAAATTCAGATATATTATTTTAAAAAAGAGCAGCAACACGAAACTCTCAACAGAAAGAGTGTCTCAAATAACAGTTTTAGGCATCCAAACTGATGCTACTCAGCTCTGTAGTTTGGGTTTTTTCCCCTAAGGATTTTGAAGTGCCAATATCACGGGCACTTGAGTAAGATATATTATTGTCATATAACCACCACGATTAGATTTGAAGTACTATGCACAAGGATGTGTAATGCTGGGGGATGGGAAAATCTATATAAGCTGAGAAAGTAGTTCATGAACACCTGTCTAACTACAAACTTTCACCGGGCAAGGGCTGTTTTAACATTTTAATGTCTCTCTCCCCTTCCCCTCCCACTCCCAATATCTGTATCGAAATCCTGTTACTGAATCCATGGCACCTCTGAGGCATTTGTGCCGGAGGGCAGAGGAGAAGGAGACCAGTCTCACGCCCCTCACAGTGCCGCAGAAARAACTGCGGCGGGCTCAGCCCGGCCCTCTCTCCCAGCGTCCCCGCCCCCGCCGCTCCCTCGCACCAGGGCCCTCCCGCCCGGAGACGAATCGAGCCGGGAATGGCCCGGGCCTCCCCCGCCCCCGGCCCGCCCCTCGGGGCTGCCCGCGGTACCTCGGAGCCGGGGGAACTCCCGCTCGCGGAGCTGGCCGAGCCCGTCGCCGTGCCCGTAGCCGTACTCGCACCCGGCGGGGCGGGCGGCGCGGAAGGCGCGGAAGGAGAGCGGCTCCCCGGCCATGCCGGCACGGAGAGCCCGGCACGGAGAGCCCGGCACGGGGAGCAGCGGAGCCTCGCCGGGCGCTGCGGGCGGACACCGCGCTCTGTGCCCGCTCGGCTCGGCACGGCCCGGCCCGGCCGTGCTGCTCCTCCCGCCTCCCGCCCCGCCTGCCCGACCTGCGCCGGGGGCGGCGGCCGGCACGGGGCCCGTCCGGCCGCGGCGGGGCCGGTGCCTGGGGGCGGCACAGGGAGGCGTTTCCCGTAAGGACGAAGTTTCCTGGAGCGCCCGGAGATCGGTTTTGACATCGCAGTAACAAGTGTGCCTCTCCTCACGTCTCCTCCTGTTGAGGCTGGTTAAAATACCTCATGGAAATCTCTCTTGCCAAAAATTTTCCAATTCAGTGCTCAGATTTTTCTCCGTGCCTCTTCCACTGCCGCTAATAGTGGAGGTCACTTTCYCACACCTTGCACTTGCTGCACGATACTCCCGCGTCACACTGAGCCGGCTCTCCTGGCCATAGATGCTGCGTGGCCAAGGTAAAAGCACCACGGCCAAAAGCCAAAGGAGTGGAATGGGCTGGTCATCAGGGGTGGAGAGAACGAGCGCGTGAAAGCCATTCCTGTAAAAGCCTTTGCTTTGTGAGGTAGACTGTAACCATGCACATAAACCGAAAAAATCGTAGCCAAAGGAATGTGTTTGTTGGGGTGGTCTTTTGTTATTGTTTTTGTATTTGTATTTTTTGGAGGGGAGTTGTGTTGTTTTTATATTAACTTTTCCCTGACATACTACTTGCAATGAATTTTTCTGCTTACAGTTCTGCAATCTGCAGAGCATTAAATGACTTTCAGTTTTAGTCCAATACTAAAATAAAACCGCACATGTTAGCATGGACCTACATTTGAATCCTGGTAAGGCAGAGTCTTCATTAGATTGTTTGAAATACTATTACTGAGTCATCAGTGGAATGGGAGACTACTTAGAACAAACTTTAGCCCAAACTGAACCGTAAAGGTTTTCACTTATGAAGTGGTACTGAAATAAAGCCATATAGAAAATTATAAAATAAACCTGACATGAAATAGCATGGTAATGTGCTCCCTGCTTTATATATTAGCAATTTTTGCCTAATTTAAACACATAGCCCTGGCTTCATGGCATATATTGTGGATATGCAACACTATAAAAGCATGTTTGTTCCTGACTCTGTATTCATGATTGGGGCAGGTAGATAGTGCATGTCATTCCCAGACGTAGTAGTACATTTTTTGGCCAGCCAACAATTTTACCAAAACTGATTACCAAGTGAGTTATATCTGATACATTTCCTTTCTGATGAACAAAACATCCCTGACAAAAAAAGAACAGTTGCCATCAAGAGGAGGAATGATTTCGGCTGATCTCCTGAAGTCACTTAAAAAAAAAAAAAACAAAACCCAAGAACCCTGCACCTTTTAAAAAATTATTTTAACAGTTCATGCATTGCAATTTAGGAGAACCTATGCCCTCACTATGCCTTCTTTTTTATTGCAAGTATACGTAGAAAATATCTGCTATAGATTTTCCTTCATATTTCTAACTTCTTATCAATTTACAGAGCAATTTATTTATATTGATCGCTATGCATAGTTCCCTCACCATTATTCTATATTGTTTATGTCAAATAGTTGTTTTCAATTCCTTATTGAAACAAGACTAGTTTTCCCCACCAAAACAGATGACAGAATGCAGCTTTCTGATCTTGCAATAAATGCATCTTGAAGACCTAATTTCCATTCACATTTTTGTATAAAAAATGGTTCCTCACAATTGATTTCTGTCTCTTTTTTTCCTCCTGATTTTTGAAGACTATCTGTTTGGAAGCAATGAATACATGGAGATGGTACTAATTGGGCTTGTGCTCCGTTTGCACATTGTAGCCTGGTGACGATCACTGATTATTGGAAAGCTAACAGTTTCCAAAAAACAGTTTAGGTAATCCAACATAAAGGCTGACCAGAATCTTTAAATAAGAGGCATTAAGGTTGCTCTGTGTCAGTATAGAAGTTTTGATGTTTGAAAATTACTACAACTTCTAAAAAAACTAACTAGGCTTCACTGTTAACTCTATTTGTGAGTTAAAAGCTGGAGAATCATGGAATTTCTGTATGAAACCACGACTTCCAGTTCTGAACGCTGTCACACCCAGCTTGCCTAACCATTCTGTGATGATCCCGAGGCACATCTTAGGGTTTCCTGCTTTGACAAAGCTTTGCTGACAAAGCTGGTATAAAATGCACTGACTAAGGCTGTAGAAAGCCATGAGCTAGGGCTTTGTTTCTGCCTTGGTCTACTGTATGAGCAGCAGAGGGTATCCCTTCCTTGTAGTAGCTTTAGATATAAATCAATGAAAATGGTGAATCAGAGCCTATGGGCATAATTGGATAGTGTATTAAAGGGTTAAGCAGTTTGGAATCATGTAACAGGAAGCATGCAGAATATTAAGAACCAACATAATGCAGTATATGTGAAAAGTGCAAAGTAGATCTTGGAAGGGAGAGGTATTGCTCTCAGGCAGAACTTTTGCCAGCAGAAAGCCAGATTCTCTTTGATCCTCCACTGACACTGAAAGCACTGGTGGAAATGAATGCTACAGTCATTAAATGATTGCATGGAGGTTAGCACAGATACAGCCTCGCCTTTGTGGTTAGATGTTGGGAAAGGCATTATTAACTCATTGCAGCCCAGATTACACTTGTTACATGTTTAGGAGTGACATAATCCTTCTTTATACACAAAATTTAGTTCACGCTGCTATATTCTTTTGCATGTTGTGTCATGGAACAATAGTATAAAGAGTGTTTTGCTCGTTGTAGAGACATCCCAATGTGTGCACACAGTGCTTCATTCTGATGAACTGGTTGATCTGAGAAGATGTGCAGGATCAGAAATCTGATGCAGTTGCTTACTAACTGTAAACAGTTTAACTTTTGACTTCATTGACTATAAAGAAAACTTTATGTAACTCACAACATGCTTACAATTAGTTACAAAAATTCCGCTTACTATATAGCTCTTTGAGACCACCAGTAAAAAAAAAGCTGCTAGGGCACACACAGCAAAAGTCAAGATTATAACTTTTAGTTTATTCCCGTGGGGGGAAATAAAAAAAAAAAAGGAAAAACCAACAAAGCCACAAAAACCAACACACAAGAAAAAAAAAGAAAGACACCGCCCCGRCAGAGTCGTAACCCTGTAAGCCTCTACACCCTCCAGGCCATTGTGGTCAACCACTTCCGTACTACCGCATGCCTTAATCCTTCCCCCGTGGGGGCCAACATTTCTAAACAAATCCAGATCAGCAGATTGAGAAGACTTCTGAGCCAGCAGGACAAGTCATGGAAGAAGCTTGAGCAGCAACACAGGTGCCATGATGGTTTGGTGGGGCTGACCATGCAGCCAGAAGGACAGCTTGCCTCTCAGTTTCTTGCCCTTTTTGCCCTCCCGTTCCACCATTTCTTTGTAGCTTCAGTCTGCGTGTGCTACCCACTTCTTCCTCCAGTCTGTTTGAGACACACCTTCTCTTCTAGTTGTTTTTACATTTGGCTAATCCTTGCCCACCAGTGGCGAATCCTGAGACAGATTCCCATTCCTTAAAAGCTATCAAGAGATGGGAAAGAAACCCTTGATTGCACAAGCTGGCACATTCTGCCCCATTTCCACGCTCCTCTTCAGGCCTGTGTTTTTAAATTGTAAACTCTGGAAGAGAGCCTTCTTTTTCTACTGTTACTGACTGTGTTTGTAGCAATCAGCCCCTATTCCGAGGCAAACCCCAGCCCCCAGCTTAGGTTGCAGGTGGTGAACAGCTAACAGGTTTAGGCCATAAGCACCGACGCTCGATGAAAGTATTTAATTCCTGYAAGTGTTCTTATTAAACTTGATGTTCAAAGGTTTTAACAGCTATTAAAATATGATTTATTGCAACAGAATGACAAAGCTTTGTGCTTCTAACTAGAATCCAGAAGTTCAAAGGAAGACTTGATCACATAAGCCTATGCTTTCAAAACGCTGATTGTGTTGCAAATATGACATGCACAAGTTTGACAAACAGTAGATAGGCCATCTTTCATTAGTCGTTCTGACTAAAGCAGATTTCAGTGGAAAGACATTTACATGCACCTCTTGTCACCCTCAGAGTCAGACTCGGTCACCCAGTCAGAGGGCACTGGATGGAGATGTGAGAAAAATGGAAGGASTGAATGAAACAGAGACCCCAAAGTTATTTTAGCAAGACAGACCAACCCAAATGTGTTTGATAAATCTTATACCCCATGCGGAGACCAGAACTGAATATGGTTTGGGATTCAGGTTTTACCAATTGTCCTCACCCATAACACCTATCCAGACAGGGCAGTTTTATTAAGAGTTGCTTGTCACAAATCAGTACTGTCCACAGAAATCAAAACAAGTGGTAATGCAGGGTTGAGTTCAAAAATATAGTCTTCATATTATAACACATCCACCATGACTAGATTTGCAAATGCTTGCAGCATACTAATACTATTTGCTTTTAATGTAATGTATCCAGAAAATATAAACACTTTCTATCTCTGACAGGGCTACAAGCTTCGCGAAGGTATTTTACACTGAATTATTAATGTGGATCAGAGAGTCATAATCTTGCTGGTTGAGGCTTAGTGATACTGACTTTAAATGGCAAAACGGCTTTTTACAGTTACAAAATCCCAAACATTTCATATATCTACATGCAGAAGTGCAGAAAAGATTTCCCTACTGCATAGTAGACGCAACACATCCACGCATGTGTTRTTTATAACCATGAAGCTTATAATTTATACCTGTTATCACAAGCTACCAAAAATCATTCCCAGCAGGTTAGCTTTAACACACTGGCAACTTTGTAAAAAATTTAATTCTCTCTCTCTTCGGAATAACTTTGCAGACTTAAAAATGTACCTAAACATGCAGTAGTGTTTCTCATCCAACTTCCTGTTCTTAAAGGCTCCCCATTATCATTTGATTGTTCAGCTTGAAACATTCAGAATTTTTTGTGCAGACTAAAAACCAGTATGAAAYAAGTATGTGATGAGCTACTGTTACCAGTTGAGCTTCATTACTTTCAATATATTACTTTATTTTTGGGGTACTCTCTGTGTCCCTTAGGTAATATATTTGACATCTCTCTTCAAATACAAAGTGAAAGTATATTGTATTTGAGGCTGTTGACCAATTGTCAGAGTTTAACCCAAGCCAGAACTTGATAAACTTCCAACAGATACTTGCTCCCTCCCTGTAGTGGGATGGGGGAGAGAATCAGAAGAGGAAAATCAAGAAAACTCGTGAGCTGAGATAAAGATGGTTTAACAGGTAAAGCAAAAGCCACACAAGCAAATCAAAACAAGGAGTGCATTCACTACTTCCCATGAGGAGGCAAGTATTCACCACCTCCAGAAAAGCAGGGCTTTATCATGTGTCATGGTGACTTGGGAAAACAAACTCCATCAGTCCATATATCCCCCACTTCCTCTTTTTTTCCCCCCGTTTTATATGCTGAGCATGAAACCAGAAGAGGTCTATAGGGCTGGATGGSATGCACCCCAGGGAGCTCACCAAGCCACTTTCTATCATTTACAGAATCACAGAATACTCTGAGTTGGAAGGAACCCAGAAGGATCATCAAGTCCAGCTCTTAAGTGAATGGCCCATATGGGAATTGAACCCAAGACCTTGGTGTTATTTACTAGCAGCCTTGGCTAAACAGGGAGGTCCCAGGTGACAGGAAATTGTCAAATGCARCACTCATCTACAAGAAGGGTTGGAAGGAGGATCCAGGGAAATACAGGCCTGTCAGGCTGACCTTGGTGCCAGGGAAGGTCCTGGAGCACATCTTGAATGCCATCACATGGCATTCAGGGGATCACGCTCAGCCAACATGGTCTTTTAAAAGGTAGGTTAGGTTGACTTGACCAACCTGATCTCCATCTATGACAGGGTGACCTGCCTAGTGGATGAGGGAAAAGCTGTGGATGTTTTCTATCCAGACTTTATTAAAGACTTTGACATCATTTCCCACAGCATTCTCCTGGAGAAAGTGGCTACTTGTGGCTTAGACAGGTGCACTCCTCTCTTGGTAAAAAAAAACTGTCTGGCTGGCTGGGTCCAGAGAGTGGTAGTCACTGGAGTTACATCCACCTGGTGCCAGTCACTGTGACGTTCCCCAGGACTCAGTGCTCAGGCCGGTTCTGTTAATATCTTTATCCATGATCTGTGCAAGGGGATCGTCAGTTTGCAGCTGACACCAGGCTGGGCAGGAGTGTTGATTGATCTGCTGGATGGTAGGAAGGCTCTACAGAGGAATCTGGACAGGCTGGATAATGGGCCAGGGTCAATGATAGGAAGTTCAACGAGGTGAAGTCCCAGGTTCTGTGCTTGGGTCACAATAATCCCATGCAGTGCTACAGGGTGGGGGCAGAGTGGCTGGAAAACAGGACAAGGACCTGGGTGTTCTGGTTGACAGAAGATGAACATGATCCAACAATGTGCCCAACTGGCCAAGAAGGCCAATGGCATCCTGGCCTATATCAGGAATGGTGTGGTCAGCAGGGCCAGGTACGTGACCATCCCCCGGTACTCGGCACTGGTGAAGCCACATCTCAAATCCTGTGTTCAGTTTTGTGCCCCTCACTACAAGAAGGATGTTGAGGTGCTGGAGCATATCCAGAGAAGGGTAATGAAGCTGGTTTAAGGGGTCTTATGGGTCTTATAAGGAGCAGCTGAGGGACCTTGGGTTGTTTAGTCTGGAAAAAGAAGGCTCAGGAAGAATATTATTGCTCTCCACAACTACCTGAAAGGAGGGTGTAGACAGGTGGGGGTCGGTCTTTTCTCCCGGGTGACAAGTGACAGGACAAGAGGAAACAGCCTCAAGTTGCACCAGGGGAGGATTAGACTGGATATTAGGAAAAATTTCTGCACTAAAAGGGTTGTCCAACATTGGAACAGGCTGCTCAGGATTGAGTCACCATCCCTGGAGGTATTAAAAAGATATGTAGATGTGGCACTGAGAGACATGGTTCAGCGGTGGACTTGGCAGTGCTGGGTTTACAGTTTGTTTAATGATCTTGAAGGTCTTTTCCAAACTAAATGATTCTCTGATACTGTGTAAGCGCTGCTGAGCAGTAACAAAAACATCTCTGTTATCAACACTGTTTCCGGGACAAATCCAAGATACAACTCCATACTAGCTACTATGAAGAAAATTAATTTTATCCCAGCCACAACCAACTTTGACACTTCTGGTAGCACACTGAGGAATTGTGAATGGTGGTTTTCATGAGAAATTTTTGCTATACAAAATCATTCACATAAAAATATTCATTTTCAAACAGAAGAGCTTTTCTTTCAAAGACACACCTTTGCTCTTAGTTTCTGAAGTGCAAATGGGTGGTGAGAAAAATGAAGATCACCTTTGTTAATTTAAAATAATCCTGTTCTTAATGAATTTTGACAGTCTTTTTTGTGCTTGCAGATGGTTTTCAAGCTATAGCAGAGAGTTTGCTAAGTAAAAATACTTACTCTTTCTACACAGAGAATCTGACATCAGATCTAGTGGTTTGGTTTTTTTTCTTGAAAATGTTGGAAACACATTGTAAGAAGAGATTTCCTCCAGTTTGGGACTAGGAGCTTTAATTAAGTAATTGTTGTTGGTCTTTTGTAATTTGGGCATTTTCCAAAGTGATTTTTACTGGCCTGCAAATAAAAAATTAAAAAAAAAAAATCAGTCTTGTATTTTATGGAGTGTCAACTATCTAAAATTCTTCTATACTAAATTCTGAGAAGCACTGAGACATCATTCATTGCTTTAGAAGTATTGCTTAGGAATCTTATTTTATGTAAGACAGTAATGTGTGCCATCAGCAATGATCAGTAAGTTAGATGTGATACAATGACCAGACACACCTATAAGCAATCTATTAGCTGAAACTGAACTGGGATAAGGAAAACAGAATATTAGTATGCATCTGTAATTCTGCAGCAGGATGAAATAAATTGCACTAGAAAAGGGAGAAGCACCTGGGCTTGTCAAAGTAATTATAAGACCAGGAAAAGGAAGGCCTTAGGTTCCTGTTGTGGCTTAACCCAGCTGAGCACCACACGGACATTTGCCCAGTCTCCACAGGATCTTTCCTGTAACCCGGGAGCAGAATTAAGGAACAACCTGCAGAAATCAGCTCATCAGGAAACAATGTAGACTAATAGAAACAAACCACAGACAAATAAGCTTATAAGGAACTAAATTCTGTTCTGATCATCTGTTTGTCTCAAGTCTGGCTGAAAATAAACTGCTTCCTGCAGCTGGTGTTATGAACAAGTGCACTGACAAGTGATAAACCCCGAAAGTTAGGGCTTATGAGGTTACATAACTGTGTCCAAATCCCTAATTCAAAAGAGGAACTTGAAATCTTACTGCACAAAGCTGCTATTAACACTGAGTTCACTGGGTCTTCTGCAGTAGAGTTTCCTTGAGTGCTTATAGTCTGTTGCCAATGTGGATGCCATAGAAAAATCTTTAATGTCAGTGGACTGCGTTTAACCTGATCAATCTGACTCCAGACTATTGTGTGTCCTGAACCTTCTTCCCACTCTGTATTCACTACTAAACACATTTTAACTTTGTACATTGTCTATTTCTGGATAAAAAAGGACTGTACCATTTCATTGAGTCACAGAATTGTTTGGGTTGGAAGGGACCTTTAAAGTTCATCTTGTCATCATCTTGAACTCATCATCTATCAACTAGATCATATTGCTCAGAGCCCCATCCAGCCTGGCTTTAAATGTTTTGAGGGATAGGACACCTACCACCTCTCTGAGCAACCTGTTCCAGTGTTTTACCACTGTCATTTATAACAAAAGAGCTGAATCCCAATATCACTGATATCAGTGAGGGTCACTAGAAGCACTTTCTTGAACTCTAAAGACTTCAGAGTTTGATTCAAATCTGTGGTTTGTAATAGTCAAGAACTACATTGCCTAGCCAAAGAGAGGAATAATCACCTTATGTTGAGTCTAAGAAGCTGATAATGGAATTGAAATTAAATTACTGCACAATGAAACTTGTGCCAATTTACAGGTTAGAGTTTGGAGTCAGTTGTGCTGCAGCAAGACTGCAAATCTTAAATTTCAAGCTATACCCTTTAAAAGTTTTCACTTAAATTTTTTATGCTTAGCTTTATAAAAAATTAAAAGCAAGAGAGTTTTCCTGCAATTAAGAAATACTCCATGTACTTTTAGAAGGGACTGCATTTTTTAAAATGTTGGGAGGTAGCATTCTGTAATTGGAGTTGACACTTGGCAAAGTGAACACACACACTTGACCCTGCTAGAGTGTCCCTCATCTTGCACATGGAGACATCCTTCTACAGCATCTGACTGGCAGGGAGCAGCTCTCAGTCAGCTCTTCAGCTTGCTGAAATATCTGGATAAAGCACTAGAAACAGTCAGAATTTATAGTGCACAACAAAGAATCAGGGGATTCATGGAAAAGGAATAATTTCTGGCTTCCTTCAAGTCCAGAGAAAATATTAATAGCATAAGGAAATAAGAGAATATTGCATAAAAGTGAAAGGGCAGGAAAAGCACAAAGCAAACACTCCTGCAAACAACAAAGAGACAACCACCTGCCAACTGTCATATAAGGAAAAGGAGTTAATGTCAGACCTTGACAGGCAGGTCTGAGAAATTTGTTACACTGATAGTGCTCAGGTTTGGGGTTTTTTTTGGTCTTTACAAGGCTTCTTAGACAGTAGCAAATGAAGAAATAGAGGGAAAGGGAAGCTCTGTAAATAAGACAAAGAGGGGAAATCAAGTCAAATCTCAAAAGGTTATGACATGCATATAATGACTATAAATGTAAACTTATTACCCAGAGCAACAAGAAGTTACTTCTGGGATTTCTCTTTGAATGACATACCTGAGACTATCTCAGCTCTTCCATATCTAGCCAAAACCGTGGATAGATGAATCTCTGTGCTGGCAATCTTGGTGTGTTTGCTGCGTGGGTCTGGAAGCAGTGCTCTCACAGCCTTGTGCTGACAACATCTGAAGCTTACCATTTTTAAGAATCAGAGATTCTTAATTTATAATGAGAAGTTACTGTCACTTTGGAATAAATGTCATACAGCTTCAAATTTTTCAGCAGCCAAGTCATCTGAAGTAACCCTAGGTGTACATGTGAGTTCTTCAGTCAGAAATCTGTGGCCAGCTACTGACTGAAAAGATTATCTACTTTGCTTAATGAAATGCAACCAAGGCTTTTTGTGTTAATTTGTACTCTAAGAATTTCTTGATAGCAGCAACTGTACAGTAGTTAGTGTTAACAAAAGAATTGATATAAAATTGCCTGCACCTAGTCAGAACTAAGACCATGCAAATCCTATAAATTATTACAAGTTACATTTTTGTTCATTAAAAATCCATGTAAATAAAGAAAATGTCACTTGTCCACATTCCAATTTTTAGTGTGGTTAATAAAAAGAAATATTAGCTTGCAGCAAAAGAGACAGCACCATGCCAATATTTTCAAAACTGTTATTGGCAAAGTAAATAATTTATTTTCAATAACACATGCTCAACATTTTTGTCTCAGGATACATATCCAAAAGTTGAAGAAAAGAATGTGCAGAGTAATTTAATTTATTTTTGAAATATGTATAATTAGAAACCTGATTCTGATTACATCATACAATTATAATAAGTCTCTTTGAATCAAGACCTAGCCTTTGGTAGTAATGAATAAGTTTTCAAAGAGAGTACAAAAAAAAATAGAAAAGCAACTACTGACTGCTTCAAACTACATCTTGCTAAGAAAGGCAGTGACTTCCAAACTACTGTGAACTATATTGGCATACACCATTTATTTAKGTATAGATCATAAAGAGAAAACTAACAGCATCAGTGGCCTTGTATGCAGGAATTAAAGGAAGGATTCAACCTTAGAGGATCCAGACCTCCAACCGTCTGTCCTGGCCCCTCGTTTCTCTAGTATGTACCTACCATACATGAGATCATTTTTCCTAAAACCAAGTCAACAGAGACTAGGAATACTACAAAAATATATGAGGGTTTTCAGAAATTTTAAAAAAGGGATTGTGAAAGGCAAAAATAATTTCTAGGCACTCTTAGCAAACTGTTAAGCAAGCCGAAATGAAGAGGTAAAATGCCTATTGGCTCTTTTGTAAAAATGGGCAAATTTTTAGTATTTGGGGAGGGTGGGGAATCAGGATCAGATCGACAGCACTTCCACTGAGCAATGGTAAAGCTGACATTCAAGAGCAGAACAGGCTCTTTATCACAGGAAGGGTATGCATATTTTTGTGACTCTTAATAAAAATATCAAAGGCTTAGCAGATATTTACAACTTAGTTCTACTATTGCAAACTTCCGTTTATCTTATGAACAGTTTAAAACAACATTACACAAAGACACAATTCAAATTCTGTTAAATGCAGACTGAGACTTATCTGAGATTTTGAAATTCCCACATCAGTTTAGTCTTTGGTATGTTCTGGCAGGGAAATGCAACAAAATACAAGCTTGGGATCCTTACAGCAAGAAAATGTTAAAATGTTTCAAGAGTCAGAGACAACTTCATGGTAGTAAAAGATGAAGCCAGCCCCTCTCTTCACATACTTTCTCCCTTTCTAGTCAGGAGAGATAGTTGCTCTTGTCTCAGGGGTACAGAAGGAGATCTCTTTTTTGCTGTAAGAACTTGAAAAGTAAAATTCTTGAAACCTGTATTTCCTCGAACAACACTTCGAAAAATTATAAAAAGCTCCAAGCCTGTCACTCCAGGTTGTGTAAACCCTTCTAGGCCTATGGCTGACAAATGCTCCACCTCCCCTCCAGTATTTATATTTCTTGACATGTATGAGCCCTGTATAATAAAACAATTAATGATAATAATACTTTGTCTTGCATACTGCTTCTCAACAGAAGTTTTTAAAACACTCCACAAAGCTTAACATTCACAAGGGATTTAAAGCCTTGGTACTCCACAGTATAAACCAGCCCTACTATGTGACATAAAGAACAGCAGGGGAAAAATTCCAAATTATTTCAAAATATCTTTGATTTAGTTTCCTTGTGCCTTTCTTTGGAGCATATATATATTACAGCTCTTTCTCAAGGGCCAAACAGTGTTGTGGTCAATAAGATAATGATTTTTGTTCCTACTCTGTTTTTTAGACAGAAAAGTCATGAGGTATGGCTGAGATACCATTGTATATTACCAAGCTGCCTTTGAGTTGATCAGATAGAATGATTTAGACACCACCACAAACACAGACCTGCAGTATAAATTTTCCCTTTCTCAGTCCTTACTTTGACCAGAAGATCACACTTGTGCTCCCTGAAGCCTAATGCCTTCAACATTTTCACAGCTKTGGTGTAAAATGTGGTAACCAGGACCATTTGTAGCACAGAAAGAAATGAAGTATTGCTACAGGTATACCTCAAAGATGTGTATATTATTCTCTTTTATGATAATCTTTCATAACATGGCTAGTGGTGCTTCTTTGTATTGTGTATTGAAAGAGGTTCCATTTTTAAAGTAGAAAACCAATATAAAGAAAAAAGTTGGGGTATATTTCATGTGACAATTTCTGAAGTTAGAAAAATACTCATTTTTTAAATTACTGATGTTCATTGCTTCATTGCAAAAAAGTGAAAGATTAAGGACATTTGTCAACTTCTATTAAGAATTAAATGTATTCAAATAACAAGAGACTTAGTTGTCACAGTATTTGTCATAACTATCACCCTGCATCCTAACAGAATAATGAAAAACAATCATCTTCAGCTTGCACACATCCCATAGCCATCCCTGAAAGCTTTCCAAATCCCAGTGCAGGTGATGCCAACAGAAAGGATCAGAAAGTGACGAGTGATGCGAGAGGATACACAGGAGCTATACTGGCAGACACAGTCAGAGGATTTTGAACAGAGCTTTATCCCCATAATGCACAGCTTTGTCCTAGGTTTCCAAGCTCCATACTGCAGCCAGGATAAAGCCACTGATTTAGGAAATGTTGCAGAAAATTTGAACATTGTGAACAAACTCCTTTCATAGATCCACTAGCCCTAGAACCACAACCAGGTGGTTCAAATCTTGTGTGACTCTTGGCATTCATRAGCCAACAACATTAATACATTTGTGCTACCACATATGACTTACTAAATTAACATTATGGCATTTATTACAGTAAAGGGACTCCATTCCTCATTCCTTGTTTAACAGCAAAGCTATGTCTGAAAAGCATATGTGGCAAAACTGTACACACTAGTGTCATAATACCTATTGTTGAGCAAGCTACATAATTTAGGCTTTTGAGGGAACAGCTCTGGTATAATCTGTTTTTCTATTTTTAATGTTATTCCTTCATTTTTATTTTACAGCACAGCTCCCCAACCACTCTTAAATGATCTTATTCCTGATGCACAGCTGCCCTTACCTGCAAGCCATTGCCCTTCCTTCAGCATGTGCTTACTGCACACACAGAATCTTGCAACTGATTTGAAGTCCCTTTCCTTTAACAGGATGAAAAACGGACTAGGGACAAGGACACTATCACTTCCAATGAGGTGTAGTGTAAAGCAGAAGGGTTAATCCTCACTCAGCAAGGCAAGTAGAAGTAGAAAGCAAAACTCAGGCCTGGAAGTGCAAGATGCAAATCCAGAAAGCCTCGATAACATATGTTTCTTTATAGACTAAATATTTATAAGACTGACAAAATCTACAGCATGCTGCCATGTACTGGGAAAATTAGTTGATAATACTGGAAGACAGAGAGAAATCAAGCAAGTGGCAAAGGCCATACATGTGGTACATCCTCTGTGTCAGGCTGCTGGCAAAGCTGCCAATGCTGCCGTGCTGGACAACGTTGTCTACTGCATGCTCTTACCCACATCCCTTCCAGGCTGAAGAGCTGGGTGACCTGGTAACAGAAAGCACCAATTGCTTGGCCTCCACAAGTGATGTGTGTATATAACCTAGGAGAAAGCCTTTATTTTTTTTGGTAGCCTGAGTTTCTCATGCACAGCTTGAAGATGTCATTAGCAGTTCCTCTGAACRTGTCTGTACTGAAATGTAGAAAATGGTTCAACATTTTTGCATTTCTGTCTGATGTTAATTGGGGTTAATTGATGATAATGGTAAGGGTAATTAGTTTTAACAGGCACTAAGTCCCATAACCCAAGCCTTTTATGACAGAAATAGAACAGCAGTCAAAATGTGGCATGAGAAATAACATGGCAATATCCAGTAATCTGCAAATGTAGGGGGGTAGATATTACATGTGCATCTATATGTGCTTGCTTTAGTTTGCATGCAAACTACTTTAGTAAAGGTGAAATCTTGTACAGTTATTGCATTTTTGTTATTGACATTGGCCAAAATGTAGCAGCCTGAGGTTTGCTGACAAACACTTCAGCGTCAGGTTGGGAAGTTGCACCACTTTGTTCAGGCAGAAACAATTTCTTGAACTATTATTTAAAACTAGATGGAGGGGTCAGTGCCAAGTGAAATCTTTTACTTTTTTGGAAGGTCCYCCCCCTAAATTTATGAAGCATCCCATTTGAGAATAGAAGAAAAAGCAAATTCAAAAGCAGA
The DNA here is from genome assembly GCA_018881555.1 of Amblyornis subalaris. NCBI lineage: Eukaryota > Metazoa > Chordata > Aves > Passeriformes > Ptilonorhynchidae > Amblyornis > Amblyornis subalaris. The sequence continues at coordinate 30,528,886 of JACAXG010000001.1, read as the reverse complement.
AGTTACAATTCTTCAGACTAGTACAGCAGCTTGAAATCTCAGGCAGGAGCTGTCACACTAAAAGCTCAGATGATAACATGCAAAAATTAAAATACCCTCTGTCTCACTTGGTCTTTCCACACACCCCTCGCATCACCTCTCCCATCAAAAGTTTCCTCACTGTAAGCCTGGCACCCCTTGGGTTGGCATCAGGCTGTTTAGGGTTTGTCTCCCTAACAGTGCGTTCAGGTGATCCACGAGAGCTGTACCAACCAGCCGTCACCCATATTCCTGCTGATCCGCTAAGACTGGCCTACACATTGCATGCTGGGGCCTAAGTTTCCACACATCATTAAAATTACAATTTTATTGCAATGGGGGGGGGGGGGCAATCACCAAAAATCAGTATTAGTCCAGTTTTTACTGCAAGTACAATAAAGCGTAAAAATGGATGAAACTACTAGTCTGTGAAATTCATTAGAGTGTAGAGAAAACCAAATATCCTTTTTGGGCCTGAAGAGCAGCTTTAATTGTGGAAACAGCACAGAGCAATCATTTCATTCTAAAGTTAATGAAACCCACATTTATAAAATCAACTTGTTCCAGAAAGCCTCACAAATATTTGAAGTTGAGACACAAATATTTGAGAAGACACAGTGTGGCTGTTGTCCTGGGGTCGCTGATGAAATCACAGCACGATCACAATCGAGAGTCGGTGAAAAGTACATAAGTGGATTTATTTATTAATATAAAGACCTGTTTTATACCTTTAGTGTGCTTGAAAGTCATAAGGTCATTGGTTCTTGGCCATCCACCTCTCAGGATGATTGGCCAGACTAGTGTAACGCCTTACTGAAAATATTGTGCTTTCAGTATAATAACAAGTCCACAAGTGTATGATATGAAGAAGTGTCGTTAGAAAAACATCTCGCTTGTTTACATAGCTTCTGTGAGAAAAGACAGCTTCTCACAGAGTGCAAAATGCTAGAGAATTTCTCTACTGAGAGCTTTTCAGCATCCACAACACAGGATTGTCTTCTCGGGCTGAAGGAAAGATGACCATTCACAGGACTACAGAATAGAAGTAATTTTTGAAATTCTTAGCTAGGCTGATGGAAGATGACTGAGGGTGTAATCACAGTGTTACAAGGAAAGTTTACGGTTGGATGGCATAAAAGCTTGATCTTAAATTTTCCTAAAGTCTTTAAAACAGATATTAAAATAATAATACAGTCAGCAAGCACTTGTAATCCCACTGAGCTCTATTGCTTCTGAATGTGCTCAGCACTTTTGAACACTAAGCTATTTATTTACTTGTCTATGTGTAGGTACAGACACACATTTCCCTATCTCGTTTTAGACAAGCAAACACAGGGTTTAATCTTTCCACTGTCTTACCCTAAAATGCTATTATAAATCCTTCGTTTCTGTTTTCATGGGAATAATCTGCGTTTCAAACACCAGCAGCAAGACCAGCCAGAGACAACAATTTACAATTTCAATATCACCCACTTGAGCCTGGAGCACAAAAGCTGGACAGCCACTTCATTCACACTGGGTTACAGAGCCAACATGGGTGAAAGGTGATTGTAAGTCCAGTTTTGCCCTGAGACTAAGAAATGAGGTGAGTGTTAGCAAAGTGTCCTGCCTCTCACTCATTTTTTCCAAACAGTTTTCAATCTACTGATAAATGCATGTAACTAAGTTGCATTAGTCACAGCTATGTTATACCCCTGCCATACTTACAGGGACACAGAATTCAATCCAAGGATTTTTAAGTGCTTTGTGAATGCTGGCACTATGAACATTATCAGAATTGCCCTGTGAGAGGAATTGGACATTACTATCATACAACACATTTCAAAGTCATCAGGGAATTTTTTGGGAGGTCTGGGTATATCGTCAATTGTACAGGTTCGTCTAACATACTTTAATAGGTCATAAATCCGAAAGTAGCTGGCTATAATCCTGTAACCACACTGTGCAATGCATGTTAGAGGAATCACCTGAATTAATTTATTTTGTGTCCAAATAACATTTTGGTGGAAAAAGAGGCTACACAATCTTGATATGCCAACTTCCAGTTGTATGCAATCTAGAAAAAAAAGTCTCTGACAAGTTGTTCTGATTCCCAGTGACCTCATGGCTAAAATTTAAAAAACATATCACTTTATCATAACAGACTATAATCAAGTATTATTGCTGTTTTTCAAAATACAGTAATGTTAATATCCTAATTTAATAGATATCTCTAAAACATCATTTTCCAATGAAAATATCATAAACACAAAGCTCTGTTAAATGCAGTGAGATGCTATTCATGTAAATTCTCTACATAGCTTTGTGTCACTTATGCTGTAGGCAAGACCTTTAGCATTATTGCTTGTGAAAAACCAGACATGAGCAATCAGAATCCTTAGAAAATGTCATCTTGATGATGCCTCTGTTATCACTCCCTCTAGCACAGCATTCATCTTTCAAGTCACTTTAGAGGCTGCTTCATAAGAAATATTTTCCAGAAATTTTGTGGGCGGAAGATAATATACAGTAGTGACTCTATTAATATTTATGATTCCAGGAAACTCGTGGCAGAAGAGGTTTCCAAATTAAGCCAAATGTCTCCTTGAACCAGGCACCAAGAACATCAGCGGAAATGCTAATATGAACCCTTGCCAATCGCATAGTCATGAACCTCCAGGCCTAGATTGAAGAGAATGAGCCCTTTTAACATATCCAGGAACATAAAGTGTTGTGGCAAGTTTAAAACCAAAAGCCCTTTCTCCTTGGTAAAAGAATAAAGTCTTTCCTTTTGCTAGTTATTTCTGGTTTTCAGTCTGGGGAAGAACATCCCTGCAGCCTCTGATTTCAGTGTTTTCTGAGCCTTCAGGAGCTGGAAGATTTAATTTTTATCACCAGTTCCAAACAGTGCCTGGCAGGATGCATCTGCAGTGACAAGTTCTCTAGTGGAACAAACCTGCAGCACCCAAATTATTCTTTCTATGTCCACTTTTGAGAGCCAATTTCATGTTAAAATAGAGTGTCACTTAAAAACTAAATTGAAGAAGCTAACTTTCTCTGGGAATAGTTCAAGTCTATGGGTGTCCTTAAAAGGAATTCTTGATGCATTTTTACTAAATGCCTCCCCTCAGAAGGTTTTAGTCTAGGAGCCTAGTATTTCATCATCTCTTTTGTCTCTGTGAAGGTCAGACAGGCTACTAAGGTAGGCTGGGTGGGAAAAGGCAGAACACCAGTTCTGATAAGAGTTCAAGTTCCCTGATTTTGATGAGACAAGAACTCACTATGCAGAGAAGGATATAAAGAAACTGAAAACATTTATGGTGCACTATTTCATCTGTAAGTTGATTAAACAATTTCCATGGAAATAGTTTTCCACTGAAAGATGCCAAGTCAATGAAATTTAAATGTGTGTCATGTAGTATTATTATAAAATGCTGACAAAAAGTTATCACATCATCTCGATACAGTTTAAACAGTTTGTTTTTAAAAACATACAAGAGTCAAATGTATATTTACTCACAAGAAGACATGTTCACTATGGATTGTAGTGTTTAAATTTCTCATCCTAATCTAGGAAGAAATTAAATTTTGATAAATCCTGCCATTTCCTAAAAAAAAAAAAAAAAGACCATTCTGCTCTTTGACTAGCTCAGTTTAGTGTATCTCCATAAATGTATCGCAGACTTGTTTGGTTTGCAAGTAATCTCTCCTTGCTCCTTTCTTTATCCAATTCTTCATAATCCCAATGGGTTCTTTTTCAAGAATACTCATTAGTCAAATGTTTTTTCCTAAATCTCATCCTGAGTTATCCTGCCTAGCCTAAAGGTTTCTGACTGTGCTTTCTGTGACAGTTATCCTCTCTTTTGCCTTTGAAATGTTCCATGAATGGTTCTTAACAAACAATTCCGTTGATAAAGTACAAGAAAAAGAAATCAAAGCGTCTCTCAGCAGTGGTACCTCTGCAGGGCAAACAGGAATAAAGCACAGTGAAAATGTATTTGTGTCACTCAGATTAGCAGATGGGAATCTGAAAGTGCTCTGCAAGAGATATGGTGAGAAAAGCCACCACTTTAACGTAGGTTCATTTCAGAAAAGCACTATACTTCAGGAGAAATAACTATCCCACTAGAAGTGGTTTTTGAGAACTAAATTGCTATCTTCTGGCTCGCGAAAGTTACTCTTACATTAATAGATTGCAATTTTTTAAGAACAGAAGAAGTAGGTAGAAGTACAGAAGAAAAAGTGGAAATGTGGATAAACAATTTCTCTGAACAGCACTTGCTTTGATACTAATTACTGCAAAGCCAAATATTTCTGGAGTTCATAGTTGCCTTTTTGAAAAGCATGATCAATATGAAGAAAAATTTAGGGCCATAATCTTTGAGATCTCTGAGAGTTACTGGCAAAAAGTTATGTTGAATATGGCATCAACATCTTACTCGGTATAAAAATTTAAATTCTGTCCTAACAACAATAGGTTAAAGAGGAAGAAATAGTCCAATTGATCATCCTGGAAGAAATGAAACAGAGTAATCTGAGTTTTTAGCAAGCAGTTCACTCCTTCAGCTTATTTAAAATCGGCAAGTAATGCTTCATTTCATTACCAGCCTCCATCACATCAGTCCTGGGACATCTGAACAAGTGTCTGGTAACAAGTACATTGAAAAGCTTAGCTAGAGCAATTTTAACCAATGTTATTTCAGATAGAATCTATCTTTATTTGGCATTAAACTGGGTAAATAACAAAACTGAATTATATTCAGCCACACTCTGAACCACTCCAGTTAGTCTTCAGGTTTCAATATTGTGTGATTTAGCACATCTGATACCATTGACATATCACTGTTGTGCTACAGAAAAAGACAATACAGAGGCAGTATTTTAACTGACTCTGATATCAACCCTAGGTTGTAAATTGGCTGCACCACAAGTTCAACAGAGAAAAAAAAGGTCAATAGTTTGATGCTGAGGTCATGGTAAGGAAGCAGAGTATACCACAGGTACACAGTAGAACCCTTTTTCAGTATCTTCATCAGCAGATTTGATAGCAAGAGCACACCCTCGGCAGGTCTCTAAGGAGGTTCAGTCCAGAAAGACCTTGAGAAACATGGGGACTGAGCAGTGAGAGACTGAAATGTTAAAGGTTAATGGCTCAAACAATCAGCTATTTGCAAAAGCAGGAGGTGCTTTGCTGATGATGTGCAAGGAAACAGCCAGGTACAGAGGGCATGAGCACCAGAGGATGACCACAACAAATAAACCTTTGTTTAGCAACAAGCTGTGTTTTGAGCCAGGTAAGGGAAGAGGCTGATAAGAAGCAGATCCTGTTCAATAGGATTGTGCTTTTTGTCATGCTAGTGTCCTCTCTTACACAACTGGCTGAGGTGAGAAACTCCCTCTCCTGTTCACACACAGGCCTGAAGGTGTTCCTCCCATCTGATGGGGCATAACTGGCTTAACTACACTGACGTGAGAGGCAGCTGTCATGTCTTAGAAGGTGTCATAAACCATCAAAGGCCCACAAAGCCCCCGAGACTCATTTCTGGGGCCTTCCGCCAGAGGACTGTGCATGATCCACAGTGYTGCATCAAACAGTGTAAAACTCCCCTCCAGGAGAGTTACCTGGGTGTTCCCACATAGCCTGAGTGTATATTAACTCACTGAGCTTTTCTTATCCTTCCTTCCTTCCTTCCTTCCTTCCTTTCTTTCTTTCTTTATTTCTTTCTTTCTTTCTTTCTCTCTCATTTTTTCTTCACCTAGATTCTTTTTCTTGAAATATAATGTAAGCCAGACTAAAAAATTCCAGTCGATGCCTTAATAAGTGCCTTGTTGTGTCTGGGTAAGTAAAAATTGGCAAAATTGAAGTTTGCTAAGTAAAAATTTGTGAAGGACTTTACTTTGGGTGTTGTTTTAAAATTTGCCAAGTACCTTATTCTATCTTAATGTTCTAAAGTTTCTAAGTGAAATTTTTTTATTGAACCTCCCAAGAATTTTGTTGTTTCTCTGTGCACCACTCAGAACGAATCAAACAACCTCCCCCTAAACCCACTGAGTGGACCAGGGCATGACATGAGCCAACACGTGCCTCAAGAAGCTCAGCAAAAAGCCCAGAGTATTACACTGGGGATCAGGTGATCCAACCTGTCAGCACAGCTGGAAGAGGAGCAGACCTGCTAAAATGGGCCTGGGTATTCCGGTCCACAGTAGGTCAAACATGGGCCAACTCTGAGCTGTCCCTATCAGTGCAGGAAACTGGTGTTGGACTACATGACCTGGAACTTTCCATTTTGCCGTGAAGACTGCCATTGGAATGTTGTGTCCTGTTTTCAGCCTCCCTGTTAAAAAGCAATGCTGAGGAACTGGAGAGGGTACAGCAGGTTGCTGTCAGGGTGTCTGGGGCCTAGAGCTGCTTCTCAGAACCTGTGTGCTAAAACAGCTGGACTTAGTCTGATGAAGAGAAGACTACGGGTTAATTTGCTAATAGCCTACAGCTGCATGGAAGAGTTAAAAGACAATGGAACCAACCTCTTCTCAGCAATGGCAGACAGTATGAAATAAGGGGAAATGGCCAAGACCTTCAGCTTGAGAGATGTGAATGGCAAAACAGGAAAAATTTCTTCATACAGAGAATAGCACAGCACTGGAATGAGTTAGTTTTGGAGATAATGACAACTTTTGGAGGGTTTTCCTACTTGCCTAAGATCATTGCTAAAATACGTGGAGACACATGCTTTGAAGTGGTTGAAGAAGGTGGTGCTGTGGTGGTTGAAGTAGACAGCCTGCATAGGTCCATAACAATCAACACTTCTATGGCTATTGCCATCAGTTGCTGATGGTCTGTCTGCAGCTCTTGTAAGGACATACAGCTGGCTTAACCCAGTTCTCCTCCTTCTTTTCCAGTTGAAAGAACTGTCATGACAGACAACTCTTCTTTCATCTCTCAAGACTGATCTAATTTTTCGAACACTAACACCAACCTACTTTGGGAGCATGTGAGGCAACACTTACGGAGTGCCTCAAAGCAATCCTTGAAAAGCTCCCAGTCAGCAAAACAACTGCACATCTTATTTCTACCACCTTCATTAATATGCTCTAGATTTAGTGAATTCTTGCTGATTTTAACAGGAGTGTTCATCATAGATCTAGGGTAATAAGAAGGCCTTAATATAGATGGCCTCTATTTCCACCTCCAGCAAGAGTGAATGAAGGTTTTCACATATTTAAATGTCATAGTAAAGACTGCTTCAGAAACACTTATGTTAGAATAAAATTTGAAAGCATCTTTAGTTCTGTTCAGCTTTAATTTTCCCATTTCCCTGGGGGATTCTTAATGATCATAAAAAATGTTTGAGAAAAACTTTGGTTCTTTTAAAGTTTCAAACTTCTCAAGTGTGCTTTTTGGACACTTGTCTAGGGAACAAGTTTCCATAATAGGAGAGCAAAGGGGGATTAATACACACTAAAGAGAAATTTTCTCTTCAAAATATAAAATAATTTCTATTTTTGAAGTTTTCATTTATTTCTCTTAGGGCTGACATCAAAATATAGGATTGAACTTAACACAGGCATTTCAGTTGATCCATCCTGAAGTATTCTTTGTGGATGGAAATTTTAGTGTCTCTTGTTATCAACATGAGACAAGGATGTCATTCAATTTGAAAGCTATCCTCACACAGGAAAATCCTACTTCATCCCTCTTCAAAATTTCCAGCTCATGCTTGAAATCATGAAGAAGGCAACATTTATGCACAGCAATACATAATTGCTAATTATTAGGAAATAGACGTGCTTTACCGTAAGCAGGTTTTTTTCCTGGGGTAATTTCAATTTTTCATTTCATGGGTTCTTTTCATATACATTTGATCAGGAGTGGAAATATACAGTGTGAGCAATGCCAATACTCCTTTTTCTTCCTGTTTTCAGAACTGAGCTTGCTTTTTCAGGTTTGAGGAACTGTTGGCCTGTCAGCCATGTGTGTGGTGAAAAGCAGCCTTTCACCTACCTTCTGCAAAGTTTTGCTATACAGTGCTCAAACCAAAATGGGAAAAATCAAAATGCAGTTATTCACTGTGCTTAAGCTGACAAATACATCTCTGCCATGGTTTAACCCCAGCCAGACATCAAGCCTCACACAACCATTTGCTCACTCCCCACCAGCATGATCAGGAAGAGAATTGCAAGGGTAAAAGCTAGAAAGCTCATGGGTTGAGATAAAGACAGTTTAATAGGGAAAGCAAGAGCCACGCACACAAGCAAAACGAAACAAGGAATGAAATCTCTGCTTCCCATGGGCAGGCAGGTGTTCATCCATCTCCAGGAGAGGAGGTCCACATCACACTTAATGGTTACTTGGGAAGACCAATGCAACTACTCCAAATGTCCTCTCACTTCATCCTTCTTCTCCCACTTTATATACTGAGCAAGATGTCATGTGGTCTGGAATATCCCTTTGGTCAGCTGGGGTCACCTGTCCTGGATGTGTCTTCTTCCAATCTCCCGTACACCCACAACATCCTCACCAGCATGGCCATATGGAAAGCAGGAAAGGCCTTGGCTCTGTGTAAGCCCTGCTTAGCAATAACAAAAACATCTCTAGATTATTAACCCTGTGTCCAGCACAAATCCAAAACATGACATAAATTTACATTTTAAATCAGTTAACCTTAGTTTCATGAGAAATTTTGGGGATTTTTCCACAAAAATAAAGAAAATTTTTATGAACTAGGCATCAGCTCAGCTGGTACAGTTCCTCAATTATTGAAAGTTTGAACACTTACTGTGTTCTATTTTTTTCTACTCGTCTTAAAAAAATTATATGATTGGAAAATGCTATGCTTTTTCATTAAATATATCCTGAAAAGAGAAAGCAGGACCTCAAGTGTGTCAATAGACTAATTTGCCTTTTTTTTTTAATTCCACTTGCTTACATGAAAGTGGAATTCTATTTTCTTATTAAAAAAAGTCTACAATGACTTGCCCTGTTTTCAAAAAATATAGCAAACTCAAAGAATTACAACCACAAAGCATTTCTTTGCCTTCTATACCATCTCTCAGTCCACTATAGCAAGTATCAAATGGACCAACAGTATCTGATGTTCATCATCTGCTCTGGGCAGGGGAATTCAGAGCGTGGCAGGGAGCATATGCTGTTACCATGCAGAAGCAGGGCAGATCATTTGACCCAGCATTATTTCAGTTCCACAACTACCATCCACTAAGCTTGGTATATGTATGACAAAGGTATCTTAATCTGTTGTTTGTTCCTTTGTTTCTTGTTTTATTTTTAGCTATTTAAGAGAAAACTATTTGAAGTAATAAAGGCCATCTGCTATAGTAGTACTTACTTGTTAGGACAGTATTTCAAATGCCTATTGTATTCCTTTATCTGTGATCACAATACTTTGTGGAGTCTCAGTTGCTGCAGCACCAGTCTATAATTATGATGTTCAATCAATATTATAGATTTAAAAAAGAAGTAGCTTTTCTTCTGTTCCTTATCTTGTAATCAAAGTAACGTTCAATTTGTATACACAGACATGCTCTTGGCATTTGTGAGGCTTTTCTTCTTCCTTTCAATAGTGCATGCCAGATCATCACAGGATCATTGCAGTTTCATTCAAGGTGGGAAAACGCCTACCTCATTAGGAAAAAAAAAATCCCAACCAAAAAAAATCAACAAAAAAAACCCCAAACAAACAAACACCCCACCCAATGAACTGAGTCAACAGAAAAAGCAGCATATATCAAAGCTCAGCTGGGAACAGCACAAAACAGSTTTCAGCCCCTCTGATACTTTGGGGCCAGATGTCTTGAGGAGTGCAGGCTTCAGGGAGCAAGAGGTATAATATATACCTGCTCTTCGCTGTATTCATCTCACTACTCTGAGAAAGTATGTCTTGTTCCAGAGCAGATTTGTATCTCCTCATGGCCAAAACACAGTCCCACTACACCTCAGAAAGCCATGGTCTTCCTTTGCTGTTACCCACAGGTCCCTCAGCTCACCCTKGTCCTATTGTCTTATACTAGTGAAGATGTTGTCCAGTTCCTGAGATTGCTTCCCCCAGTTTCTTTAACTGGGAGTTGTATTTGCTGTATATACCCAGCTGAACATGAGAGCAGGCTGTAACTAATCAGAGGGGCCATCACTGTAACCAGGAAGGGAAGGCAAAAGCTTCTGCCTTCACTTGGGTAGGAAAGAAGTAATTCGATGGGCAAAGGATGGAGCCTCTCCTCTGCCCAGCTAGGTGACAGATTCCTTTTGTCTCCACAATAAACTCACACCTTAAACTATCCATTGTGAAATGTTGCTTGAGATTCTAGTATAATACCTATTCTGGTATTGATTCAAAAGTAGCACATCATAGTTAGGAATATCAAGAAAGGGAAGTGATTCAAGAAGGAAACAGCACAGGACAAGGATCAGGAGTTGTGCACCGAAGACTAGATTCAGCTAAGAGTTTAGTCCAGTCTGACTAAAGATCAAGTGAAATATGGCTTTATGAAAAGTGTTGAAGAAACTTTTTGTCATCAATTATATAAATGCTCCTCTGTCATACAGATGCTTGTTGGGTAAACATTGACTAGGATGGCTGTTATTTCTTTATCCTTGTTATCATCTGTGTGCTCATAAACCCAGAATGGTGCCGTAAAGGAAGGATTTTAATGCAGACACAATTGGATGCAAAGACTATGAAGCAAAGTTCCCACATACATAGATTACACTTTCTCGTGGAACAGAAGGTATCTACTTTCAAAACTCTGAAATAACTAGGCACACTCTACTGTAACTTGGGAGTTTTGAAGTAATGGAGAAAATCTGTGATGCTGCCCCTAACTAAAGGGTAATACAGGACTCTTCACATAAATGGGACTTTTGTGTAGGCAGTTGAATGGATAAAATATTTAGGGGTTGGAATAAAAAGAAACCTGAAAAAGAGAGACAGGTTTATTTTAGAAACAGGGGTAAGTACGATAAAAATGGATATAGGCAGATGGAACTGACTGAAAATCTCTCTAGGGAAAGGGTAATACTGTTAAGATAAATATTCTAAACTACTCTATATTTTCAGCTCCTTTGCAATATATGCATCATATGGTTTCCAGTAACGTGGTGCTGTTGGTTTACTCTCAAAGTTAAGTTCTTTTTAAAGAGATTTCAAGATACAACCTTACCAAAATTATGTTCTATCTCATAAAATGAATAGGGACTTCTTCATTTGTATCAAAATGATTCCTTGCGATCTTTGCAATCCAGGGAGGATAGCACCATGACAGAATAAAAATGATAGATAAAATAACTAAAGAGCTAAGTAAAAGAAAAATAAGTGGATTTTTTTTTCCTAGTTTCTTCACTGTGTGAGGCATCTAGTCACTAAAAATAGTTAACAAGTAGAAAAGGTAACCAATAGCAATGGTGCATGGCAGTACTAAAATTTGTTGATGTTGTTATTTTGAAAAATTTTTAGTAACGCTGGTAAGAACATCTCCATTTTCTATGCAGCTACCCTAGGTATTGTCTGTAAAAATGTAGAAGCCTTTCAACCAGAGAGAGTAAGATTCCTAACTGTTTAGGAGGTGATGGGAAGAGCAGCTCCTAGCTGAAAGCTGGGAGACAACAGGTCTGCAGAAATGCCTGAAGGTTGACTCTTGACAAAACAGTGCCTTGTTTTTCGGAGGCACCAAATTCTTCCCCCACCCCATCCCACTTGGTGCTTTTAGCAAGTTCTCCGAATGCTGCATCTGGCCCTGCTGGGAATAACTGCCTGCAGGCAGAGCCTCTGGCATGACCTTCTGAGCATGGTTTTTCTATGTAAGCAGTAAGCAGGTTTTCCTTCTTGTCCTGATTCTTTGTAGTAGAATAGGCAAATGATTTATTCTTTAACTTTAGCAGCCTAAAAAGTGTTTGGTGGAAACCTGACAACTGATATCCGTGACACTCTCAATATGGCCTTACTCCAACCAGGGTTTTGGGATTCTGCTCTGGAATTCCACAGATCTTGGCTTTTCCTGATGTGCTTCCAGTGAACAGAGCTTCTGTTCAAAGTCATTCCAAATGTAGAGGCATGCCTAACGGTAAATTTGGCCTTAAATGCTTTCCTGATTGGGAAGGGCAAATAGAAGCAGCATGGAAATGCAAAGGCTTCTCTGATAACGTGGAAGCATACAGAAAATTGTGGTTTTGATCTCTAATACTAGAATCCATGTATTCATACAGCTGTATTTATGAGGAATTACTCCTGATTTACACCTGTGAATAATCTTAAAGGACATTCCAAACCAGGTATACGAACTGTGGACCCAGTTCACCCCTGTATTACTTTATTTTGGCGTCTGTGTCTACCTACACTAAGAGGTGAGCACAATGAGCAGACACACTAATTAAGCTCTTGGATGCTGACTTTGCTTTCCTCCCTCATTTGTGGTTTTCTTAGAGAAAAAAGACTCATGAATTTTGAGATCAACCAGCTCCTTGAAGTCTGAAGGGGTTTGGAAGAGAAGATTCTGGTTTGGTCTGCCTGTATTTTGAGTTTCAGTTTTGTTTTGTTCATAATATGTGAAAATAAGTTTTTGAACAGGCAAATAGTGATTTTTTCCATTATTTCCAATGTTATCCATATCCTTTCTACCTTATTCATCTTTCCCATCAAAGAAGTAACCTGCTATCACTGATCTCCTTGTATTTTAAAATTGGGTTATAGTTTATAGTCTGGTTTTATATAACACTACTTTTTACATCTTTGGAATGCAATTCTTTCCACCTTCTCAGTAACTCCAGAGTTGAGTGAACCATGCAGCAAATAGAATTGTGATCACCCAAATATGTTACTGCCTGTCTGGAGAAATAGTTATCATAAGCACCTACTGAAAAATCACACTTCGTTAAGTACATGTGTAATGCACTAAAGAAGATTATATAAACATGCACATTTAGTAAGAGACTTCCAAATCCTCAGAAGAAAATTCTTCAGAGACAGCCAAAATCATCATCTTCATCACAATAAAATTGTGCCTAAAACTGGCAGCAACATGTCAATCAAAAATCACCTGCCGCACAGAGCAAGAAGTGCATGAAGTCTGTATTACCCAAATCACCACAAGATAAAATGCAGTTAATTGTCTATTCTGTTCTTTGCTAAACATATTTCTCTTGCCCTGCAGGGTGGAAACTTGCCCTTGTCCTGTCAGTCAGAGCTTTACAAAAGCATCATGCTTGCACCTTAGATTTCAGCAAGACAAGCTCCCAGGGAACCTGCTGACCACACATTTATGCCCAAGGTAAAGAAAGACAGGCAGATTTCATATTCACAAAGTCACTGTCCAAAGGTGTTCAGATCTTTCTGATGCTCTTAATTTCCTGCTGAAGAAAAGCAGCCATTTCATTGAAGGCTAAGGAAAACACAAGGTGTATTTTATCTCAGATATTACTGGGATAAATATGATTAAGTTATTTACTCGGCCACCTGAATTTAAGACATAAATCATAAGATAGCTTGGTTGACTTGTGATTAGTAAAGTATTACAAAGATATTTATTTATACATATTTGTGTCAGTAAGAAATGTGCATGCCTTTGGGAGAGAAATCATCCTTGAGTTTAGTTACTCTTATTTATACTAATATATGCAGATTTAAAGGTTTTATGTGGAATTTAAAGATAAATTGCATCAGGTTCTCCAGATGCTGGAAATACCTTACTTTGCCTGTCCTGCAGCATTACTATTTGTTTATCATTTCAAAGTTCACAAGGTAATTGCTTCATTATCCATTCATCTAATTTCACAGAGAAATGACAATTCCTAGCTGCTGAGGTCATGGCCCATCAAAAATTATACTGTCTCTAATTTTATATCCGATCTCTGGTAGATCTTAATTTGCTTATCTCAGTTCTCATATATCGACTAAATTGCTGAATTCTATTAAAATCTCTACCAGCTGTCCAAGATTTAAGACTGAACTACTGAATTGAGACTTATTGAATTAAGACATTATTGCCAATGTGAGCCAGCAAAACAATAATTAAAATATACAAGATTAATATGCCTTTTAGTTTCTTGTATACCATTTGAATTCAGTCTGAACGTGGCTTTGTACGCTGTACATATGATATCCTATCACCCCAATTAGCATGGCAAAACCATGTTTCTAGATTTTTTCCTTTGTACAGTTACTGACCTTAGCTGCAAGAGCTGTGAGAAATAGAAGTAATATTAAAATTATTGTGCAAATTTTCATGAGTGGATAGTGCAGTATTTTTCAAGTTGTATTTTCCTGTATAATGCTTCAAACTGAACCCTCTGAGATGTTATTCTGCAGTACATACTGACGACCATTCTCTCTAAGGAGTTATACTTAGTACTGTATTTAGCTTCCTACTCTAATCTCCAAGTGTGCTCATGTTCCCTATGCAAAGAGAATGGGAGATGTTCTGGTGACTGGTCAATCTTGGATTCGGGTTTTCCATTTTTGCCACTGCTGCCACATTTCTGTTACAGAAGGAGAGAAGGAGCTTGCACAAGCAGCAAATGCAGTATTGCAGTATTTAATAAAACCCTGTTGACTATTCATTGCTTGGGTCTGGCCAGTCATGGGGAAATAAATTTGACATCTTCACATCTCCCTTCATCTTTCTGCATCCTTGCTGAATGAGACTGTGGACCCTTAGGAGATCCCACTTGAATAGGTAACTTCCCAGAAATATTACCTTGCCCTGCTAAGAGCTACACTCATCTACTTCTCTTTCCACAAAACTCTGGTTTCTGACCCCGGCTGCATTTCCACCACCACTGGGTTACCATCAGTTAAAAGGACTATCAGCATGAGTTAGAAGCAGTGATAGTTGCTGCATCTTCTTCACTACTCACAAATCTCTAAATTTGCAGACAAATGTGTTGCAGCTAGATTTGTAGTCTCAGTGTCTGTTGACCAGCACCTCTGCTTCACCACTTCATCACAGCAAAACTAAGCTAAAGCACATGTCTGAAAGATCATTTCCATTCTGAAGAGCAGGTTCCCAAGGTGACATGCAGCCTTATTTTCTACTAGGGCACAAAGGTAGCCTTTAAATGACAGATGTAATAGAGAAAACAGATTTTCAAAGTATGCCCAGAAAGACTGATTCTTCACTGGAAGAAAGATTTAACTTCTCATTACCATTTTTCTTACATGGCAGAAATACACTCAAAGTCAAAGAATTTTGTAGCATTCATCACCAAAGGGGGAAAAAAAAAAAGACAAAATATGCTTACCAGCACCTCCCACAGTGCTGCTACCTGTGTATGCAGGAAACTCAGGAGATGATTAATCACAGGGCTGAAAGATCAGGTTATCATAAGCTGTTTCAGATATCCTTGGTACTTCATCATCAGCTTGGTATGGTTCAGCAGAGAGGAAAGTCGGCATTGGAAAATGTGCCCTGAGGTCACTTGCCTCTCATTGTCAGAGGCAGAACTTTGATTGCTTTTGTTCTTGTAAGTCATTTGGCAGTTTGTTCAAAGTCTAGTAGTGCGTCACTTTCTGTCTGTGACTTCACTTGTGTGTGTCTAGCGATAGCCTCAGAAGCACCCTGTTATGATGCTTCCCATTGGACTATTTCAGCAAAGGGAGGAGATCTTGCTACATACTGGCTGGGGTGACCGGGAGTGAAGGGAGAGAAATATCCTAGAACAGTAAAATATACTGCAAATATATTCCAGGGTACTTATGCCCTGCTATGTTATTCCTCCAGCTCATATCAGGATGTGCCCCATAAGGACCTGGGCTTGTGAACATGAAGCTGCTCCTATTTTTCTATGGGGGGCTTCATCCTCTCTGTCTTCTTGGTCAGGCAGCCTGTAGCAGACCCCACTATGTAACCTGTCCCTCCTCTCCCTTTAATCCCGACCGATATGCTATCAGTCAGCTCCTCATCCATCCCCAGGTGGAACTCCATGCGCTCCAGCTGGTCATTGATGTTGACACAGAGGGAGAAAGCCCTTCTTCATCTCCCTTGACTGTCCTTCCTAAGGAGCCTCCATCCATCCATTCCAACACTCCAGTCATAAGGGCCACCCCACCACATCTCTGTGATGCTAATAACATCTTGGCCCTGCAGGCATGTGCATGTCTCTAACAGCTCTTGTTTATTTCCCGTGTTGGGTGTGTTTGCTTTCATGAACACCAACTTCCAGGGCAGCTAAGAAGAGACTCACTCCATACAAGTATTTAATTAAAACTGGGAGAGTGTGTATTGACCAGGCATTGATTTATTTTTTGCTTCAAACTGACCATGAGCAAGTAAACATTTCTGTTAGCATATGCCTTAATGGCAAGTACTTGCCAACTAGTTTGGCCATACCATTTCTGATGTCAAACTGTTCCATTTTGTCTGCTTGCTCTTCATGGTTCATAACTAGTCCTATGTTATCCGATAGTATTTGTACACCCTGATTAAATGTATTTATATATTTGTATTTATTTATATTCTAAATACATTAAAACAAAAGATGACACAACAAGAAACTGAATTAATGAATAACAAACATCACATTTCTTTTAAGAACTCTTAGGTGAAAAATCACCTCCACTAAGGAATCACGAATCATCCAGAACTCATGAGCACTTTCAAAAGTATCTGGCAATTGTTACAAACAACAAATAATACGGCTAAAACCAGCTGCAGAATGAAGGAAGCCTGTTTATTCAAATTTTATTGACAAACCTACATTAATCCAGTATTTATTGGCGCATAAGGATCTTTCTCCCCTCTACTACAAAAAGTTTTCAAATATCTTCTTTACTCTCATTCAGGCCCTAGACAATTACAAACAAACATGATGTTATGCCTAGCACAACACAGTCATTCAGAATCTGCTTTTATACATGAATAATGTGTTACAGAGCTCCCCAGCAACATGAAATATCTTTATTGTGGCATTGAGTCTGTTCAGCAGCTACCTCAGCAACCTGCTARTTATGGTTTAAGTTGTGTGCTATCTACATCAAGGGTCCTGGCTTGCAGGCTGATGAAAACACTTTTGATTTTGTTGGGAACTTAAAGGCGGAGGCATGCAACTTCAGCACGTGTCATCTCCTCCCTACTTCACCTTTGCCTTCCATTTCACAA
Organism: Amblyornis subalaris; assembly: GCA_018881555.1. Taxonomy (NCBI): domain Eukaryota; kingdom Metazoa; phylum Chordata; class Aves; order Passeriformes; family Ptilonorhynchidae; genus Amblyornis; species Amblyornis subalaris. The sequence continues at coordinate 30,511,789 of JACAXG010000001.1, read as the reverse complement.
TATCTGGATGTCCTTTTGCTCTCACAGTTTAATAGATTTTGAGAAGAGACTGCGTGTTCTTAGATACTTTTTTTTTGCTTTTTCCAAAATTTTCCTCCTTTTATCAACATAGATTTTTTTCTGCCCTGAAATTTTGCTTTGCAGGTCAGTGGTCATAAGAATACGGAAAAACATGAGAAAACCTGTACTGAGTTAGATAAAAGGTCTGGGTAGCCTAGCCCTGGCCTCCAGTCATATGTTAATAACTCATGCCCAAGGAAGAATTAAGGGAGGCACATAACAACAGTGACCAAGCATCCTCTCCTAACCTCAGGTGCTAGCTGCTTTAAGCGCTTCCTGAGGCGGAGATGGTGCCTTAAATATTTAATAACCTTAATTAGTGTTTCATACAGCAACATACCCAATTCCTTTTCAAACTTCGAGAACTTTACTGTCTTTTGCACTCTGTGGCAGGCTCAACCACAGGCTTTGCCGTGGGGCAAATCTTTGTTTGCTGTTAACCTGATCCGTGCTAGTGTTATTTGATGCCCTGTAGTCCTTGTATACACAAAACTTTTATTCCTGTAAATATATATATATATATATGTACACATTAAAAAAAACTAGTATCAGATTAAAATTTATATTGTGAGATCATTGTCATCTCTGTATCCAAAGGGAAACAGGCTGGGCAGAGGTGATAGCAGGGCTCCAGCAGAGATCCTACCTGGTGCTCTGATGTGAGTACTGTAACTGTTCCTTTTCAGCATCAGTCATGCTTATTGCCAAAGACAGTCTCCATAAATGGCAGTCTCCCCTCAAAGCATGCAGAATTCYAAACCTTGTTAAAATAACCCCATTCATTTATCTGCTCAGGAGAAGGCCAGGCTATCTGAGGTCCTCTCAGGATGACTCTGGATGCCTGGCAGACTGAAAAGCTCTGCAGCAGCACAGTGTGCTCCTTGCAGAGGASGCAGAGCACAGGCACCTGAGCCTACTTATATACAGGCACAGATCCATCTGTCAAACCCTCTGGGCAGCGAAGCTGATGAAGACCAGATCCTGCACTGCCATTACAGGTTAAAGCATCAGCTATGAAGTAGTCCAGATACTGAAAAGGCTTTTCTAGCGCTGTGCAGCTGAGGAAGGGTAAGCTACACACAAGGCTCTCATCTATCAGGGCCTGAATACATGCAAAATCTTCAGGTCTGAGTCAGCACAGCCCTCCCATGTTTGAAGACTCCCAGACATATCCTCTGACAATATAAAGTATGAACTAAGGTTATTCAGCTTCAGATCTGACTGAAAAATTTCCAAGGGTAAGTTTTCGAAATCTGCAAAGTGACATTTTTGAAACTAAATCTCACCAAAACCTAGAGCTGGTTGCAGCACATTCAGGGTGCCGTCAATGGCCAGAGCAAAAAAGGTAGAGCAGAAAACTCTACCACAGAAGAGCCAGTAACCTTATGATTAGGGTATAGGAAAGGTCTAGATATTTGCCCGAATTCTGAACTGGGGAGGAGATTTTAAGGAGCATTTCCTTAGCAGCCAGCATAGTGCCTGCTCTGTGAACAGAAGCTCTGTTGCTAACAATTGCTTTTCATGAGATGCTGAGATTTTTCTCAAAAGCAAGTAAGCTAAGACTGAATAAGAAAACAAGGTAATAACTTGCACTTCCGTAAAGTCACTCAGGCTTAAATACTTTCCTTATTCTTGAGAAAAAAACCCAACCACTTTTCTGTGTATGCTTTAACCAGTTAGTTGTAAGTCATCAAAAGAAGATATTCCCAAATAAGCATGAGCCATGCCAGACTTAATATTGTATACTAAATAAAGCAGTTCCCACCAAGTATACATTGTGTAATATTGCTGAAAAAGTGTCAAGGTATAGAGCCTACCAAGAAAGCATCATTATGTCCCTGTGATGAGAAGTCCCCTATTTAATTCCTCTAGGATCCTGCAGCTGGAAATACTGCTCTGATTAGGCCTGTTTACATGTTAGCCATTTTCTGCAGATCCAAAGAGGAACATGTTTTGAAAGTCTATGATTAAAGCTATTTGCTTTAACTTAGATGTTGATTCTACTTGTGATGTATGGCCTGCCATAGTTCTAAGGTATTTCCTGCAGAGATAAATCTGGAGGAAATGAGTATTTTATCCAGTTGGAGAGTTACAAATGCAGAAAAAGCAATCTTTGCAGCTTAAACTATATGAACAGTGTAGCTTCCTAATTCTATACAGTCAGGTAGAATTTGTTTTTATGTAGATTACACTTCATCTTGTTAACTACCATCACATAAACAACATCATTAGCATTCTGAAAGATTGTCCTAATAAAACTATATCATATTGTGTTGCTTTTTCCTGAGAAATCACTATAATTTTAATTTTATGTGGGAGTGCATCTGTTGCTGCCGTATTACTATACTCGAACCAAATTCTGCTGCTACCTTGCCCTTGGAAACAGTTCCACTACTCTGGCTGAAAGTGGCAAAGAAAGGATTTTGCACTTGGACAAATATCACTTTGGTCAGAAGGAAAGAATAATTAAATCTTTCACTGCCATCTCTGAAGCTAAAAGGTACTTTAGTGCCCAGGCAAGTGATTCTGCTCTTTGGGGAAGGTGGAATCAGATAAATCAAATACATAAATTCAGGAGCTCTTTTCAGGCAATTCACATTAGCAAGGCCTATCCCACTACGGGAAGCCGGAAAATCCTGCTCTAGGTCTGCATAGAACTAATTGGTTTGCAGCAGGTTTAATGCATTTTTCACTTTGAACAAATCTCTTAAGTGCCATAAATCTAGGTTTACCATGTTTATAAAGCTGCAGACCTCCCAATTTGTACTCTAATTATGTTTTGTTATTGTTATTATCAGCTTATTCTTGCTATGAATGTTTTTGTATCACTTGAAATTGATGCTAATACTCCCTGACACACAGCCTGACATGTATTAAGAATGCAGAAAATGAAATGACAGAACTAATTAAAAAACCATCTGTTCAGTTAATTTAGAGGTGTGCCAAACAGTTCAAATGAGACTTGGTCAGCAGTAAATCACATCCACCTGTACCATTTGCTGAGCAGTTACTGTCCCTAGTAGTGTTATTTCCTTAGAAACACTTCCACTGTTCAGCCCAGAGACTGCACACTGAGCAGTGAGAGCATGAAATCACAGCTATTACTCTTGAACAGAAATAGTACACGTAAAAACGTAGTATAAGCCTGCTAAATGAAAAAAAACACATACAACAAAACGCTGTATATCATGTTGACTCACTCCATTAATTGTAATGACTGTGCCTCCAAGACACGGAACAATCACACAGTATTACCTACAGAGATATTGCAGCTCTCTATCCAGGAAAAATTTCCCCCTTAATGTCAATGGTCTGTGCTTTTCTCTCCTGTAAGCCCATCAAAGTTAATAGAGTTGTACCAAGAATACATTTGGTCCCATCTGATTATGGCACACTGAACATGTTATCTTATAGCCTGGCTGCTGTGTTGCTGCTTTACATGCAGAAAACATAATAATTCAAAAAACATTCAACAGGCAAGCTAGATCTTTTTTTCTTTTAAAAATAAAGGAAAATAAGCATGTCTCAGCCTGATGAGCAGCAGTCTGTCATGTGGCAGAACTATATTATCACAGATTAGGTATATTTCCTCTGTACCAAAGAAATTTTGCTAGAATAAGAAAAGCATCTATATGTAAAATAAGCTACTTGGCATTTTCTTCCTGCTCATTCTGCAGTCAGCTTCCCTCCAGCATGTACCACTTGGATTTGCATTCCAGACTCCCACGCACAGAGGGACTCCCTTAGCCACTCGCTTTGACTTTTGAAAGTTTCAACCAGTGGGCAACTTGAAAGAGTACAAAGGACAGCTTCAATGRGAGGCAAAGCAGACAGCAGACACCTACTTTTAGCATGAAGTTAATAAAACAGCCACTAAGAAACAACAAAACAGCAATTTGAATTACATGAACTAATTATTTCTCCCCAGAAGAACTTTTGCCATTTCCCGTGCTCAGCGTGGTTTCGGGTCAGTATTCTTATTGCTGTTCCCCAACTTCTAATTTGGGTTTACACAGTGCCATTTTGATATGCTTAGGAATTTAACCATCTATAAGCAAATAAATGGGCAAGTGCAAAAACACTGCAAGCTGAAGTAGAGCCAGGAAGAGAAAGCCCACCAGAACTGGGATATCAGTGTGCCAGCTTCCATAGACAAGCAACTTGCATATTACCTACCTAAGCATGGGCATTAGGGGGGACCTTCATGGATGCACATCCATGCTTTTCTACCTTGCTGCAATGAGGAGAATGAGCATCACATCAGAGAAGCAGCAGGGAAGGGCAGAGCTGGCTGAGGGCCACGGTGTCAGTGTGGGCAGATAGAATCCAGAAGGTGTGTTCTCCCATCTCTCTGATGGGAGAACGCTTTTACTGAGAGAGATATGGGGAGTTTAATAACTTGGGGAATACACTGAGAGAAAAGTAAACAAAAGAGATGAGAAAAAAAGGTTGGACAAACTACAGTAGACTGAAGGATGGGAAGCAGGACACTAGAAAAGTCCCTGAGTGAGTGAACTCTCACTTCAGCTGGAGTGAGARTATTTCTCTCCTGTTTATTCCAAAGTCACTAAGGGGATCATATATCTCTAGCTATATTAAGCCTGCAAAAGTGTAATGCCCTATTCCATAAAGGTTTGTATTAGGGAGAGGAGTGTTCATTTCAGAAGCATTCACTGAGCAAGGAAGTAACATGACAGAAACCATATTTCATGAATTTACTGGGACACTGGCTGTTGTACGTTCAAGTGATGTCTGGGATAGAAGGACACTGACTATGCACAGGGGTGTAAAAGAAAGTCTAAGGAATTCAGTATTGATCTCAGAATGTGGGATCTTATTAGCACTTTAGTTATCTTCTATTGTCAATAGAAATAATCATTTATCATCCTTTTCAGTGACAGCAACTCACTGAGAGACAAAAAAAAAACCTCACAACTGATTTTTATCTACTAGAACAAATTTGAACTCCAGCAAGAAGCTGGGGGGGCATCACTGTTACTGACTAACAAAGGACAGGTTGCTAAAACTCTAGGTTTCAAAAACTGTAATGATCTGTCAGTCATCTGAAAAATAGCATCTCGGCTTGCTCTCTCTGTGTAATGTGACTTTTTGGATTGAAAGGGACAGATTTACTAGATACTGCTTCCTTTGAGACCATTATGTCAGGCAGGCCTATGGGAATGATCTAAAACTACAGCTATACCTTTGGTGTTTCTGGTTCAAGCCATAGCTTCTACTATATAGTCAAGTATCCTTAGGATTTCCATAGTAAAGGACATAAGATTGGATCCTGAATAATGTTTTTTGGGCTTTCCCTGCACACTTTTGGGGCAGAGCTGACTCCAGCCTGTTCTTAAACACCCACACCAAGAACCATCTGCRAGAGCATAGGGCTGGCCTGTGGGAGACTTCATTGGAGCAAGTCTTCACCTTAAGCACTGAAATTCAGAGAGGAGTTCTTTAAACATGAACAAATAGGGAGAGCACAGAGTGTGCACTCTCAGTCTCCAGTGTGGAAGACTTCCATGTTTATACACCATGTCAATGAGCTCGAGTGGAAAAAAGGACACTAATTCTGTTTTGGCCAGTGGGGTAGATCCAGTCTCCTGGCATCTGACCAGTGAATTTGAACTTTGCCCAAAATGGGAGAGTTTCAATATCAGAGACCAAGTCACCAAGGTCTTGTTGGAGCACTGTAGCCAGATGATCGGGCTGTAAGTAGATGGTGGTCTTGGATTCACATCCCAAATGAAGATTAAAAAGCAGGGCAGCACAGAGTTTGCTCTTCTGTCTTGTGAATGAACACTTCACCTRGGAGGTCTTGCTGGACTTTGTGTGAGGCTCATGTCAGCAGCTGTGCTCCCACTCAGACCTCGCACGTGACACCAGCTTAGCATTGTCTGGTTGGGAGATCTTCATGTGTATTTAACTGCTGAGGTGTTTGGTGTTTTATGTCCAGCAGCAAATGTGGAGAAATATGGATACTTCAGGGATTAGGTTGATTTCAGGCTTTGGAGCTGTAACTGGTGGTAGCTACCAGCCTATCTGACTCTAAAGCCTTCTTCAGACAGAGGTAGGATGGGGAAAAATAATTTTATATTTTAGAAGGTAAACTAATTAGTAGAGGTTTAATGACAAAGTGAAAGTTCCATTTACAGAAGAGAGGATGGGACAGCTCAGTCAAGATTTAGGTGAAGATCACTGAGCTTTATTAAGTGTTCAATTATATTTCTGTGGTATCACCTTCCAAAAAAATTCTCCACCCCTAAAAAAAATATAATCATTAAAAAAATAGGTGCTACTTTCCCACAACAATAGCACTTTTATCATTTCTTATCAACTTTAGGAGAAGATTTGCACTGTGACAGATCTATAGTCTCTATGTCCCCTGGAAGAAATTAGCATGCCATTAATTTGTGTTAATATTTATTTTAATTCCTAAACATTTGCTGGTTTTGTTTTTTCTTTGAAATCTGGGATAAATTAATCTAATCAATAGCATGGGAGCTGAATTGTTTTGTAGCCTTCAGATCACTTCCACGACAGGTCTTGTAATCTAACAATCCTCTGAAACAGCAATTACAAAGTTGTGAAGCTGAAGGGTTGCCCTCATAACAGCCCCAGTTTCCATACTCCTTGGGCTCMTAGCATTGTGCAGGGAATCAATGTCTGATGAAATCTGAACATTTCCTTCATGGAAAAACAAGATCCATATTCCCTACTGGGAAAAGACTCCATGCAGTAAGCCTGTACTCCAGGAAAAAGTTATCAAATGTTTAGGTCTATCTTAGAGCATCCTAGGAGCTTATTTCCCGCAATCAGTTAGGTCAAGGCTACCCACACCCATTGCCTCATCTGATCTCAAATGCCATTTGCAAGGCTTTGCAGGTTTGCATGCCAAGACCGTTGAATTCTGACATTGTTTGAAACCCACTTAGAGAGGCCCCAAGACTGAAGAAGCTGGAATGACCACAAACAGCCACATTGTTTGGCTGTTTTAGCCCAAACAATACTGAGAGATTTACAGTGGTTGCAAACCCATGAAATATTCTGAAAAGACAGATTCAAGCCAGTCGAGTGCAGAATTCAGCTTGGGGTTCATTTAGCATATTATTCCCTACGAAGTACTTCAAAATATTTTAAATATCCAGGAAAAGTTATGTGCCCTAGATTTCTGGAAAGTACCTTGTGTTTTTGAAGCACAGGTGTGTGGTATGCATATCTTTACCCCTCGTATATTGTTGACATGGCTTTACATTTCTACACCCCACAATGGACTGAAATCCAAGTTGCTCATTTTGTCTATCAGTATGTTTATACTGCACAGTTTAAAAAAATTGATGTTACGGTTATTAGATGTTAGATCCAATTTAACATTTACTCCCCGGAACATATTTATAGCAGCAAATAGGTTTTTTTCTACTCATTTATGCAACATTTTGCCTAATGAGCTGAAACTTACTGACTCATTTTATTTTACTGAATGGAGATATTCATATGCAACAAGACTCATTTTGTTAAAAGGGTAAGCCTGGTAACCAAGATTCATTGAGCCAAGAACCAAAGGCTGTGTGTGTAGCAGTGTAATTTAGCATTTGGTCAATGGATATATGATCAAGACACATTACCTATGTTGAAGACAGCAAAGAGTGGTGAGGCAGGAAAACCAGTGTTGCATATTTTAACTTATACTTTCTTATGTTTCTTTCCTGGCAGCTGCATTCCTGACTGCAGCACACAGTGTATATTGAATTATAACCAAAGAGCTTTAATTTCCTGTTCTAAAATTCTCTTTGCAATTCTAAAAAAGCATAATGAAAAATTTAGAAGGACAAAGAAGGAGAAAAACACCAAAAGACCACAAAAAATGTCCTTCAGTGAAAGACCTTCATCAGTTTATACTATCAGAAAGAAACATAAGACATGGCTTCATAATGTAATCTTATCTCCCTCACAAGGGAAGAAAAAAAGTTTTAGGTGGTGGTTCTGCCAATACCTGGAAGATGATACTCAACAAATTTGTGTTTGAACTAAGATGTTTGAAAATTGATCAACTGTTGGAACAACTTTCAAGGAGACATGACTTACTCTGCTCTTGTTATCACTGTCAAGCAGAATATGGCTGCTCAGAGGAAATGCCTGGAGACACCCTGCTGTGTCTACCACCCTCTGGAGAGCTCACAGCCCACCCCTACACTATCTGCTGCTGCCCTGGAAACACACCTCAGCTCCCTGCTCCTGTGAGGCAGACTCACCCGCAATTTCAAAGCACAGGTAGAACAAGCTCCAGCCTGCTCCTCAACAAAGCTACGTATCTTTCATCGAACACAAGTTATTCAGCTCAGTACAGCAAAAGGAAACTAGACAAAATATAACTGATATTCAGGGGTCAGGCAGCTGGGCTTCCCATCAGCCTCAGTGCACAGACAATGCCTACCATATCCTAGCTCCTTCACAGAGGTGTGCCCTCTGGTACAGACAGATATGTCACCCACCACTTCCATRCAGGCTGCAACACAGTTGAGTAGCTTACCCCAAATCATAGATGCCTAAACAAAGTATTTACAAGAAAGTATTCTAATCCCAGCGTGAAGTCAACCCGAAAAGCACAATGTCCTGATTATAATACAGGAACAGTAAACATGCAGAGAGGATGAGCAAGCCAGTTCCTCAGGACTCATCTGCTGAGGCTTTCCCTCTGGGTAAGTTTCTGCCTAATTCTTTCTGCTCCATAGACTATTTAAGTGGAAACTGGCTTATTTCCAGAACCTGACTGCAAATGTAAATTTTATTTTATTTTTTATTTAAAGACGATGGAAGATTAAGAGCTTGAGAACACTGTACCAGACCCATAAGGGATGGAAGTTTGCTATAATTGCTGACTTGGAGAGCTAAAATATAGAGAAATTGAAGTCCAAATTGGGGGCTTTTTCAATTCACTACAATGTGAAAAAGGCCGTTCATTGACTATGCTAAGGATACATTCATCTGTCTCTGCTGCAGTTTGTGTCTTTGCAAAAGCTCAGAATAAACCTCAGTAACTACAGGTACTATTTTGCATTACCCCATAACATTTGGGTTCCAGCATTTGATATGATAGAAGGGAAGAAAAACAAATCTTAAATCTTGCTTTCATCTGAGACAACTTTAAGTTTGGGCAAGACCCTTGAAACAAAAGCAATGGTCCTTAGTAGCTAAGCTAGGCTCCCAGGCCTAGTTTTTCTAAGTAACATAGCACATTACAAAGCTTAAAGAGTTTGTGAGCCCCAGATGAAGTTTGCTTAAAGTGTTCTGGTATCCTCAGTAAATTGACTCCAGGGAAGCATACCCTCTCACTCTTTACTCCCATTTTGGTAATTTTTAACCTTGCATTCCTTTTACACTATTTAAAAATATATATCCCCAGTGCTCTTATTGTTAAATATTCAGCTCAGCTGAATATTTGTTAGACAGATCATTGATCATTTTACAGTACTGTAAGAGAAATTAACAACATCAAATTGTAGCCCCAAATGATTTCTATATTTGAATAACTGACCATATTGAAACTTATTACAAAGGCAGATTTGTTCATCCTCCTGTTTCATTGCTGTAAAAATATGCATTTTGTTTTTGTTTTACTGGCTGTTTTCACAAAGCAGCAACACTTTAACCAGGAATTCCCAAATATTAGACCAGTGGAATTCTGGATACTCTCAGAATATCCCATGGACCACTATACAGCCTCATCATCTGAATTATCATTTAGAAAAATTATTTCTTCTATTCTGCATGGTTCCATAAGCCATAAGCTGCTACCCCAGCCTGCTGGCTCTGTTAGAGACAGTCCTATGAGTAAGATCAGTAGCATTACTATTTTTGACAGCTTTCAGGGTTTTGTTCCAGAAAGAGAGGAAGATAAGGTTTTCCCAATACAGGGTGTTTTTTCTTGGTTTGATGCTTCATCCTTTTGTTGGTTCTTCTGCTCCTTTCCTTGTGCCTCTCTCCCTTATTTTTTCTAGCCAATAATAATACAGAAAGAAAAGCTATACAGCAATGATTCCCTGCTGAAAAGTCTGCCCATGCAAAATCCTTGAGGTACTCTTCAGATACCTCCCCCACTCTTTTTTTCTCTTGCCAATTATGATGTACTTAAGATTAAAGTGTGATTTTTTTTCTTTGAAGAAGAGATGAATGTGTTTTCCCACTTTACTAATTACAACATGATATATGAGGCAGAAAGCTTTGCAAGAGGTAGCACAGCATGCAAGCACAGATGAATAATAATTAGGCTCACATGTTTTAGAAATTAAGATTTTATTAGAAGGCTGTTATTTGAAAGTTTCAGTGCTGTGTGTAAGTGCAGTTACTATAAGTGTTTTTTCTTTTTTTTTAAATCCAATCAACCAAGTGCTACTAACTCTCAATAAATTCAAAGACTTCCACTGACTTCAAAGGGAGTTGACTCAAGCCCTAGAAAAAGGATTTGTAAAAGTGATTAGTGTCAGGGCTTTGTTTTAGAGCTAAATTGTAACTAACCAGAAAAAATGTTTTTATTATAAGAATGTAATATGCATCTGGGAATAAGAATTTCTCTTCCAGTTACTGTAAGACACCCAACACTGAGGGAGAGAGTCCTATTGCTTTGCAATAATTCCTTCATTGTTGAAAAGTTTGTGCTGACATTCAGCGATACAACAGCATAACAGAACAGTATTTGTGTTACCAAAGTGTACATCTCTGGGGACATGCTGGGAGAGAAGCTGTACAAAGATGACTAACCAAATTATGCAAACCCATCTTTTCCAGCAGGGTGTAAGACAACATGTACCCTTAGCTTCACTCATCTAACATTAAAAAAAATAACCCCAAAAATGTTGCTGTCCCCAAGTCCCCATAATAAATCACCTTTGTTCTTACAGATAGTATTTCCATGGATTAGGAAGCTTTTCAGAATGGCAAATACTTGATTACACCAAGCAGGAGCACCGCAGTTTTGGTTTGGCTGTGCCAACTTGAATTGCCCTTCTGGCTTTAAGCTGCCAATTCTCTGATGTGCTATTCCATCTAATTGAAGCTAGATGTTCCTCAGTTATGAACAGAATCCTGGCTATACCCCTTCCAGGCACTGCATCTCTTACCTCCCCATTTTCTTTCAATGTTGTATAGATCCAGCCAAAGCCTGAGTATTATTTTAATCCCCTTACCCTGCACACAGGTCAGTACCACAGGGAAACATGCAGGTCTCCATAAAGATCAGAGGGTTCACCAACACTGAGTAGATTTTAGAACTAGGGACTCCAATATTTATTGCTTTAAGCCAAGCCTACCTTCGAGCATTACAGAAGTTGCTTGGCAGTTTCTTAATCAATAGACATCAAGAAACATAGAAGATACTAAAAATGCTGTAAAACAAAAAATCTGAGCCACCAAGACAGCATTTGTGATTATGGAAAATTCACAAGTTATGATTTTTATGGGTGTAATCAGTGTAAACTTAAATTGCTAGTACGGACATATTCAGTTTGTAATCTTTGGAGGGGATCTCCTGCAAGTCTTTTACACCAGCCCAACCAAAAGCTAAGGAGGTCAGGCACCAATGTTGGTGTAATAGTGGCAGCACAGAGCTCAGAATGTTCTTTGCAGACCACAGGGAATCCTGGGATGCAACATGCAGTGTTACAGGCATCCACCCGAGCTTAAAACCGGGTATGGGCACACAGCACCTTTCACAACTGCCAAGGTACAGCAGCTGGTAATATATGAAAAAGTGCAACTTTAACAGTGCTTTACTTATTCTTGAGCATTTCCTAGTGTTTAGGGCTTTAAGTATTAAAAAAGTTCTTGAAATAAATAATAATTTTTAAAAATCCAGCACAAATTATGTGCTGAAGTTACTACGTTCAAATCAAAGTTCGAACCTTCTCAAATTCTGGTGGTGTGTCACTTTGGGATCTGGTTCAGCTTAAGGATCCAGAAGCGAGAGTGTGTGGAGCTGAGCAGAGACCTGCAGCCAGAGTGCGAGAGGAGCCACACACCTGCGAACACCAAGTAGTGGGCAGGGTGAAACATCTGGGGGTGAACCCGAAAATGCAGGTGGTGCCCACAGCTTTGTATATGCTTTTGTTGTAAAACCAGATCAGCCTAGTAGTTCTCAAGTGCATTTCTTCCTAATAAGATCTCCAGGAACTGCAATGACACTGACAAGTCTGCTGACATACCAGAGTTTTCTATTCCCCACACACCACCCGTCCCCACTTCAAAAGGAGATGTTTAACTCTGTTGGCAACCAAGGGCCTCCCTGTATCTGTTTGCAGTAGGTTATCTATTGATTTTAACTGCTTAAAGTTTAACAGAGCTTTAGTAAATTTCATATTGATCTATTAAACTTAATCRTTATTGGGTTTATGGGTTCTGTTAAAACATATAGTGGCCAGGTATCCCAGTCAATACCTATATACTGTTTTCAATTAACTCACTTCAGAAAGAAAAAAAAAAGTCTATGGAGCATATCACCGGATATTTATTTTGCTAGTCCACATCTTGACTGCTTATGCAACTGACCAAATCAATTTTTAAAACAATGTAACACAGATGCAAACTATCATTGAAATTCAGGAGGAGTCTTCTAGTATTAACCGCTTAAGGTTGCACTAAACATACAAAGCAATGCAAACACCAATAATCTGTTTTAGTTCATTCCCAGTTTCATTTTCTCATAAGATTATGGTGTACACATTTGTTTGCACTGTATTGTGGATCCTTCATACAAAGTGTTCTAAGCTTACCAAGAGGAATTAAGAGATGGTGTTACACACTGCAGCAGCTCTGCCAATAAAAGGAAAGAGAAGTTTTTCCCAGTGTATAAAATGTCAGCATGGCATGAGGGAAAGGAATCTTAATTTTAAAAGATTTAGTGCCAAAGTATTTTTCCTTTCCTTAGATACCACATTTTTTTGCTAGTTTTCATAGAAAATATTCTCCTTTGTTACAAAGATGGGAAAAACCATCTTTTTCTCTCATTCAGGACCACACTAGTATTGTCAGAGATCTTTTTTGTGGTTTATTTCAACCAGTGAAAGTGTGGCCTGCCAGTTTCACATCAAGCTTATCACAGCTGGTACAAATCGTTCCTGTCCATCACAGCTGCAGTATACCTCAGTCATCCTCTGAAATTTAGAGAGAATGCTTTAATCATTTTACTGGCTTGTGCTGGTGTTCTGACATTGCAGAACTATTAAAAAAAAGGGAAAAGTTCTAAAACTAGGTCAGATGTATTGTTGGCATAATAAATCAGTTTGTTTAAAACCTGATTTTATTCTACTTTGCAATTTTGGAAAGTGCTAATGGTACATACTTTAAACATCAGTATTTAAGAAGAAACTCCTTCCTATTTTTCTCATTTCCTTCCTCCAGATTAAACATGTTTTGAGTTCCATGATGCAAATTGCCATAGGCTGCTTCATAATTGGATACCACTTCTATTCGGAAGAGTTACTTGGACAATTGTAGTGAAGAAAATCTAACATAATCCTAACCTAGATTTTAAAATAGCTAGTTTCCAGAAAAGTATTGTATTCAGAGATAAAGTGGGAAGTACATTTAATTTAGTTTATGTTTTCTGTATTTGCCATTTATTTAAAACACGATTTATCTATTCAAATTTTGAGAATGTCATTTTTAACCACATGAGTAAAACAAATCCAATTTTGAACTTACAATGCATTTTGCGAGGGAAAGAGATTTCAATTTGGTTTATAAGCCTGGAGGCAAACTTTACCCCTGTTAAAACACAGTTAGAAAGAGTGCTTCTTTAAGTTACATGAAAAAGTTTGTGTTGCCAGCACAAATGGAATATCCATTTCTTCAGTAAGTCAAAGAAAGAAAGAAGTACAGAAGAGCCACAGAGCTGGTAGTTAATCCTCTAAAACCGTGGTTTAGCAGAGATTTCCCCCACCACCACCTTTTGTTTTTTTTTTAAAGATGGGTTACTAGGTTTTGGTTGCAAATACATCAGACATATGTTCCAGTAAATCCATTTTGCCTAATTTCTGTATTAAGAAAATGGACCCAAAAAAGAGCTAGAGGTCTTCTTAAGTCTATAAAGGTATTATTAGGCATTACATTTCTTGGGTTTATTATATTTTGTGCACATTTTATAATATCTGTTCTTCAGTTGGCTTTCTCAGCTGTTGTGCGATATTTTATGTTCATTTCGTCAGGAACTAAAGTGAACAAAATTATAGAAGTTGCATCCCCCCATGTTTTCTGTAGAGGGATTGACCATACTCCACAGATCAGAAAGCCATAAAGTCAAATCAATAAAACAGCCACCATCATTCAAAGCTCTTGTCTATCAGGTTTTTTATTGACTTTCCTCTGGAACTAAAAGCTCAGTTCTCTTATTACCTTCTAAGGAGTTCGGAATAGGTGTAGGTTTTTCTGTAACTTGAACATCACCCTCACAATGACCTAAAAATGTGAAAATTGCATGCCTGAAAAGGATTAAAATTTTTCATGGCAGATCTAGGAAGCAGTAAGATATCACTGCATTAACTCCTGTTAATGTAGCACACCAGTTATTAATGCAGCACGACCTGCTGATTTCGTGGTAATGGTTCTTTTATTTTGATTTTCATAATTTTACAACTAGAACATTCATTTTTCCAAGTGTATGAAAAGAAGTATGTTAAATTAGTATTCCTAAATAAACAAACAAAGACGAGGGAAATAAAAGAGATAAGGAAATTCTTCAAGTTACCAGAAGAAAACAAATCACAATAGAGTTGACTAATATGGGGAAAAGGACAAAATTCTTTATTTGGTAGGGTTCCACTCTGAAAAAAGTATATCTGAACTTAGAAAAACCCTATTGGAGCCAAATATGAAGGATGTGAGCTGGCTGTTGTGGAAAGAGCCCTGAGTATTACAACTATGGCACACTATTTATGGCTTTCTCAAAGACAAAACTTTCAAAGCTAATGACACTTGTGGGTTGTTGTGGTTTTTTTAAAGGGAACCAACCAAACAAGAAGCCCTTCACGTTATACCTATCAAGATTGCAGAAGTTACTGCAGGAAACCTGGGACAGGCTAAAGAAGTTTCTGAGGAGAGGGTCCAGAGAAATTTTAATAAATGATTCCTTTGACAAAAATCCAGTTCTAAACAAACTTTTTTAGGTAAAGACAATCTCAGGGCCACAATAAATATATGAGACAGAGGATGCGTAACTGATGACTCAGAAAAATGTTAAGCCAGGCTGAAACTCTAACTCAACTTACAAGGGTGCAGGCACAAGAAAAATGACTGTCAGTAGTGGAAAAGGGCACTTGAAGACTTATTGACAAGCTGCTGCAAATAAACTGTTCAATTACCAGGCTCTCTCTTTTCACCTACACTTTTCATGGCTAGATAACTTGTGAATACAAATCAACAGATGTGCATTTCTTGATTTAAAAAAAAAGTGACAATAAGTTTATGCTTCACTTTCCACCCCCTTTCACCTGTTCTGATCCCATCACAAAAAATATCACATGCTCTTTTTAATGGGACAACCAGTTCCAGGAATCAAAACTCTTTGGTCAGAACTGAGACAAGATCAAGCATATTTTCTCTTACAATTTAAGTTTTAAAGGGTTTTAAAGACAGACAAATGGAAGATTAGACATATAAATCAGATGATCTTTGGCCTATTTCAGAAAACAGTGACTCAGTCTATCATAGAGCAACTCTCCAGATTATTTATTGGGATGCTTGTCTCCTAACAAAAATGTCAGCAAGCTTCTATAATTGCATTAGGTTCAGCTAAAAAGAAGTTCCAGGTTGGCCTGAGTGAGAAGGCAGTTGAAGTCTGCTCTGCATTTAGCAACCATGAGCCACAAAAAAAATCAAAAAAAACCCACCAAAACAACAACAACAACAAAAAAACCCTCATGTCTGTCTCCTAAAAGAAAATAAAATACTTTAGCCACTATTAATGCACATTACATCCTTCTTTAAGGAGACATTACTTACAGCAAATGCAGTTGACGTGCTTATTATCTAAGGTGGCTCCTGATGTGTCCCTGCTGCAGGGCAGTGCCACCTCTCCTAAAGACGGCATGTCACCCTGCTTGTTCACTAATGCTGCCCTTCCTTTCAAGCTCTCTGGAAGCTAGGCCAGCCTCCATCAGCACAGCAGGTCCCAGCAGTCTGGCAAGTCTGGTGCATGAGCTGGGGGCGTGGGACAGGTGTTCTGTGGCTGTGCACCCACCTGGAAGGGCTGAACCCACGGGAGCCTCACTTCAAGGTAGAATCCATCCCTACAGCCTGGCACCACGCAGATACCCGTTCCATGGTCTCTATTACCCACTCACTACTCAAAAGACAAATGCTATGAGACTGTTGAAATACAGAATTATGTGTCAGACACACACATTAAATAATCAACAATAAATAAAAGAAATACTTAATCTCCACAACACAGAAACCTCTCTCCATCATTATTAGCAACTACTTAAATCTGACAATTTATTCCCTAATAAATCAGGTGAAGATTTAAATTTTTTTTCCCCCCAGTATACAAATCATACAAGATGAAACAGAGAAGCAGAAATATTGCCTGCAAATCCCTGGCATGCTAAGAGAAACTCTTGGGACTATGAGCAGCTCATATTGTGCCACCCAAATAAACTGAGTCATCCTCTCTCTAGACACTGTTATCTAATTCAGCCTGCATGATTTGACCTTGGAGTTCATAAAAGTACATTGGAAAAGAAAAGATCTCAGCCTATAAACCCAATAGAAAATTTCTGAGAGTTTGGAAGAGAAATTAACTTTTTCTCTCTGGAAAAGAAATAGAATAGTTTGTGTGAGTCTTATGTTTGCTCACAATTGCTACCACTCTAACATTTTACTTTACTTATAGATGAACATCTGCAGGTGTGCAGCATGTTTTACCGGCAAACAACATGTCCTGAATACTGCAGCACTGAACTCTGACACAGCACTAGGTACAGGATGGTTTAATACCAAAAGGGTGGGCAGAGTGCTGGAGAAGCAACAAGAAGGCTGAGCACATGATGTACACCACCACAACTAAGATTCAAACCATTCATTTGTAATCTGAAAATGCTTCCTTCAGCACGAAATATTTACCCCTCAATTAAACTTGCAAAATGGTTAATTCTTTGCATAACCTTTAACAGTTTGTTCTTAAAAATCACTGCAGTTGAAATACACAGGCATCTGATTAGGCAAATCCACATTCATTCCTATTCACCGCAGACCTCAACATCACCTGTCTCAGTCCTGCTCCTATTTTCATTCAAAAGGTCAAGAGGATTCAGTTGGAAGGGGGCCTATACATCTCTGGGGCACTAACTTTTTGTGATTCTCTTCTGTCCTTACAGAATTTATTTTCCATCCTGCTCTAGCTGGTTGTTACTACATAGAYCTGAAACACCATGTGTTGTGTGACTCAGAGTTTCAAGCCTAAGTAAAGCAAAAAGCTAGGCAGAAACCTGTTTTCCATAAGGGCAAGAAAAGATGCCAGGAGAGTGTTATACATCATTCAGTATATATATGGCCTTTTGCTGTGACTTGACACAGGCCAGACTTATGTTTTTTCAGAAAGACGTATGTAGAGCTAAACCTCAGGGCTAAGACTTTGTACTAACTAGCTAACAGTTCATGTCAGTTTAAAGGAAAGCATATCCCACCTGGTTTAAATTGGCTCTTTTTTTTTTAATAAAAAAGCTTTCAATGCACAGAGGTAACATTATAAAGGCTATCTGGAGTCCTGTGAATAATTTATGCAAAAGCTATTAAACAATTCCTCTTTTGGTGTGCTTCCTAAATTGTTACATATATTTAAATGGTAGCATCACATTTGTATCTATATATTTTGCTTTAATGAGAGCACCTTTCTCTTTATTCCTCTTTCAGAAGATTTATCTGGGCCTCAAAAGTGTGACAGTGATATACAGCATAGGTCATGTAGCTTAAGCAGAATCAGAAAACTTGAAGTCATGTATAAAGACAATATTACCTTTTTCCTGTAAGTCCATTGAAGTCAGGCAATAATTAACATAGGGAAAAGTATTTGGGATGAGAATGATTACCTCCTGAAGGAGGACAGAATCCCAGAAGTAAAGCAAATATTATCCAGATAGGCAGCTGGTGTGCTAAGGAAAGACAGAGGAGCAATTTCATCCAAATAACACAACTATCAAAACTTAATGCCAAATGTACAGAGGTACAAAGGTAAAGGAGAACACCACCAGCATTTATAATGTTCTTTCAGGCATCTGCATTTTATTAAAGCTCAGAGGATGGTCGGGAGTGATCTATCAACAAGGCTGTCTGTAGCTAAACCCCATTAAGCAACTTCAGGGATTGCTATTGGGTATGTCCATTAACTGCTGAGTATTCTTTTTAAGTGTTTAGGAGTTTTATCTGAATTTCACTGGTTCTTGCACACCTATAGAGAGAATATTCTAATTTCTTTAAGCCTCACAGATCCTAATACTTAATCCTATGCTAAACAGAGCTTGTGGGTTATATTAAGACAAAAGCTTAAAACAGGTTACTTGGGAGGATTATTGATGAGAACCTTTTGGAAGAAGATTGAGATTTGGGTCATCCTCCTAAAGGGCAGGTATGATTCAGTTCTCCTTAACTGACATTAAACAGATGAAGATCTCTGATCTGACCTTGAGCTTCTGCAATGATAGCAATTACACAGTCTTTCCTGAAAGTTTGTTCTTTGTCAATTTTGCTTTGTACAGGAAACTTTTTCCTAATATCAAAGTTACATTTTTCCCTCTCTGTTTGAAGCTTTGGTTTCTTATCTTCCTCTCTAAATTAATCAACCATGACTGTAACATGCTTAGTGTAGAAATTAGTTCTTGATCAACTTGTTTCTTGACCAGACATGCCCAACTCTGATTTTTTCCTTGTACATGCTTATTTTACACAATATTTACTGATGCTTTGCTATCTCTAAATTTTATTCAATTTGTCTGTCTTTCAGAAAATGTGGCACCCATAATCAAGTGAGGAAGTCTGTGAGAGCAATGAGCTCTTACTCATAAAAGYGACAGTGTAGGCTAATATCACTCTTGCCTTTCATGTTATGCTGACAAAGAATTCATGTGTTGTTTTGATCCATTATCATCCTCACTGCTCAAACATCTTGTCACTCTATATTATGGCTGATTGAAACTCAAAAGGTATCAAGTGTGCGCTGCAGGTAGAGCTGTCAGAGCAACTGGTTGTCAGGATTTCATTCTAGAGAGAACACACTTGTAATGAACTGAAAGGGTGGTAGAAAAAATAAGGCAGTTCATCAGGAACCATGAAGGTGTGGGAGGCCTGCTAGCTCTGAGATTGCTCAGGAAGGAAGTAGGAAACAAAGCTGAAGAAGGTAGGGTAAAACCAAATGGAAAGAATAATTTTTAAATAAGTCTAAGCCAAGTAAAAATGCAAATTTATTTTGGGACATAAGATGCACAGTATGTTTCTTAATTACCACTTCCCCAGAACTTTCATCCAAATATGTCAATAGCCCTCCTCAGTCATGTTGTATTTACTTATRTAAGATTGTTCCTCTGGAGTTCAGAGTTACAGGTGCTTGTAAAATCAACCTCAAACATGGCATGGGAGACATTTGTGCTTATTTTCTCTCAATTTCTGTATTTTAAGCTCTCATATTATTGGTATTAAATCCCAGTCTTGTAAACTTAACCAGCTTCTGGGGGTTCCAACCAAGTAAATTAAGCTTGTGTGGAATAAATTGGGATGTTTATCATATCCACAGAGCTTCCATTGTCTTCAAGTTATGTTCTCAGTGACACTGAGCAAAATTTATAGCTGCAACTAAATGATTAAATCTTGTTGATGTGCAATGTAGCCGAGCCCTAGCAGCATATTAGGAGGAAAAAGCAATTTTTATTTTTGCTAGTGAAGTTAGCTGATAGAGACYGCAATGCAAAGATCTGCACTCAGATCAAGGGAAGAGAGAGTATTTTAGGATCCCATTTTTCCACATAAAAATACACTTAAAGATTTCATTTCACTTTCATTTTACTTTATCTTGCAGTTTGTATTTAAGTCATTCCCAAAGCATGTTAAACTCCACCTTGATGTGTTCTCTTTCTGTATTCAGTCCTCATTTTCTTCTCCAACTTTGTATTTCAGTAAGATGCTGCTGAAATTGAGAGGCTGTGGGGTTTTTCTCTCAATGTTTTCTCTTCCCCCGTCGGTGTTGTTTAAACAGACAAGCATGTATGCCTGGTGCTGTTTCAAGACACCCTGTGTCTTATTTTTGATGATGCTAAACAAAAAGAGACCTCATTTTCTGTCGTCTTTGTCCCCTCTAGGCTGCGCAGTGAACGTCAGAGCATCTGGACACCCTGCTCGCTGCTGAGGTGTGGCAACATGGAGAGTCACACCTCAGATCTTTTGGCTATCCACCACATATGTTTAGATGAGAGTGTTTCCTGGTAGTGTTTCCTGCAMGTGAAGTCACAGTAACAGCCTGTGGGTACACGAAGATCCACCACCTCGTACAGCGTGAGTTATCTGGGTCAGCAAGAAGAGGATTAGTAAGAGCAGCTTTTTTTTTGAATTAAAGTTCATTGGAAATATTCTCTCCATAAAATTTCTGAAAGCCTCAACACATGAGGGAGAGATTGAGACCTATGCTTTTATATCTGTTTCTTGTTAAGGGTAATTTGTCATGACTATGACCATGTCATAGCTAATGCACTAAAGGGACCTATTGTCTCCTATGGTGCTTTACTGTGGCTAAAGACTTCACTCTAACCAAC
Organism: Amblyornis subalaris; assembly: GCA_018881555.1. Classification (NCBI taxonomy): domain Eukaryota; kingdom Metazoa; phylum Chordata; class Aves; order Passeriformes; family Ptilonorhynchidae; genus Amblyornis; species Amblyornis subalaris. Next base: position 30,490,940 of record JACAXG010000001.1, on the reverse strand, counting down.
ATATATCCTTGTTGAGCTTATCTGCCAGATTTTGTACATAATGCCAATGTTTTACTAGAGTTTCACAGAGAAGAGACAGATTTTAAGGGACCACACTTAGCATCCCATTTCACCTTATCAGTAATCATCAAACATCACAGCTTGTGCCATTATAATTGAGACAACTGGTTTTGTTTGCTTTCATTTTGTTTTAAGGACTCTCTTTCCCCAAGTAGCTCTGTTAGAGCAGTACTTTGCCAGGGCAATTAATGCCCAGTTTGGGCTGCAGTGTTGCTCTGAGGTCAGCACAGTGGTGGGGCACTGAAGGCAGTTTTCAGAAATGACTGAGATCACCTGTGACCTGAAAGTCACAGGTTTTTGTGAGAAAGTTTCCACCACTAGCCTGAGAACATTCAGGCCTGTAATTTCTGTCAGTGCAAGTTGGATCAGTTCAAAAATTTTCAGTGGCTTTTGGAAGACACATGGATTTCCATGACTTTTTTAGAAATCTTGGAAACAGGCTTATGACATGTTATTGCATGTTCCTATGGTTTTTATGGTTGTGAGGGGAGAATTTATGAGTTTTAAAAGGGGAAGGTTATTCCAGCACCCCTACCTAGAAATTCTTTTAGGAAACACCTCAGCCTCTGATTTGGAAGGTTAGGAGTTGACTGTGCCTGTGCTGTTCTCAGTGAAAATATTTTCATTGCTTCAAGTGGACTAAAGATTGTGCCATAAATTAAAAATAGTGTTGAAACATGCATGGTATTTATGGATAAATGGGTCATTGGACCTTTGATGAAAACTTACTACAAATCTTTAATTCTATAAGTAACCTTTGCATTCTCCTATTATAGTTGTATCATCGTGCACAAATAATATATTCTTTACAGACTACTGGAACAATCACAGTAATTTAGACGAAAACATGGTGTGAGGACTGTAAGCAGTTGGTAGTGAGGGTGAGTCATTTACTACACATTCCCCTCCCCACATGGATATAGAAATAAATGTTCTRCATTGAAGCGCTTGGCATGCACAATTTTGCTGTTTACTCAAGGACACTGTCTTGCAGTTGCAACTGTTAAACCATTGTTCTCTTGGTGGTTCCTTCAGCACATTTGTCTTTCTCTAACAACTGTGTGTTTTCAGGCTTGTGGTTGTAGACACTCTTTTCCTCCTTCAAATATTCTAGTCAGAATTTTTAAGATATCTTTAGGGATCAGGCCCCAAATTTGAGAAATGAGGAGAACTGTATACCTCACTTTCTTAAGCACAATTGAAAATCCCATTTTTGCCTCATGCAAGGTCAAGACTAAAAGGGTAAAAAACATATACTTTCAGGCCATAATCTTGCAAGCATTTCTGTACACAAGATGAATTAAGTATGTGTAGAGGAATTTGCAGAATGCTGATTTAAAAGTGGATTTGATTAGAAAAGGATCTTCATATATGCGAGGAAAAGCCATTTTAAAAGAACATTTTAATACACTGTTGTGCCTGGGCTTCCCAGATATTTAGCAATGGAAAAAGCCAAACTTTTTAGCTCCGGTATAGCTTTGGATTAGCAAGCAGGTCCTGGACGCACATTGTATTTTATTTACCGTGAACAGTTTCCTCTTTATTAATCCAGCATGGAAGGGTTTCATTTCTTACTGAGGCCCATTTTTTTATTTCTTGCAGATTTTTAAAATCTGTTGTGTTGGCACTTCACTTCTTGGAGACCACTGGTGTCATTTTCTCCAAATTGTTAGCGTAAACAGTCTGTAACTCGAGTAAGCCAAATGTGGGTGTATTAATCTTCCTAGTGCCAGCTAAGCAAGCCTGGCAAGGCACAGTTTAATTCTTATATCAGAAGAGTAGTAAATAATAATCACTTTTTTACCCCCTTTTTAGTGCTGAAAGACCCGGATCCTTGTAAGTATATTTGGCTCTTGTAAGTTAAAAGATGAATAGAAGATGAAGGAAATTCTTTTTATAATCGTATACTGGAGCAAGGATGAGCAAGTTAGGAGCAGCAAATAACAGCATGGAATATTTTAACTAGTAGTCAGAAAGTAGACTGGCATATGCAGACAGTTGGCGTCACCAGTGTTAGTTAAAAGCTGACTCCACTACATCATATAAGGTAACACATGACTTTTATGAGTGTTCTCATGATTAATAAGCAAGATTAATAAGCTAAAAGCTGACTACTGTTAGACATCATTCAAGATATCTGCTACTCTCCTTCGCGAGAAGCCTGCCTCACAAGCCACTACATCAGCTTCAGCATATGGTTGCCTTGCGAGATATCCTCCTGTACTGTGACCGTGCGGTAGTCCAGGTCAGCTTCCTGCGGGACACTTAAGCCTGGCTCTCAGGACAGAGGGTGTAATTCAAGCCTCAGAGCTTGCTCTGTTTTAACAGAAGGTGTGGTGACAGATTTCCTACTCCTTGAGTTGAATGTCAGGAGTTGTTACTTCCACAGCAATGTTCCCCCTTCCCCTGCAGCCCACAGATAGAGCTCACTGGGTTTCTGGATCAGGCTAGATGGCACAGAGATACGGGAGAGCAGGAGGCAAGGTGATGCCAAGAGAAGAATCCAAACTGTCCTGGCACGAGTGTGCTTCAAACAAGAAAATATGGAGAGCCTCAGACAGTCAGTAATGCCATATTTGCAAGGACATTGCTGGTGCTTCAGGAAGGTACATGGGCAACATGCTACCCCCAGAATATTCAAAACCTCCAGGGAGATTATCAGCGCTCTGGAGCCAATTTCATGCCTTCTCCTAGGAGGGTAAATATCTCCCCTTGCATTTGTAACCAGGAAGCAGAGAGATCCCATCACATGCCCATTCCAGCAAAGCTCACATGTAACCTGAATCCCCATGGAATTATTAAGTCAAGCACCATCTTTATGGATTTTATGGTCATATTCCACACCGGGTTTAAATGCTTTGCTGGGAGGGGGCCAGAGCTCCCTGACATCTGATCATGGGTTTCCAGGAAAAGAACAGTCTAACCTAACACCAGCTTTAGCCCCATAAAAATGTCATGGATCAATTCACCTACAGGCTTCAGTATGACYTCAAATAAATCACTAAAAGCTTTTRAGATCCAAGCACTCTTAATTATTGTTGATGTGAACAGTGAAATGGRTTGCTTARTATCCTGTATCATCCCCAAAGTTTCAGTATTTACATCTACGGAAGAGGTTTTCAGATACACAGAGCCCTGGATTTCTGTAATATGTTTTCCCTGACAGGAGATAATAAAACTCCTTGGGAAAATAGTGTTGAGTAATCTGTCCCAGAAGCTTTATACATAATAATTTACTATTGTGCTTTCAGGTTTCTCAGGCACACATATTATTCCAGCCAATGGTAGAGTATTGATGCACTCTTTCAGAACTCTGATGTTGCCATATGAGGACACCAAGGATCTGAAATGGTTGCTCTGCTTTGTTTGCTTTTTGGTGAGAGGGTGGATCCTCCCCAATCTGCAGTGGCCATTCTCTTCCTAGCAAAACAAAATCCAGCTCCTTCCTTCCAGGCACGGACAGCCAGCTCAAACCTACTGCTCTCTGCTCCACATTCTCTAACAGCAGAGAATGCCATAGCTGCTGCTTTTCTATGGCCAACAGGAGAGCAAAGAGTGGGAGGGCCACTTCTGAACCCTAGGAAAAGCATTTCTGGCTTTGTGCAGATAGGTAAACATACACTTTCAAATTTTACTTTAAAATTTAACTGTAGCTACAGAGATGTTTGTGGTTAAAAGAAAGCATTGCCTTTTCGTGCTTTAGATCAATATTTAACATTGTATTTTCTCTGACATTCCTGAAATGAATGCAAATAATCATATATACACAAGCAAGAAAAATCTGTCAATCACAGCTCATCACTACTTGTTCTGGAAGTGAACAAGGCCAAAATATGGGACAAGAGCCAGTAAGAAATATTATACTCCAGGAAGCTTTAATGCTTACTGTAACCACAGCCTGAAGCATCAGCATTTCAGATATCAATAATTTACAGGAATAGATAATGACAATAGCTTGATTCAACGTCTCATATGCCCCACAGGAAACAGATCAACTCAGGTAACTGGAGATGCACTGCAGTGAGTTCTGAAATGCCAGATTCTGTAAATTTGGGTCTAGTACTCTTTCTGAAGCTACTGACAGGGTGTGGGCTCAGCCTGGTGATGTAAGGCAGAGTCTTGCCATCTATTTCAACAGGCTTTTCAATGAGACCCTTCAAGACATTTCTCAAGAGGCTTAAAGTACTAAACCAAATCATCAGCTTACTCTTCAAAGAGGGAATGCTCCCCTTTGTCCATTGGCAAAGCTTAGACGCCTCTGGGATGTCAGGCATCAAACATTAAACCCAGGTGAGACATTACTGTCCCACTGAAATAAATGGGAATTTCATCATTGGTTCTGAGACTAATTTCCTGTGGTGATAACATACAAACACAGAAACAAAAGGAGGAGGATCCACAGGTGATTTAAGGAAAGTGTATACCCACTCTTCTTAAGTGGAGAGTAAAACCTACTTTAAAACTGACAAATTTTGACATTGAGACAGAAGTACATCMGCAGAAGGCTAATGTAATTGCATTTTTCTACAATGGCAATGTATTTTTAAATATCTTCAATTCATTCTCTTTTAAATAAAATACAGTGAAATAATAGAACAAGGACAAAATTCTATCAAATTATAACGAAACCAGCTACCTTAATCTGCGGGTGACAGAACCAATACCACCTTCATGCTTTATTGAAATGTTTTATAGATGGGCTCAATTTCCTTACTCCCTCCGCTTCAGGACAGTTCACTATTTAAGACTAAGAAGTAACAGCATGGTACCTGTTGGATTGATCCTGGGCAAAGGAAAGTCAGTAGAACAAGACAGAAGCTGAATAATAAACAATCTATATTATGTCGTTGTTTTCCAGGTCTGATACAGGCGGCACTTTTTACTAATCTGATATCTATGTTCTCATCACTCTGAAATAAAATTATTTCTAACTCCCAGGTCTCTTTTCTATTGGTTTGTGTGACACCTTGTTCAGGCTCCAAGTAAATGCCAACCCTATACATTTAAATGCCACGGGATTCAAAGTAGTCATGAGATTGTTTTTGAAATCGTGAGAATCTAAATCAAATCAGGCTTTGGAGGTTTTAAAATATACTGAAGTGGACATTTTTATGCACTTGTGTGACTACTGGTGCTTTATGAAACACCAGCAATATCAAGAACACAAGCAACATCATGAAGCCTACAACACACCTTAATAAGGCCTRTTGTGAGAGAATCCCTATCCAAATAAACCCATTCTGCCTGTTTAGGGGCTTTGAGCTGAATCTTAAGATTTTTCTGTCCAAAACTAATAGATCTTCTGGTTCATATTTAAGATATGTTCATGTGTTTATCAACAGACAGGTATTTACCAGAAAAAAATCAGACAAAACCTCAAGAAGGCAGGACAGACTATTTGACATTTCAAAATGTCACTAACTTTTATTTCTGGTCTGAAACCATTGCCACTGTGGTACTGCCACAGGGACATAGCCAGTGGATATGGAGGAGGGGACAAGGCATCCCTGACAGCCTTATGGAGGGGACCAATATCATCACAGCCCAGCTTTCCCACCAGGTTCCTGGCACGTGAAGGTCACAATGGGAGGCAATGAGTCTCGCAGACCCATTTCAGCCTTTTTGCTTCCCACTTCTCTGCCCACGGGCTAAAACAGATGCCCAAAGGTGCCTGGGTGCTCTTCTTCATTAGATTTGAGTGCCCATCAAACTGAAAGTAGGTCAAGAACAGCCACATGGACCAGAAACACACCTGACCCGTTTGGTCTGACTGGTAACACAGGCTTGACATGCTCCTATTACACACAAGGGACAGAGTATTTGAAAATCTAGGAAAAAGCAGCAGACTACAGAGTTCAGCACAGCAAAGATGTGCATCCTTGGGGCTGGTCAACACCCTCCTAACTCCATGCTTGTTCCCATCTCCACATGTTGTCTGTCACCACAACTGAAAGCAGGGAGATTGAAGCACCTGTGAAGGAACAACTCTCTCTTAGGTGTTCAGATAATTTCTGAGATAGTTTGAAAACCTGTCTGTAACAAAGAGTACAAGCCCTTTGAATACTCTAATGTAAAGGAAATAAGGATCTCTGATCTCTGTCCCACAGTCTCTCGATGGAAAAAATCAAGAAAAATTGTGATAGGGAACAGAGGTTTCACCCAGCCATTTTTTATCAATCACAAAGGTATCTTCTAATAAATCAAGTTAATTCAAACACACTGAATTTACATTTCACTTAATTTCCTTTCAAAGTTGTTACTGGTAGTATAGCAACATGCTCATTGTTTTAACTCCACAGGGATGTTGTCAAGGCAGTATATCACAATACATGAAGTTCAAAACCCCATGTTGCCAAATTTATATTATCATGCAATTTAGTTCCCAGTGCCATAAATTTCAGGTGGCAAGTTTAACATTTTGAACAATTCATCTGGAAAAGYGACAGTATATTTACTTCTACCTTATTTCTCCTCTGAGTTCACATAATAGAAGTAACTGGAAAGCTATATTGGACTTGTAATGTAATAAATATAGCACTGCATAAGATATTTGGAAGCCTTTGACAAGGCAAACCCATAAATGTAGTCCTCAATAAATCTCAGGTTTGGTATAGCACCTGTTGACCAACGTCATTTCCCCTGCTTAAGTATTGTGCAAATGAGTTCTGGGGCAGATTTACTGGCAAAGGGAGAGAATTGAGAAAGAGGTTTTAGTCCCAGCCATTAATCTCAGTGCTGCAATGCCCTCTCTCTTTTTCAGATGACTCAGGGTAAGTCCGAAGCTACTTTACCAGTTATACTGAGGCTCTACCTTCCTCTGGCATGTGATGTGCGTATAGACATACATATCATAGGCACCTTCAGTGGCAGCTCTTATTTGTGATAAATGCAAGTGGTACACATCTATATTCAGTTCTTTTTGCTGGATGGTATAAACTGACCCTCAGTAATTTGTTATTAGGAAGCTCCAACTTCACAGAACTGACATTGTGACACCCATAATATTTTCATAAACTATGAAGGCTAATAAGTGTTATTATGGAGTAAGCACTCCTCTCTTTTCATGAAGTGCTTGGACCTTCTCTAGAGGTAGGATATGATTAATATAACCTCACCCTCAGAATTAAGAATACTTTGATTATTTGCACAGATAATTAAAGCTGTTTACTTGTGCAATGAAAGGCCAATTTAAACAGATTGTGAACCTTAGCCTAGGGAGCATTCAAGAGTTCTGCAGCTTGTTACTGGCAAAGGATGAATTTTAATACTAACATAATTATTTCATCATTATGAACACACTGAGATTGGTAAAGATGCTTCCTAAAATTGGGATTATGATCTAAGTGTGCTGCAGATATACAGAAAGCTGTCAGCTATTTCATGAGCCTGCCTTGTAGCTAGAAATAAACCATTCTGTAAAGAAATGTGGAGCACTAACCTTTAAACAGCTAAGGGAATTATGTTAACAAATATAAACATGCACATGTGTGCAGCATAACAGAGTGACCAAGTTACTATCATTTGGGGCATCCAAACACATGTCAAACTATACGACTTCTTTCCCTGCAGGTTCTGGTTTCACAGGTTTTTTTCTTAGTACTTAGTTCATCCATATTCTCTTAGACCTCATGGGGGAATAAATTATTAGAGGCAGGCACGATAGCCAAAAGGCACAGGGTGTAAAATCTTTGCACAGGGCTGGCAGGAAAAGAAGAGGATGTGTTATAGGGCCATGTCTATGTCAAAAGGTCATGCCTTTATCAGGTGCAATGGAAATTTAACTTGCATTATTTCTGTTCCTTTAACTCTCTCTATGGGCTTTCATATTCAGAACTAAGAGAGAATTTTTTTGGCTCAGTTTAACCAGAAGAGCTGCTGGGGGTTGAGGAGGAGTGATAGCAGCAGCCACTGCTTCTGAGAAGGATGCTGTGAGCTGCAAGGATGACTTGCATTACTAGACTGAATGGATGCTCTTAATCCTCTTCAATGCAATTGCCAAGGTTAGAGGAAGTGACCAGTAAGCAATGTGTCCTGCCTTCACATGGGTCACAAATTCAAGGTTTTCTGTGTGTGTGCAGAACTAGCGATTGCCTTAAAATAAGTAAATAAGTAAGTAAATAAGTAAGTAAATAAGTAAGTAAATAAATATTGATGCAAGACTGTGGAGAGGTCCAAAATGTCTGTCTGCACATTCAAACCTATGTATATTTCTTGTGCCCTGTGAGGATTTTTGTTTTTCACTGATAGTGAAGGTAAATAGATATTGCATGGAAGGGGTTTTTTTCCAGTTTCCAGTTTGTTATAGATACAGAAAAAGATCAAACCAATTTTGTTTTCAAGGCAAGAAAAGAGGAGGGAATCCTGACCGTAGTCCATTTCCAGTTCAAATAGGAACTCTCATTTTCCCCCTCTAATTGTAGGCATAATGTTCAAAATGGATCTCACTGCTACCCAGTGGAAGGGAAGGGTGTTCTGTGAAACGATATACTGCCACAAAGGGGATTACACAGAAAAAAGAAGATGGAAACTATACTCAGTCAAGAAGATATAAAATAGTGGAAAGGTAGCAAAAATACCTTTGAAAGGGAATATGTAAATTCATGTGGGGCATATTTGACCTAGTTTACACATCCACTGATATTCTAATAGGATGTACTTCTGATCGATTCCCGTCATACAAAATTCCACCCAAGCATCATGTAGATTTATTATTTTTCATATAAAAATACATTGCGGGAAATCGTTTTAAAATGTTCCTAAATTCAAGACACTGAATTTGCTCTTTGAAAAAGTTACAAATGAACTTGGTAATGTAATATTTTGACCCTCTTACTACACGTTTGTCTATATGCTTCAGCTGGCTGTAGGTTAGATGAAGCATGGTGGACTAAATTTTTTTTCGTTCTTGACAGCAGGAAACAAAACAGCAGAGAGAAAAAAACCCCAAACAAACAACAAAACAAAATCAAAACCTGAGCTGTTAAGAATATCAAGAAATACTCGCTAAATGAGTCAGCAAGGTCTAGATCCTTGCTCTTCACACAGTCATGTGCAGAAATGACTCTGTGGCAAGAAATCCTTTTAAAGAATTACATTTTTAGGTAAAAGCATGAAAATCAAATATAGGGTTTTAAAGCCATTTGATCTCTCCTCCAAAATACTCTCATGCTTTGCTAGAAAGCACTGACATGCCAGGATGCCATCCCCTTTGATTTTAAAGTAAATAGGAAATGAGAAAAACAGAAAGCATCCCTAACCTCTAATTGTAAAATYCACTTTTCCTTTTGTTCAGTTATTTAATGAAAAACTAAAAATCAGAGTGAATTTTTTATACATGAAATGTTTTAATTAGAGTAGGCTAAGGAGGTATCTGTCCTCAGAAGACCATATGGCTTAGAAGTAAGTAATTCCACATCACTGGTTTGCTGGCAATAATGGAGTGAGGCGGAAGAATGAATTAATTTTAAATCACATCCATAAGGGAATGGATTGTTCAGAATATTCTTTGTGCCACACAATGACTGTAATTTTAAACTGCTAATACCTTACAATAAGACCCATAAATGGGTTATTTCTTGCCTTTCATGGGGCCAGATTCTGCTCTTTTGATGTTCTTGTGTAGCTGTTATTAAGATCAGTGAAAGTCGAGCCAAGTTTTACAAGTGGGGGATTTGTTTGAGGTCTATTTGGACATAGTCAGATAAAGTCGAGCTGCCCAGCTGAGCTGTTCCTCCTCGTGTGCCACAAAGCACCTGCATCTTTGTTGATGTGCAAATAGGGAGTTCTTGCCTAACTACTCTCTCTTCCCACCCATAAGGAGTCTTTTGGGTCAGGGATTTGCCTTCAATTTCTTTTTTGCCATCCTTGTTGGCTCAATGGGTCTCCTTTCTCTGTTGCAGATAGGTGTCTGTGCTGAAGTCAACATGCCTGATGAGCAACTTTCCTGGAAAACATAAAATGCGAGGATGTGTCTTTGAAGCATAGGATGCACCTGACAAAGCTGAAAGTACAGTTATTGATTTAAATAGTTCAAAGTGTTGGCCATTCATTTCCTGGAGAAGAAAGCCATTGTTGTTGTTGTTGCAYGTTACACATGGTACAGTCAAGCCAGAGGCCTTGATCTGCAGGATCAATAGGAGATTTAAACCCCCACTGTGTCTGGAGTTCTGTTATTCACTAGCAGCATCTGCCATGTTGGCTGATATGGGCCGATTTATATACAGGAGCATGGATACAGGTACTTAGTTAAATATGCTGAACTGCAATGACTGTAGATTTCAAGGACTGAAACTTAAGTGATAGCACTGCCTGTTTTCGGAATTTGCTTCCTAGTTTCGAGCCTACCTGGACAGAGAGGCACCATGTTGCAGCCCTAAGGGCAGCTGGGCAGAGGGTATGAGCTATGACTCATGCAGGGGCAAACTGCCCTGATGTGATGACTGCCCACAATCTCAGCAGGACACAGCCCACCCCTGGGGCTACAGCCTGAATGTGAAAATATGTCCTAAATCCCACTGGTGTCACCAACAGGCAAGCTTCTCAAGGTTTACATGTTGTTTAATCTCCAAAGGGGTCTGCCAAGCACCTACAGCTGTAACTGAAGCTCCACACATCCTGCTTAAGTTGCCAACTCACCCTGAAGACCCCTACAGCCCAGAGGTGCTCGGCTTCTCATTGGCAAAGGTCCCACAAACGCCATGATGATGCCCTGAGCAGGTCAAGTCTGCAAACCTGGGGCTGCCCTGCTGATGCTGCCTGATTGGCTGGGCTCCCTACAAAATGAAAGGGGATGTGAGGCAGAGCTACAATTTTGGAAAACAGGTCTACAGCTAGAAAATGCGGACGTAGGAGACCTCGGTTAAATTCAGTCCCCTTTCCGAAGGGGTCGGAGTCCACCTCTAGGAACCTGCAAGCCATGATACCACAGAGTAGACAGCCACAGAGCATTAGTCATCTTCCCTGGCAGGACTGCTCCCTGTCATGTGACATTACAAAAATATCTAGACCCCAATGAATGCTCTTTTAACTCTAAAAGCTACACTGTTTCACTCAGTATTAAACTAAATAAAGCCTTTACTGGTGCGTGTAATGGCACTAAGGTTTCCCTGATTCACATTGCTGCWAAACAGGACCAGGTCTGAACCCCTTTGTAAGCTGAATATTTAATTTTAATGTGTCAGGCATAGAAGCTCAAATGAGAAGAACTCTGAGGAAATCACCTACTGTCAGAGAACAGAGCCATTCCTGTTGTACCACTGCAGGAAACATTTTCAGGGGCAGGTACTCTGGCTAAACCCTGCTCATGAATCAGCTGTGCCTCTGTGCAGGTATGGCCTTGAGATCTCCCTTCTACGAAAGATAAATGTAAGATCAGGATTATTAACTGTATTAATGTAGAGAAGCAGACAGAGAAAGATGGTATGACCTAAAGGGGTGGTCCATAGAAATCTGAAAGGAATTATACTGATGCTTTCCTAAACCATTAATATTTGTGTTCAGGTGTATTCTGAAAGCTTTCATCTGTGATCATATACCATGCAAATGTACTTTTTTTCTCATATGGAATCAGAAAACATACACCTGCAGATTTCTTTTTCGTGTATTGTTTTCCATAACGTAAATTTGTAAAGGAGTAGACTTGACTAGAAGAGCTCTGCAATGCTGTTAGTTCAGARATAAGCATCCTACTCAATTCCTGTCTGTAGCTAGACATGTCAAAATGATGGAAAGAGGCAGAAGAACAGTGGCAGAAATAGAAGTTTGATGGGGTAAAGTAGCAGAATAGAAAAAGTGGAAGAGGCTAAAAAAACCTTCGATGATCTTTGCATATATATAAAGGGAGTTTAGAAAACATTGTCCTAGTTGGAATATATCCATTGAAGCCTAATCAGCCTTTGAAATTCTATTAAGAACAGCCCAGAACAACAGTTGGGTTGTGAGAAAGGAGATAAGCTCAATTTTTTTTTAATCCTTACAGAGACTGAAACTTCAGCTAATGTTCCACAGACTGGAGAACTTAAACTACAACAGGAGGCTTCTCAAAAATGAGCAATACTTTTCTTCTTACAAGCAGAGAGCTCCATCAAGAATTTTAAACAAGCAGCTCKTCAGAAAGGAATCCCAAACATACCTACAACCTAGCCCAGTGACAGAAGGAATGGGTGCCAGGGTGGGTAAATGAGAGCCTGGTGTGGTGGCAGCACATATCTGAGCCAGGGCAAGCTCAGCTCACAGAACAGCACTTGCTTCATGCTTAAAAGTGACTGACATTGATTCCACTGTTGCTGTGGGGTACCCTGTACCCTCCTTCCTCTGCTTTCTGCCTSCACAGCTCCCATGTGAGAGGAAAGCACTGGGGTCTAAAGCAGCTACTGTTTGTGTCAATTGGTGTAAATTCCCAAAGGAGGGGGCAGCTTTTGGATCCTCTGTTTCTCCCTCACCTGTCTCTGCTTCACTCACTTTTCAGTTTTCCTTATAATTGTAATAAAGACTCACCTTAGTCATCAGCTCCAGGCCAATTCCAGCAACAGAGAACCCTTCAGTTGCCAGTCACCTTTGCAAAGAAATTACTTCAGCCATACCAAAATATGTGGGTAAAACAAGAATGACTTGGTCTTAACCAGTTCTCTCTGTTCTCATCTGCAGTGAGAYGACTACAGAGCCTTCTTCTCTTGGCACGGCATCTGCACGTTTTGTTTTTCCAGAATCATTGAGGGTACATGAAGACTTTCCAAAAGAAGTGAGAGTCAAAAAGGGACTGTCAGGAACAAAGGGAACGGCCCTCATTCTCATTTGCCCAGAGGCTGATTTATTTTCTGCTGCATGTGTGATGGACCTCAGAGTGTACCTGAAAAAAATAAATGTGCTCGTACCTTCCTGGCACTGCAAGGATGCTACAGTGGGTCCTTGTGTGAATTGAAAGAGTCCACCTTTCTGTCAGCTGGGACATGCACTGTGTTTTTCTTTTACTGGGTACAGGCAGTGTCCTAATGGAAAAAAATTTTAATACGACTGCACTGAGCAACTCATGGAGGAACACAGACCCTCCCTGAAATTGGAACAAAACATCTGAAGTCTGGCTCTCAGAAGTGCACCCTGTATTCTCTGCCAGCGCTTACTTGACAGAAAAACTGCCAGCCATAGCGGTCAAATGTGCAGTACTCTGTCTTGCAGAAGCTGTTGCTGCCACACTCTGCAAACACACTCTCCCCAGGCAGCAATTGCAGTAGGTATTGTACCAATGTGGCAGCCAGCCCTGACAAACTTCATCCTGTTCCCAGATACACTTATTCAGCTGTCGTTTTACATAGGAAACCACTGAGAAGTTAAAATCTTCTGAAACTAGCCAGTGGTAGAGTGGTGTATATATAAATAAAAGCAATGGCTGTTGGACAACTTTGATTCTGTCCCCGACCTTGACTTATTTTGGGACTGTATGCAAGTCATTTTATTACTTTGTGCATTTTCTGCCTGCAAACGCTGCCTTTTCTTTGATGTTCTTTGGAAGTTCCTCTTTCCAAGTGAGTTTGCATCTCTGGGTTCTGGTTAAAACTACATGATAAATAAAAAAAAGACAGTAATAAGTGGTRTTTCTTGGAAAGTGTCTTAGCAACTCAGGAGCAAATCGGATAAATCCAGGCTCTCCTGTGGACTTTTTCCAGYGGAGCAGTACACACGAGCTAAGACAGATCTTGTCCTCCCCCTCAGTGAATCAGGATGGCTCCATCGCCTGAGAAAGGATGACCAAAGTCTGCAACTCTGTGACTGCACCGCAACACTAGTCAGCCCTGAATTTGATGGGGAGTTTGTTTAATAGCACTGAGCATCAATTTGCTGGGAGAGGCAAACACTTTTAAGGTAGAGTGCAGCTGCCACATGGTCCCCTCCTGGCTGATGAGAGCTGAAGAGATGACCCTTACAGTTGCTCCAGGTAACACAGCTGCTCCAAGTTGTTACTAACTTTTACACGGTACCAGGTGTGCTGACACAAATCCAAAAGAGATTTTTAAAAGGCAACCAGAAAGATATGGCAGAAGAAAAACATAAGGGCTGGGAGCTAAATCAGAAGCAATCAGGCCTCCAGCTTCATTGCTTGCTGTAGAAAATATGGCCTGTCATTGGAAAAGTTTTAAGCTGTATGTCAGCAATTTGTGCAACTGAGAAGCCTGATAAACACAAATTAGCCTTGCTTCTTACAATTTTAGAGTCCTTATTGATAGTTTTAATGCATCACACAGGTAGAATAAGAAGAAAAATTATGGCAATGGCATTTTKTGTCATTTATTTTTATCAACCCACAGAAGCTTTTATTTGGAGGGAAATACAATGCTGAGATGCTTTCTCATATTTCAGGTTTACATTTTCTGAAAGAGTAGACTCTAATTTTCCATTGTTGGACATCTGAAAGGTTTTTATTTCATTTTTGAGTTAAATATTTTATTTGCAGATCTCTTGCGCTTTTGTCTTTATGCATGTATACACCTAATTGGAGAATAAAGGTCATAAGTGTTAGTCATTCATGGAGAATGATTGACCATTATGCAATAGATTCACATATCTATTCTTAATATTCCTGTAAATTTATTCATTTTATGGTAAATTTAAGAAGCATCTACATCACATTACCTTTTTCTCTCTTTTTTCTTTTTTCTTTTTTAGATAAATGCTCTATAAACAGCCAAGGCTATAAAGCTCGCTGAAGTCTACACTGTTTGGTCTCCAAAATTCAATACACTGCAGTAAGCAGGAAAGATTAAATGACTTGAGTTCAGTGGTTTAAAAATATTTTCCAATTCTCCTCTGCGAGAGTTTTGAGATTGTTCACATGACTTTCTCCCGCTGAATTATGATCACAGAAAGAAAGCAATTACTCTTTCATACTCAGTCCAGAAAAGAGAACTTGCATTGAAAGAAAACTGCTGAAGTTGTACAGTTCAGCACTCCAGCAATAAGAGATAGATACCACATTTGCCACACATTAGCATCACTATATCAGTATCACCGTTTTACAGATGGGAAATCCTAACACAGAGAGATTAAGGTAAAAAATACCCACTAATTCTGGGTGCTCTCTTTGAAATACCTTGGACCTACTTTTTCAAAGGATTTACTGTACACAGCAACTGTATCAAAAGACAGTTTCCATGGATTTCAACAGCATTTGAAAGTTATCACTCTTTCTGCAAATGAGACCCTGAGGTATCAAATCAGATATCCAGAAAATGAAGAAAACACAGTGAAAAGACCACCTGTAAAATACCTGATTTATACGATTTTCAGTGCCTTTTTCTGCAYTTTTTTCTGCGATGCCTTTTTTCATTAACTGCACCTCTTCCAAATCCTGCATGTCTCACAAATTCTGTGAGTGCTGTCCTACAGAAAAGGAAGCCTCATTCCTAAAAAAATTGCACACCACCAGCAAAGTGAAAATTGAAACTAGAACTAGTTGGTGCTTTCCTATATGACAACTTTTTTCTTGTAAACTGGTGATGTAATGAAAGGAAATAATTTTGAGGAATGTGCTAGTTTGAGTGCTTTGAATGTCTTTCTTGTATACAAAATGTTAGATTATCATAGTTTCTCAATAATACAGTTATACCTGTAATTAAAAATCACTTATTTTAGATGTATTTTACTYATGGTGTAACAATGCTTAAAGGGATAAATGTCAAATCTTATATCCAACTTTTTGAACCTTCTGAATGAGAAACACTTCACCTGATGTAACTTTTTTTGTCACAATTTAGTCTGAAAAATGTTTAGGGTTTTTTTTAATTATTATTCTTTGAGTCTCTTTGCCTTTTCAGAACATACTCTCCAATCCCAGTCATGGAATTTCAGAATTTCATACAAACTCGAAAAACTAGACCTTGCAAATGTCACAAGGTACTTTAGCACACATATATGGTCTGTTTCKCAAGTTGGGCAGTCTGGGCTCTTTCTTCCTGCTTCTCTGCTCATCGGTTTCCATTTTCCTTACTGTATTTATTTTCCAGCCTCCTTTACCTTCTTCATTCACCTCTGTTGGTCCTTATTCTCAGTTTTTGTTCCCATCCCCCTCATTGCACCTTTTACTCCTATTACTTATTAACCTCCGCTCCTATTTCTCTTTCCTAAGGAGCTCCTTGACAAACTCCTCTTTTTTTCCACTGGTTGTTTTCTTCTCTTTTTCTCAGATGAAGCAGATTCTTTTTTCTGAGCTCCAGCATAACAGCATGGAGAGCTCTGAAGGAACCTTGTTACTCATAGTCCATTTGGCCAAAYGAAGCCAAGAATGCTGCTGCTTACAGCTGTACTTGCCAGGTGTTGTACAGCACCACACTGGATTGTGCTCACYAGAGACAGGAAGTTTGGGGAATTTTACCCATTAGCAATGACCATATTTTAAGAGTCCTTTTTAAACAGCTTAGTCCTTGTACAAATACAAGAGGTACCTCCCTGTCCTAACAGCCTCTCCTCACCAAACTTCTTGACCTTACTTCCGGAAATGAGGAATAGAAAATAAAAATTACTGGTACTTAAAGAAAAAGACTGGCAGGTACCATTTTGTTTTTCAGCTTGTGTGAAACAACCAAAGCTTCTCAAGCATTATTCTTTAAAACAGCTGGAATGTATTGAAAATAAATACCTAAATAAACCCTACAAAAGCAGACAGAGGCAGACACCTTATCAGCATGGAATTTTAAACACCACTACTTAAAACTTTTACGTAGTTATAAGAAACTGAGGGGAGTTTCAAGGGCAACAGCTACCAATTTTAATAGTAGGCAGTGCTACCTACTCCACTGATAATCAAATACGAAKGGAAATAACCCATAAGTAAAGAAATATGTTAGCAATAGTGTTAGCAGATATTAGTCTCCCTCTAGTCAAATCCTTCTGGTGCAACATTAAACCTACAAGGTAGTAGAAAAAAGTTGACAACATGCTTTGGGATTGAATTAGAGGCTTCTAGCTTCTAAAGTTACCTTGCCCTTTTTTTGCTCAAATCACACAAGTGCATGATCGAGTTTCCAGTGGTAATATGAACCCTGCTTGAACCTGAGCTGACCTGTACAGAGCCAGCTAAAATGCCTAGGTATTGATGTTACAATTTATAAAGAAAATCCAGATAAAACATCACCCATGGAGATGAAGAAACTGGCTATACTGACACTGGCAGTGAGCAGAACACACTATAAAATAGTTTGTGTCACATGGCATCTGGACAGAGTTCATGAAGGATGCTTTAAAAGGTGCCAACACTATATCTCTCCTCAGCAATTATTAAAAAATAAATTAAAAAAGAGGGAAAGGTTGTGGCTTAGGTATATTTCACATGAGGTTTGCTGAGAATATTCCCTTTCAGCAGAGTAACAGTGACTGATAATGACAGAAATCTTATTTCTTTTGTAGCAGCATTTGGCTTTATTTGCATCAATCACGAGGCTTCATTCAGTCTTTTTTATTAGGCTGGGATGCAGCGAATACAAAACGGCTGGCAGGAAACTTGGTGTGCTCTGGAGGAACAAACTGTGTGGGCTTAGTCTCATCAAAGCCATTGTGCTGATCATGGTTATGCAGACAATGGTTAATAGCTGTTCAGAAAAAAACCACCCTTTTTATTCCTTTTTAGTTTCTTATTTTTAAAGAAGAAAGAATAAAAGAAGTCCCTTTTTAAATTTGGCTGAAAGAGGGATATATTGGGATTTCCTGCATAGGATGAGGCTCTCAATGTCCACTCTTCACACTGAGCTAATTACAGATCTAGGACAGCTCTGACTATGGTCTAGTGCAGTCATTAGTGCCTGTGCCCTTGAGATCATTGTGGTGGGTTTTGGGATGTCGGTACATTTTGACAAAGTGGTCCATCCTCTCTGATTTGTGAGCTACACACAAAGCAGCTGCAGCCCAGGCTCCAGACCCAGCTTCTGCTAATGTTAGTTACATAGTCTGATATTAACTGTTTATAAATTGTCACCAATATTTAGCAGCTAGCATGCTCAATGGAGGAGGAAAAGCATCACGAAACAAGAAATAAGCTGTCAAATGACAAAATGCAAAAGCATATTAATGTACTAATGCATCTAGAACTTTCTGAAAATACAACAGACTCTTGGAAGTCATTCAGGCAAGAACTTGTTTTCTTCTAAAAGGAGATGAAACTGTGGAAAGGCACAGTGAGATAAAGGTCTATATCTATTTTAATATATTGGGGTCAGACAAATTAYATTTGCAGGATCCAGGGTATGCGCTTCAAGCACCAGTCTAAAAGTTGGTGAAAGATAACAAGCCATGATACAGATATAGAAAATACTCCATTCCCAGAAAGAACATCTTGTTTGCAAGATAATTGGCTTCACATGTGAAATCAAAAAAATTTTTGAAGCATTTATAGCTTCAGTTTGGCAAGTCTGACATGCTGTTTGTAGGGTTTGTACAATCTCTAATGCAAGATCAGATTGTAGTGGGCCTCAGAGACATGGAACAGAGATAAAAAAATACTTCTGAAAATAGGCTTAAAGATAAAGGAATAACAAACTGAAATTTGCCAGCCTGCAGAATGTACTCAGATCAGATTACAAGTTTTGATTTCTCTTTTTTTGGCTCCTCGGTGCCACAGGGGACTAGGTTTAAAAGCAAAATAAAACAAAACCCAGGAATTTTCAGAAGCAAAATAAAAGTGAACCTGCAAGAAGAAACTGTTTTCCAGATTGGAACAAAGAATGTCATGAGGACAGTGATAACCACAGAACTGAGCACTAACCTGCATTTGGCAGAATTGCTCTCTCCGCAAAGAAATAAAGCCATTACCACACAGCCTCACTGACAGCACCCAAGGGGAAAAAAAGGCACATATATCTAAGGAAAAAATTAGTTAGTTATAGAAATTGCTCAAAACAGAGCCACAGTCACTCTCTGGAATACTACCTAGAAGCTTTGGCACTCCAGAGACCTCACAAGTGAGTGTGATATCTGAAGTCAGAGTGAAAGGTTTGGAGAGAAAACGTAGGCATAAAGAAAGATATAACAATGATACATTGCAGAAATTATTCTGAGAGTGGGTGGATGTGAATGGGGCATATAGGTAAGACACATTCTTGCAAACAAAAAGTTTGGAATTGTTTCAAAAATTCTCTGGCTAAACACATGTATTACACTGAATACCAATTACAGCTTATTTTTCAGACAGGCAGGTAGCCAAGAAGGTGGCAAACATGGATATTCAAATTAAAAAAAAAAGAAAGAATAGCCACGGTTTCAGCAAGTAGCTATACAAAGAAGAAAGCTTTCTCAACTTTCAGAAAGCTTGGTAACAAACAAAAATGTATAGAAATGTATGAAAAAGAAAAGATATAAAAAAGTATCACTTTGATACAATTCATCTAAATAAAACAAAAAAGTTATTGATTGGTATCAGATTGGTTTGGATCTGTTAGTGCTGGAACATTTGTGAACCACTTCTTAATTCATACTCCCGTTACACAGAAATAGCACTGAGTCCCCATGCATTTCCCCTTCTATACAAGCAAGTATCAGTTGCAGACATTTTCAGGAATTTTTTATTGGCCATTACATCTTTTGTGAAGTTTCCACTTTCAAATTCTCATYTGTTCTGTCTGGCCTTTCATATTCCTCTAGATTAACTGTGGGAACTGCATTTGTGAGACACGCTATTTTGGAAAGAGCCTGCTACTGAACAGTAAAAATTTCTGTTGGGCTGGCATCACCTAATTGTTACTTTTCACTTCAAATATTTGTGCCACCTTAAAATGTCATCATCATTATTATAAAATGACATTTATAATAATTGGTAGGTCACAGATGAGAAGGATCATTTTGCTGCTAGACACAACATGCCTGCTGGCCCCTACAAATCACGAAAATGTTGCATTATTTTATGAAAGAAAAGGTGGAGACAAAGAAGCCAGAAAAAAAAAATAACACTTCTAAATTTTTAATCAGCCACTCAGATTCACTGATGGAGAAATGCAAAGGCAGGGAATTTATGCTCAGTATCAAGAGCGAGCATAATCTGCACAAAAAAAGCCTTTTGAAAAATCTTAGTAGTCACAGAGAATGGATCACTAGCTGTTTTTGAATGCTTACAGCCTGTTTAATATAAGGAGATTTTCACAGAGATGCCATAAGAAAAAGCTATAAGCAACAGATGTTAGGGATCTCTTTGTAGGGAACACAGGGCAATTTTTGGTAAAGCAGGATGCAGTACAACTAATAAGCCTTGTTGAGGAAATAAATATTGACCACAGCTTTGAAGTGGGTCTGTCCAGGCTTTCATCTCAATGAACTCTCCCTCCAAGACAAAGGCTTTTAAAGTCAGACAAGTCAGGTTTTACTGTAGTATAAACTAAGATCCTCAACTTGTCTGAAGAGAGAAAATCCAAAGTGACTATGCCAGATGGAGTCTAAATATCAACAATTAAATTAAAAGGTTCATAAATAACTTGTCCTTCMCACTGCGTCCTTGCAGGTGAGTCATTTCCTCAAACCTACTTTCAATGGCAATTCACAGGCTCTGAATTGCAGCAAAATCCTCCTAGCAACTCCTGGTCCCCAGGATGTTTTTCAGGAGAACTTGGCTCCCAGCTCTGTACTTGCATCCTCTTTTGTGCCACACCCAATGGGCCCACTTAGTTTGGCCTCAGAGACAGGCTCAGTTCTCCACCACACTGTATCAAACTCCCCTCCTTCCTGGGAATTTCACTCAGTTTGAGCTTTTTATGGAAACATAACACTATTACAAATAAATATATATACACACATTGATATTATTGTGGATCTCTGATGTATCTGATGTCATGAAACRGAGCTGGTAGGAGATTGATGCAAACAAACTAAAGGAGGTAGCTCTTCACACAGAATGCAGCAAAGCACTCAAACTCTTTCTAAAAGACCAAWCCATTTTGGTTGCCAAAAAATTTACATGGGTACAAGGGGAAGCTAAATGAGTGTTTGGAATAAAACTCCACTGAAGGCCACCAAGCTTAAGAAATCTTCAGGGCTGCAAGTAGTTGAATGCTGGGAATGTGTGAGGGTAAATATCACATGCTTGGCCTGTTCTTTGCCCTAGGAGTCAACTTATGGCCATTGCTGGGAAAGAATACTCGACTAGCACTCTGTTCTGACTCAGCACAGGTCTTCACAGACTTTTGCATAACRAAGAAAAGCTTACAAATTATTGCTATTCCAAACCAAAGATATGGGTGCTTACAAGCTAAGCACACAGGGATTCTTGTGCTTCTCAGTACACAGATAGGTCCCAGTAGGACCTTATTGATACAGAACAGACCACTGATACATCACTACAGCAGATTCTCATTCAGAAATCTAGCTAGATGTATCTGCATGTACATATGTGTCTGCATGTACGTGTGTCTGCATGTACATATGTATGCATGCACATATGCATACAAATAAATATCTGTGTGTGTATGTATGTATGTGTCTATCTCTCTTCCCCTCTCTCTCTGTCTACTCACCTTACATTTTTTAGCCCATCCTTTTGTTTTCTGAGATATCTATTCCTTCCTCTGTTTATCACAAGCAGCATCAATCTCAGAGTGCAGAATGCATTAAACACCGATTACAGCTCTTTATTCTGCAGGTGAGCTTACTTGTTTAGTTTTGTTTTCCTTCCAGTCATGGCCCATTTGCTGCTTTTATTCCTCAGAATACCTAGCTTGGATTATTTTTCCTTCAGTTAAAGTTGTCTCCACATAAAAGCAGACTGCATGCATATCATTTTTAGATGAGCCACCTGGATATTTTCATTGCTGTTATCACTTCCCATTTTTGTATCATTGCATTTCTTTCTTTACCAAATGTTTACAAAGTCTCTGTGGATCACCTTTCTTATCATTTGCTGGCAGATTGAGCACCAAGCTCTGGTTTAATTATTTCAGGGATGGTCACTTCTTTTTTCTCTAGCACATTAGAAGATAGTCAAACCATAAGGGATGGCTTCTCAATTTGAAAATTTCTCAATATGAAATCTTTCTGTCAGTGAATCAGCAACTCTGCATTAGGGTTGGGCCCCAAAGAGGGAAGGACACCTTGTACGTAATGAAATGAGTGTTATTTTCAAAAATATTCTTTATATGTTTCATAAATATCATGTTGGACCAGATGAGGAAGTTTCACTGTAATGTGCAACAAAACATAAACTTTTACTATGTGTTATTTACTCTTATTATTTATTTCTTTTTATTTAAATCTACCTGTCATCCACTACCCCTGTGAAGTGTGTAGCTGAGAGTGACATGCCAAGATCCTGACACCCTTGCAGAGACACCAGTCTGTATGACAATAAGGAGCTGATGTTGGCTGGACCATCAGCACAGAGTACTAATATTAGGAACTCTGCGAAACAAAACAGCAAGACAAAGGAGTGGCCAACACTCAAATACCAGGAGATAAAATCAACACTGCAGGATCCAGGACAAGGARCAAACAGCAAACTAGGGGCAAATTTTCAGTCTGAAGGTACAACAAGCAACACCTAGGCAATGCCTAGCTGGATCAGGTTTACCTACACTTAGTTATTAGGGAGAAGACAGGGGAGGCTTGCTACCACCAGCCCCAAAGAGCCAGCGATCAAGATAGGAACATAAACTATTGACTAAGATTCCTCTTGAGGTATCAACTGCTGAAACTTCCAAATCCCAAACAGACCAAWTAGTCCAAAAGTAGTATTGCTGTAATTACTGCTTGTTCACAGAATCACAGCATAGGTAGGACTGGAAGGGATCACTGGAGGTCATCTAGTCCAATGTCTCTGCTTCAGAGGGGTCCCCTAGAGCACATTACTCACAGGTTTTTGAATGCAGCTCAGCTCACATTGGCCTTTTAAGGCAGTATYATTAAATTGTGCAAATGGTACAAATACTGAATTTCATGGAAATCTGTCTTTTGTTGCACTGAAGTAACTCATTATGATCAGCAGTTTGAAGCTTATGAGCAAGGGAGATATTTAGTGTCTCTTAACTACCTAACTGTGACAGAAACCAGAGTCAGCCAAGGGTTTGCAATGGAGCTACCTAGACCTTTTCTTTATAATGAGATCCCCAAAGAAGACTGAAAGACTTTGAAACTCAGAAAGCAATTTTTTATTAAACCTTGAATCAAAAACAAAAAATTCAAAAGCAAAAGCACCAAATGACAAATTCAAGCAGATTAGAAATAAGAAAGGTTTTCTAAACTTGTCTTCCTCATTTACAGGTTTGCTTTTGGTCAACTCAGTGACTTTAAGTTTGTCACAATCTTGACTAATCCCCTCTGATCTTAGGAAGTCTTTTCCACCAGCTTCTGAAGTCTATCTGTCTGCCCCTTCTGAGCTGCAGGATCCCAGTTCTCTCCTTTAACTCTTCTACATGCCACACTCAGCTGTCTTGCAAAGTTTTTCYACATATGCCCAGCTGCTGGATAGACAGGAACCATCTGCTTTACCCTCCAAGGGGCTGCACCTGACCTAGTCTTCATAAAGAGACATACCACAATTGTGAACAAAGGAGAAAAAGAAGAAATTCATGTCCAGTATGCAAATCTTCAACAATTTAGTGATAACCTCCTTATGGATTTTAGTATAAAGTGAAATGCTAACCTTAATAGACACATCACCACTCTAAAATTGKTTTTTCTGAAATATAACACTTAGACAAAACAACACTGTTACTAGCCATATCCAGATATATTTGACAGTAAGGATGAATATGTTAGTCATAGCCTTTCTAAAGATCTGATAAAGGAAGAGGGGCCATAGAGCAGAAGCGATTAGATTTTACATTTTCTGAAGCTGACACAACAAAAAATAAGATCTGTTCTTTAAATGTTAAAACACAGTAAATGCATAAATGTCTCAGCTGTCACCATTGTGGAACTGGAACAGAAAGGGATACCTGAATGAAATGTCTTAGAATAGCAGAAGACACCGATACATTGAAGAGGAAAGCAGTGTAAAGTTTGAATATGGGTATAAGAGGGTTATGTGAAACTGAGGTTGATGGCTGAACACRGGCTAACCATGGCAGTTCCCCTGGTACAACATGAAGGATGAGAGCTCTACAAAGGCATAGAAAATCATGGTGTCATGTYTACCCCAGCCTGCCAGCAAGCACCACACAGCCRCTCACTCACTCCCCCACCAGCGCGACTGGGGAGACAATCAGAAGGGTGAAAACTAGAAAACTTGTGGGTTGACATAAAGACAGTTTAATAGGAAAAGCAAAGAAATGCATGCAAACAAAGCAAAATAAGGCATTCACTGCTTCCCAKGGGCAGGCAGGCGTCCAGCCATCCCAGGTAAGCATGGTTCCATCACATGTAATGTTTACTTGGGAAGACAAGCACCATCACTCCAAACATGCCCCCCTCCCCCTTCTTCCCTCTTCCCSCTACGTTTATATACTGTGCATGATGCCATATGGTCTGGAATATTCCTTTGGCCAGTTTGGGTCACCTATCCTGAATGTGTCTCCTCCCAGCCTTGCATGCACCCTCAACTTCCTCACCAGTGTTGAAGTAYGGAAAGCAGAAAAGGCCTTGGCTCTGTGCAAGCCCTACTTGGCAATAACAAAAGCATCTCTATATTGTCAACCCTGTGTCCACCACAAATCCAAAACACTAGACACTGTGAAGAAAATTAACCAAAACCTCAGTGAAAACCAGCACACATGGGYGCAGGAGTTAAAGAAGAAGGACCAAAGGACCTGGATCTCATACAGAATGAACCCAAGCATCYTGTACATGCTTTATGCAAAGGAGTTATCTGGCTTAAGTTTAAGGCCAGTGCTGAAAGTACATAGCATAAACCGCCACTCTGTCAGACTCTGCACARGACTTTACAGATCTGATGCCAATAGGAAGGCTGTGTGCCTTCCYGCTTCATCATACCTTTTGTGATCAGGGTGGCTCTAGTCTGAAAGAAGCAGGGAGATGAGCTATGACCTGGTAAAGTTGTACCTCTTGCATACCCTTTAGCTTTAGCTTGGGGAAAACTAAGAGGAAAATGCAACATCACAAAACAGCAAACATTATATGACCTACCAGCATGACTGTCAAGACCGGGAAACAAGTGGGCTCAAATGGCAAATATCCAAAGGAACGGCTAAAGGCCATTAATTTCTCTGCCTTCTATGAATTAAACCTTTAAAATTATGCTCCAAGTTAAATAGGATCAARCTAATTTATTTAAATTTCACTAAGTAAATTAAACAATCAAGCATTTAAAATCATGCCACAATATAAAAGGAATTGGCATATCCATAGGCTCAAATTTTAAATCACCAAATCAGTATAACRTATTCAAATTCATGACAACTCTTTCATTGAAACCTGACAATGGCAGCCCCCTTTAAAAGTGGGTTCATTTGCAATGTAATGCAAGTGACAGAATCCCTGCATGAGGTTGGAGCAGACTAGTAAGATTTAAAGATCTGRACATAGGAGTCTTCATAGCTAGTGAAGGTTTGGCAATAATATTGAATTAAACATGCCTTGCATTTGGCTCACTGAGAAATTTCATTTCAGCAGAATTGCTATGTTCACTGATGACTGAAACCTTATTATTTTTGTTAAAATTGTCTGGTATTTGACTTCATTTGCTTCAGTCGTGGGAGCTCATTCAGTCTTTTTTTTTGATTAGTTTGGGATATAAGGGCTAGCAAGAGCTCTGTCAGCTCTGGAGGAACAAACTGTGTGGGCTGAAGCTCGTCAGATTAGCCGATGTTATGCTGATCATGTTTAATATCTGTTCAGGGATGGAAAACTTTTTCCAGGAGTGAAATTGTGCTGCCTCTGCCCAGCACCTATGAAAGAAAGCTAATCTAAGGGCAACTGAGGGAATACTATTCACATGTTAAAAATTCCTATTTTAAACAGAGTCTAAAGGTGGCTCTAAGCAAAGACACTTTTTCCAGATTAATAACCCTCTCCTTTCTCAGAACACTGAGCAGATTTACATAGAGCCCTAAAGTTAGTTCATAAAACATGTTGAAAGTGGTGGAAGAGAATTTTACGATAGAAGAAATTTCACTCTTTCTGAATCTATACAAAAATGTACRCAATATTTCTATTATGTAAGGGAGCACAAACCTATGGGTATGTTTATTATTTACTGCCTCCTTCCTGTTAAGGTATGTTTTGAAATGCAGCCCTCCATTATTCTCAAACTGCAGAAAGAGATGCCTCTTTTTAAACCTGTCCTTTAAACAAAATAAATCAAAAGGCTAGAAGAGTGCCRTATAACAATTCATTCACAACTCTGACTTTCCAAAAGATGTAAAATCAAAATGAGCCTGAGACTTGCATATGCAGGTCCTTGAAAAAGTGAATCTTTAAACCTGCTTTCTCCTTTTCAGGTGCTTGCAGAGCTCCTCTGCCTGATCATCTCACTCCGAGATCTCTAGCTGCCAGCCTCCCTCCTTTCATTTCTTTGCCACTGTGGCACATGTGTATCTCCCTCACTCCTCTGTCACAATACTTTTCTTACATCTGCCAAGGATCTTTCTTGGTTTTAGGCATCCCTTCAGCCACAGCAAAGCCCTCCCACTTAGACCCGCAGCTGCCCACCCCAGCAGGGGCCTGGGAGTGAGGGCTGCTGACRGGCAGTCAGCCACAGTACTCAGCTATGAGACCTCCCAAGTCCTGCTGAACCTATCCTGTTCCCGGAGTATCAATGAGAAAATGCCTCCTGGATGTGACAGGAGGAAAACTGAACCATGGGTAAGGCATGAGAGCACAAAACATGTGATTTCCAAGATCCCAAATGCTCCTCCTGAGGCACAGGGTGCCCTTGTTGAGCTGCCTTCTATGGAATGTTGACTGTGTTCAGTAACTTTTTGGGTCAGATAAATACTGCAGCTAAAACTTCTGAGCCTGTTCAGATAACTCACTTAACAGAACTAGAATCCCAAGTGATTAGTTTTCTGAGGAAAATCTCCTACTGAAATATTCTGTGTCACATTCCTCCTATCCTTTAATCTATAGGCAGTGCCTTGAAAACTTATTTGGAGGTAATTTGAATTTAAAAGAGGAAATAAATCCACCCAAATCATCCCAACAGCAGCTGACTTCACTAATCAAGAAAGATTTTTACATAGCCAGGGATCTTTCATCAAAGACATCAGAAAACCTTCAGTGGAGTCACTCAGGACTTTGCAGAATATTATAAAGCATTTTTCATTCAAGCCCTGTCTTAAATTCATTATTAAACTAAGACTGTCAGAAAACGAGGATGACACTGGGCAAGTCTTGTGTGAACATGTGGAGCTGTGGTCTTGCACAGAGCCTGAAACAATTCCAGCACTCGTACTCCACTCAGACATCCCCTGTGGGCAACCCTGGAGGATGGAGCCTGCTGCACTCAGCCGTGCTTACTTGCTACATGGCACAAACTCTGTGTMCTCTGAGGTGGCATGTGTCTTCTCACCACCTGATTTTCATACCCATTATATTCAGTCAATGAAATAAAGAGTTGCCTTAGTTGATGTTTTCTGTTTGCTTTTGATTTTGGACATTTTCTCTGTGGCAGACAGAACTGCCTTGGTTTCTAGAGCAAAATTTCAGAAATACCTCACTGAGTGAGAGGATGTTAACTTGATCTCCCACTGAAATGAGGCTTGTGTCATCACTCATTCTGCACATGTACATACAAGCCGGTCTCCTGATTTCTAATCCATTGCTGAATTTCAATCATATTTGACAAAGATTCTGTGAGTTTGGGGAAAACAAGGCAAGAAGATAAAGGGCTGTTATTTCCCACTTGGAAAAAAAGACAAATAAAATGGCAATCTTATTTTTCTTAGGCAATCAGAGACTAAAGGAGTTAAGAGAGTGAAAGAGTGTGAGACAAGTTGAAAGCCAGACTTTTTGCTTCCTCTGCCCAAGGAACTGCTTGTTCCTTTGTTTCTTTCTATTCCTGAAGRCAGGACCTCCATCACTCCTGCCACACCAACCATTACAATTCCAAGTTTTATAGGGAACACAGGACATTCTGGTTTCCACATTTTTTAATTTTTTTTTTTCATGTATAGCTGGAGGAAGAAACAGCTGAGAGAAAGAGAATCTGTTACTGCTTATGAACTGAAATGATGGGATTTGCTGAAGTTGTCCTGCCGATATCTTGTATGTCAGCAGTCACTAAGTGTGAATTATTGACAGTTTCTGCTCTGCACTATTTTTTTCCCATCCATTGGCTCTGTAAATAGTGTGGCAGGTGACAAACTGCATGGTTCAGTGCTCAGCTCTTACTAACCAAAGGGCTTCCAGGAAACACCGAGTTGCTCRGAGACCTTGCTGTGAGGCAAGTATGAATCATATTTGACAAAAAACCCCACCAAAACCTTGATTAATAGAACAAATGTGATTTTTTCTGCTTATCGTTTAGGGTAATCCTTTGTGTCCTTGAATTAGGAAGGCCAATGTCATGCCAGCTGTATTGGCATGCTTTAAAATTCAGCCTTTAGCACAGAATAATGATGAAACTTGGCTTTATAGGAGAAAATCTGATTGAATTCCAAAGATGAAAATATACCCCCCCAAAATAGAAATAATGTTAGTAATTAGCTAAAAAATAGTGAGATTCAATGACTTAATAGTACCATTCACAGTTTTAAGCTCTTTATATTTAAGAAAAAGTTTAGAAGAACAGATTATGAACTCTCCTGTTATGAATGGAGGTAGTTTGCTAGGGGTGTTCTGGCAGCAAAGTAATTCCCAAAATAGAATACTGGATTCACTCCCAGCTAAAAGGAGCAAAACTTGCAGATGTTGCTAATGCAGACAAAAACCAGAACATATACATGTGACCAGATGCGGCAATTCTAAGAATTGCATCTGGCACAGAACATGTGGCTGTTTTAGCGTCACACCAAGAAGTGTTACTCAGCCCTTATGTACTATATCTTTCAGAAGGCAAGCATTTTAAATACATGCTTGAATTAAATATGTAAGTAGTCCCAGTGGAATTACTCAGATGCAGAGGGACATGTTTAAGCAACTTCCTGAATCAAATAATAAAACCCTCAACAACCTGATCTGACTATGAGTCAACTGACTAACAATATTCACCACTTTTTTCCTGGAGACAAAAGCTCTTTTATTTTTTCTGTGCTGTATTTGCCTCAGTCTATTTCCTTCAGATTTATTTCTTCTCTTGGGTTTTGGATTGCCAGCTTCCCATTGTTATTCTTCATCAAATATTTCATGTACAAGTGCTTTCCAAAACAAGGCAATCAATCCAGAGCAACATATTTCCAGTAATATATAATTAACTGAGTACTTTTTCTGTCATGCAATTGCTCTAGGATTTACAAAATTATTTTCTGCATGCATTTATGCTGATAAGCTAGAAAAGTAAATAAAATTTCATGCAAAACCCTAAAGAGAGCAATAGATGATAGCTATTTGGCCTCACATTATGCATAACCACATTTTGGATTTTCGATTCTATTCACAACATGATGAGGAGTTGTTGRGAAATTATCCACTTCGCTACTTTCTTCTTCAGCTTCTTTCTTCGGCTCTGGACTGTCCCATCTGTCTTGCATTCATGAATTTTCTGTCTGAGGACTACCAGAGATGGTGCAATGCAAAGGCTTGAGGGCATTGATTGGTCATGGGAAATAGCAGATGCCAATGTTTCCTTAAATGAATAAAAAAGTACCACACACAATTTCCTGCTTCTAATAAAGGAGGTAAGAGACCTGTTGGTCAAATATTATAAAAATCCATTCTCTTTTTTTTATTCTTACTTTATTCCCCTATTTCTCCATGATTCTTTTCAACACTAAGACCACTCACCCACAACAGTGAGAAAGAAGTGATGGAAAAGTGTTATTTATTCCCATCACCACACAGAAAACCAGCTGGGAGAAATATTCAAAAGGGCCACTGTCTTCTTGCCTGCTGCTGGCCCTGCCGTCCTTACTCCCTGGCCTCTCTCCTGACTGCCCAGATCTCCCATTCTCCCTTGTGCCAGCTCTGGCACTCTTCACTCTTTTCCATGAGTCATTTTAACATGCTAACACAGCAGTTAGCTAGCCAGAGTTGTCACTGCTTTTGCTTTCTGATCTCAGGGAGGTCCATGGCAGTTCACAGAGAGGCCTGGCAATCACCAGAGCCAGCCCAAGACAAGAGGTGGGAATGTGTGGCCGTGAGCAGGGTGGTACGTGGAAGGGCGAAGTAGGAAGTCCCTCACTGAGCATCATGCAATTCTTCAACTTATCCACAAAGCAGTATGCTTAAGATGACACAGGTTTCCCAAAGAACTTGAACAAGAATCACTGGCAGTACCCAGTTTTGATGGATAAAATTTCCATATGTGGTCAAGGGATCAAATAGTGCCACATGTTCCAAAGAAGAGCACCAGAGATCCCAGTTCCACGTGTTCTGCAAACAGTGCAGTGTAGAGCTGGGGACTGGAGAGAAAAAAARTCAAACATTGAAGTGAGCTAGCAATAGTTTACATGCAAAAAATGGTTTAATTCTTTAAACTGTTGGTAGGGAGTTATTTATCTAGCTCTAATGCTTTACCTACAAGAACATTGTGAGGAATAGCTGTTATGTGTGAGGTGTTTTATGGATGGAAATGCTAAGTGTCCAGAATGGAGGCCACTGACACCAATTGCTTTCTGGCATTCTGCAGTATATATGCAAGGGAAGCAATGAATTTAAACAGGTTTACTAAAAGACATTTGATTGGAAAGAGAAAACACTCCTGAAAAATGCTCAAAGGCAAAGCTTCTTGCATAAAAAAAAGCCAGTCCATTTCRTCATTCTGGTGCAGAAAGACACAGTAGCCCTTGCCATCTAAATAACACACTTAAAATCTTCTAGGTGTGTGAGAAACCTCACTCAAGAGGCACAGCAATGCAGTGAAATCCTTCGCCTAAGAACGAAAAAGCAGCAGATTGCAGTTAAGGATTTCCTGATGCCTCCTGGAAGACAGCCCTTTCAAAGCTGAGCAGAGGGGTCACTAGGCTATTTGCCCTGGGAGCAGGTTACCCAATTAATCTCTATTTAGGAGAGCAGGATAATTGGCCTCTGAAGTAAAAGGTGCTCATTCAGATAAAATCTAGATGTTGTAAACTTTGAGATTTACCTATTCGTAGTTATTAACCTTCATCAGACCTARTTAAACCCTGTGGGTAAAACAGAAGCAGTGAGAGATTTTATACCCATGTCATATTTTCTAAAGGGAGTCTAAGTACGATGTCCTCTACCCCTTTTGCTTTGTTAAGTGAGAGTTCTGTCATCTGGTAGTTTTCTGCAAGTGGAGAACATCACAGAGTATTCTATCTGGAGTAACCTACACTTCTGCAGTTCCCATTAAGCATCAACACTTCAGGAACCCTAATTATTGCTGCCAAGTAAGTCTGTTTACTCTGAGTGTTCCGTGTAATTCCTCCATCAGCACTGAATATATGACCAGGGGTGAGAAGCTCCCTACTTTAGAGAGAGGAGCCGCAGCCATGAMTATTTTGCTCAGTGCTTCAGGAAGCAGAGCACATCTGTATATCAAGTTTATTTGGATATCCATTGTCAGTGCACTGATGGCTACTGAAGCTACTGACATGGTAGAGCCATGCATGACCTAAACCTCAATTCTTCATTCAATGCCTCAGTGAGGTTCATTGAGGCATTTTTCATTCACATTTCAATTGTTTTATTGGAAAGATGTCTAAAAAGAAACCTAATCCTTTAAGATTCACAACTGAGTCACATATAGCAGAGGTGAGGGTGATGTGAGAGGTTCATATTCCAAAATTCTCATTGGGAAACTCTGTTACAAGAAAAACCTGTGAGGGCTGTTGCTTGTCTGTCTCTACAAAAATAGGGAAATATTTTTAAAGTAAGTATTGTGCCATGCCACAAAAACGGTGGAGACTGTAAAATGACAGAATATGTGATTTTTTTTTTTTATTGCTGCAGTTCCTGCCTAGACTTCTTCGTCCCTGGAGGTTTTACTGTACTCCAGTGATTTGTTTAAAAGTCCCAGGTTTGCAAGTGGAATGAGTGCAATATTAAAACCTACAATGGTGATTTTCAAACTGTAGTCTTTTTTGTCTGTAGGGAGCCAAGTAGGTCCATGAAATTGCTGGCAAGAATGCCTTARAGCAGCATGCCCTGCTGCTGCTGGGACTGCTGCATCAGACAGAGCCATCCTCAAGCCCAGCGGGCAGAAGCATCACTAGAAATTCAAGACAGGAGAACAGGAACTACTGCTGCTGTAGAAATAGCCACTGCACAGGACTTGCTATCCTCACCAAGAGGGTGGAAGAAAGATCAACAACTACTGTGGTTTAAGGCTCCTTCAATTGAGATATACTCACTTCACATGAAGGGATGAGTTTGAGAGAACTGTGGGAGGGTAACAAGGTCTCTCTCTCTCAGTTCATGTCTCCCTCTCCTGAGATGCCTATGCCCCATTCCATGCAAATATCCTATCTTCACCTCCTGCAAGGTGATCCTCTGGACAGCTGCTATACAACATGCCTTTCCAGCACTGTAAATGAGGCTGGCGAGGAGCTGGTAGGTACAGGCCAAGAATAAAAATGGGTTGTTGGACTTCTTGCCTGATAAATCCCCTTCACAGACCCAAGAGCAGCATAGATCAATGCAAAACAGCAGCAGTTCTTTCAGCAGTAGCACTAGCTTCCCACTGAATAAGCAAGAGAGTCATTCTGTCACTTAAGGCCAGAAGGCAGGGTTGCTTCAAAACCCCTCTGAGATGGCAAGAAAAACACATTTTTGCTGAAGATGTCAGCCTTTCAGAGCCTCCTTCCCCCGAGGTTCAGTGTAACCTCACTTAGTGCATGCCAAACGAAACAGGGAGCTTTGTTCCCTGAGTGGGAAGTTAGAAATGTTTCCAGGAGCACTGTCATCACTATCATCTTCACCCACAGGTTCAGAGATGACTCAGTGCATCTGAGGATGCCACTTTAGGAAACCAAGCTGAGTGTGCTGCTCGTGCCAGAGACAGGGTTGATGTCAAGCTTACTAAACAGGCATAGTATTAGCCCTAGCAGTCATACACTAGTTTTCCTTGTTGGGGTTATTTGACTTCTTTAATTGAAGGGAAAGGGAGGCTGTGTATTGCAGTTCTGTGGGTAAAACCATTACAAATTAGCTTAACCACATCTGGTTGTGAATCAGCGGTCAGAAATTGTGAGAGTATATAAGTCAAATTATGTGAATGCATCATGGGGCTGTATATGAATGATCATGCACTTTGTTTTCAAAGACTGATATGTAAAATCTCTGCAGCATCTTCAGSCTTCAGTGAGGGACATAAAAAACCTACATGATTTTCTTTGAATGCAATACTCTTTCCATTGCTAAGGTGATACTATCTTAAAGAGTGGAAAATTGATTTTGTTTAAGCTTAGTTGATCTTATTTCTTTTATATTGGTAAAGATAACTACTATTTCTAATAATCATTAATGATCACACTTAAAAATACCTAGAAACCAAGTCCATTTTTGAACAAAACCACATTTTTCCTGATTGTATCTCAAATGCTCGTGCTGAACTAACGACAGAAAAAAGCAGCATGAACTGCTCCACTAGAGCAGCAGAAGAAAAGAAATCTTCTAGGCAAGATTTGCTAATACCAGATTGGGTGGCATGGTAGGTTCCAAGTGTTTAAAAATAACAGTCTGACATTACTGTATCAATGGTGCAAAATCAAAGGACTGCTGCCCTGGTTTGTAGGTCAGAAGTCTGGCATACACTGCTATTTTAAGTGGTAGTAAAGTCTGCATGGTGACAGTATAACCAGGAAAACGTTACTAAAAAAAAATGTTGGTCTCTTACAACAGTGACTGACAAAAAATTTTAGTTGCAAGGCTGCCTGTGCGTTACAGGTTGAATCTGCCCTACTTGCCACATATTTATTCTGGCAAAAAAACCCACACATGTAAATGTTCACAAGCAATGTGGACATGAGGAAGGGTACACGGGTACTTGAGTAAAATCGATCAGTCTGAGCAAGACAGCATGCTTCTGTCTAGAAATCATCACTTGGCTCTGGGGCCAAAGTGAGATGATCGTGGAATTGGCTGCCATAGTAATTATACTGTATTTGTTACTGCATTTGCGATTTCCATGTTAATACCAGTGAAATTAAACAGCTTATAAAAGTAGGAGCCTGCTCTGTCAAGCATACCTGAATGAGAAGTCCATGCAGGTTTACATTTTTTTCCACTACATACATATCGAATCACTCAGATCTTTCAAAGGCGGGGAAATCCATCACCCATCTTCAAAAGTCTTAGCCTAAACTTTAAAAGTCTTCTTTCCTTTGTTGTCAGTAAAATGGACAAATTTCTCTCATTAACAGATTTCATG
This sequence comes from Amblyornis subalaris, assembly GCA_018881555.1. Taxonomy (NCBI): domain Eukaryota; kingdom Metazoa; phylum Chordata; class Aves; order Passeriformes; family Ptilonorhynchidae; genus Amblyornis; species Amblyornis subalaris. The sequence goes on along the minus strand of JACAXG010000001.1, from coordinate 30,456,535 downwards.
ATCAGCATTTTGTGAACAAAATGAATTTCCTGTCAAAGTTTTGCTATTAGTTAAATATAGAAATGGAAGAGTAACTCTCTGAGTGGATCATTTTAAGTCTTCTAAGAGGATTAAAATATCTGATTCAGAGACACAGCCATTAGATGGATGACTTTTCAGAGTGAAGCAAAGCTCAGCCCTGCTCTGATGTTTCTCCTGAAACTTCTATACGTATTAAAGTTTACTTTGAAGGTATGTTACCAGTGTGTTGATTCTGTATTTCAGTAATACTGAATATGATTGCTTATACTTAAAGTGACTTTTACTTTATTCAGTAAGACATATGAAGCTATAAATAAGGAATGAGATTTTTTTAGCTATGCTCCCTACTGGCTTAAGTTTACTGGGACTTTTGAAAGCCTTGCTGATGCTCTGCTTTAGGATTAGACTTGGAAAATAACTGGAGTTTGTCACATTCTAGACCTAAAATCCTAATGCCAAAAGGAAGTGTATTATTGCTGCTGTTCATATTGCATTGCCATGTGGAGCTCAGACCTGCCCCTCGTGCTCAGCACAGTGCAAAACCTCAGCATGACGTCTTTCACCTAACAGCTCATCTTGTCCAGATAAAAGATGATATATCTAAGTAACATCTGCCATTTACACATTTTCTCCAGTAGGGATGGCCATCATTTTGCCCAAACACTTTGTTGATGCTACATCAATTACCAAATAAAGGGGGTCAAGAACTTTATATTACTCCTAACTAGTAGCAGGCTAAATTAGCTGTTGAACTTCCAGTGTTATTTCCACTTCAGCAATAAACTGCAGCACATTGTCCTCCTGAACTGTGTGCTATGTCCTTTTGTAGGAAGATAGATAGTCAGAAAAATAACTTCATGTGGTTAAAAGCATCATTCCAGATTTTGTGCTGAGACACAGCCAAAGTACACCAGCATGCTTGGGCTGTCTGTCTGCTGCTTTTGTCAATTTTTACATAAATTAAAGCAAGTGAGTAAGACCTAAATATGTGAAACAGAATTGGACATCATTAGTCACCTGTGACTCAGCTCTGATCCAAAACCAGGCATTGCTCCATCAGTCTTAAAAAGCTCTTTGCTACATTCCCATTGAACCAAGGCAGAACTTTGCAGGCTCTGGTCTGGACCATGACTTAAACTAAAATTGTGGCAAAATTTACCATTAAAAAATAATGAGTAGTCACTCTTTTTGAATTAATYGGGTATGAAACATTACTTTCTTGGAAGTGACAGCTGGAAGAAAGTCTTCAGACTCTGCTCAGACCATAACATACTCCGTATGGCTTTCCATGGAGATGTGACAACACAGTTTATCAGAGAATGAGTTGAGCACAGTAACTGTGCTGTATGAACACAGGAGACTACTATTTACAGTGGGCAGCTGAAACTGGGAAGTCCTTCATGGTGCTGCAACTACACTGGTAGTGTTTGACTCACTCTGGATCTTTTGTATTTCCTTTTCCTTAGAGCAGGCCCTTTCACCTCAGAGAATCATGACCTTCTCAAGGTGCAGGAGCCTTCAGCCAAAGATGCCTAATCCGACACTAGCTTGTCATGTAGTTTTCTCAAAAGCATTCAGCCTAACAAGAAATAGAGTTGATGTGTTGAGGTGAATTTACCAAGCTATGCTACCACTGCATTTATATTCATTCATTCATACATGCATTCAATCAGCTCTTCAAGTTACTAAGTTACTTGCATGAGCCTCAGTAATTTAGTTTATAAACATAGCATCAGACAAAGCTTACCAGCTACATGAAAAAAAAGGTGCAATCTCGTAGGGATCCTCATGTTTTAAAATATCTGCTGACTGTTTTAGGACTGAAAAGCTATTCTCAAGTCTGAAACAGCAGAAATTAGTTTTGGGAATTCCTTTCTTAGAGGGCATAGATGGAAATGAGATTAAATATTTTTAAAGTATTTCTTTCATCTGGCCAAGGGTCAAGATACATGCTGTAAAGGCTTTCACACACTGGAAGCATCTCTTGAGGCAGATGCTTAGGATCCAGTCCTTGCAGATGAAGTTGGGTTCTATAAAAGGTGTAGCTGTGACCACACCTGTCTCTCCTTGCTCTATTTCTGTTCAGGACATTTCCAGAGGAGATTTGCTAAATACTGAAAGAGGAAGGGGAGAGTCACTTCATCTCTGTCACCAACTTCTTAAATTACTACTGCTTCCTCCAGTCAGACCTGGCCATGTGTATTGGATGAACAATGAAACAGATCCTTGACTGCTAAAAAACAGCCCCTGATGGCATTTTACTGATAGCCACRTTGAGAGTCTGTCTCACTCCAGTGAGTGTCTGGTGATGTGTGTTGCAGTGTGAATGCATGTGAATCTCTGCAATTTATATATAAAACCTTTTGGTAAAGCTTACTTTCTATAGGYATATTAATCTTACTGTCTCCAGGTTTTTATGGTTCATGGCATGCACTAAACAGTTTGCTCATACGAATAAGAAGCATTGAGTTATTGAAAGCTTTTGTGTTTTTACAGCACCACTGTGCTAAACAGACAGATGCATGTGATGCTCTGTTTATTTAACACATCCCTGTTTATTCCCATAGAAAAGCCAAGGCATCTCTCCTAAATTTGTAGTCTAATCTCCAATATAATACAGGCTCCAACATTTCTAAAGTTGTTAAATTTACACATTTTTTTGGATATAGTATTAAGAAGTCAGGTTCAAGTTAATTAACATAAAAATGTAGATCAATATTAAAATCAAGAAAACGAGACCACTGAAAAGAAATTGAAGTAAAAATACACATTCAATATCACCACCCTCAAATGCTCTCCATTGCACTGAAATTTATATTGGGTAAATATGAGGTACACGTGTACTCTTTTCTTGGAAAACCAGAATAATTTTGACAAAAATAAGCAGAACTTCACAATGGCTAATTGCATTTCCATACCACATATGATTGCAAAGAGAGTAGTAGTGATAAGGGTATTCCCTTGACATGACTACCTTATTCCATCCCATGCTTTTCAATAATCATTCTTTAAATAGTCGGACGCTCACAGGGTTTAATTTTCCCAAACTCATTCTATCTATGTGCAGAATAGAGGTAGTGACTAATTTTTCAAAAGGCTTTGTTAAAGCCTTCACCRTTGAAAAATTAGGCAGTAGGAATGATAACGCCAAACATGATTGTTGCTGTTGTCTTTATAGTGCTTTCTCTTCTGAAGTGCTGGATTTCACCAATTGATGTATCTAAGTCCTATGTAGAAATTGGCACCTGTTGAGCCGAACATCMGGTTTGATTTTAACTGAGAAATAAATATTGCTAGAATTAAAGTTTTTGCCAATAATTACCTTGTTAGAATATAAATCTTTATATTGATACACAGCATATGCACAGCAATTTTTAAATGCTTTTTGTTATTGTTTTCGTAGCATTGCATAACTAGGATTTTGTGCAACCGAGCAATGAAATGTACTAAGGAAGAGGGCACACCACCTCTTTCAGAAAGCAGTGATCAGATGTCCTGGGCCGTCCTTGGGAACAATACTGGCATGGTAGTTTTTTGCCCTGAATTTTAATGCACAACAAGAAACAGGGAAAATAGGAATTATGGCTGTAGCAAATCACTAAGCAGCAGAGCCACAGACAGCGAGCAGAAGACAATTCCCCAGATGTCCTTCCCATCCAATTTTCTGTGCCTTTGGCGCTGTCTGTAACTATTTATGCTGAATCTCATGACCTAAATGCAGAAGGGGTATCTTTTCTCTTTAATCACCAAACTGGAGAAGGAAGATGTGGTTTAAAACAGCATAAGCCAGTGCCAGGAATAGGAAATTTTAGGAACTGATCTTGCCTCTTGGTGATGTCAATGACAAAACTAATGTCCTGATCTCAAACCACTGAATATTACAGCCTGTAATATTTTGTGAAAAACAAAATAAGAGGAGAGAGGAACCCAAGCAACTCTGTGTTACACAGCATTGCCAAGCTATACGGATTTAGTACACAGGCATATACACTTAGAGCAGGGCAGAGCAGAGTGGGGAAACTACTTGAAAAAAGCTTCCTCAATTTCTTATTCAGTTTTCAGGCCGAAGGCAACTAAACAGATTCTATCTGGCTAGCACTGGCCACACTAATGAAGATATAGACTAGCAAGCAAAATGCAAGTTTAAGTTTTTCAAAAAGTTTATATTTAGTTTGCCAACCCACAGGGCAACCCCTTACAGTATATTGCTACTATTACCTGCATCTCCYGAACCAGAGCTCACATGTGCATGTTTACTTGTCATGCAATTGCACCTTTCTTTCCTACACGTATTCTTGACATAAAGCATGAAAGATAAATTCCAAAAGAAAAACAGATCAGATGTTCCTGTGGTTTCTTAACCCTTTCCCTTCCCTCCTCTTTATATTTAAGGCCTTATTTAATACATTCATTGACATATCTGCAGGATTGTGCCTCAAGTTATGTTTGTGCCACTCATGGGATATCACCTACACCCACTGATATCCCACCTTCAGCAACAATCATCAAGAATAAGCACTACCCTGGGCACGCTATGGTATTCTGTCATCCTTTAGTACCACACTTAGAAGCACACTTTATTCCTTTCTGTGCTAACCCTGGTGACAGATGTCTGTTGTATCTCTCCCTTTAGTGTGCATAAAAGCAGCAATGGTTTTGATTTGCCCTTTGATCCTCTGAGTTTTRCTTTCCTTTAATCAAAGGCTGAAAAAACATTCTAGCAAGACTGCATCAGAGTGGGTGTCCAGGAGAAACGCAAGTGTAGGGTGTGGCCTCTGTGCTTAGCAGTATCAAAGTAGTGTCTCTCTCCATAATGAAGATAAGTTTGAAGAAAAAGAGGCTAACAGATAGACCCTTTTTTATGTAAAATGGGGACATCCATAATGTTTCTCTAATCACAGAAAGGTAATGTGGGTACCTATAGCAACTAGATATTCCCATTATGCTTCAGGTAATATTTAGAAAAATTAAAACTGTCTCGCATGAGTATGTGAAGACTACTAAAACGGAAGGCAGCGGTGCAAAGATAGAAACAGAAGTAAAATAAAATTATTTTAAAATACACCCTCTATGCAAGATGTCAAGTCCTAGTCAGATTATAAAAGGGATTAAATAACTTCAAAGGAAAATTAATACATAAAGTTGATTCTTAATATCAGAACCTGGTCTGCCTGAGCACAAATGTTAGAATTCCTTTAGATCTCAAAAATGTTAATTTCTTTCTGCCCTCTAACAGCACAAATTGTCTTGCTGGGTGGAGTGCCCATGGACAAATGGCCATCAAGTAATTTGTCAGTTTTTACCTGGCTAAAATGTCTGTGTTTCTTTACAAGACAGAAAATATAAGGAAAGGAGATTCTGACATATGATAAACTGTCGTCATTTTACGGAGATATTCAGTAAGTCTCCTGTGGATATTTATAGTCATTTAGGAAGATATACCAACCTGCTGGTATTGCCTGCCCTATGGAAAAAAATAAAACCTCTTTACAGGTCTCAAAAGTTTTCTAAAGCAGTGAATAAAAATGCAGTAAAAACTGAATGTTCAGAATTTTTACAGCATCTTTTTATCCCTCTGATTATTTGGTTTTTATATTCAATCTCACCCATTTTATGTTGCAGCAGGTTTGTACACAATCCTGAACTAAGTTGCAGCTAACCTTACTCTCTGCCAGACTTCATTCATTTTGGTCATCTATAGAACTTAACTGCCYCATGAAAACTGTGTGGGTTTTAATTAAAATTACTTTTGGAGCCCCAAAATAAGAACATGATGTAGTGCTCAAGAAATCTAAACATTAAATGGTGCAACTAAAAGCTGGATCATTTTAGTGGTGTTTTTGCTTTGAAAATAAAATATGAACAGAATGCCCAACTCTTAGAATTGAAGGAAATATTTTATCCTAAACTAATAGAATTACAATGAAGTTAAGAACAAACTGATATTTCCCACAGTTCATTAATTAAACCAGAATTAACTGAGAGTTATTTTGCTTATATCTGATTTTTCCCAACCTCTAGGATTTTTTCAGAGGATCCTGAATTCAGAGCAACTGAAATAACTATTCACTGGGTGTCGCTACAGGTGACACTACAGTGTAGTGTCACTACGGGTTTTCTAGTGTCAATTTCTGATGTGAGTCTCCTGCTAGCTTTTGTTGGTTTTTAGTATCACCCGGATAAATCTTTTTAATCACAAGCATAGTAGTGACAGTTGTTGTGTTCACCAGTTGGGACAGGATAACAAGGACTGCTGGCCAGATCTCTGGGTTTAAGGGAGTATTAGATGTAGACCTGCAGTCCAGCATTAAGCAACACAAGGTTTCCCAGATATTTTGCAAAAGTAAGGCAGCATTCAGGAATCACTTGTTCCTTTCTGTGTTCTGAGGAGAACTGATCTATGCTGGCCACAGTCTATTCTCTCTTGCTCCCTGTTTCTTTCCTAGCTCTTGTTACTTGTTCACAGTCCTTTTCTTTCCCCAGATTGCTTATCACCATCCTTGTTGCACACAACCAGCCTCCTCAACCTCATCTCAGTTTTTCTCCATACTTCCAGGATCTGACCTTCCATGTGTTGTTACCTCTATACAGGTGCAGTATTTCATTATTTAGTTTTGCCAGTACCTCACAGAAATATCCCTCCTAAGCCTTGTGAGAAGTCCTTGCCTTCCCAGGCTATACCTTGATGCCCAGCTCCAAACTAGGTGTCCTGCAGGATTTCATAAAAAGTGTCTTCCCACAAGAAGGAACAAAGAAACGGGATCTTTCAGCCCAGATGCCATTCCTTTTTTACTGTAGGAAACTGCTTCCTAAATCAGAACAAACTTCAGACAAAAATCAAATATTGTCTGCTCCAGATCTCCTTTCACTTCCAGACCAAACTTCAGCAGATACAGTCTAAAAGTTTACACCCTTTTCCTTTGTGCCAATATTGTTCACATCCCATGTGAGCTGATTTACTTACAAATAGCAAGCATGTCCTCTTTTTTATTTTCACTAAGCTAAATAAGATATGCTCTAAACTAAATAAATTCTGCTCTTCTAATCCCCCTCCTCCAGGTAAAGTTTTCCATTGCCCACCCATTTTGATTCTCCTGCTCTACAACTGTTCAAGTCTGGATTCATCTTCATTAAACATAATCACCCAGAATAGAGCAAAATATTGCATACTTGGCCTTAGACATTAGTACTAATACTTTCCTTTCTGTACTGGAGATGCTACATTTTAAGCTTTCACATACATTTCTAAGGCCATGTATGTCAGACTGATGTCTCATATATTCCCATAATAGACTTAAGCTTCCTGTTGCTTTATCCTCATCAATTTTTAAGAGTTGGCAAGTTCCAAATTTATTGATGAAATTTGTGTTATTCATCACTAAACCCACTTCCAGCTACAGTACTGAACCCTATTTGTGCCACTCCAGTTGTCAGTAATATTCTGAAGTGTACCCTGAATTATATTCTAACTCTTCTTGAATATTGTCAGCGCTTGTTATCACATTCAGCACACTGCCATTTTTGGTGTCAAGGTCATTAATAAAAATATTTAATGAGTTCTGTCTCAAGACTGATCTTTGAGGAGTAATCACTCTACAGCCAGATAGGTGCTCTTTCAGCACATTCTAGAGCTCCCTCTCTATTTTTTCCTTACTAATCTTTTAATTCTTCTATAAAAATTGCATCTTCTACAGTTTAACTAATACCTTCCTACATGACATCAGAGTGAAGAAAAGACAGACCAAGAAAACGCACTATCTCTAATCTGTAAAATCAATTCCCTAACAAAGAAAGGTGYGAAGTCAGTATAATGTGAGACATCTTCAGCAGGATCAAGTCATATTTTACTATATTTTCACTTACTTTATGCTTTTAATTATTCTCCCCACAAACATTTCCGCAAAGACATACCACGACCGGGAGGCCAAACACATGGACCCCGTTATAATGCCCATGCCCCCACCACACTCTTATCTCAAAGAATTTTATTGTGCTTGTTGCCATTTTGTCATATGGCCCAAACCCACAACAGTTCTGTTCAAACTCCTTGCTATGAGCCTTTCAAACATGTGTGTCAGTTCTTTCTGCATTCTGTAACACGTGGTGTAGCCAACCACTGTGGCTCAAGTGCCCTGTGTTCTTTGTAGGCTGTTTCCAGTTCAGATGAGCTTATTTCTAGTTCTAAACTCTCACCTCCCTCACACTTCCTGCCTTCAACCCTRTACTCAACATCCCATCCTTCTTATAGAGGCTGATATCTACTAGCTATCTCTGCAGATGCTCAAAATCAACAACCACCAATTCACCTGCAATAGCAAATATTCAGCACATCTGCAAACCAGGCTACAGTAGGATGTGAAAAAGGGAGTGACTCCCAGCGGGCAATCATTTCCACAGAGGAGAGAGAATCCCGCTCCCAAGGGCAGAGAATTTAATTATTTAATTTCTCCTCAACCCATGGTTCTCAGTCCGAGGCTGTGTGTGTGCCCAGATGGCCCTGTTCCCCTGCTGGTCTTGCCTGTTTTTGTTCCCTCATGCACACTGGCTCCAGGGCTTCAAACAAGATAGCTACACCCAGTCCACCACTAATTTGCCGTGCAAAGGAAGGGCTTGCAGGGATGTTTCAATGCAAGCGGCAGTCAGGCTAGCAGCACTGCAGCTGGGAAGGATGTGGCTCTCAGCTCTGCTCCTTAGGCTGGCTCTCTAGCTGGCACTTAACCAGATGAAACCAGATGACACTGAGGACAAGAACATACTTTCGAAAAGCGGGTTTAAGGCAGCATGATGCATCTTTCAGCTGAAGCTAGGATTTAAGGACACACCAATGCTACTATCTTCATTTGGGGCCGGAACACAAACCTGCTGAGCACCCACACTGCTTACCTGCAAATGTGTAGTGTAGCCTGTGTCAGCTGGCTCTCCAAGCAAGGCTGCAGGGCTGGGATATGCTTCAAGTCTGACAGCTGCACTGAGAAGCAGTTGGCCCTGGCCATGCTCAAAAAGAGGTTTCTTCTGAAAGTCAAGCCCACCTTCCTGCACAGCCAACCTCTGGACTCCTTTAGAAACCACAAAAAGTGTCAAAATAGTGCAGATATCTCAGCCATTGTGAAGCAGTACACCAGGCTCTGACTATAAATGATTTGTTCAAAGTCAAGTAGGAAACCTGTTGGCACAAAAAAGGAAGAAACGTTCAGTTATTCCAAATTTCAGAGATAATTTCATCCATATTTGTTCACTCTTTAAAAGAAAAATTAAAGCTTTACAGTTGAAGATGGATGAACTATTCATAGCAAATAATGTAGCCATCAAACAGAGACTTTTAGTCACTTGATGTATTATCAATGAATAGACTGATTTTTATGAATATGCTCATTAGCTGTAATTGTTTAACAAATGATTTATCTGAAAAAGTTTCATCCCCTGAGTTGTCTCTGATCTACTTGCTTTTTTGATTATTCACTAGATGTGGTACATGATTACTTTGCTCTCTCATAGAATAAGTGAAATATTAGCAGTATCTGTGAACACTTGCAGCATGAATATTCATTTGTGAATGCACATGTTATATGACTTGTCATTAAAGGCATCCATTATCCCCCTATGAAGAGTAGTTTGACTCTTTTTTAAAATAAATGTAATTTATTGTGGCATCTATTCAATATCAAGGTTACTTTAAAATACAACTAAGTAATTACCTTTAAATGCTAATTCATCCCTTGCTGGAAATATTTTTTCTTTTAAATACAAATTTTAAATGCTGCTATAAACAGAGAAATGGGCTTCTTAACTCTTGCACTGCCAAATTTATATTTTAGCATGGGTTATTTTCAGAGAATCAGCATGTCTACACCGAAACCCATTGTATGATAACAATTTGCATTCACATATACTATGTTTTCCTGAAAGAATTTACACTGTAAGAGGCTGTATCCAAAAGTTAAAGAGAAAAAGAGAGAGAAGGGAAGAAATATGAGACATTCACAGGAAAAACTAAATCCCCCAGAAAACAATAAAAATGCCATAAAGTAAACAAGTTGAAGTGCTATGGAACAGTTAAAAAAACTTGACAGCATGCAAAGATAAATGACTCAAGAGAGGAGGACATTGAAGCTGGAAATTCTGCTTGTAATTCAGGCATACTAAAGGAAACTTCAGGTCTGYGTAAAGGGCTGGCATTAATTTATTTGCTTACACTGGAAAATATTACACATTGTTTTGAAATTATTTTTTTCTTTATTCAGAAATAGCACTCTGAGTGCTACTTCTGTGCTGTTGCAATTGCTTCTCACATGTAAAATCAATATCTGCTAAATATGGCATACCAAGTGAGGTAGTGACAAATAATGGACCACAATATGATTTGTTAGGAGTTTTTCTGATGTTCTGCTAAAGGATATGGTTTTAAACACTCCAGTGCCTGGGGTACCCACAGTGAATTGCCCTTATAAAAACTGTGCTGAATTTTTTCAAAAACAGAACTTCGAAAGCCTTAGAAAGAAATTCAGATCCCTGCTTGGTGGCACAGAGTTTCACGGAATGGTTGCAGTGATTGCATAAAATACTTTCATACACTTCAGTAGGAAGTTGACAACCTCTTATGTCGTCACTATAGCTAATGAGAGTATAGACATTTTTTATTAGCTATGAGAAAATGAGGCAGATTATGTTCTGAAAGGTAAGGCAAGTTCAAGCTTTTTCATCCATAAAACAGTAACTATAAAAAGAACAGCAAAACATGGGTGCTGAAGACAAGTGTCTCTTCGGAAGGTGTTACCTGCTCACTTACTGCAGCAATTGCCAAGGAGAGGTAGATCAGCAGGAGAAAGAGGAGGCCTTCTCAGACATGTCTCCAAAGGAAGGAAGAATAGAAGCTGCACTCTAAGCCTACAAATAGTAAGTCAGAATGAGCCAAAAAGGACTCAGTGGATCAGACACCATCATAGAATGAACAGTGTAAATCTGTCCAGAAAGTAAAACATGGGACCTATTGTGAAGGAACACAAGACTGAAGAGACTGACTCGGACTGTTGTGTTGTAAGTACCGTGTGTCTTCCGTCAGGAAAATGGACGTACTTGACAAAGAAGGCACTTAGAGCTGAGGCTTGGCATCTGTGGAGAATCCTGCTAGAAGTCTGACTCTTGCTCTTTGCTTTTTACTCTTAGCTCTAAGGTCATGAAGACGTCTTATCGATGGGCTTCCACAGAAAATGTTCAGTATCTGCCACTGGAAAACTACACTTGGTACCCAGAAACACAAAAACAGAAGAAAAGATAGTAGAACAGTGGGGCAACTAAGGAATCCAGTGTGTTTAGAGTACTTACAAGTGCAGGAGTAAAAAGGGAAAGGTCCAAACAAGAATTTGAGATCTTTGGGGAGGTGGGTAGAGCCCAAGCAAAGAATGATAACTTGTTTTAATATGCAAAATGAAAAATGGAGTAGACTCAGAGTGTGGRAGAAAACATAGACCAAAACAGAAATCTGCTTTTGAACAGAGTTGCTATTTTAGTGAGAAACAAGATCATTTTCCAAAAGAGTCTAAACAAGAATAAAGTGGAGTGATAAGAACAGATGTGTATGTATTTTCAAGAAAGAAAAGTATTCAGGAACGATCAAGATCATTATAATAGCATCAACTAAGGATTTCTAGTGGAAAAATTAGGTCTAGCAACTTGAATAGTACATTAAATATAAATGGAGCATGTATTAATTTTAAATTGGATGGCAGACACCATCCGATTGTGCAGGTCCAGTTGCACAGCAAAATTACAATTAAAAACTGAAAAGAAAACCTAGTCATGTGGAACACAGGTGGTAAATCTAACATTTGACATTGGAAAGCCTACTTTTAGTGTGAATACTTGAGAATTGGTTATTAAGAGAAGTAAAATCCTGAAAGATTACATAAATTGGCTCTGGTCTTCCTTGCCATGCTCTACTCTGTGTAACTGAATTTGATTTTAGTACTAATATCTTGAAAATTGTGCTTCTTATGAAGGTTAGGGCACCAAAGGTAAACCAGGCTATTCAAATGCCTCACTGTAAATTATTCCTTTCTACTGCTYCTGTCCTAATATAGATGTTTGAAATTTCAAAATATATCTAAAGCTATGCTGCCTAAGCCTATCTTTTTATTGATATATTATTCATACAACACAGATTGAAGACAAATTGCCTCAATAAATTGTGTTATTTGATGCAACAGTGGTTATAATGTTGTTCTTATTGCATTGGCATCATTGGAAAGATATTTCATTGTTGTAATGTCATAGAGATTTTTATTTTTTATTCAGTTTAGCAAGATGGAGTTTATTGCTTTTAGCTGATGTTTTGATTTTTATTCCTGTGTCACCTGAAATTCCATTTAAAAATCATAATCATATGACTTTATGGTGAATGAATTCTACTCTGTAAAAATCCCTAATAGAATTTAATTAAATACACTGGAGTTTTCAGCTGTTCATTCTATCCTGGAAGAATAGACACAAACTTCTCCCTCTCTAAACTAGTGGTGAAAACACGCTTTTATAATGTGAGATTTATGAATAGAATATTTTCTTAGCTTACCACTTGAAATCCTGCACCATCAGTTCCTGGAATCTTCCTGGCTTAAAAATTTTTAAGGCATGAAGTAATTGCTGAAGGTGCAGGAGCCTTCAGGAAACCCCAAAYTGCAGTATTTGGCTCTCAGGTTTAAGAACAATGTCATCTGAAATCTGGTTGTTTTATTAAGTGATTGATTTTGTCCAAAACAGTGATGCAGGAGAACTGCCTGAGCAAAATTGGGAATTTTCTATATTTTGGCTAAATATMTTCATAAATATTGTATCTCTAGCCAGCGTGTTGGGTGTCTTTACTGACACTGTTGTTTTGTGCAGATATAGTTGAATGAACAGGCTTCAGAAAGGAATAATATTTCAAGATTTGAAAGTACTGAGGCAACTTGTGCTGCTTTCTCCAAGTGTCAGCATACAACCCAAAATGGATGGTGACACCGTCTCTCTAAAATAATTTCTTCTCTTTCTTGTGAGTTTCCAAATATATGACAAAAGAGAGTGAGAAAAAAAGAGACAAATATAGATGCTGATAATTATAGGAAAAGCCTTCTGGCACGTCCAGAAATAGAATGCAAACTTCTGACTCATAGGTCTGCATCCTGGCCACTGCACCACATTGCTTTCCCTAGAGACTTATTTTTATGGAGTAAATGTATATTTCATAAATATTAAGATTGAAACATTGTAAAATTGTCACCAAAACCTCATTTCAAGTACTGTTAGGAGTTTACTGTGTTTATACACATTGTAAAATAATGCCTCATAAAAAAGTCCCCAGACTGCATGTTACATAATTTCACTACTAATGCTTAATCTTTTATAAATCATCAATGTTAATCTATCTGAGCTGGGCTATGAAAATCTTTCAAGCGTAAGTAATTGGAATTTTGCAAGGATCTTTATTTTATGAAGAAATACAAAAATGCCAAATGATTAAGGTGTTTTCATGAACAGAGACAGCATGCTATTGTGAATTAAATTAGTTTTAGCTTAACATTTTGCCACCATAGAGGAACAGTGTGTGTGTCTCTGATCTTCATTATCCATTCTCTCTGACTTCATTGCTTTTAAGAAGACATTTCATAAACAGTTTGAAGGATATTTTAATTAAAAAATCCTAAATATAAACCATCCTGGTTTCTAAGAAATATATGAGCTTAGTGTCTTAAATGTGTGCTCCATGTAGTGTTTACTGTCTTAAATGTGTGCCTCTTTCACTCAGTTCACTGAGTTCTAGAGGCTCACGTGGCACTTTTTGCATACAAGCATCACTCTGTTTCTTAGATACATAAATTACAAGGAGACATTCCAGTACCTGCAGGGAGCCCACCAGAAGGATGGAAAGGGACTTTTTACAAGGGCATACAGTAACAGGAAAAGGAGGAAGGGCTTCAAACTGAAAGAGAGTAGGTTTAGATTAGRTATGAAGAAAAAATTCTTTACTGTGAGGCACTGGAACAGGTTGCCCAGAGAAGCTGTGGATGCCCCATCCCTAGAAGTGTTCAAGGCCAGATTGGATGGAGCTCTGAGCCACCTGGTCTAGTAAAAGGTGACCCTGCCATGGTGGGGGGTTGGAACTAGATAAACTTTAAGGTTCATTCCAACCCAGGCCTTTCTATAATTCTATGATTCTATAATACAGGCTTGGGAAGCACAAGAAATACAGATCTAGAGACCCACATTTATGCAGATTTGTAGAAATAACATACATATATACAAATATTCTTTATATTTGTGACTTTTGGGCAGGGGAAAACCAGTGCTGTTTTATAATATATTTTAATATATGGGAAAGGAGAAGGTTTGGGATTTGTGGAACATTGTTTTCCCTTCTATGTGCACAGGCAATCAAGCAGTCTACTTGGCACAGGAAACTAGTCAGGAGAACAGTCTAGCCAGTGCCGGTACGTGGGCAGCAAAAGCAGACAGAAATAAAATTAGCTGCTATTTAGTTCAAAATCCAAATGTTGAGAAAATAATAAATCAAAATACCAGAAGAAATGAAGACTCCTTATATGCTGATATATGGCCAGCAGGTGAGAGATATTCAGACTGCTTCCTTACGAGCACATATTTCCCTTATTCACTGAAGCAGGAAGGGGGCATATTAATCAAATTTTTAAAAACTTGATATATTCTAATATATTCCTTCTAAGGAATGAAACAGCAAAAGCAACAGAGGAAGGGTGTTTTTGCTCATTCACCACTCCCAAGTCATTGAGTGCCTGAGACCAAAAGATTTTCAATCGTCGTGGACCACCCTTCCAACAGAAAAAATCACAATATGGATAAAGCGGGAATATTCTTCCTTCCATCAAATCTGAGGGCAGAGTCAGCTCCAAAAGCAACCTTTAATAACACATAGGGAGGGAAATTAATTACTGTGGGTCCTTTCTCTCCATCTGGCAGATATTTCAGCAAAAACTACACTGCTGCCCCTGGAACTTGTAGAAGTATAGATGAATATTTCTTGACCTATAACTGTGTTTGACCTGGGGGCATTGTATACTACAGGATGTGCTTATCAGGCTAGTGATGCCCAATCCAGTGGAAATGACGGAGTCTGATTTAAATTTCTTATGTGGAAACAAAATATATAACTGTGTAACCAGTATGTTCTAGACTTGATGTTTTAATAGGGCCAACTTAGAAATGCTGAAAATAACTATGAGTCAAATCAGTCGAGAAAAAAGTATAAACGGAAGCATCTGAGAGATGACTGGAACCATTTCACCTTATATTCAAAATCCACAGTCCAAAAAAGTGGAAAAATATCCACGCTGTTTAAAAAGCAACTTAATAAAATAATAAAGCAGGTACAAAATTATATTTAATTTATGTATGTATGTATATGTATTTTAAAAATGAAATAGGGAGTATATCCATAACTGCTCAAAGTGTTCTGACTGTGGTTCATTATCTTAAAATGTGTATAAACATGGGGTAAACTCTCAACATAGTGCTTATAATAAGCTTTCGATGAGAATACTCTTCATTCCTCTGTTTAATATTTATGAAATAAGCATTTACTTAGTGAAAGTAAGCCTCTAAGTGAAGCACCGTGGTTCTGTGACCAGAACGAAATGAATATAAATAATATAAGTTAGAAACTAAGAGTTATAGAAAATATATAAAAGGAGGAAACAGGAACATGATGAAAAAGCTCTAGTCAGCAGAGTTAAAAACAATGCAAATGAGACTTTTAAGTAAACCAGGAACAAAAGAAACCCTGAAAACAGTGTCAGTCCATTGTTTTTTAGATAGAAATTCTGGTGTCTGTCTTGGCTCAACTCAGAATTACACTGCAACAATGATGCAGTCTCAGTGCAGAAGGAGACGATAGACTTATCCCACTTAATTCATTAAAGGCAAAGTGGTCTGTTAGAAACGTGTTTTTCCAGCAGTGGGATGATGCCGCCAAGCCCTGTGGTGATGAGGGTGCTGAGATAGTTCCCACCCTACCAATACTCTGGTATTTCTGCTGCCCTGCTTCCTTAAGTGAGGTGTTCTAAAGGAGCACATCCATGTAACTGTATTTTAGACAGGAACTGATTTTTGTTGTTGCATTAGGTTTGCATGGCCAAGCTTTGGTAGTGGGGTGGGGCACTACAGGGGTGGCTTCTGTGGGAAGCTGCCAGATGCTTTCTCCATGTCTGGTAGAGCCAATCCCGGGTGGCTCCAAAGATGGACATGCTGCTGGCCAAGGCTGGGTCAAATAGAAATGGTGGTAACGCCTCCCATGGGAGGGATGCCACACTGGAGCAGGGGAACAACTCCTCTCCCTGAGCAGCAGAAACAGTATGTGATGAACTGACCATAACCCCCATTCCCTGTCTCCCTGCACCACTGGGGGAGGAAGCAGAGATGGGAAGGAGGGAGCAGTGTGGGGCAGGTGTTTTTAAGGTTTTCTTTTACTTCTCATTATCCTGCTCTGATTTTGTTAGTAATAAATTCAATTAATATCTCTAATTAGAGCCTGTTTTGCCCGTGATGCTATTTGATGAGTGATCTCTCCTGGTCCTTATCTCAACTCATGAACTCTTTGTTATATTTTCTCTCCCCTGTCCAGCTGTGGAGGAGAGTGAGAGAGAGGCTTTGGTGCCTGGAATCCAGCCAGTGTCAACCCACTACAGTTGTCTTGGTCTTCCTGCTGGGAGCTAGGTCCTTACCTTTTGTTTGTTTGTTTTCCCTGAAGACTCSCTGGAAGGCTGCATGAAGAGGACCTCTGTAAGGTCTTGCATTCCCACCTCACCTATAGCATGCTGGTCAGTCAGCTGTCAAAGAGCCTTGATCACCTTCCAGCAAAATGGTGGAGAGCCAGAAGCCTGGAAGCTCAAAGATTCCTGACCTGCAAACCTCTAAGCACCTGGCTCTTTTGCAATCCAAACTCTCATGAGAATTTGGAAGGATACTAATGAGCTGAGAGCAGCAAGGGCCACAGGGTCTTCAGTTAAGGGTCATAGAGTTACCTGAACTGCCCAAGAGTCATGATTCTTGGCCTTTCATTTTCCAAAAGGACTTCTTCATTTGTCAGGGCTTTGATTTCACACTTTAAAAGTGAATGTATTGCAAATCCTGTGCAAAAAAAACCCTGTCTCCACAGGTCCTGGCATCAGCTACAGGAAGTGGTAGCCTCGGAGACTGTTACATTAATGGAGATGACTTAAGCTCTAGCTTTTCTATTGAGGATGAGGTGAAAAAGAATCCCAGCACAGGACACAAAGAAGTTTTAGGCAGCGTGAGGTAGAAGAAAACAGCATATCAGAAGTGCGTTATTGCAGATGAGAAAATACAGTGGGAATGGTATTACTAGTCCMGCAGACACAGGCATCTGTCAATGTTAATGCACTCATCCAATGTCGCTGTGCCCCAAACAATCATTTAGTCAGGCTGGGGCTTGRGGGTCACCCAGTGGATCATCAATCAGCATGGCAGCATTGTTTGTGCAGGAATAGCAAGGTGTTTATAGCATAGCAGGGGAAAGGGGAGGTCAGAGGGGTTTCTGTAGGATCTGTAGCCAGAGGAAGGCACTGCCTGGAATTTCTGGGCAGAGACTTGGGAGCAGGTCTCAAGAACCATCATAGCCTCTGTCTTCACACTGTAACTACCAACATGCTCTTCAGACATATCCTCAGTTCCACAATAAGAATCTCTAGACATCTTTCCATTTTGATGGATGCTACACATACATAAACGGTAGAAGGACTTCTCCGTCGAGAGTAGTTTGGTAGACACAAAGAAAATCATCAAGCAGAAGCCAGTTATTTTTTATGTCCTTTCTGGTCCACAAAGAGCAYAGGGCTTTTTAAAATGACTTTTATGTAAGTTGTATCTTTCTTTTCTTGAACAATGCAATATTGTTCAGGGTTAGCTATAATTTTGCTTAGTCCCACCTCATAGATTTAGTCCTCAGTCAGTGCACCCACACCCATCTGTAGGCAACACTTCRCATGATTTGGAAATGCTCAGCACCTCTTCAAGTCCTCCCTTTTCCTAGGACGACTTCTAAGCACATGAAGTTAATTGTCACACCACTGTGAGTCCCATGCCAGAGGTAAGTTTTCAGCTCAGTTCCTCACAACATGCCTGKACTAAAACCCACAGTACAGTCTTCCAAAAAAGGCACCTTCACAGCTTTAGTGTGGCATACTTAATTCTCTTAAAGCCCAGGGCATTTCAGCAATGTYGGACTGGAAAATCAATGCAGTTCTACATTGCACTGGAGGTCACATCTGAAGGTTTTTATGTTAAGCAGTCATAGACCTGTGTTTCCAAAAGCAATGTTATTTTGGAAATTTCAGTTTTACAGGTGCTTAATCAAAAAGGCTGGAAAGAATTAATTTTCTCTGAAATTACTACTGAACTGAAAAAAACTACTGAGGATTTGCCTTAGAAATCAACTCTTACAAAAAGAAGAAGCTACTAAAAAAAAAGAAAAAAGGGGCACTGTCTCATTGCTTTCCCTACAGTAATTTTTTCCGCAGTCTTTCAAACAAATTGATTTTTGGACAATGCCTCAAATCTCTCTTTTCCTTTCTATCTCACTCTTGAAATATGATTTGAACCAATACTTCAGACACACATATTTTAAACTATTTACTTTAAATTATGATTTGCATACCGCCAAGTATTCAAATGTAGTTGTAATTACGGTGGTTGGGAGTGACAAACACCAGGAGACCATCTATCAAGCTAATTTATCTCCCTATCTGTATCAGTATCAATCCACTCACTGTTCTTCTTTTACAGTATCCGAGATAATATGGTATTTACAGTGTTATGTGTTTGCCAGATGCATGTTAATTAAGCAAGAGGAGATTTAAATGTGTCTTTGGCTGGTTTCTTCATTCAGCTGTCTTGAGAAATACTCAAAAGTAATTTCCATTAACTGCTGAGCTATTTACTGGTGAGGACAGAAATGGTCATTAGTGACTCCCTGCTGCTGAATGCAGCCCTCCACTTCATCATAATTCTTGGGGAAGATTTGCTTCAAAATAGGAAAAGAATGYGAAAAGGAACTCAATGTATCATTGTTCCAAACCCGCTGCCTTGTCGCTAATGCCAGCATAGACTGATATTTATTTTTAAGATTAGGATGTGAGTTTTAACAGCTGAAATAAAATCTATGCCAGAGCAAAGGGAACATATTTTCTATCACAAACTTCAGGAAAAGGGGAAAAGAGCAGTCATGAGTCCAATTAATCTGGTATTCTCATAAAAACCTAGGTCTGGGTGTTCAACCTCTTAAACCAGGACAATTTTTTGAAAAATTTCTTTTACACCTTTTCTGTTTCCTTCTTTGTGGCAATATGATGTGCAAAACTGTCTGGAACAGGATAGGGGTGGTGTCAGTGCCAGTTAAACACGGGGAAATGACTTACTGCTTACTCATGCCCTGTGCCATTCTATGCTGTAGCCTCCCTAGGGCTGAATTTATTTAACGAATCATTTTTGGATGAACAGACCTTGCTTGGTAGGCCTTCCTGTGTCATATTTTCACATAGATGAACTATTCTTGAACAGTTTCTCCATTCTATACAACAAAACTAGACTTTTCTTTAACAGCAGATGACTACTGTACATGTTCTTGCCCCACCCARCTGTTCCACAACCAGTATATTTACTGCAAAACCAGTATATTTATTGTGGAATTTGGGAGAAAATGTCACTTGGCATTATTTTTATAGTTCGCATATTTTTCTTTCACTGTATCTCAAGCTTGTAGCAGAATAGAATCTTGTTCCCAATCAAAAATGTGATAGAAAAGAAGCAATAAGTGGTTGTTGGTTTGGCCTGTTTTTTGTTTTTGTTTTTGGGTTATTTTGTAGTATTTTTTACTTTCCCCACAACATTCTGACTGTTCATGAATGTGATAAACCTTATCTTGCCCAGAAGCAACTAGAGGATGATTTTATTGTGGGAGTTCAGCCCTGCTTGAGACATACAATGTGAACACACACAAGGCATCAGTTTTCAAATACCATAATTAATGGGCTCAAAACCATCAGTAAATCAATCCATGTAAATTCGTGGTATGGTTAAAAAGCAATACAAGCTATTTCCATGAATCTCTGCACTTTTGGCAATTTCATGTGTTTAAGCACTTTTGAGAGCAGTCTCTTTTAGGTCTTGCAAAGGTACCAAGTGATCTTTCATTCCATTCAAAATTCCCTGTTAGTCTTTTAAATAGACTCTTCTCTCCAAAAGAGCATATGAAATATCCCTTTAATTATACAGGCATCTAAACCTATCCACAAATTGATGCTAACACGCATATCAAAGATTTTCTACAGAACCATACAATGCCAGAAGCACTTTTCTGTTTCATAAAAACCTTAATGAAGCTTAAAACAGCAACTTCTAACATCTTTACTTAGAGATATAGAACCTTGTAGGTTTTTTTTAATAAATATGCTCACTGATTTCTTTAATTACATGCAATAAAGTGTATGGGTTTATATACACATCAAATGGATAAAATGATATTATCTAGACAAATGATGTTCTCATGCATGGGAAATATCTATTAAAATGAGAATGAGGACCCGTGCTGACTCCATGAACTCTGACTGCTTAGCCAGGAACCATATGATTTACAACTTAGAAGCGAGCTCTCCTCTCCACCAAGAAACTGCTTCTCATTCCTTTCCAATTTAGGGAAATTTTCATCATTTTTCATCACTTTAGATTAGGGAGTACTGGCCAGGTATGGGTTACAGGCAACAAAAAAATAGAGGAAAATTCCATTTCACACACACACAATTGTGACCAGTGGGGAGGCTTGTGGTTTGCAATGTTTAAGAAAATGCAAAGTCTTCACAAGTATAGGGTCTTACTTATTTCCTTTCTTTGAGGAATGATAATGCAGTAAATCATACACCTATGAAGTTTTATTAAATATTTATCATAAAGATTTACCAGCCTTATTAGTTTCACCTCTGCCAGCAGAAGAGCTTTCACAAAATGGAATGTGATTTCTATTTTCCACTTCTCAGCCTTTGACTACAATACATTAAGACAATACAGTGTCTTATTTTTCCAGATGTGTTTTTCTTTCTTTGAGCATAATTTTCTCCCTGGTTTTGTTTAATTTTACACTTGACTGAGGTGTATAAACTGAAGGAGCTGAGGTAATTTCACAAAAATACATATGTGGTTTACAAAATGCTTGAATCATCATTTTGAAAAGAAAAAACAGTTGCAGCAATAACATAATTATCTGGAGTCTGAATACAATTTGTTTAAGAAAACCCACGATTTGTAGCAGTGGCATAGCAGTGGTGTAAGAAGCACTTTTCCCAACTAAGATCTAGTGATGGACTGGAGATATGTGCTCCATTTCTAACTTGACCTCAAGCTTTCTGACTCATGTCAAGACTCAAGCAGGGCCACCTAGAGCTGGTTGCCCAGGACTGTGTCCAAATGGCTTTCGAACATCTCAAAGGATGGAGACTACACACCTTGTCTGTTGAACACTGTTCCAGTGTTCAACCACCTTCACATGAAAAAAAAAGTGTTTTCTGATGTTCAGGGGGATTTTCATGTGTTTCAGTTTGTGCTTGTTGCCTTACGTCCTGGAACAAGGCAGGGGGACATTCAGGACAGTCGGACCTCACCGTCCATTCCAAAGTGAAAATCCAAATGAGAAAAAAAGCCCTTGAAAATGCCTCAAGTTGCAATTATGCTAAATATGAAGTGAGATCAATGAGTCAGAACTGGAGTTTGGATTGCTTTTATGATGCAGATAGTCAGTTTGTTATTTTAGGTCAATATCCTAGTTAGGTACTCCTCTGTGAGATGGGAGGCCTGCTTCCTGCCTGGATCTGTCCATCTTCCTCCAGCAACTTGACAAGATTGCAAGCTTTTTTTCAAGTTTGCTGGGCACTTCTGGCATTTTCTAAATTAAATCAGCACTGAATTATTAACTAAAGCCATTCCTGATGATAATAACCTGAATACAGGCCTAGTTCTTGCAAGCTGTGCTCCCCACAACATTGTGTCTGAGTGCTTTTGTTTACTGCGAATAACTGCTCAGCAGTGATGCTTCCCAGATGTGCCACCTCTGGGYTCCTCAGCTCCATGACTTCCCCGGACTTGCTAAAAGATTGATCACAGGACTGGCTCACATCTGAGCACAGAAAAGTTGCAGTAGAAGCCTGGTRAGTTTCCACCCACCCATTCGTAACTGGAAGGCACGTGGCCTGCATCCCTCCTGTCCACAGGCCACTGCCTGAGGAATGTCTGTACTCTCCTGACCTGACACCACCGCATGTTTTCCAAACCRGTGTGGTACTCCCATGTCTGCTTAGGCAAAAACTCCATCCTGTAGCACAAYACAAGACGGAAGATTTAGACTAGCACCAGGTAGCTGATATCCATATACACCTTCACTCCCATCTGGGTATTGCACTGGCATTGACTCCTCTGTGGTGGCCATGGATTTGAAGCTTGATTTCAGATTGCATGAAAAAATATTTTGTGCTGTTTTGAATTCTTCACAGATTTTGCTGCCCCACTATTTATAAAACCCTACTCCTGATTAAAACATTTGTTTGCAAAACACCTGGAAGGCAGCATTAAAGGTGTAAATACCACTAATTCTGCAAAAAAAAAATTACTCTCTGACCAAGAAGGTCTGTCTTGACAAAGACCTTCTGCCATTTCCTACATACTGAACTAGCTATAAATGTGCCCTCTTTCTACATCCCCATCCTTTGGAAGAAATATGGCATGATRTGCAGGAGGGGAGAAGTAGCCCCGGTTGTTTCCATGGACCCAAGAAAGGCATCCAGGTGCCAGCTACTGATGCGAAGGTGACAGAAGCTGTGAGAGTTTCCCTTACAATGACCTTGCTCACCTACTGGCCTTGATTTGTATTTCCTACTGCCCAGCCTCATGCCTCCTTGGGCCTCGTCAAAGCAGGAACACTCCTATCCCAACTTCAGGAATTATCCAGTGACTCCCAAGCCTATGGCAAAGACCACCAGTCTGTATTAAACCAACTTAGGGTCAAAGGCCTTGAGCTGCTTTATTGCCAAAACCAAAACAAAAAAAAAACAAAACACAAAAACAAACAAAAAACCCAAACAAACAACAAAGAAGAAAAAATGCTGCTGTACAAAAACATTAGAGGTCTTGCATGATATTTTGCTCAGAACGAACTCAGGCATAGGCTAAGGGATCACCTCTTTATTACAGGAAGGCATATTAAATTTCCCTTGTACGATTAAAATCTGTATCTTTGAGAATTCTTGTACCCATGCATCCAGGAAAAAAATTCACTTAGTGGGGTAGTTCTCCTTGCCTAAGTCTTTAATTTCACTTCCTTACCTTCTACTACCTATGGCTTTTCTTTCAGTTGGGCAGTAACTGTTTCTGACAGCTCATTAATTGGTCTCCTGTATTGCAGTTAGGAATAAGAAATGTCCCATTTGCTTTCAGCTTGTGCTTCTCTTGTGGTATTTATTTGTGAAGTCTCTCTTTGAGGTTTTCATGCCTTTCTAGCTAAACCCTTCTTTCCTTTAATGTTTTGGATTTTCTATCACGTCCAGACTGCAAACCATCCACAAATTAAAGGCTTGTATCACATTGCGTCTTTTGATTGGTAAATTCTATTTGCTTTAATCATAGCTTAATTCTGTGTCTCTTGTTTTCAAGATCTGTTCTCTTATTCAAGATACAGGTACTCAAAACTGCAAGCCTAGCTCTTCAGTCTTATATCAGTCAGAAACTCCTCTATGTTTTTCTCTCATTCACACGATCTCTGCTAAAATGCATCTTTCTCTATGTGTATTCATATATTTTCAGATGGAACACAATACTCCTCAGATTTCTGCAATATAGTTTCATAGTCAGCCTYCTCTTTCTGGGATAGCTAAAAACTGAAAAAAATTTGCTGCTTCAGAATCTGCTATTATCAGAAATAAAGCTACGACATCCAAATTCCAACAAAGCAGCACACTATGTGATAGGTTTTGACATAAAACAACAACACATTGACCAATTAATACCAGAAACTTCTAAAGCTCCCTACAAGCCCTGTACAAGTAGAGCTCCTGCATTTTTACTCCTTTTTTTTTTTCCCTGAAACTATTCTGCATTGATCKCTATGTTGTTTGGTGGTGGTAGTGTTTTTAAAGTAGTAAAACAGCTTCACCTCAAATATTATCYTCTCCATTGATACCACTAATACATTTCCTGTGGGAAAGGAAAGGCATGGAAACTTCACAGAAAAATTGTGTCTTAAGAAAACCTTCAAATCAGTTTTTCTCTATTGCTTCCTCATGACTTTTTTTCCCCTCTTCTGTAACAGCTTTCATGTATATATTCAGAAAATTCACAAAGGATTTTTCCAGATAAGAAATTGTCACACTGCAATTCAAGTCTGAGGCGTTGCATGTTCTCAGAAGCTTTTGATAATTTTCCACCACTGACTTTCCCAAAGAAAGGAGATAGCCCACACAGGATATTACCCCACATAGAGCAAGGGAAAGGAATACCCCTGCACTTTGTTGAGCTAGGACTAAAGGCAACCTAGAATGGCAATTCCATTTTTAAAGTTTTATCAAATTTGGTAGATTAAAYGCTGATTATGGTTTATCTTTATCTGCAGTAATTTTGGGACTGTGTTGAGTTTCCTGCTTCTTATCATCTCTGAATCTGGATGTCAAAATCTCACAGGKCAGACTCAGGAACTCTACTACAATTTAAGCTAAGAGGAGTAGGAGCCATTCCATCATATCCAGAAGTTTGCACAAGTGCACTGCGCCAACCTGAATTCACTTGCTCACTACTAAAYTTAATCTTTAGAGCCCTCTTTGGCAGAAAAGGAGGGATCTGYGCCTTGCTAACCCTTATTGTGAGRCAATGCCTCCCTGTCAGAGGTTGCAAGAGCCAGTGATCTGAAGGTGGAAAAGTTCACAGGCTCTACCTCACAGAAGAGAAAGTTTAAGCTGTTTACACTAACCCAGCTGATCTTGCCTGAAGCAAACTGGGAGCATTCACCCTTGCTGCTGGTGGCTGTGAGTCCCACCCCATCCCCTGGCACCCTCAGACTGGAGAGGCCCCAGGCTCAGGGCCACAGCAGAATAAGTCTGGGATATGGTTGGAAAACTATATTTGTGCAAATGAGACTCTTGAAAGCACTCCTAAATGATCCGGGACAGTCCCTGCCTCAAGGGACACTGGACTTTTGATTCATCTGCCTGAGGCATGTTTGTGCTGAGGAGTCATCAAACAATTGGTAATGAGTGCCAGTAAAAAACCTTCTGAAGGAGGTCAGATTGGTGAATGAAAGTACTTTTAGAATTGGGCTCAGGATGAAAAGGTTCTTGAAATATTGATGGAATTTGATACATCAAGTGGAAAACATGAACTATTTTCATTGTTGGTTGAAGCAAAAATACAGAAGATTCGAATTATTCACAGAAGGAATCTGCTTCTTCCTAGTTGACATAATCAAATAATACAAATGAATACATGCACTAATTCAATTAATTTGGCAAATTCCCTGCTCAACACTCAATATTTAACAATTTCAAATAATAAATATAATTTCCTCTTATTAAAATTAAAGTAACTTGAGAATGTGCCTCTTGTTTCCATACTAAAGGACTATGTCCTGTCTGATCTTGTTATCRCCAGAATATAGTAACAGAAAATACACACCAGAAATAGTAACACACCTTCTACATGCCAGTTTAAAAATGAAAAGGCATTTTTTTTATGTTTTTTCCTGACAACCATTGCATTCAACTTGATTTAAACTATTTAGGTCAGTTCCATAAATCTGATGCTTCATGCATTATTTTCTGAAAGGAGAAATTAATTGTGGTAACTGAGATTATCAAATCTGTCAGATCATGCATGAATTTAAATATAAGAGTGAGAGCAAATTGGATTATGGGTCAGATTTATAAGCATAAGGGTAAACTACACTTAATACAGTCGAATTGACTCTGATTAATTCACAGATAGCTATCTCTTTCCAAATATAGTCAGAAGTTACTGTCCATGATATAAGTATGCAACCATTAAGTCATATGTATGTTCCGTTGAAATATTTTTTATTCTGTTTCTTGTTTTCACTTCACTTGTCCTGGTAATGAACATTTTCAGTCATGCTGTGGTTCAATTATTTTGAAAGCAGGATGTGAAATCCAGTGCAAAAAGAATCAGAGCTAGGACTGTTGTAAAAGATTTGGTAAGCTTTCTATTTTTTTCACTATATTCTGTTTATTAATTGAATTTAGACTGTGAAACATGAAAAAGGTAAAATTGTGAAATATTAAACAGCTGTCAGATATTTTAACACAACAGATTAATACTAATTTACATTTATCTTAACATATACTTCTGAATGTGGAAGTATAAAATGATAATGCAATTGATTCTCATTTTGTGAAATTGCTCATTGGTCCAAGGCTGTCAAGGACAATGAGAACTGTGCCTAAATCTGTGATTAGGAAGCAGGAGGAAAATGACAGTGAGAAAATCTGAGTTGACAGAAAAATATCAGAAGAACTGATAATGGAAGGGCTGAAGATGCATGAAATTGGAAGTGGTATCATTAAGGCGAAAGAAGCATTTTCGACATGGGTTGAAAAAACCCTAGACACAACTAATGATGATTTGATCTGAGCTCTCCTGGTGTAAAATTACACTCACATCGCTGCAAATTCAAATTCTGTTTCGCTGTAAGTCAGCAGCMCCTTCTTAATAAAGTAAACAGTGAGCCAAATACATACCCAAGAAAAGAGAGCAAAATTCAGTCAGCTATGGACCTGATGCTACTTTGGTGATAGGAAATTCTTGGCACAGGTCAGGGTATAGATAGAAGTTGGAAAACAAAAGTAGAAACAAAAGGAAAAACAGCCATTTTCACAGGAAATCCTACCAACATCCAAGACAAGTAGAGATACTTTCATCAGAGCGGAATAAGATGTAATAGTAAAAATGAAGGCAACTTGAAGGAGAGAATGAAGAGATGGAATAGAATGACTTAGCAAGATCTTCTTTTCCATTTTTGGTACAGTCATAAGGGCGAAGCTCCAGCTGCCACCAAAATAGCTAGAATAAACACATAAGCTTTTCCCCTTATTTCCATAGAAGTCTTATTATTCTACAACTGTATTATTCTTATGGGAACCATAATTTTCCTCCTTACTCTTTTGTTCCATCCTTTCTTTTCTCCTTCCAGTTCTCACACATCTTAGGTTGGTCTTGTTTCCTTTTTCTCTAGTTTGTAATCACCCATCCCCTACATCCCACTCTTTTTCTTGTTTCTACACTGGCTTATTTTCTTATTTCTACACTTGGTAGCAACACACCTAGTTTGCATCTCCTGTCTTTTTCTGTACCCCTTCCTGTTAGCATAGAAACACACAAAGAAGCAAGCAGAGATAATTCCCTTGTTCCTTTCACCATCACTTGACCAATACCTCTTGGCTGTGATGCATTAATAAGCCTTACTGGCACTAACCAGCCCTACCAGGGGCCTCGACTCACACCACTGCCCATGGACACACAGGCTTTTTTAAGCTCTTAGTCTCCTTTTTGGCTATGCTGTAGGAGTGCTGGTCTTCAGCTCAGTCACATTTATGCCTGGCCATGTATGGTTTGATCTGCAGTCTGAATTTCCAGCTTAATCTCAGACCTCCTCTGTCATGATGGATGTGCCCAGAAGTCACTGGACTTGACCTTGTCCCTGACTTGCGGATTGATGTCACACAAACTTGTCTGATGATCTGGATTTTTGCTTGAACCTGACCATGAATTCTAGTCTTGTTGTGTTCAACTTACTTGGCTATTGTAGRATGAGGTCCAGAGTAGGGCTATGGAGAAGATTACAGGACTGGAGAATCTCTATTATGAGGAGGAAAGGCTGAGAATCAGGACCTGTTTAGCCTGGAGAAGAGATGATTGAGAAGGGAACTTGTCACTACACATGAATATCTTAAGGGCAGGCATCAAGAGGATGGGGCCAGACTTTCTTTCTGTGATGCCCAGTGACAGGACAAGGGGCAATGAGCACAAACCAAAATGCAGAAAGTTCCATCTGAATAAGAAGAAAAACCACTGTGATGGTGACGGAGCACTGGAACAGGCTGCCCAGAGAAGTTGTGAAGTCTCGTTCTCTGGAGATATTCAAAACATGTCCGGATGCGATGCTGCATAACCTGTTCTAGGTGAACCTGCTTTAGCAGGGGGGTTGGACTAGGTGATCTCCAGAGGCCTCTTCCAACACCAACCATGCCGTGATTGATTCTGTGATTCTGACTGATTAATATCCTTGAGATGCAAAAATTTCAAAAGCTCACTGGAATTTAACAGAATTCAGCTGCTTCCTCAAGAAAATTCTGCTGATTTTTTTTTACGTTCACAATGTCAGAAGAGGGAAACTTCATGTCTTTCTGTCACAAGCATCAGACAAAGAAAACAAGGCCAAAAAGACAAAGCTTGTGTATCTGTGAGTGGAGCAGGACTCTTCAATATGTTGCTGTTCTATTTTATTGGCTTGATCCTGCCAATGGTGTCCAGTAGCACATGCTATGAGCTACTGTGCATGCATTGTAAAGTCAAGCAATCTCATTCTTATTGTTCACAACATATTTGCTATAAGTACTTGAGATGAGTTGTAATCTCTGACTCACTGCATATGATGGGAAAGACAGATTTGACAAATGAAGAGCAAGCTTCAACTTTTTTTCTGACAAATGAAGAACACGGACTGACAGCCAAATGAGAAATCCATTCTAGTCCCCTTTTAAAATGAATGAACCTGTCAGTAATCTTCTTGGTCAGATAAGAATTACCAATAAGTCTGAACAGATAGCCTACCAAAGTTTAATAAATAAGCTAATAGTATGCGGGAAGAGCTAGTGTCATTCTGATCCATTGGAAAGAGCTTGTAGAGGTCGGCCCTGTATGTATGCTGCCAGGTGCCAAAATAAGAAGCATACTCACATGCTCATGGGAAAACAAGGTGTGGTGCATTAGCCAGGACATGAGGTGGTACTTCATGCAGGCAAGGCAAACAGGAAGGGCACTGGGGCACTGCAGCTCAAGCAGTCAGTTCAGGTGGTGGCCATCGTCCTTGCCAAGAGAGCTCAGGTATGGTGTCCACTTGGAGGAGAGACRAGTCATTTACACTCACCAAAAAAGATGTAGCAACCCAGGCAGAGTCCCCCCAAAAACATGCAGCCATTCAGGTTTCAGGCTGTGCCTAAGCCTTTCACTAAACTGTAGCAGAGATAGCTGTTGTGTCAAATGTGACCGGATGGACRACTTGCTCAGCCTGGTATCAGAGTTACAGCATGAGGTAGAAAGGTTAAGGAATATTAGAGAACCAAAAAGGGAGATAGACTAGTGGAACCAAGCTCTGGTCTCCCTGAGACAGAAGCASACACCAGAAATAATTCAAGATCAAGGGGATCCTCTACTCAGCAGAGAGTAGAGGAGCAGTTGTACAGAAAGGAGTGCATGGAAGGTAGGCCATGTTCGCTCTGGATGGCAAGCAAAATCCTTCTTCCCCCACCTCACCCCCTAGGTGCCTTGGCACAAAAGGCATGAGGCTTTGTACGTGGTGATGTCTAAAGATTTTTAGCTTTTTATATATTTGTAGCTTTGTAGATTTTTAATATATAGCTATATATTTTCTGGCACCTTCTTACACTTTAGAATAGTAGACTACACTTTCTCACACATTAGGCTACCTTCTTGAAATTCTGTTTAGCCTTATTTCTAAGGAAAATAATTTCTAACAAGGACATCTTTTTTTGCACCAGCACCTGGGAGAYAGAAAAAAATATAGGGCTAAGAACTCTTGAAAGGTTACTAGGAMAACTGRTCTCCTATTGGATGTACTTGCTCGATATACTAATTAATTAAACTTATAAAAAATGTGAAAATCCAATCCTGCACGTGTGCACAGGCATATAGTGCGCACCTGAAATCTTTCRTTAAAGAACTGCTCTTTATGTTACCACTTTTAGTATTGTCTGGTAAGTTTTTCTTCTGATTCTAGGCAACAGTGGAAGACCAGCCAAAGGATGAAGAGGATGAAGATCCAGTTACACCACAATCAGAAAGGGCGAACCGCTCCCCCCCCCCCATTACAACCACTTCCAGGAGTAAGAAAAGGTGGGTAACAGTTGTAGGTGATTCTATTTGAAGGGGAACAGAGGGCCCAATATGCCAACCAGGCCCAACCCACAGGGAAGTCTGCTGCCTCCCTGGGACTAGGGCTAAGGACACAGCAGGAAACTTCAYAGCCTGGTGCAGCCCTCAGACTACTGCCCATTACTGATCTGCCACATACGGGACAGTGAAGTGGCAACACATAGTCCAAGGACAATCAAAAAGGACTTCAGGGCCTTGGGACTCTTGGTAAGGGAATCTGGCACACAAGTTATTTTCTCCTCTATACTTCCAGTTGAAGGCAGCAACATTGGAAGAGTCTATTAATACATGGCTCCACAGCTGGTGTCACCATTAAATTTTTTTGGGTTTTGACAATGGAATGGCCTACTCAGCACCAGGCATGCTGGCATCAGATGGGACTCACCTTTCTCAGTRAGGAGCGTCTTTGCTCTGCAGCTAGTGGGGCTCAYTGGCAGAACTTTAAACTAGATGTGATGGGAGAGGGGGACAATCTCAGGCTTGTCCTTGGCAAGCTCTGGGGTGACATGAAAACATTAGAAGGACAGGGTGCTAGCAAGACCAGGCTGGATTGGGGTTCTGAGCTACCTGGTCTACTGAAAGGTGTCTGTGCCCATGGCAGAGGGTTGGAACTAGATGACCTTTAAGGTCCCTCCCAACACAAGCCATTCTATGATTCTATGATTCTATGATTCTATGATTCTATGATTCTATGATTCTACGATTCTATGATTCTATGATTCTATGATTCTAACTTTTTAAAAAGCAGTTGTAATTTCGGAAATCACTGAAGGGGAATGCAATTTTGAGAAATTGTTGATTGTTTTCTGGAAGAAGTATGTTTGGTGGTGGGAGACAAAACAATTTGCATTGCTTCTGGCAAGTTTGTGACATAGYTGTTGAAACATAAAAAGTGAATGGGAGCAATAGGACTCACAGAAGTCCAGTAGTCCTGGTCTGTGTGACATCCTTGGAAGGATGCAGGAAATAGACTGATGCTGTTACTCAATAGTAAAAACCAAATAATTGGTGGGAGTATAGGGGGTAGAAGTGCTCATCACCATCATCTAGCAACACATATTTACCAATTTATCCCAGAAAGGATTGATGTGGCTGCAGTATAAATGAATGTTGAAAGTTTAGGTATGACAACCCTCCACAAAACCCGTTACAAGCCAAAGTATCACAAGTAATCCTTAATACTTTAAGCAGTTTTGACAGGAAGAAGACACTTAAATACAGCTGTGACTCTGGACTAGTGATCACAATAGGCATTTTCTCTGATAGAAGGTAGAAACTTTCATATTAATAGGGAACTTAAGATAAGAGTTATTTCTCTGCTGAAGGAGAAGGGATTTCCCTCCATAACTCCATCATTTGTCTGCTTGGTTTCCAGCTCAACTGCTCTGCCTCAGTCTGGAACAAAAGATTTCCTCACAAGTGCACATTATTAGCCTGGTTTATGTTAATTCAAATTGGTATGTAAAATTGTATCCAGATCTATCACAATGTTAATAATTTTAGAGGAAAAATATGATAATGCATGTCATATTTCTATTAATATGTAGTTAGATATTTAAAATTGCTGTCACTTGCATCAAAATGCAATCAAACAGCAAACACAACTCATTCAACACTACACAGTATTAGGACTGTTTAGCATTTTAAAGACATGTAAGCTAGAAAAATAGTAACATTTTAAAAGAAGCCTTTGATGATAATTGGCAAAGTGCATAAAAATATTAACAAAACACAAAACAATTGATAAGTTATAAGATCATAAGACTATTCAGGCTGGTSATCTAAAGTGTAAATTTTAGTTTTGTTTCCTTTTTTTCTTTTAAATGCAAAAGCCTGTTTTATCTTTTATTTCCTGGTCCCATTTTCAGAATTCTAACATCACTTGCTTGTGAAATATCTTCTTTCACAAATGCAAATAGTAAATCATACTATTAAAAGCCATGGAACACATGCTTCTATTGTCTTGTACAAGAGAAAATAAAGTTACAAGGCTACATCCCTTACACAATTATAGGTTACAGGGAGGTCATTTCTTAAAGAGCATAGCCTAAAAGTAAGTGGCATATATATGATCTCTTGGGACTTCTCAATCATCTTCAAGTACTACTGCTTGCACATTCATACTAAATTTAAGAGTGTGCATTAAATGAATGTTTTGGCACACTCTGTGTAAAGTTCCCAMGAATGTCCATAACCTGTGAAGTGGTTATCACATCAGGGCTTGACTCATAGACCTTACTGTACTCAGGTGAAGCAGACAAAAGCCTAGACATCAGGGAGAGTCAGAGAATCCCAAATGGATTGAAACAATAAATAGATGTATTTCAATCTGCATGAGATGATATTATTAGAAAAATCTACTTTTTGGCCTGAAATTCACTTTCTAACTTATAAAAACAGTATCTGCACATATCACCAGCAAGGACAGAAAGACTGACATCATGCCTCTTTCAGATATATCACTAACATGCACCAATCAACTGATGCTTGGTGATTTAGAAAGAACTTTTTTATTACATCCCTACCCATTTAAGATGAAGAGAAAAAAAGAGAAGAGAGAAGAGAAGAAAAAAAAAGAGAAGAGAGAAGAGAAGAGAAGAGAAGAGAAGAGAAGAGAAGAGAAGAGAAGAGAGAAGAGAAGAGAAGGTTTCAATTGGAAGGGACCAACAATGACCCTCTAGTCCAGCTGACCAGTTGAGGGATGACCAAAAGTTAAAGCACGTTATKAACAGCATTGCCAAAAYACCTCTTAAACACTGACAGGCTCTGGACATCGGCCACCTCTCCAGGAAGCCTTTTCTAGCCTGTTCCTGTTTGACCACCCTCTCACTAAAGAAATGCTTCCTACTGTCCAGTCTAAACCTCTCCTGACACAGTTTTGAACCATTCCCATGTGTCCTGTCACTGRGTACCCAGGAGAAGAGCTGAGCACCTCCCTCTCCATGTCCCCTCTGCAGGAAACTGTAGAGAGCAATGARGTTGCCTCGCAGCCTTCTTTTCTCCAAACCAGACAAACACGAAGTCCTCAGCGTTTCCTCAGAGGATGTGTTCCAGCTCCTTCACCAGCTTTGTTGCCCTCCTCTGGACACATTCAAGGACCTTCACATCACTCTTAAATGGTGGAGCCGAGACTCACACACAGTACTCAAGGTCAGACTGCACCAAAGGATCACCTCATTTTGGTTACAGCATGGCTTTGAGGGAACAGCACTAATCAGCAATGGAGATCCGCAGACATCTGCAACAGGTTGAATGGAAGCAAGGTGCTTTTTGGCGGGGTCTACTCTGCAACAGATAAAGTTTCTGCTAGTGGGTACTACCAACTGACAAAGGTTCATGGTAGCCTGGTTCATCTCTCTCAGCAGTATGAGGACATCAAATGCATKATCCAAACTAAAATTTTTATCTCTCCACTTTGCTGGTCTGTCAGCATACATGATTTGTGTGTTTCATAAYGAAGAAAACACAAAGTATGTCTTCCTCTGGACAGCGTGAATGAAAACTGGAGGAAAGCCGCCTGGCATTAACTGTTTGCAGCAACAGTGACACCCTGAAGCAATATAATGACCTGTGAAGAATGATTTTGTTTGTGTCAGTTTAGATGTTCTGTCTTGTTCTCTCAATAACCTGACTACCTTTGGGTTATTTCAGCAATTTAGGCAATTACTTATAACATAGATATTTTCTCCTGGAAAAAGGATTTCTACGGGAGCTCTGTAGATAATAAAAGTCTCTGATTTCAACCCTCGTCATGATTTCCATCCATTTAAATGTATGTTTAAGCTGTAAAACTGACTGTTTCCCAGCATGCAAAAGACTTGAGTGCCAAGTTATGCTTGCAAATCAGACATTAAATATGCAGATCCTGTGACATGGCAACTGAAACGTACATTTTAAAAAGATATGCTGGCATTTAAACATTTTGCATTTGGATGTTCCTGAATACCACCAGTGTGTGTGCTTTTCATCATTCAACTATAAAGCCATTCATCAAAAGGGTTTTTTGGGGGGCTTTGATTTTGTTATGTTTTGGGGTTTTTTTTWAATTGGACTAAAAAATAATAGCCCTGTGCAAATTTGGGAAAGTCAATAGGGACACCGAGTTACAATTGACAGTAAGTACTACCCTGATATTACTGAGCATGGAGCAGATCAGGGAACTGGTAATGGTCAGAGCCTTGCACTGTATACTGAATGGACTTGTGGTTTACAGTAAATTGATGCTTTTGTGACAGCGCAAGATGATTTATGAATATTAAAAGCCAATGAGAATTCATGTAAATACATGCTAACTGAGATGCAGTTTCTTGAAAATGAACTGAAATTAAAGAAAATATTTACTAGCATAATGTATAAAACATTACCCTGACTTTAATGTATAAAATGTTTCCCCAACATAGTTATTGCAGAAACCAAAGTAGCACAAAGTTTATTTCCAATGTCTTTACTCCCCTTAGCATGCCTGTGAATAATTTTATATATATTTGATTTTTTAAAAAAGAGAGACATGATGCAAACCCTGTAAACTCTTGGGTTCATCCTTTATACTGTTGAACAATTTGGTTCAAGAAGAAACTGGAGAAGAAATGGACAGAAATTGAGCTTGTATCAAGACAGAAGAGGATCTCCTTCCTCTGATTCCTGTGAGAAGCTCACTAAAGGAACTACATGCTCTTATTTTATTTCTACTTCATACGAGAGATTGGAAATTTCATTATTCCTTCAGTTCCTCCTTCCTGTAAACCCACAGGAAGCACCTCTTTATCTGGGMAAAAAAAAAAAAAAAAAGGAGTTAAAATATAGGATAATGAAATTGTTGTTAAGTTCTGAAAATGTATTTTTTCTATTAAATTTAGCAAGGATGTTCTGGTTCTATCCAACACTTGGGTTCAAAATATTTTACCTCCTCCTTTATTTCAGCTGATAGTGACTGGTAAGCCAGAGCTCAGAGGTAACTGGAGGCTCCCTGAGAGCCCCCGTGGGAGCACTCCAAAGGCACCTGCAAGGCCAGAGCCACTGTGAATGGCAAATAAAACTAGGCCCTCCACATCCTTTGCCCTATAACACTGATGGTTTGGTACCCGACAGTTTGGCCACCATGAYCTGTTCAGCCAGGCTGCCTGGAAACCCCCCCACCGGCAGTGGGTTCACATAACATCCTCTCTGTGGGTACCAAGGCCACTGTTTAGGAGCAACCATTTCAYACCCTGGTGCCTCCACAACACTCATTTCAGATAGCTTTATCTACTGCCAGCTATCAACAAACGACACAAGAGTGAGTAAGTGTCTTTTTTAGCATCAGTTTACATCCTGGAACATACCCTTTTACTATTTACTGTATCTATTTACTGTATGTACTTATGGAATAAGTATGTACACTTACAGAGTTTACATATCCTTCTACTATTTACTATATATGCTTATCTCAGTGTAACAGTGGTGCTGAAGCACAGCTTGTATATCATTTGCAAGTTGTGGATCCAACAGCTTGGCCTGCATTTGCTCTCATCATTTATGGGACAACGCCAATTCAAAATCACAAGTCATAAACAGACATATTTACTTGCAGTTGTTAATAGCACTGTAGATAGAAATAAAGTACTTTTTAAAGCTCAGTTATTTCTCTGCAATTAAAATTCTCCATTTTTTTCTTTTTTTTTTGTCTTTTTTACTTCTTTGGATCTAGACAATGAAAATGTAAAAAGGTGTCCAAAGTTTTTATATTTAACTGCTTAAAAACAACTTTCACCGGATTTATTTTTAGTTCCAAAGTATTCCTGGGGGTGTTAAGTCGGGGAAAAGCTTCCTTCGGTAACACCTAAATGTTTGCTGGATTTTGTCAGCTGTTTGAGATAAACGTGACCCGCTGATGGTCCTCATCAACAAAATGCTGCGAGTGGCTTCCATTTGGACCAGGAAGGACCATCATCTTCTGGCGCCGCTCTCTGCGAGCCACGCTTCTGTATCAAAGGCAAGGCTGGATGCAGTTTTACTACTTTCGATACAAATAAGTGCAGTTCTCAGCCTCCCGGCTTGTTACTGATGCTTTTCCCAACGACACCGAGCGACGTTGATGTGCCGCTGATAAGCAGCGTTCAGCTGTCAAAACGCCGGCTGCCCTTCAGCACGCCCAAGTTTCGCTTCCCAGCCCCGAGCTCCCTTTAYCCCGCGGGTGCCGTGGGAGGTCTGGGCGCGGGAGCGGGGCACCGCAGCCCGGAGGGCGAGCCCGGGTCCCGCTCGGAGACCGCGGGCAGGGACCGCGGCTCCCCCAGCCCCGCACGGGCGCTTCTCCCCGCGCAGCCGCCCGGCTCCGCGTCCGCGGCGGCAGCGGCACCGCTCTCTGCGCGCCCTGCCGYGGAGAGCCCCCCGCCCCGCCGCCGTCCCGCCCGGCGGAGCCTCCCGCGCCCCGGCCCGCAGCGCTGTGCGGCGGGGGGCGCCCGCGGGCGGCGGCGGCGGGAGCGCGGGCGCGGGGGTGGCCGAGGAGCGGCGGCGGCGTGAACGCGGCTGCAGAGCCCCAGCGAGCCGCGGGAGCGGGAGCGCCGCGCCCGCCGCAGCCGCCGGAGCCGGGCGAGGAGCGAGCGCGGCCGCCCGGAGCCGCCGGCAGCAGGCTCGGGCCGCGGAGCCCCGCGGGGAGGCAGCGAGGGGCCCCTCGCCGAAAGCGCGAACACCCCCCCACACCCCCGCCCCGCCGCCTCCGCCCGCCCCCAGCGAAGAGAAACAAAACACAACCCCGGCACCGCCACGCTCTCCCTCCTTCTCCTCTCGGCATTTGGTGGTTGTTTTTTTATTATTTTTTTCTTTTTTATTTTTTTTTTCTTGGGGATTCTCCTCTCTCCTGCCAGACTGACTTACACCTTCTTGATAATTTCTCTTCCCCCTCATTTTTTATACTCTTCTCCCTGCTTCCAAACCCTGTGTCTGTGTGTTTCAATACTATCACAACCTCTGCTAAAAATAGATCTTTTTATATACCCTTCCTCCTCTCTGACCCCATCCAACACCCCTTGTTAAGGTGAGTTGTGTCTTTTCATCACTTTTTTCCTTGTGTGTTGTTTTTTTTTTTGTTTTGGTTGTTTTTTTGTATTTTGGTTTTGGGGTTTTTTTCCCCCATTTAGGGCAGGTTTTAGGGAGGAGGGGATGTGGAGGAGAGAATTTCATGGGGAGTCAGGCATGTTTGCAAAGCCGTATTTTGCCTTCTGCAGCCTCAGCATCATTCCGGACTGCTCCCTTTTATCCCAAGGATGTAGCTAGCTGATGAAAGTGGGGAACTACTCTTCCTTAGCTCTGCATGCTTGGGAGCCACAGCAACAGCAGGAAAAAAACAAGCTTCTCTTTTTTCCTTCGTCCTCCCCCCTACTCCCCCCTCATTCCCTCCTCCTTTCTGTGTCCTTTTTTTGTTTTGTTTGTTTGTTTGTTTGTTTTTATATTTTGGTGGGGTGTTTGTTCTTGGTTGAGATTTGGTGAGGGGTTTTTTTTGGTTTGTTGTTTTGGTTTGGGTTTTGGGTTGGTTTGTTGTTTTTTTTTTTCTGTGTGTATGCTTGGTTTCTGTTTTTAAGCAATACACAGGGGACTTGGAATGAATTGCATGTGATGCCGGGGGAGCGAGTGTGTGTGTGTGTGTGTGCACGTGTGTCTTGAGAGTGAGTGTGTGTGCGCGCGTGTGTGTGCGAAGTGCATTTGTATTTCGTGTTCCTGGGATGATGAGCATTAGAGCTTCCAAGCAGTCATTGTACAGAGAGCAAGGAGCACGGCAGAGACTGCTGACGGAGAAATCGGTCAGGGATGCAGGAAAGCTACAGAGCTCTCCACAGAGTTCAGTCCCCTGTGCTCCAGAACATCTTTCCATAGATCATTACTGGCACCTTCAAGGTGATGGCTCCCATTCCTCTCCTGGCTTCTCGGTAAAGGAGTGCAAAAAGGAAAACTTTACAGCTAATGTGAAGTGATAGCATTTCTGTTCCTCCAGCAGCCCGAGACAGTGTTATTCCAGGGATGAGTGGGGAAAATAGAGTTGTGATCCAGAGTAAATGGATCATTTGCTGTTACGTATTAGTGTTCAGTGAGGAAAAGACATGAAACATTATCAGTTTGGCCAGCCAGCAAAAGCATTGGAGTCCGGCTTACTTCCCAATTCCAAAGTTGTTTTAGACCGTTTTTCATTCTTCAGCTCTTCAGCAAACTGTGCCTATTGATGGCAGAAATGTGTTTATACGGTAAAACAGTCTATTATAAATCTGCTGGGGAGCAATTTATTATTCAGAGGCAATCAAATAATTTATATGTTTCATGGATTTCCCCCAAGTCTTTTAGTGTGCTTTCAATTATGTGTTTTACCTATGTGTGTGAAGTGGGGTAATATAGATTTTAGTTGCATTTTAACAAGGCATTAAGGCATAACTTGCAGGGTGCCATTTGCAAAGTGTCAGTTAATATAAAGCAAAATAACAGCCTCTAGCTTTTTTTCATGGATTTTTCACGGATTTTTCACATCTCCCTTGTTTGTTTCAAAACAAGCGGTGATTCTGCTTAAGAACTTGTAAGGAAAACTGGCTTCACAATGGTGCACAGTTTCAGATATTAGCTCAAAAGTATTACACTTGTCTGACTGGGAAACTTGAATTTACTTACAAAATATAGTGAATCCAAAGTACGTGAAAGAGCACTTTGCATACATGGTTTTCTAAGAGGTTGAATAATTTTTGCATCTAAAAGTTTACAAATAAGCTAAAACTATTGTTGTAATCTGTGTTTGGAGGCCTTCATGGATACAGGAACATTAATGTTTCTTGTCTAGTTAATGCAATTCCAAAATCACCTGTCTTTCCACATGCTGCATAGATGACACTCAGCAAAAATGAGCAGTCATGGAAGTAGTCTTGTGCTATCAAGGGTCATTTCATCATTTCTTGGTAGCCTAAATTAAAATATTTTACACAAGTTTGCCTTGGGATATTTTTTTTCCTGCCGTGGCTGGCTGATGTTGTGAAAGTGGGAAGCATGCTTTGAGTGAGTTGTGGCATTCCTAATGCTTGATAGCAGTGAGGGGAGAGACACACCTGGTGTGCTCTGTACATCATCCCCGAAGGGATGCAGGGTAAGAAAAAAGGATGGAAAACGAGCACAGTGCACTAGCAGCTTAGACAAATAAATATGGGTGATGCATGTTAGCTTGTCAGCTGCTGTTGTGCTGAACCCTGACTACTGGCTAAACACATTTTCTTGGTAAGCACTGTGATGTGATACAATTTTTCAGATTTGATAGAGTTTGCTGTTAAAATCACATGTAGCACAGAACAGCTCTTGTTCTGTAGATAAAAATCTTGTTTTAATCCACAGAAGGCTGAAATATCCACAACTCCTACTGAAGTCGCCAGGAGTTACTTGTGATCAGCACTCTCCATGATTTTTTATCCTGACATGTCAGGCTCTAGGAAATTTCCAAAGGATGTTGTTGACAACAGATCTGTAATGTCTCGTCTTGTTTAGATTTACATTGGATGCATATTGTATGTTTACAGGTAGATATTTGCTTTTACCACAGCAACACTAAAATATGTCAGAAAATGGAAAACTTTTAACATTGTTTTTCTCATGAGCTTTTAAAGAGAATTCTCCTGGTGTCCTTTAACTGTTTCTGGAAAAGCAGTGCTCACTCCACGAATCTACACACTAAGTTCCTTAGGCTGGTTGCTTAGCTGTTGGTGAAGAAAAAAAAAAAGATGGAATGTTTGTACACAAAAAGAGCAAGTTGTGTATTTGGGGGTTTTTTTAATCATAACAACTGAAAGACAAGAGTGCTCTCAGCTGGTTAGGACGATGTTAAAGTAAGATTAATGTTGAGTTTGATCTGGTGATTGTTCCCATTGGCATGAGTGACAGCACACCAACACTTGGCTTATTCTGTAATGTACTAACCAAATTAAACGCCCCTTTAATTTACATTTTGAGACTTGGATATGACATCAAACCTTGGGTTTATTCACTTCTAAAGCCTTTTTTGTTTGTTTGTTTGTTTTGATTTTGAAACAAGCCTTTTAAAACTTTGAACCGCTATAAACAAAGTAATGGAGTGTTCACAAGTCACTCTGACTTTGTGAACATTATTGCTATAAAAGTGAGGTGAAATTTCTCTTTACTGCTAAACAACTGAAATTATTTTCTTGTGTTATTGCACCTTATTATTGTGCAATATCAATCTAAAATACTTAATTAAAAGAGTTTTGATTCTGTGGATGTGGTGGTTCCACAAAAGAAGAACCTGTCTATTTTGTGTTGTCCTAAATTACAGCTACCCGTCAGATTCAGTGACATTTTGTTGCAGGACAAAGTTGCTGTTTCATTGGGATATATTTGTTGAGGAAACTGTATTAACATGGATTTTCTAAATTTTAAAAAAGTAAATGAAAACTATCACAGTGTTGCCTGGTATTTTTTTGGATGGGGTGCGGTGGTTTTATCTATATCTACGCAGAATGCAATCACAATATACATTAAAAATCAGTACTATAATCCATCTGAAAACATATTAATCCATTTTTCTCTTTAGATACCTCTTTACTAGTTTTAAGTGGTGCTATGTGTGTGTGTTTCCATCTGAGTGTATCTTTGTAATTTTAAGATGTTTAGATGAATGACATTACCTTACGSAAAGATCACTATTTATTTGCATTTTGTCTGCTGGAAATATAGTTTTTGTAATAAAATAGATATTTTTCTTCTGCTGTACTTGCTTACATATAGAAGAAAATTAGTATTTTCCTCCTGGAAACATGTTACTCTGAAGAGCCAGATGCTGAACAGATCTACAAGCAGTTACCTTCCCAGTCTTGGTGAATGTGGATGTGTCAGAGGTAACAAGTGCTTAGGCATGACAGGGAAGGGAAGAGCGTGGGTCTTTGGGAAGCAGTGTCTTAACAATCTGGTGCTCCAGTGGATGAGTTCTTCAGGGCTAAGACAGCAAAGCATTCCCTCACCCTTAACAGTATTAAACTCCTCTGTCTTGTGGTTTGCATTCATCAATCTGCTTGGTTTTTTGGTTTTCCCTTTATTAGATACGGAAGACCTAATTAGAGTCTGGTAGTGCTAATACAGCTCTCTGATGACAACTGTTTGTAGGAGGTCAAGTGGAAAATAATTGTTGAGAGGGGTCTCAAGCTACAGTGTTTCTTCTTGGTGGTATGTTTTTATTTACTCCAGTTTTCCCTGGATTTGCATCCAGCGATTATACCCTGCTTGCCAGATTAGGTTGGAGGCTGTTTTGTTTTCAGAAAATGTTTGTAGAAAGGGGGAAAGAATTTTATTGTTAACTTTGGAAGACACAATGTAACAGCTCCACCAACTCCAACCAAATGCAAGAACAGCCGAGGCATTGTAGGTAAAATGTTCAGAATTTGCTTGACATGAATATGAGATTTCATGTCTCATGAGGGGAGACACATTTTTAAACATAATTCAAAGGGAATGCTTTCTTCAAAATGAGACTCAGTATAAGTCCCCTTGATCACTCTTGTCCCACAGGATCTGCTAGGAGCAGCCCAGTTAGTTACTGGTTACAGTGAGGTGAGGCAGTTCCTGCTGTTCAATCCAGTACTGTAACTCCATGCTTGTAGATGGGCACCTGTTCCAGTGCTGCCATTGCATCAGTAACAAAAACTTAAGTTTTGTTTGTAGGGTAAAATATGCAACGCGCTATTGATTTCTGCTAGCAGACAATGCTTCTAGCAAGGAGTAT
This sequence comes from Amblyornis subalaris, assembly GCA_018881555.1. Lineage (NCBI taxonomy): Eukaryota > Metazoa > Chordata > Aves > Passeriformes > Ptilonorhynchidae > Amblyornis > Amblyornis subalaris. The sequence continues at coordinate 30,414,549 of JACAXG010000001.1, read as the reverse complement.
GAATCCAGTAATTCTGATTATGGATCTTACAATATCTGACTTTCTCGTCTATGCATTAGATAYATTTAGATGCTGTGGACACTTAATGGAATCCAAGGAAGCAAAATGCTTGTCTTCTTTAAATGACAGATAAAATACTTAATTTGTTCATTCATTTGGTTTTTGGAGGTGTGGATGGCTCAGGGCTACACCTTATTTGATTACAATTTGGCTCTTGGTTTACTTCAAAATAGTTACAGAAGGATTTATTAATAATTTTTGAAAGTCTCTTCCATACGCAATTAAAAAAAAAAGGTTTGTTATCTAGCAATGTTTTAGGGCTGACCCCGGAAGCCTTAGTCTTCTTAATGACTAGTAGTTAACATAATTCATTCATATAAATGACGTATTGTTGTGGTTTAACCCCATCCCGCAACTAAGCCCCACACAGCCACATGTTCACTTCCCCACCAGCAGGATGGGGGAAAGAATCCAAAGAGTAAAAGGGAGAAAACTCATGGGTTGAGACAAAGACAGTTTAACAGGTAAAGCAAAAGCCACACACACAAGCAAAGGAAAACGAGGAATTCTTTCACCACTTCCTAAGAGCAGGCAGGTGTTCAGCCATCCCCAGGAAAGCCTGGCTCTATCACCTCTAACAGTAACTTTGGAAGACAAACACCGTCATTCAGAACATGCCTCACTTCCTTCTTCTTCCAGGTCTATTTGGTGCACATGATGCCATATGCTGAGGAATATGTCTTGGATCAGTTGGGGTCAGCTGTCCACTCTGTGTCCCCTCCCAACTTCTTGTGCACCCTCAGCCTCCTCACAGCTGGGGTGGGATGAGAAGCAGAAAAGGCCTCAACGCTGTGTAAGAGCTGCTCAGCAGTAACAAAAATATCCCTGTGTTATCAGGAAAAATCCAAAACACATCCCCATACTGGCTCCTATGATGAAAATTAGTTCTATCCCAGTCAAAACCAGCACAGGTACATAGTGACATGGTCTATTTCAAACGTACTGGCACTTTGCCTACAACAGTATCTTTTATAATGAGTCATCTGGAACTCCCATAAAGATTCTTTTTTTTTTTTTTGGTCTGCAGTGAAAGTATGAAAATTTTAAGCAAATCACAGTGGTAGAGTTCTTTGAGCTCTGGTAGAATAAAATACTCATGACTATATGAGTCTCTTAGCAGTCATACCATTGCCATTATTTCACCTGGTGAGTGCAGCATAAAACATCTACAAGCCAACCTTAGGAGTTTTGGGCAATATCGTTAGGTCAAGATGGCTGCTTCAGTAACCGTGAGTACACCAGTACTCAAAGACAGGAAATATCAACTGGGAAGTAAATAGGATCCTGACGTGGGCTTAGAAAACCCCTCAGGATAAACAAAGAAGTTTGTCTTTCTGAAGGAGAAGACAGCACATGGCCATGATGTAATTCTAAGCTTCCTTGGACTTCCTTGCCCAACAAAGACCCAGTGTTTATCATCAGTGCAGAAACTTAATGAAATTTCATAGAATCATAGAACCATGGAATRAATTGGCACTGAAAAGAACCTTAAAGATCATCTAGTTCCAAACCCTCTGCCATGGCCACCTTCCAGGGATACCTTCCACTAGACCAGGGTGCAAATTTGTATAACACAGCAGAGGCTGTAACAGGAACAGAAAGGAAGAACTTCGCAAATGTAAATACTTACATTTAAATAAGAATGTGAATGGTTGCTTGACCTATTGTGATACCAAAGGAGAAGTGTGTTCTGTTTCATGTGTGTGCCTTTTGAAAAGGTTTATACATTTTGTCTTATAGTATTGAATGGGGAATGATTTAGACTATAAAAATGTGGAAATTCAAAGTTAAGGCTTATCTTTCAATTAACCATTACATGGCATGGTCCATGTCTTGGGGATTCTTGTTGGAGGTCTTAGAAACATCGCCTAAACTGGCACTGAATGTAGGGTTTGTATGATGCTGCTCCTACCTGTAAAATGGGATAGCATAGTTATGGCTAAATTCAGCAATTCCTACTCATGTTAAATAATTCCTTGACTTCAGTAGGGTTCCTTGCCTAAGCGAGAGACTCCAAACAGGCTCGTAGAACAGTGACAACAGGGAAGCTGTGAAGTATCTATTATTATTATTTCAGAGAAGCTTATCTTGTATGAGATGGCGCATGTTTCAGGCAGTCTGCATAACTAAACCAAAATTCCTTGGCATTTTCATTTGATTTCTGCAACACGTCACTGCTTGATTCCATTGCAGGATGAAATAAATTCAAAGTTCTTTCTAAAATCTGAGGTCTAAATAAAGCATATGTTAAGTATAGGAATATTTTAAATATATTGATTCTCTATAATAAAACTATAATGTTGTCGTAGCTGTATGTTTCTGGATGTCCATCCATGTGCAAGAAATTATTTTGTCTCTATTTGGATTTTCACCTAATATAAAAATATTTTATGAATTCTAGAAGCAGATGGATGCTTCACTGGTTACTCTTTACGTGTTGGAGATGAGACACTGTTGAGGCACTGGAACAGGTTACGCAGAGAAGTTGTGGATGCCCCATCCYTGGAAATGTTCGAAGCCAGGTTGGATGGGGCTTTGAGCAACCTGGTCTACTGAAACGTGTCCCTTCCCATGGTAGGGGGATTAGAACTAGATGATTTTTAAGGTCCCTTCCAACCCTAACGTTTCTATGTTTCTATGTCACAAACATCAACTGATTAGTCTTCTCAGCAACCCCCACCCTTGGGTTTTGTAGTACACAGACAAAATTTTAAGCAGTAGTAATAGTAAAATAAAAGACCAGGAGAGGATAATTTATTTTCCTTCTCTTTTTTTATGGTTAGCTTTCAGTGGTAATGTGATGTAGGGACTAGAAAAGAATTGTAAATGTGACTGTTCCTAGCCACTGGCTTCAAGACTGCTTTTTGAGTGGGGATAGGTGCCTGTATTAGCATTTGGGATTGGCAGAATTCTCCTGCCTGGCAGTACGGAAGAATCTGGGAAGAGGAGGATTTTGATTCTTTCAAGTCTGAGGGTGAAATCTGCAATGCCATATGGATAATATCAGATCATTCACTCCTATGAGATCTTTCCAGAACGTATTGCAAAGGCAAACTCAGGCTCGATCTTCAAGGCTGAAATCTTAAAAGCAACTTCTAAATTTGCACTCTCACTCAGGTTTTGCTTGTGTGTGACACCTATAGGTGCAGCCTAGAGATGTAAGTGATGGGTGGCAGAATTTGGGATAGTAAAACATCTGGAATCAAAGAAACTATTAAACAAAAGGGTAAGAAAGTACCTGTAAGGGTACTTTGCAAAAGTGGAAAAAAAAGCAAAGGTGAAAAAAAAGAAAAAAAAAAAGGTAGGTGTGAGGGAGTCTTTAAGAGAAAGGATGGAAGAGGAAAAAGCATTGCTCCAGGGTGGGATTAATAAGATTTAATCGAATGCAAGATAAAAGGCACAAAACAAATATCGGAGATTGGAGGCTGGATTGGAAGAAAGCACAACTAATGTTATAAGGCGAAATGGCAGGCTGAGAGGGAGCTGTACACTGTCAGTTTAAAGTATAGTTCCAAGATCAGCTTGAGTTGATCGAAATTCCAGCTGCTTCTGCAAAGGAAGTCCTGCACAAGCCTCCTTCTTTCCTCCAAATGGTATGCTGCAAATGGTAATATGAAAAAATAAAAATTCATCCCAATCAGATCCTTAATCCATCTGACTAACTGCTCATATTAACACTACAGCTGCCTCAAGGCAAAGTGGAGGGGAGGCATAGGAAAAGGCAGCATAAAATTGACTTAGGCTGGTGACGGGTCTTGGTCTGAAAGTTCTRGTGAGATTCTGAGCTGTAAATTATTTAGAAGAGAGACTGGCTAGGAAGCCATGGAGTGGTAACACAATGGAAGGAAGAAGCCACCTGGGACAGTACTTAGAGTGAGCAGTTAAAATGGCTGCATGCAAAGGAAAAAAGATGCTAAAAACACTTGGGAGGCAAAATCAAGCATTTATGTCACAAAAAGCCAGTATTTATGTTGTCTTTGTATTTAATCCATCCACGGGCACGCCTGCTGATGCAGTCTTTAATTACATGATCAAATAGGGCATTTTTCCTACTCCTCACAAGCAGCTGCCCTGTCCTTCATGACCCCCATTGAGCAGAGCATTGCCTGTGACCTGGGGCTTACTTCACCTCATTGTATCGTGAATGACAAAGTCCAGTGCTCAGCAGTCCCACTGGCAGCTTCAGGCTTCCATCTCACAACCTTCGTGTGTGTCTCTGTCATGGGCCCCCAGCATATTCCATACTGACTTTTTATTAACTGAGTGTTATACCCACTGTTTTATTAACCCAGTGTTTATGGCTCCCAAACAAAACATCTTTCTGCCCCTTTTGTCTCATAGCTGCACCTGCAGTTTGCTATACATGTGCAGAATGTGTTAAGCTTATTTTTAAATGGTAACAGATGCTTCAAGTTTCTCTTGGAATAAGAAGAAACAATATAGAAGAATAAAAGTAAATTCAGAATAAAATGCCTTCCGAGAAATGGAGGCAAAGATTAGAATATGTCTTGTAATGGATGAAATATAAAGCTCCCTGGTCTTATTGGTTATCTTCTTAATGATTTGTTTTAAAATATTACATGGGGAAATTAGATTATGCAGAAATACACACACACACATGCTAAATCACTTTATGGATTCCATTCTTTAAAAGAGAGGGTTGAAAAAAACCAGTTTACCCAGCCCTGTGAGAAATAAGATGCTGGCAGATGATGTCATGCTGTCTAGACTGGAATAAAAGATGTATTTTAAAGTCTTACCTACCTTATTTAAATAAAATATTTTGAAAGTCTAAGAGATCACAAGTGCTAGCTGATGATCTTAGATTTTTCTTTGATCATGTTCTATGGATTCTGGTGTCTTTTCATAACACATTTTTTAAAAACTTCGTTTTCTCCCTTCAAACATACCTATAGAGAATTGCATGCTCATAAAAAGATATGACTGATTCTTCTGGGTTATCCAGTTCAGTCCCTTGCTTTTGCAGCCAAGATGTCATACAATTGCTTTCATGTACTGATCAAACTCCTTCTTAAAACTATTTAGGGACTTTTTTACTTCCCATACTCTATTTGGAGGCTGTTCCAGTTTTCTGGTTTCTTTTCCCCTTAAATATGTTCATGGCCTGCTTTTATTATTTTGTCTTTGGAGTAATGTTGTACTTGAGCTTCAACGGCCTTTTCTGTATGCTGTTTACTTACCCAAAGTATGGAGCAGTCCTGCTCCATGCGAGGCTTAAAAAGCAAAGTTCTTGCTGGACAGAGGTCAGCTCTGGTGAGGATTCCTAAGTTCTTGTGGACCATAGACAATGGTGTAGAGTTGGACACAATAGGTTTCTGGTCATGCTCCTCATTTTTGGATGACTAACCTTAAACTAGACTTCRCTATTGACCTTCAGAGTGTAAGTGATATGTCAAGAGCCTTACCCACATTTCTCTTTTCAGCGGTTTGATCTTCCAGTGCGCAGTCCTCCACGGAGTTTTTGCAGACTCATTTTCATTTGGCTTAGTTCTGGTTTCTTACTATAAATAGTTCAAGTAAGACAGAAAGAATCTTTGTTTATAGTTCGAAAAAAAGTCCTGTTTCCCCTTTGGATTAAATTTCAGTTGGTGAGAGTTGATTTCTTAACATTTACACAGATGCAACATTTTAAGCATTAATCTTTCAAATAGGAGGTAGTCATTATGCTCTAAGCAAAGTTATTTTCATATCAGACTATCTAATACACTTAAGAAAGCGTTGGATTTCATGTAGCTTTGGCACTTGTACTTCATTTGGCAAGCTGGAAATTACTAACTTTTGATTCTGGGCACATTTTCTAGTTTTTAAAATTACTGGGAAAGGGAAGATGTATTTTTTATTTGTGATCCTTGAAGTATAAGGTAAAGAGAGGACAGGAAATACAAGTGGCTGACTTTTTTATGTTTCAAGAATTTATTTCAAATGGCTTTCAAAAAGCAAAGGGCACTAGTGTTGGCATAGCATCAGCTGGAGTACTGTGTGCATTTCTGAGCCTTGCGATTTAAGAAAAATGTGAAGGTCCTTGAATGTGTCCAGATGAGGGCAACAAAGCTGGTGAAGGAGCTGGAACACATGTCCTGTGGGGAGCAGCTGAGGACTTTGGGCTTGTCTTGTTTGGAGAAGAGGAGGTTGAAGGGCAACCTCTTCGCTTTCTACAGCTGCCTGAGGAGAGGACATGGAGAGGGAGGTGCTCAGCTCTTCTCCTGGGTACCCAGTGACAGGACGCACGGGAATGGTTCAAAACTGCACTAGGAAAGGTTCAGCCTAGATTTGAAGAAATATTTCTTTAGTGAGAGAGTGGTCAAACATTGGAACAGGCCCCCTGGAGAGGTGGTTGATACCCCAAGCCTGTCAGTGTTTAAGAGGTATTTTGACAATGCCCTTAATAACTCTTGGTCAGCCCTGAATTGGTCAGGCAGTTGGACTAGATGATCATTTTAGGTTCCTTCCAAGTGAAATATTCTATCCATTCACAGTATTTTCAGTTTGCTATTTCTGTTCTTTTTCAAAAACCAAGGAGTCAAGTCACGATATTGAAGCTTTTAAATCATTTGCAAATTTAGAGTCATTGCCTCTCTGTATAAAAAATTTTAAGCAATATAATTTCACAAGGAAGGGGGAACGCTCCATGGTTAGATTGATATGACTGTCACTGTCTTTATCAAGTTCAGCCATATGCAAACTATTTTATACATTACTATGTTGTACAGGTGGTTAGTGTTTATCTAAAGTGGAATTACTGCATTTGTCATTTATAAAAAAACCACTTCTTCCTATATTACTTGTCATTATTTTTCTGTTGGAAATTTAATATGGGTGGATAAGATACAGTTCTGTTAATTTATTAGATATTTATAAGTACCACAATAAATAGTATCTACTATGGCAATGCTGTAATACAAGAAGCAGTATCTGAAACAGTAAAATTCCACAGTGAATGAAGCAGCTGGAACTGTAACTCATATCAGCTGCCCAACACCAAACACTCCTTTCAGCTTTCTCCTGGGGCCGTTGACATTTGCCTTGCCTGCAGAATGACTATGCATGTTATCTGCAAGGCATTAGTCCATTAGTAATGAGCCACCTTTAATCCTGGTGTAGATATCCTCTTCATGGAAAAGGGTGTGTGCCACAGCATTAAGATTTCTGTATACCTACATGGGCAAATAACTTCCCTCGTTGGATTTGTCCCATTTAACCTAGCGGGACTGCAGTTTCGCATTTGAGTGTTTGTAGGGGTCAGCTCTGAGTCATATTTGTCCTGCAGACCTGGGCATGGAAGGGATTCAAAATCCAGGTAGGGGAATAGATTCCCAGTGTGTGCACGCACAGAGGTTGGGGCTGGGAAGGAGCCTGGAGTCCTTAGCACTAACTCTATTCATCAATCCGAAATGTTTATGCTATCTTACAAGAATGCAGCAATGCACACAGAAGTGTTGTTTTTGTTGCTGTTATTAAAAAAAAATAACCCAAAACCCCAGAAAAAACCCACCAGATTTTTTTTTAATTAAAAAATGAAGTATAGATTTGGAAAAAATATAGTATGTCATGGCATTGTCTGACCTGTTTTTCTGGGATGCTTTGGGTCATTTTTGATTTTGAATTTCTTTTTCCATGCTGTTGCTATGGTAAGAATCAGCACATCAGGGAGAGGTATCATAGCAAATAATGTCATTACAAATAACCTGTAAAGCTTTGTATTTCCTGGGACAGCATAGGGTCAGTTTGGAGTTATTACTGAAGCYCTGTCAAAAGAATTCAAACTGTGGGTGACATCTTGTTATTCGGGGATTGTTTTTGCATGACCAAAACAAATCAAGAAAGTCAACCTTTTTATCAATAAGGTTATATTAATTACAAATTAATTCTTGCCTCCTTTAGGAAATACTAGGTCTTCCATAAAGAAGAAAGAAGCCAAAAGGAAATATGATAGGGCAATGGAGATGAAGCTAAGAAAAGCAAAATCAGAGATTTTCAGCTTTTGCAGGATGTGTTGTGGGAGGGTGGGGAGCAGAGAGGGATGTAGCCCAAGGTTTACCCAACTTGACTGTTAGTAATCAAGTAATGATAAAATTGGATGAGTACAAGAACTTGGAAATACCCACTGTGGCCTATAATGTCATGCCAAGCTCCTACATAGTAAAGATTGATCAAAGTGGTTGAGTATTGAAAAACAGGTGGCATCTTCAGATGGTTCCAGACCTAATTGCTGCAACTTCATTACCAAGAGTACTTGTGTACCACAGCCTGCTAAACGGAGAGCCTGTTGAAGAGAGTTTTGAATTTACYGAACAGAAGTTACCTACATTTCAAAATGTGATGAAATAAGCTTATCACGAGATGAGGGTCTACTTTTAAAATAGTAACTATAGTTACAGATTAATTATAGGTATGAGAAGAGGTGGAGAAGGGATTGGAGACTTCAAGTTCTTTGTGTAGCCAAAGACAAAGGATGACAGGCAGTAGCTGTGTTGGAAGGTCAGGAGATCAAAGGGAGTCCTTATTCAGTGTTAGAGGGTGGGTTTGCCACACGACAAGTCTAACTCCAATTCCTGCAACAAGACACTGGAGGAAAATCTATGAGAGGACTGTTGGTACCCTCCAAGGTTACGGGCTTTGGATATAGGAGACTCCAGCCTGACCTGACCGTTTGAAAGCCAGAACTAGGGAGGTTGACCAAGAGTTTAATCCAAATTTAGTGTTTGTCTCTTCAAACCTGAAGGGGTTTTTTATACGAATGGTTCCATCAATCTAGATGTTGCTCTAAACTGTCACCTTAATGCTACGTAGAAGAGTAGCTCTGTAATATTAAACCATTTAGAACGGAAAGTATAAAAACATGTTTAGTTAGAGGTTTAGTTAATTCTTCAGACTACAATGACTTCAGCTATTTTTGAAGCAAACACCTCCTCAGTTGCAGTCAGTGGCCTCACTCCAAGCCCAGCATCCATTCAGAATCATGCAGAGTTTGCACTTCAGTAGTGTTTTAGCAATGTTACAGGCTTGCCTTCAAACATCCTGGTGCAATTTGCCCACAGTAACCTCATTCAGACCCACCATTGTGTTTCAAGGGTTAGCTTTCTGCTGTTTAGTTGATGTTTTGATCCAGTGTACCAGATCTCACTTGCAGGATGGTTTGCAAACTCACAGAGCAGCAAAGTTGTGGTGAAGGTGCCTTCTTGGCAACAGAGGGACTGTTTTTCTCCCGAGGAAAGCTGCTGCTTGTTTTGTCCTTCCACCTGTAAGCATAAGTGCTCTCACATAGTGTGAAGGCAGTGGAGTTCAATAATAACCAGAGTTGAGGAAGCAGGGGGATAAACTGTCTGAAAACCTAGGCCTCTTGGAAAATCCCTCTCTAAATGTTTCAGTCACTAATTTCCATCAATATTAAAATGGATTTTATGCCGAAGACCTCTCTGAAAATCCTGCTAACCTTCTGTCTTTGTCGGTATTAGATGTGGGTATTGCAAACCAGAGTGCAGAATTACTGTTATTTTTAGACTGTTTTTCTGAAATGCTGCTGGCAGTGTGCTTCTTGTCTTCCTCCTCTTGTGTCCCGTAACTCTTGTGTTCCTTTGCTGGTATCAGCCACATCTGCCATGAGACTGTAAAGCTTAAAATACAATCCAGGCCCCAGAAGTTTCTTTCAGGTGCGTGCCGGGACAGATGAGGAGGACACTGCAGATTGTCTGTGATGGGCTCTGAGCAGACCCTTGACATACTCGAACTAGAGGAGTCAGACAATGGCTGGACCTTCTTAGTCAGTTAAGAGACTTGGGATCAACAAAAGTTTGTAGGCCCTCTCTGTAATGTTTTTCTTCATAACCCTTACATGATAGCCACCCACATCTTTCATGGCTAACCATGGCATTTAGGGATGCTTGGCACTGTGCAGACCTTTGTCTTCTGCAGTGACTTTTGTAAGAATTGTGCTAATTTGCATTATTATTACAGCTTCTGGTGAGTTTTGAATAGTCATATATTTCACTTAATAGTTTATTTAAAATGCTTCTTTGAGAGGGGTGTTATTTTGAGGTTTAAAATGCAGAAGGTCTGAATGAAAAGGACTGTTCTTCTTTGTAGTCCTGTTTTGAGGATGTCTTCTGACACATGAAACTTTCATTATCCTTTAATTATTGATAGGAAGCATTTTCTTACCAGCATAGCACTTACACACAGTGAAATCACTTTTCAGGAGAAATTACTGCAAGCAGTTTTTGGATGAGTTTCAGTTTTGCAAATTGCTTAGGTTTTTTCCCTTTGTTTTTTCTTAGTATCCCATAAATTAAAGCACAAATTATAAGCAAGATCGTTATGCTGTCATGAATCACTCAAGTACTAATGGCCTAATGCACTAAGCCTTAATTAGTAATATTGTATTTTTAAAAAGACAATATTGTGAATGAAACCTGAACATGCACTGTTTTATAACTGGGCTTCCCAGAAGATTTTAAATGGATTCTTCTTCTTAGTATGTTTTTAAATTATTGATACGGCCACTTCAAGCCCTTAGTAGACAAACGAAATATTGGCTGCTGGTGACAAAATTTGGTTTAGGCATAATAACTTCACAGAGACATGGCACTGCATACATCTGCTGCTCTAATTAGAAAGTTTGCCTAGGGTGCTTGTATCAGAAAGAGTGGGAAAAAATAGTGCTGCACAATCTGTTGTAACAGAGTGATTCCTGCAAAATGTGATTTATACAAGATTTCTGTTTAACTCTTTCACTTCTGCTGGAACACGCTGATGCCATTTCAGCAAATTTTATCCAGGCAGGATGGTACTGGCCTCGCCTGAATGGGCTGCCTGCTTGGAAATGCATTTTTGTGTGCTAGATTTAGGGCCTGACAAATGCATTGTTCAATGGTGCAAAAGACCATTTTGTTGTCTTCTGTAGAAAAGACCATTGAGACCATTGCTGCTCTGTCCTACAGAATTCTGCTAAGAAGCCTTAAGCTGCTGCAGGGAATAGCCAACCACCCTAGTGCTATGTCCCTTTATTCCAGGTAGGCTTTCAATTTATGGGTTTTTAACACAGATAGTGAAAATCAAGAGTAACAGTTTAAAATGAGTTTTGGTAGCCCAGTGACAGCCATACATTTTCGGGGGGAAACTTGTTAAGCTGGGACCAAAAGCAGTTGCTGTGACACAATGATCAAGTGCACATGAGACAATGATCAAATGCACCTTGTCTAACCAGGAAACATACAGCACTGGAAACCAAGCCCCTTCTTACTGGAGCGGCTGGATGTCATCCAGTTGAACAGCATTCAGCTCAAAAGAAATAGTTGTGGTTATGGGAAGAATTAATTGGAAGTGTACAGGTAGGATTGGCTTTTCTTGTTGCCAACTTTAATTTACCAATTCACCGAATATTTCCTAGGAAATTACCAGTTTCAACAAATACCGTGTGTGTTCTGTGACAACACACAGCGGAGTTTGGGGTCATGGAACTATGATTTATTGCAGCTTTCTGGAGAAAGCTGGTAGGCTTGGTGGACAGTATAGAGAGCCAGGTCTTGTTCTCTTTAGGCCTCATTTAAGTTAATAAATAATTCCAGTACAAGGCACTTTAAGGGTGCAGAAAATAAAGCCAGGTGGAATTTCATTTAAAGAAGAGGAAAGAAATCATGCCAAAAATGTTTATGCCTTTGAAGAAGTGAAATGTGGTCAGCCACATGAAATTCTCTGTTATCAACCAATCTGAATGTTTCAGAGAACAGATAAATGTCTTCAAGGCAGGTAAAAGTGTTGCAGGAGATGAAACTATTTTACATGTCAAATTATCTGTTCATACATATATTCTATTGTGGAACAGCAAAGAGACAGAGCAGCTCTTCAGACATGATAATGAAACGTGTATGAAAGCAAAATCCGAAGTTGGAGAAATGTAGCAACCTGAGATGAAGGTTGCTACTTTGGAATATCTGTTGTTCTTTTGAATTTTCCTTATCAATATCTTTACAAAGAGTCAGAAAGGATGAAGCAGTGTGATGATGACATACGTTTACTGACATACAGCCTGAGATACAGCTAGATTTGAATTTATTTCTTCTACAGTTTTATGCTCCAACTAATCCGAGTATTTAAGTAGTTTGTTAACTCAATAGTCAGTGTAACTATGAAAGTATTCATCTTTTTTTCAAGACCACAGATGATGACAGTAGAATGGTATATAGAATATTTATACGTATCCATAAATTTGTGGACAAAGACCATAAAGTCTTTATATTATTATATATTATATATGAAATATCAGAAATTTTATAAAAATGAAAAGATAGTGGGTTTGTGCCAGGATGGGGGGGGGGAATTAGAAAGGCAAGAAGGAGAGGAAGCCACAGATTGCTGTAATTTATTTGTTCCCCCAGCAGCAAACACCTAAAAATCAAAGAAATCTGATTGGAGTCATGAGAGACTTTAGATCACCCGGAGTTGAAGTTAAGTTTATTTTCCCTGTCAGTTATGCTTATAGTGTTCTATTTATGGGTATTTGAGGGGGTTTTAGAGTTTAATTTCCACTGAACTGAAATATATGGTTTTAGCGAGGACCTCATAAGGGATGACTATATAAAATTCCTTCCGTATCTTTCTAAATGATTCTGCTTTTTCAGTGGGTCATTAGCTTTTACGCAGTGTGCTATGTTCATTTGTGGGCTAACTTTTGACATATGTATGATTCATGTTGTGACTGGTCTTCAAGTTTTATCAATGATTTCACTGTCTAAAAGAACATTAGAAAGGATGAGGAGCATGATTTTGAATGCACTGGTACTCTACATACTTGTTCATGTTGGGAATCCACCAAGACTTTTTGCATATCCTTTCTCCAATCCCTCTTGATGCGCAAGGAAAATTGAATTAAGTCTAGAATGATATTTCATCTTCAGCAAAGATGCATTCCATTCTTGTTTGTCGTGTTTGCCTCATCAGCACAAAGGACCATATATGCAGGCAATTTCTTTTCCGCCCATCTCAAGTCCCCAGGCAATGGTACAAGACCAGAACGCATAACAGGAGGCAGTTTTTATGCTCAAATTACTTCCTCAATTCAGAAAGGATCACTCTTCCAAAAAAAAAAAAAATCAGAAGCTGATAGTGAAAAGTGCAAAGGTGGCTAAAACCTAAAATGTGACAGCTTGGAGATGTTTCTATGGCATCTCGTTTCGATGGCCTGAGGTTAAGGGAGCTGATTTCTTTCTATGAGCTTGACTTCCTGACCAACCAGTGTCCTCTGGTATAAGYAGAAGCCTTTTCTGTTTTCTAGTGGGTCATGGGAATCTGATGGCAAACAGCATCATGGAAGGTCTAGTCAAGCCGGAGAAATTAATAGGAGTAAATACATTTCAAATCACATGTGGGAAAAACTGTTACTTCCAAGTGCAAGTTTTCCAGCTTGACTAACCCTGGAAAAGCTTTTTGGTCAGACTTTTTCATGGGAAGCAAGTTTTTCTGCCAGAGGGGGGTGAAAGAAGCAGGTGGAGATGGGCATGGAGTATTTATCACCAAAGTATTTTTTCTGTTGAAATGAATTTCTGAAACAAAGTGTTCAATCTTGTGCCGTAGCACCACATGAGCAGGATGTGGCAGAATGTTGTCATAGCACCACATGATCAATACAAGAAGGTTGAGCAGCCAAAACCCCAGATACACATCTTTTTGGGCACCTGTTAGTAAACACCGAAAGTTCCTCGGGTCTTCTGTGTGGCTCTAACAAGAGAGCTGGATGAAATACAGTAATTGAAAACAATAAGAAAATAAAAAGCACTGAATATTTTGAGTCTAGTAGAATGATATGCCAGCAGGCAGCAGGGATTCATAGAATGAGACCCTCATTAAGTTGTTATATATGTACTCATACAGACAGATACATGGAAAAAAATACAAGAACTTAGAATTTATGTGGTATTCTAAGCGGAAAAGAAGACAGCACTTGTTAAAAGAAAAAGTTAATTATTTTTTAGGTCACATGACCTAAAAATTGAATGAAGAAAAACCAAAAAGTGCTGTCAGGTGATTCTGAAGAGATCCACCAGTACTTGTTTTTTAGGCACACTCTCTTATTCAGTACCAATTTTGAAGTTACTGATTTTTGGTAATCCTTTGTAGGTGCCCAGTGAACAGTCCTCTGTTAAAGCTCTGTCACTTTGTGGCAGTGCAACTTATTGCAGGCTAAAGAGCTGGACTACAGACTGGAATAAGCTCTTAGAAAAAGGCTAAGATCTCATTCTTAATAAAGTAGCTCTCAAGCAGAAATCGTAGAAAGAAATGCAGAGGGATTACTCAAAAAGTCTAGTTGCCTTATTCTAGTTGATTACTCTTGTTATTTACACATGCTGCTGCAAATTATACCTAGACTGAGTGGGTATAATTTGAGACCTACCCTTGTCTCAAATATTTGTTGTGTAATATGCAACATTATCTGCAATGTACCTATTTTTTTGGTATAAGAATACAGTTGTGCATGGGAGAGTGTAGGAGACACCTCAATATATTTTCATTAGCATTTCTTTCAAGAAGAGCTCCTATCTTGCCTGGGCTCCTACAGATTCCCTCTAATACTTGAAGCGTATTTTTTGCCTGTTGGAGAGCAGGTTGAGTAGTCACATTCATATGAATTGGAAACTTAATGAATAAGAGTGTCTCATACAGATGCTTACAGAAGTTTTTTCTCCTGAGCTTGCTCTTGTGGGATTTATTATGAGGAAGACAATTCCAGGCCAGTATTTTCTAAGTGCTTAATTACTACTGAGATTTTTTCAATCCGCTATCTGCCTAGATAGTCAGTTTTCACAAAACTCAACCTTGAGAAATGTACTTATGTGTGTAGTTACTGTGTGCTTTATTTCTCTGCAATGATATTACATGGAAATGCACTTGTGTATTCTGTGTGGAGGCTCAGGTTTCAATTTCCTTATCCAAGCCTCAATGTACTTACAGTCTTCTGTGGTTTTGATTTTCATTGTAGAACTTCTCACAGACAGCTTTACTGGCATTTTATTATGAGTCGCAGTAGTCTGCTAGYCTCATCTGTTTCTGCCTAATCTCATCTGAAAATTTTAAAGTACTATTTGGTTCCCTTTTTACTGAAATTTTAACTTGTGGGATAAAATGTAAAACATTACTAAGATATTGCCATTCAACATGATTCAGCCTAGTTATATTTCCTTCGAAATCCACCCCAATATCTAACATTCAGAAGCACTAGGGTTTCTGACTCTGTGGGTAAGCTTAGTGTTGAAATCCCTCTYATTTGTTTCACCATTTTGAACACTTTAACATATTTCACCACAAGGTCTCTCGCTGCACAGAAATATTTTAAATAGCTCTGTTAGAGCAAGTTCAAAGGATGATCTCTCTGACATGCATTCTTCAAAGCAAGACTACATTTCTTCACAACAAAAAAAAATGTGTCTTACCTCTCCCCCTTCCTACTGTGAGTTGTGCCAGAGCTGTCATTTTTTCAGTAGGGATTGTTTATAAAAAGGACCTATATTCTGCTGTTCAGCACAGTAGAAACCCTTGAGTTTTCAGTTTCAGTGTATAAATATTGATTTTTGTACCTCGCTGGTTTTGTTAGTTAACTCAAAGGTTATAGCATTTTTTGTTGAATGAACGTCTTTAAGGAAATAAAATACTGTACCTTCCTGAAAACTAAGTGCTTGTTTCAGAAAGTGACCATTTAATCCCAGCAGCTAACTATAGTCTGTTTGAGGTATTCTATCTTGGATCTGATGTGTTTCGTTGCTTAAGAAAGCCATTGTCAAAAATGACCACAGGTGGCCGTTTATGTGCAAGTATGCAAAATTTACATGTAGATTCAAGTTAAAGTCATGAAAGCACTTGATTCTCATTAGATAGTCTTGATGTGTTTCCTATAGCAGTTTGCTCAATTCTTTTAACATAACTTTAGATTAACCACAAGCATTATTCCTCCTTAGAAAGCACTGGATTTTACAGGATCCCCTAGACTTCCCTTTGATTTCTGTTTTCAGTACTTCAAGAAATTAAGAACAGAGGATAAGTTAGAACTGAGAATGGTCCCACACTTTGATCCAGTGAAAGCGCTCTTCATAAAAAGCCCTTAAGGCTAGTTATCCATGGAAAAACTGCGCTTTGAAACTCAGGCTCATGCTGTGGGATTTGATTCCTAGAAGTCATATTTGTGGCTCAGTGACCAACCTTTGCTCCCCTTTCTGTGAACCTGACTTCAGAACTCCAGCCAGTTGGACAGCACTTCTGTAACCAGAATGAGAACAGCCTCAGGCTTGCAAAGATTACGGATAGAGGATATTTGGCAATGTGAAAAATCATCCTCACTGGTGTATATTTCAACACTTCTCTGAAAGCTCAGTTTTGCAGGTTTTTGAGCATTGCTCAGCCATCATCAATTCCTTCTGAAACCAGTGGACCAAACCCTCAGCTTCATAAATCAGGGAAACTGCTGCTGTCCCAAATATATGTTTGATTACTCCAGAAAAAGTCGCATCAAACCTGGAGATGGTCTGAATTTCCAAGTCTACATATTTTAAGTCTTCAGTTCTACCCAATGTTATTTGGCAGTAGAAAAAAATTCTGATCAAAGAGATTTGTGGGGTTTTTTGATGCATAGATAAGGAAGTTCCTTTATTTTTTTTCTTTCGAGAGAGTAATTTTTTTTATTTTCTCTGATAAGAATTGTTTGTCTCATTCCTCCTCCATTGATTAGTAAGATGTGAAGACCCACCTCTGACCAGCAATGCTTCTTTTGAGTACCTTCAGATGATGTTTGATGAGTACCACCAGTTGTGCTATATAAAGAGGCAGCAACATTTCAGTTACTCTGGGCAGGTATTCTCTGCCTCAACTSTCTGCCATCAAGTTGAAGACTTGATGGTGTTCCCCAGGAAATACAAGAAACAGATCTTTTTTGCATTGAGTTTTTCTAAGAAATTGTGGAAAAAACTGAGGGAGAGTGGACACAGCAATTCACAAAACTCAATAACATCTCATGATTTTGTCGAAAATTCCACAAGTTTGACAAACACAAAAAAGAGCAAGGAGGAGGGAATGGGACATGAAAGAAGTATTCTTGTGGCTGCACTTGTCCTTGTCCTACAGTCTTCCAGAAAGCCTCACAAAGTGCTCCACACCAAGCGTGGTTTTCCACCCTGTGAGCCCTGGAAGCTCATCCATAGGCTTTCCCAGTAACTCCCACAATAATCCCTAAATGGAGAATGCCAGCGCAAAGCTTTTTGTCAGAAGGCTTTTTGTGTATTAGTGAATTAGAGTTTCAGACTTGCAAGAAGGCACTCCCCGCTCAGAACCACTACTTTGTTATTGTTGTTCCTTTCATATTTAGTTTTGAAGCTGTCCAGCAGGGCATCCACTCCTAGCTCTCTCCTTCCTCTGCCAGGCTTTCATTCCTTCCTATTTCATCGTCATGAAGGAGGTATTTCACACTTACCTGCAGTGCCTGTTTGGCTCAACTGCAGATTTTGTTTGGGGCAGAAATCTGACTCTAGCTGTGCAAGCATGTCTCTTCTGCATGTCACAGGTGCAGTGGTGGCAATTTTATCTGCCCCTTAGTCCATAGTTAGGAGCAAATGCTCTTGCTATGCTATTTATTTAGTTAGAATCTGAGTATTGCATCTTTCCTTTTGAATTGTACCTGGACATAAAGAAGGCTCAACTTTTGACGGTTCTCTTAATGTACTGCAGTTTCTTTGGTCACTGAAAGTGTCAACTTTACTATAAGAAAACAACACCTTGCAAGCCGTCTCAATGAAGATGAAGATATTGCCTATCCATAACTGTCTTCCTAATCCTTTAAGCCTTTCCCAGCCCAAATTTCTGTCAAATTCATAGGAATGGAAGAAATCTAGGACAACAGCTTAAAACAATTACCAAGATCAGTCTCTGTTTGAATAATGCAATAGTTGTATAAATATTGAAGTTAGGAGTCTACATTTCTGTTTGTGTTATTTCTGGCAACTAATCCTTCAAGAAGCCAAGGAGTCCATAAGTGAGAACTGCTGATAGCTTACATAACCTTGTTTTGATGCTTGTTTTCATTGTGAATACTTGCCTGGATGTAGACAGAAAAAAAATTTGCAGCTAAAATTCCATTCACTATGTACTAATTTTTAAAAAAAATTTAATTGTCTTTTATTTGTGGCATAATAACTAGCAAAGAAGCTGCATCTGCATCTATTATTTGAGATAACTTTCTATTTTTAGAGTAGGGGCTGTGTAAAAATTATTTGCATAATGACTGTTGGGGTATGTCAGTACTACACAAATCTTACTGTCAATAGAACTAGGAGGAAGAAAAACAATTGAGAGAGCATATTAGCACTCCAAAGCATATACTGTTAGTTCCACAAGAAAATACTTACTGGGCTGACAAACACTGGGCAAGGTTTCCCTTGCTGCAGCTAAAGTGAGTGCAGCTTCTCCTTCCCACTTTCAAACAATATTTGCAATTAAATGTCTAATTAAAATATATATACATAAAGCAGATTTACTGATAACTATTGGTTCAAACTTTCTCAACATGTGTGCAACCCAGTCTCCTTCTTTCCAGAGTCTTTGCTCTGTACTGTTCAGCATCCATTTCCTGCTATGTATTGGTGCTCACCATCTCTGGAAATTAGGGGGGAAATACTTTGGGAAAGAGAGCACTCTTCTCCTTCTTTTAAAAGAAAAACAATATTCTAAAGCAAATATAAAAAACTCAAACAACCCAAACTTAAGGCTTAAAAATGAGTAGTTTGGGACATGAGGCACTGACAAGACTATAGCTTTCCGTACCCTTGCTCTTGCCCTGTGTTCCTCCCAGGTAAAGGCAAAGTTCCTAGCAGCGTTTGCACCAAGGATGTGCCATGAGCGGTCAAGCTGCCATTCTGAGACTGGTGTCCAAGCAGCAATATTCTGACTAATTTGGAATCTTCTGATACAAAATACACTGCTTGTTTTGATTAACAATGCCTACAGAAATCTGTGCGTGAATCTCTGTTGAACGTAACCTGTGTGAGAAATTCTTATCTTTGCCCATTTAGAGTGACCTAAGAGAGATGCATACAGGACCCAATCTCTCAAAGGCACCAAACCCCCACAATGTTTTCTGTGAATCTTCACATAAGTACCTTGAGGATCTCAGCCTAGCCCTTTTGGTAACCCAACCTGAACTGAGGTACCTAAGCCTTGAAGCAACTACTGCACTGAAATATTATTTTGTGTATCACACAGGGCTTCTTTTAGTCTCTATGAGATATGCATCTTAGGTTGAGAAGCCTCTTCAAAGAACAATTGATTATGAATATCATGCATCTCCCTTTAAGCTCTTGAGCAGCTCTCTTAAGCACATCTGTTAGTCAATGTAGAGAGCTGGGAACTTCCAGAGGGCCATTCAGTTATTAGACGGATCAAGTTACCCTCAATTTTAAGAGGATGATAGCCCCTTGGTAAATGAAGTGTTTTAATTTGTCCTGCAAAAACTTAAGAATTATTTCTGTAGGAACATAAATAATAATTGTTACATGGATCACAATGGTTTTCAGCTGTGATCTTACAGACCCCCAGGCATCCCTCCTTAGGGATCAGTGAAAGGTAATTAACAATAACAACTCACTGGTAAAAATTTTGGTTTTGTTACCTAGGCATCCATGCATTCATCATAAAATTATTGGGGAATATAAACAGAAAAAAATAATTGAAAACACAGAGAGCTGCTTCATCACAGCCAAATTATATTAGCAGTTGAATAAACATGCCAAATTATGATACAATCAAAGATATTCCTTAAGTAGCTCAAAATCATAAGGGTTTTTGTTGACACATCTAGAGACAATAGTCATCTTACACCACTTCCTCCTGGGAGCTCTATTTCCCATGTTACTGCATTTCCACAGGGCTCACTGAAGCTGCATTTCTCCTAAAACCAATCATCCTGGAATGGGTCAGTTCTTCCAGTCTTATATTTATGAGTGAGAAATGCGATGTTTGAAGTGAGGTGCTGCAGTTATCCATGTGCCTGTCTGTAGCATCTGGCTGCCCAGTAGGTAATGAGTGAGACCTCTCAAGAGTCCAATTCTTTGAGCTCATTCTGTTCACACTGATGGCAGAGAATACCAGCATAAAGCCATGTAAAAAGACATAGGCAGTTCAACTTGGAAGACCACAGCCAGTGAAAGCAACAGGAACATTTACATGGATGTTCCAAGAGGTTTTGTGTTGAGAGCATACTGTAAGAGGRGATCACTGATTCGCCTTTATTTATTGCCCAGCAGCATTTGGAGATTATTTCCCTTTCTCCTACTTGTATGCATTCAGGTCTGTGCATAATTACCCTGCCTGAGGTTCTCTTGACTAACCAAGAGGGACAATTGACATTAGCAACTTTATAGAGAGCTGTGTAGGTAGAACGATGCAGGCAGTGGAATAAGAGGAGATCACACAAAAGGATTTTGTTCAGAAAATGAAAATATAAAAAGGAAAATAAACCACTACCCCAATAGGCAGTTTAACCTGAAGTGAAAACTGTGCTTATGCAACATTTGGGTGTTTAAACTTTTCAACAAAAATACAGCTAGTTTTACTCAGAAGCAAACACTAGAATTGTTAATTTACAGCTGCCTAGATTTTTGTTCCAAACACAGACCAAAAAACCCCAAGCCTTTGTAGTGAATTTATTCATTCATGCTGAATTTTGCCAGGGCAGGCCCACAGACTTTTTTTCTAGGTGCTCAGGGGGATGTTGTGCCCAGACCTAGTATCTGGAGTGTTTGAGTATGCCAAGTGCTAAGTTTGAAAAGGTCTGTGAGTTTTCTTTTCCTCTTTTTTTATCTTCAGGAGCATGAAAATATTTCTGATGTGATTGTCATTGTCATAGGAGGTCAAATGTCTAGTAACTGGAAAATGGGAAATGTTTGATATGGTAGTCTGAGTCAGACTTTGCGTATGCTTTGTAAATGGCTGTTTAATTGTACAGAAATAAATAGAGACTTCAAATTCATATCTTCTCTTATTAGCACATGGAAATTCCATTCAAATTATGTAAAAAGACCATACTGCCTTGTCCATAAAATGCTCTTGAGGTATGGTAATCTGATCATAACCGAACACCATGGAGTAGTCTTGTTATTTTTTATAAAATCTTATTAGTTATGTGAGCAAAAGTGTGTGGAAAAAAGATGAAAGATGAGATTGCTCATTTGGAACAGCTTCTCTTCAGGTTATTTATCTTTTCCCTTAAACGTTGATCAGCTACTGCGTTCCGCAGTGAAATCATGTCTGAGAGTAAATCTGCATTATCTGTGAGCAGTGTGACTTGATGGAGGTAAGGAGAGTGATGCAAACCTTTGAATTTTCTTAAAATAGAGAGTGACAGAGAGATTTGTCAGTTTGGTAGTGACTTTTTTCACCTTTCCTTTTGCCATGTGAATTTTGCCATCAAATAGGTTTGAATTTTGAGCAAGTTGTTAATCTTGTGCAAGTTGTTAATCTGTTGAGGGGTGTGTGTGTGGGGAGGTGTGTGTGTGTTTGTGTGTGTGTGTGCATGCATTGGAGAGTTTAAGTGCGTGTGGTCTGTTTTTAAAAGGAGCTAAAGACCTGAAACCTCTTCATGTGTATCAGGCTAAGATCAGGGCTCACTCTGGTGAGCTTTTATGAAAAGCTGGACATAAAAGTAAGGAGTCAAACTCGGGTCTCAGCTGGTATGAAATCATGCTCTGTAGATTGATTCTGCAGAAATAGACCCAGGAAAACCTTCAGGAGGCACATACTTCYCTCTAGGGTAGCCCCTTAATAACCTATTAGATTTTCATGAAAGTGATTTCTGTAAGCTATTAAATCAGCGAACTGTTCTTGGCCAATATCCCTTTCCAGTTCTCAGAGGCCTCTCTTTGAGCATCAATATGTAATGCTAGAATAAAAAGGGAGCAGTAAAGTCAGAGTTCATGTTGCTCACTTCTCTCTCCCTATATTTAAAGATTGTAGAATGGGATCTCTTTGAAGTAATTTTTTATTCCCCCAGAAATTTTCTGAAATCTCCCTACTTGTGAGATGATCCTCTAGTTCTCTATCCCACAAAAATGTTTGGATGGCTGTGCTGCTACACTGAAGCGCTGTCAGGAAAAAAAAAATTCTTCCACTTCTTTATCCTTACCCAAGTAAGGAGTTCAACATTCGGGTTCAAGTCTAAAACAGGACTGCTGATCTTCATCATTTATGGCAGCAATTGCAAGCTTTCAGGTGACATCAGGAGTATGCTAATATTTTGAATGATGAACCCACCTGTTGATTTCTCATGCAAGGCTTCCTGTTCTTGAGCAAATCCTGCTGTGGTTTGGGACCTACGGTGTCTCCTCTGAAACCTCTGTGTATGTGTATGTAGGTATGAACAAAGTCAATGGTCATCTTAAATGATGAGATTTTTCCTTCCTCTTCTGAATTGGTTTCACCTAAAGGGAAGGCTCACTGTAGACTGAACAGCTAATGTGTGTATTTCAATCAAGTGAGGCATTTCCATCAGCAGTTCCARGATTCACTGAATCAAGGTCAGTGTCAGTGCTAATTAACATTAAGCATTCTGAGCACTAAATCTTTCCACCTGTAGAGAAGTTCTGCATGAATCATGTTTCAACATTAGAAATCTTTAGAAGTGAATTACGATAGTGGCATTCTTTAGTGGAGGGAGGGTGCATCAGGGATATGTCATAAATAACCAGAGATGGTTTCATGGTTCAGACCCTGAATTTTGGCAGAAGTGATTACCGATCTGTGCTCAGCCCTTGTCACAGGTTCGGTTCTGTATGAGCATCATATCTTAGTTTTCTAGCAATAAAATAGTAATTGGCAATTTCGTGCTGGAAGGATTATCAGGCACCTGGGAACAGRCTGCCCAGGGAAGTGGTTTAGTCACCATCCCTGAAGGTATTCAATAGTGTTAATGTGACACTGAGGGACACTGCTTTGGGATGGACTTGGCAGTATTAGGTTAAGGGTTGGACTCTATTGTCTTGAGGGACTTTTCCGGCCTAAATGATTCTGTGATTCTATGATGTATTTTTAGGGGGAGTGTCTTGAATTATGTGATCATAAGTAGTTATCAAAACTTATATAAGTATTTATAGCTAGTTTAAGAAACCAGGGAAACAAAACTGAATGAGGGAATTAATGAAGAAAKGCAGCATTAGTTCTACATTTACACTGTGGAGTTTTATCTCCCAACACATTCAGCACAATCTTTTAAAATAGTAAATTGTCTTCAGAAAATAATTGCTCRATCATTATTATTCAACGTTATTCAGTTAAATTCATATTGGTTCTCCTTTGGTGCTTTCACACTTAGTTTTCATTTTAGGCCATAGGAACCATGAATTTATTCTACCTGGTAAAATAAGCACATAAGAAAAAAAAATAACACTTACACTCACATATTTACTTAATTTATTACCTATAAATGCTTCTGTTTGTTCCTTCACAGAATTTTGAAAACAGAAATTTTATTTTAACTTCAAGGATAATGAACAATTTTGCGCCTTGAGATAGTACATACATAACGTTAAAGTTTTGAAATTCATTTTTGGAGGGAAGGGTTAAAGCTTTTGTCTTGAAGTCTTTGAAGGGTGACATGGATCATAACGCAGAACACAACTGAGCAAAGATCTGATTATATATGTTTTGAAGTGACCTGTAGAAGATATAGATGGGTTTTGATGCTTTGGGTTTTTTTGGGTAGGGTTTTTTGGKKTTTTTTTTGCTTATATTGGAATATTAAGCTTTCACATGTTCAATCCTGTGTAATTGACATAGCTCATGTTTGTGAGGCACCAAAGCTGCATGTCCAGTCCTGAACTGTCAGTCAAGTTGTTAAGTGTGTGTCCTGTTGACTGCTTCTGTCAGAAGAAAGGTGGTAATGAAAATCATGAATTTTTTTTCACTAAGCAACGTTTCAATATGTTCGAAAATAACATTTTTTCTGCACATATACTTCTGATTTTTAACATCCAAGAAGAGTCTAATTTGACTGAATGTAAATATAAGTTGTATTTTCTCTTCCCCAACTAACCCTTCTGCAATTCTRCATCAAGCGCTTTCTCTCCCATCTTCTGTACTACTGTGACTGTTCTTATTTGCTTAAGAATAGTGGCTGTCTCCTTGTATGTCCAACTAGGTATTATTCTGTCCTGAATTTATGTCCATTCTCTGTTCAAAGGAGAAATAGTTGTTCTTCATATCTACATTTCCCAAATCTTTAGGCTGTGTAATAGTTGCAGAGTACATTAGGACACCACTTTGGCTATGAATAATTCATGCCAGCCTGCTTTCTTTCTGTTTACATTTGACTCAGTAGAAAAATTCAGTAATAGGGATGCTAAGACTAGATTTTACTGACAGTTCAAGAAGAGCTATTAGATATGGCTTTTAGGGTACTGAAGAACATTTATTTAACTTCTGGTCAGGTAACAAACCTGAGGTTTCCCAACCTGTGTCCCTACTGTACAACTCTTGTGCTACCAGATATCATTCCAGTGACGCCAAAGAAGTTTTGCACTGTACAGCAGGTTAATATAACAGGACATCAGGTCCAACTAAGTATGATATTTGAGATAAAGTGTAAAGACCTAGTGTCTTTATCTTAAAAGATTTTCAWGAATTATTTTGATGTGTAATGCTGCTTTTATTGTTTTATTGGATGTAGTGACAGTATCAGTTACCTAGGGTGGGTTTGTTGGTTAAGAATCAGCTTTTGCTAGTTATGATCCAAGTACTATGAAGCAATACTTTAGGTTGAATGATTCATCCTGGAAATAGTATTTTAGGTGAACCAGAGTGAACAGTGAACAGTGTGATGATGAATGTGCTGATTCACTAACCTTGTTCATGTGGCTAGCTAATAATTGTGTAGGTCTGCATTGACTCCCCTGAAAAATGCAGCCAGAGAGGGTTACTGTTTTCATCATTTTGGTTTGATTTTCTTCTTCCTTTCTTTCACCTTCTTGTGAGAAATACTGAAAATTATCTACTGAAGCTAAGACTTTTAAGAGAAAGTTGGTGTCCTGTTTGTCAGGAGTAGAAAAGTTAACTATTAAATAGTTGTTTGAAGCTCTGACACAAGCTTTATCAAACTCATTTTTCCTGCCTGCTGTGCTYAAGTTATTACTGATGTCCTGTGCTTTAAATGACAGAAAGCGTGGCACCTTCTTGAAGGAAGCCTCTGTGAGATGTATTATTGGATAGAGTTGTTGACTGATTTAGGAGTTTCAATACGATCCTTTTTCTGAAACCTTAGCAATCTGCTGAAATGAATGACTGAGTGTTAACCATCGCCCCCCTTTAATCCTTCATCTCCTATCTCTTTGCTTGCTGATGCTTTTTATACTAATTTGGAGTACTTCTTTTTCTGCCATTCTGGGAAACTCTTARCTCATCAATGACACTTTTGAAATTCAGGAGCATTGCAGTGCAGTGTAGTAAATAACAACACCTTCCCATCTCAAGGATTTAGTACCTTTACTGTAACCACTAGCAACGTAATTTGCTAGGTGTACAGCATAATATGAAATCTGTCTTTTGATTTGTCCAGAAATTAACATTGTCAGCTGGATTGATTAGGAGCATGCTGCAGTCCTTGATGTCACACRAGAGAGTGTCTTTGGAGATCTGAAAAGTACCTTGGGGGAGAGAGGAGAAAAATATTGAATTCTTTTTCTTCTTTTTTTTTTTTTCCTGCTCTARCTCTAAATGTTCAGTGTACTTGAATGAAGTATGTTGTGGTTTTCTATGTCTTTCCTATTTGTAGAACATGGAATTACAGGTTGAGTACAATCTAAGCTATGGCTGGAACATTGCAGGAGCCATGTTTTCATTGAGTGGTTGRACTAAGTCAGGCCCATCAGTCAGTGCATTTGGGTAATGAAGGCAAGAAGTGAGTTTTGATTTTGCAGCACTCACCATTTCACCAGGAGCGGAGAGAAAGGCTCTCCTCTGTAGCACAGTCACCCTTGCCCTGGTGAAGGCAGCACATCCCAACACTTGTTTCACCAAGAGCTCCTCTCTCCCATAGTTTTCCCTGAAGCTGAAGCCTTGCCCATGGCTCCTTTTGTTTAGGTGTGCTCTCCCTCCTGCCTCTCCAGCTGCCTGCTTGCAGCCACAGCAGGACACTAACTCAATACTGGCTTCTAAGCTGATAAACCATGCAGCTTATTACCTCCTGTTCTGTTTCATGTGGCACTTGTTGGCAGCCTGGCTGCCCAGAGACGTGTCTGGAGGATGTATGATTCACAGGTATCACACAGAGCAGGAAGATCTTTCCCATTTCCATAATGGCTTTTTGCTTTTCTTTTTGAAAACAATACTGCTGATGTGTTCCATGAAAAAACTTCTGAATAAACACTTTTCCTTGATCAGTGTTCTTTTCTTACCACCTTGTTTTTTAATATATATRGATGATATACCTCCCTTCTCCCACAAAAAAATCCAAAAGTTAGGCAAATAYATTTTCAGTTTACTTTTTGTCACCATCATTTGTATGGTTATGTGTAACAGAAGTTTTTTGATGGAATGTGGAGACTTGTTACTGGCTAACTAATTTTGAATAGGAAAAAGTTCTGTGGGAGAACCAGTACAAAAGTTGGCATATGCAGTGATTCCCTGTTGTTAAAATACTTTGGAATGTAGTAGTAATGGAACGGGAAGTGGATAAATATTTTCAATTTAAGGCCTCAGATGTTTGAAGTCAACTTCATTGTGACTGGCAGAAAATGGGACATATTCACAGTACCACAATGAAAATTTCCCTTCTTACTGCGGCAAAGAGAAAATGAAAAAATTAGGGAGGTAGGATAAACAGGAAATTTCACTGGGGCATTAGGCACCAAGAATAGCGAGGTACTATTTTGAAGAAAAATGTTGCAAATGCTGTGGCAACTGGCATTATCTTTGAATCAGTATTCATGAAGTTTATAATTAATTAGAATGTGTTGTTACTCTTGCAGCTGAATTTTAACTCTACAGCATTTTAGCACACTCTTTTTTCTTTGACCTAAATCCGTCTAATTTTTTGTCTTTGTTAAAAGCACAGAACAAAAACACTATTGTGTCTTGGGCTGTGCTCAAGCAGATGAAGTAAGTTTGCATTGCTAAGCAAAGCCATATACATTTTAGTCATCCCATAAATGTTTGAGCTTGACACAATTAAGTGAGATGAGTGTCCGCATGATGGAAATGTTAACTGTTTTTGCTTAAACCTGTTTGTAAAACAGACAGTCCAATAGGGGAACAAAAGAGAGGGACAAATCTGAAAATGTRATCAGGCATAATGACACTTAAGTTTAGAGAGGAGAAAAGCATTTCATTTGTAGATGTAAATTAAATATCATTACCATTCAGTGTTTTCAGGAGAGTTCTTCATTTGCATTGGTTAACATTAGCATTTCTTAAGGATGATAATATATATATATATGAAAGCTTTTTTTTTTAAACTGAGAGATGATTCAGAAGAGCATGGCTACATTCTTGCAGATATAATACAATCCACACTTCCCAGTCCTGTGATTTAGATTTCTATTCTAACCAGAAGAAAATGGAATACATTTAAAAATGCTGTGAAAAATAACAAAACATCCTATGTGCTAACACATTCAAGACAATTGCTCATGATGTTATTAGATTCCATTTTTGTTATCTGAAAGTTAGTTCTATTTACTCTCTTAAAAGTACTTGATTTTTGTTAAAAACATGCTGGGTTGGTTTTTTTTGCTTTTTGGGTTTTTTTGCCATGAAAGCAGAGATCTATGATCTATTGATAGGTTAGGATCACTGGCTGCCTTACAAGCTTTCATCCAGGCATGTCTTGCTGGTGCCCCATGGCCCTGAGTGAAAGAAATTGTCCTTGTGGCCCAGTGGGTATCTGTCACCATGTGCTCACAAGGCTGGTCCTCTAAATGAGCCGTAAGCCTAAAGGCCGTGTAACGCCAAACCGGGAGAAGAYGCTGCTGCCTGCTAAGAAATGGGGCAGCCACCAACTTTTTTTTAGTATGGCTGATGAGCTGGGACTCTAGGAGACAGGCTGATGTAAAGGTCTGAATATTTCTCGTCAGGAGTGTGAACCAAACAGGAGGAACAGAACCAAATAAAAGGAATTCTGAAGGCTTTGTAACGGAGCAGATCATGCAAACTACAGTGCCTATTGCCATCTCTATTGAAGAACCTCCAGTATCCTAACACTTCTATAGACCTCTGGTTCACATCTTTTGCCAAGATGCAACACTTACATCCTTCTGTAAATAAAAAAAAAATTATCAGTACGTTTTAATTTTTTTTAATAAGATCTTTTTTTTTTTTTCCTATCTTCAAAGCTTCTAAATATACCTGCACTTTTTCATGAAAGGTTTTTCTACACTGGATCTACAATTCACTGTCAAATRTACATCTAACAACTACCTATAGAATTTTTCTGAGTATCATAGCCACTAGGCAGCTTGCTTCTGGGTTTTGTTCAGTTACTGCTGTCCTACGGATAAACCTACGGACAAATAAAACATCCCTGAAATGCGATGAACATCTGAAGGGAGAATTGTGCATAAGAACAATTGCATATGCAGGATCTCATGGCAAAGAAAAGACGTGTGACAAGTTAGAAATCCTGCTCTTGGTGTCTTTCCTTTTCCCATCTGGATCACTTTCTGTGGATTGAGATACAGAGGTAGAGAGTTTTTTTTATTCCAGGAAAAGTATTTTCCAGGCAGATGTCAGGAAGATGTAACTCAGACTGAACTTTTTGGTATCTTGGTTGTATGCACAAAGAGCCGGTGTTCCTATACCGAAGTGATATCCGTAAGTGGATTATTTCTGAAGGTAGGCAAAAAGAAAGGAAGGTCTGCTCACYCTATTTCAGGATTGTTTTATCACATCTTTATTCCACAGTGAGGAATGCATTTATACTCATATGGTTTTAAACTGGTGACCCAGATAAAAAGAGGTATGTATCATCTTACCGTACCTAAGCYACCCAGTCTCCTTCTCATAGCTTTTGTTATTTTCTTGGACACATGCCACCTTCCTCCATGAAATTTCCTGGTTTTAGATGTTTTAGAAGCTGTTGTTTTTTGGATGGCTGGGATTCAGGGGTGTGGATGATCAAGTAGCCTAATTTTAAATGTTGGCAGTGGTATTTCAAGTGTAATTGTATATTTATCACGAATGCATGTTATTATGCTCTATATTTTGTCCTTTTTTAAACTTTGAATTCTCTGATGATTTTGTCATCTGGCAATTTATTTTTTTTTTGCCAATCCCTGGAGTTTTTCTGGAGTTAGCCAAGCACAGTCACTGTTGACATCATCTTGTGTTAGTGATAGTCCTTGCTATGAGTGGAAGGTTAAACTAGATGACCTCCAGGGTTTTTTTCCAACCGTTATTTCTATGATTCATCATGTATTAGTCATTAATTTTCTGTGTATCAAAGGTGTCCTTAGCTTTCTATGCTTCTTGTGACTTCTTAAYGAGTTTGTGATGGGGCGGGAAGTCATTTCCTGTGGTTCCACAGCAGGTTGAGATCCCAAGAGACACAAACTCTTGTTAGTGGCAGGGAATGCCACATTCAGATGGCATGTGCTGTTAGTAAAAATCTGAGTTCTTCTGTAGTTGCTACTCTGATCTTTCCCTCGTGGAAGAATCATTGCATGCTTGCAGTGATGGRCGAGACCTCAGAAACTGCGTGTTCYGATTTATTTTAGTGGTTGTGTGAAAAGCTTGGCATTTTGTGCACAGATCTGTGAGGGCAGAGTTTGAGCAGATGGATAAATAGCAAAGAAGGATAGAAATTACCTAGCTGGAAAGCAGGATGTAGCAGTGGACAGTACACGGGGAACTTAATTCACTGGGTTTTCTCCTGTACTATGCCAGCCACAATGTTGACAAAGCAGTTATTTAACTGCAGGAGTTATTTAAGACCTAGACCCTTGATATTTGCTTAAACACACATTTTCAGGACTGTAAGTGTGCTCAATGTATTGCTGTATTTGTTGGGCCAAGATGTGGTATCACACTGAAAGCTCCAGCAGACCCTGTATCCATGCACTTTCATATGGCAAGAGACAAATAGATTGGTGGTGGGGAATAGAAAAGTGAGAATCAGTTGGGGAATGACAGAGACTGTATAATGAGCTGAAGATAAAAAATGAATAAAATTTAAATGCATATCTTGGCTAAGTGAGAGACAGATGGAAGAAATCTACAAATTTTGGGGGTGTGAAAGCTCTCCTGGAAAATTCAGCTCTGTTGAAATCAAAATACTTTACGAAGCAGGTCAACTGCAGTAGACTTTTGCTTCAAAAAAATAAAAAAAAGACTGTCAGACAGAACACATTTTAATATTTTGGAATACATCTTTTTTAATTCTTAGTTTTGAAGTGATCCTTTCAATTCATTTTCTTATCTATTTTGATTTATTTAGAAATAAGTKCGAACAATAAACAAATAATCAAAGGAGACATGGAATTTTCCTTCCAAGATTATTTGAAGTGTTTCAGTTTTGATGTAATTTGGAGCAAAGCCAGAGTATAAAATCCTTTAGAAATTGCTATCATCCATTCAKTTCCCAGGGGGCCTGAGAGGGACTCTGTTCTGTATCGCACTTCAGCTAGTATCTCTTGAGATGCAGAAGCACCAGTAATTGYCAATAGCTGTACTACAGCTCATTTGCTTTGCACTCTGGATTGCAAGGGATAGAATGTGCAAGTGGTTTCAACATCCCGCTATGCCTGATGTCCAGCTGTAGTGGTACCACTTCTCCYGTCACGTGGCACTGAAAAGTGTTTGTGCCTTGTTTTTTTCCCCACATGCTACACCTAATCTCTTTCAGGATCAAAACAATTGTAAGRGAAGATTTTCCTATTAACACACTCTGGGGACTATATAAGAGATTTAACAGAGCTTTTCTTTCTCTGCCTTCCTTTTTCCACAAAATCGGGTATGAGGTGACTGAGATAAGTGCTGACTGGTATGTCTTGCAAGAAACAGCTCGCTTCTGCCATTGGCTATTAACCAATTGCTGTCTGCCGTTGAGAGAATCTTCCTGTGTTTGTACATGGAGGGTTCTCTGATACAATCTGGTGTTTGAGCGTTTAAGGTGTCGTTTAGTGCTGAAGAAGTTATTGTTCTTGTGGGAATTCACAGAAAATGTGTCTTGGAAAAGTGTTTGCTATCACTGCCTACTTAACAGTCTATTATAAATGTTTTGCATTACAGTAAGGTGGTTGGGGGTTTTTTTGAGAGACTAATTTTCTTGTCTTTCATTATGTCTTGTAGGTAGGATATTTAAAGAAACACATAGCTAGGACCTCATTTAGAAGTCAAACAATTGAATGAGCTTCTCAATTGAGCATGAAAACTGGAGAAAAAAAAACACTTTTCATTTTCATCCTGGTTCTGGTCCTGCAAAGCAGCCGTTGGATTTGTGTGGTAAGAGAAATTTACCACGATCCATTCAGCACTTTTCTGTGCACTTTGATGCAGTGCTGTCATTACTGTGAAATCCATGTTCAGGGGCTTTTTTCCTTTCAGGCATGCACATTGCTCCCACTGTGGATAATTGGTTATGTATGGGTAGCATGGGAAGAAGACTTTTCTTAAGTGCCTGTAAAGATGCTGCTTCACAGAACTGCAGTAAATAGCTACTTTAGCAGTGGTTTTAAAAACTAATTTATTATTTTGTCCTTTTTAGACATGCCAACCTTTAAACTAGCAAATACAGATTGCTGTATGGTTTAAGGACATCATATGGCATTTTGAAGTGTTACTCAAGACCTTTGTGTGCGTTCAAGATCAGTGGCCAATTTACTTTGTGGAATGGAGGAGCTAGGTGCTCCACCCAGCTATCTTTTCAGCAGATTCCTTACTAGAAAGGAAAGTAAATTTCAAAATTTCTGTCCCTGTTAAAACTTTAGTTCTTCTGTTTCATTCTCTGTGCAACCAACTTTGGTCTGCACAATAGATAATGCCACTCTCGTTTTCATGACACTGGGGGAGGATGGTCAGAAAGTCTGTGGATTTCTTGTACTGTGTGAAATGGAGACTGATGAGTCTATTACAAATGCCTTTTTAAGATAGGAAAAACTTGTATGTTTGTGCTTTGTACCACTTTAACTGGGATTCACTGTATTTCAATTAAAAGGTTTTTATCGTAAACCATAAAGAGAATATTCTATGGTAGTAGTAGGGTTAAATACTTTGAAATTATAAAGTGCTTTTGAAATTTGAATAAATTACTTGAGGGTGGAGAAGCAAAAGAAAGATTTAGCATTTCTATATTTATTCTGGGAAGGTACTTAAGGGCTATTGTGTCTTTAATGGATAATTAGCATATATAACATGGAAATTTGCAAAAGTTACAGGCCGCATTGCAAAGTCACCATTAGAGCTATCACTGTAAATAGCACAAAAACTGGAGCTTCTTCAAAATAAGACACTAAAAAGTTCAAGTTTTTGGTTTTGTTCTTTTGGTTTGGTTTGGTTTGGTTTGGTTTGGTTTGGTTTGGTTTGTTAATGGAAAGGACCAAGCTGGATATGAAATAAAAAGCATTATGTACAAAAAGCATCTAATAGCTTTACATAATATCTCTTGAGTGAATGGCTTAGGTGCATTTTGGTGTCAAACTTCATCTCTTTGTGAGTGACAAAGAGATTTTCTAATGGTAGATGAAAAGGAGTAGCCAGAAATCTATGCCGATCTAATGACAAAGCAGGTTATGAACTTGCTTCATTTAGGACTGAGATCAGTGTAATACCAAGATGAGGGCCATTAAGGTTTATTAAATTTGTCTAACAATATCAGCAATACTTAGTTTAAAAAATACATGTATTATTTATGAAATGTGTACAATCTGGAGCTAGTTTGCTTTCCGATCGCTCCTGTGAAAAGTAGTCCTTTATGATGATTTCATAAAACCATTAAATGGCTAGACCAAATGTATTATTAAAGTGCTTAAGGATATATTTCATATAGCAGCAGGAAGCAATGTGTGTTCCTGTTGTGATGCTTTTCCATTCATGTGAGAAAATGTTCTTTTTTAGCATGTAAATACTGAATTTGTAAAATATATGTAGAAAGGCTTTAAGATCCTAGGAGCTCCAGTTCAATGCTTAGTTTGTAGAAATGTCTAAAGGAGGTGCAGACGAGCCCCTTTGAGAACAGATAAGCAGAACAATTGTGGTTCATCAAGCATGGTCGTGGAGGAGGCTCTTCAAAGGGATGGAGACATGTGCCTCAGCCTCCCTCTGACCCGTAGGGTGTCTATCAGAATTTGGCTGTCCTGAGGTGGTCATCTGAGGTGACGAGGACTGTTTCTTGTCCATGCTGGGGTGGCCCACTGCTAGCTGCTTGACTGCAGACCTCGGAGCTGTCTATGCCGGTCTCTCAGGGCACAAGGTCTAGGACTTCTGGGTAACACACAAAAGTCCTAGTCCTTGGTCTTCTAGTACTACTTGGTCCTGATCTAAAATCTCTTCACAGAGCAGACCTTGTAACTCAAGAGTCTGAGTAACAGAGTTACTGAGTACAGACTCAGAGTAACATGGTTTGTGAATGATTGTAGCTTTTTCTCAGGGGGTATTTTGGTAACTCCATCAAACGCGAGCCTCAGGTAGGCAGAGGTCACATTTTTTTTTGTCTGCAAATGTTCTGCAGATGTGTCACTCCTGACTGCTYGTGATGGCTGGTCTTCAGAGCACAGTGCCATGTTCATTCAGGTATAGTCTTGTAAACAACCACAATCAAAAACACATCTACACTTCAAGGTACAATGTGAAGATAGACATAAATACTTAATTTAGATCTTCTCAAAAATTTAAAAAAGCAATTAGTTCATGGCATTTTGACCTTCCAGGAGACATAAAAAAAAATGTATTCTCTTAGTAATTTAGGGTTTTCCTTCTTGAACCTGTATCTTCTGTATCTTGTGCTGATCTTTTCCATGAGTCACTTAATCGCTGCCTCACAGGAGCCTTTGTGGAGTAGGTCGAAGCTGTGCAGCAGTCCTGAAGCCCATGGATAAGCAGAGGGAGCATGCTGAGAGGTTATAATAATAGAGATACCAACTGCTCTGTTAAAAACCTTGGCTTGCCCCSGAGTCTGTCAAAAATTTCTGCAGTATCTTGCCTCTTTTCAGTACCCCTAGACAAGCCAGAGCCATTGCGCTCAGTAAGCAGAATTCCTTTTCAAAGCCTTGCTAGACTTTCGCTTCTATTTTTGTGCTAGAGAAGCCCTAAAAGGAGTGCTCAGAATTCATTGATTCTATTTTTTTCCTGCAAAACATGTGGAGAGATTTTAGTACATTTCAATATCTTTATTTAGTTAATCATACGGACAGAAACCCACATTTCTGTCAGGGGTATTTCCAGCTCAGTGGTCCATCTTGGAGAGTAGGAAAGTATAAAAACAGATTTATTGGAATCTGTATGAGTGACACAAGTATCTAGTCCCAGGGAATATATCTCATAATGTCATCTTTATTGCAGTTTGTGAGCATCACACATACTTCAGGCCTCATACATTGTGAAGACAGAGCCACAGGGGGCGTAGTGGGGGGAGAGGGTTTAAATAGCTTGTGCTACTTTTAAAAATTTGAACATCACGATAATAGTAATATAGCTTGCTGATTTTTTAATGTGTTCAAATATAGTAATTTTTGCTTACGTTCAGCCATGTCCATGAATCAATGCTAATTTGTTAATGGTTTGAAAGGGCTACAGTTTTCAGAAATAAAAATGGATTTTTAGTAGGCTGAAGAGTCAGCATTCTTTATGGAAAGAGTAACCCTTTTTTTTTTTTTTTTAGATAAAATTAATAATGACAATACTGATTTAATTGCAGGAGGAACTTGCCATCCCTTGGATATGATGGAATTCAGTTCCTATTTCACTTGCTTCTTGGTGATTATGGAGCGAAGAAAACCCTAGACATATTGAGTTCTACGTTTTCCAGAAGGGCTTAAAGCAGTAGTGAGTCAGATCAATTTTGTTGATAGTTGGATGAGACCCATGTGTGTTGTAATTTACAGACCCTTTAGCTTTTAAACTACTAGTTCAGAACAATTTTCTTCTTAAAGGATCAATTCTTTTGTAAATGAGTGTGTTACTGATATAACTTGTTGATCCTAAAATAACTGGACACATAAAATAAGTAAGGAGCTCAAACAACTGATTTCAGCAATAAAATCTTTCAAAAGAAATAAAACATTAAAAAGTTACAATTGTATTAACAAAAAATCATAAAATTAAATCCATTCATTCATTTTGTGATGAAAAACACTCTCTGATGTAACAAAACCACTCACAAAAAATAACAAAAAAATATATGAGAGCGATTGTTTTGCTGTAGTTTTATGAAGAGGCAATTCTTCCTCACAGGATAAGGAGAATTCTTGTCTTTTTACATACAGAACTGTCAGTTTTGGAAGGCATACAAAAGAAAAAGAAGCAGATAAGTAGGCCATGAAGTACATAACATATTCCATTGCACACAGATTCTGGTAAAATACAGTGGTTTACTCTTGACTACAGCTATTCCTCATTTTATTATTATGTTTACTTATTTCAGCTTGCATCATTCACACAGACTACAAAACAGCTGTCTATAAGGAGCTGTTTTGCATAGGCTTGATGAAGAGAGATACASAATGGCCAGATAATATGAGAACACAATAATCCTGATATACCTTTTCATGTGTGTGTGGCCAAGTGTTGTTACTTTTAGTTAGGGTCAGCTAGATTTTTTGTCCTAAATCCTTCTGTTACAGATCATGGAGAATTTGTGGGCATTTTGACAAGAACTATTCAGTTGTTCTGTATTAATGTAGATCATCCCTTCTAGATTTGCAGAACTGTTTTAGACTTTAAAATCCCTTTGTCAGAAGTGCTGTAGGAGCCACGATAAGATGCTTTTCCTGACGTAAATTCCATTTTTCATACCTTACTGTCTTAAAAACAGCAGGAGAAAGAAACATCACTCTCGAGCAAAACAAATTGTCATGCAGCAAGATATATACTAACCTATCACTTTAAAAAATGAGGGATATGACTTTTCTTGCAAACCAAGGGGCAGCATCACTCCTACGTTAATTTTTATCACTCTTTCTGCACATGTTTCTATTGTTGTGGCAGTAAATCTTTGCCTGGGTGATCTGTCATGCTACGGGTTATCTTCTCTAGCTTCTGGGATTTTGAAGCTTATTGTTGTCTCCATCCATGATTCAGGGGGCAGCGGGGCCTGTGCAGGGAACAGAGCTCTTTCACAACCGGCCAGCTGTGGTGAGTCGCCGAGGAGGGCAGTGCACACAATCCTCTCCACCGTCATCATGGGCAGATGAATAGGAGTAATGGTGAATAGGGATTAAACAATCAATTTTTTTCCAGTCCTKTATGGTAGGTTTTTTGTTACTGAAGAATCCTCAGAGAAAGACATTTCCCTGGCTGACATACCCTGTCCTTCATTTCCAGGCAGCTTCACAACCGTTTCCAAGCTGGAGAGCTCCCATAGAGTGTAATCCCTTTGCTCCATTGTTTCTTTGAAAGCAGTGACCCTACATCTGCAGTGCCTAAACAAGCATATGCTTGATTACAAGAAGCGTTTCTAAGTGGGATGATTCCCCCACTGGCCAGCTATTACAGCRATGGGTTTTATGATTTTCATTTCCTGACTTCAGCAGCTAGGTAACATAAATAGCATTTGTGCTTTTTACTTTAAGAGCTTTTTGGAAATCTGAAATTTTGTACTTCCTTTTAAGACTGACTCTTGAATTCTACCTTTTTTAAAACAGGTGTAACTGTTGTTGAAGTTGAATTTTTTGAGGGAAAAAAACCTCTCAGTATGTTCTCTTGTCAATGAAGTTTTTATCTTCCAGATTGTCTAGTCTTTAAGGTTCCTGTGGATCAGTTTCACATTTCTGTTATTAGTTCTGATGGAAAAATCCCAACAAAATTATGTAATATTTTAAAAGTTTTTTTCTTTCTTTTTGTAAATGTTGAGATTATTTGTGAAGACTTACTAATCAACGTGGTTAGTGTATGCCAGTTACAGAACTGGAGTGGCTAGACCCGTGCAAGATCCATGCAAAGCTACCCAGGATGATGCTTGTTATATTTGCAAGAGGCATCCTGTGATTGCTCTGATGTTGTAAGAAGCAGTTGTTTTCTATTCAAAACATAGTCGTGGCACGGTGCTCATTCATCTTAAAAATATATTTTGATGACTCTGGTTCTAGTCAAAAGTAGAGTACGTGGTAAACATAGATCCAGAGGCAGATCTGCAGATCTGGGGTTCCCTGCAGGATATCATCTTCAGGCTGGATCATTATGGCAGTTCTGTTCCTACAGTGAAAATCTTGATCCTGTCTAAAGGTTTTGGAACTGCTAATCAGACTGGGATGAGGCAGTAAGAGCTGCTCTTGGTTAAACACTGCTGTCCTGCCACTGAAGCTCACAATACACATTTTTCTCCCCAGGAGTATGATTGGATTGTAGGCTTTTTTAGCAAACTACAAAGTGGTCCAAACTTCCTCTCAATGAATTTCTACTAAGATTTTTGTTTCAAACAACAAAAAGAATATAGAACACYAACTAATAAGGCTACATGGTATGACCTTGCCCATGGAGAGCAGCTGACTGTTGCTGTCCAGGAGGTTTTACTTTAACAGTAAGCCTTTGAATATCAGTGATGCTGAGCCTTAGCATAACAGAGCCTCTCCAAAACCTATGAGATCTTTTGTGTACTGAATACTGAAGTAGACTGCTGCAGTAGTAGTGCTGTTTTATATAAATGTTAAAGCTACATATGTTGCTAAATAAAAACTACTCACAGGTTTATAAACATGGCTCTGTAGGAATGTGACAATACTTCTGATGTCTCTGAACACAGCATTTTTTATTTGATGTTTCTTTTCTGTTGACAGATATATCAACTTAAAAGTAGCCATACGGTTCCCAGTTGAATATGATTTGAGAGGGCTGATGCACATTGCTTAGTCTAAAAGTCTAAAATAAGTTACTCTAAAGCTATTTGCTCAGAAGTTGCCAGACTTTACAGGATATACATAAATAACTTTGTGTGAAACTTGAATCCACTGTCAAAGTTAAGCCATATGCCAATTTCAAGATCTCCAGCATAAGAGCATTAGACATATGCACCATTCCTTAATATTTCRGTGGAGCACGTTTGATAGGAGACTGCAGCTCATGCCTCCTGGGGGTTGAGTCAATGGAGTGACTTCTGTTCACCACCAGAGACTTTGGCTCAGGCACCATCTGCTGGATTTTTCCCCATCCTGGCAGTAGACATCTGATTATTTGAAAACAGGATCAGATCTTATACAATATTATTGTGTATTTAGGAGGCCATTGAAATGGGCACAGTAGAAGTGATTGCTTGGATAACAGTCTGAATAAAACAAAGAACCCAACATGTTGCATTAATAATGCAATATTAATAATTAATCATGAAGAAGTAAAGTGATTTCTCAGAAAAAAGTGTTTCCTAAACAGATAAATACTTCAGAAGAATGTAGGACTTGCTTATGAGAAAAAATGCTGGAAAGCTCAAGGAATCTAAGAAAGGCAGATGAAAGAAAAGGCCCTTTTTCCTCCTTTCCCCCATTTATTTTGTTCAGAGGGCCACTATGAATCTTATGTCTCTTGCCACTTGCAGGAATGATCTTACTGTCCAAATGGCTTAAAGAGAGCTTCACTAGGAAAGAAAATAATCAATAGGATGAGATATTAAAAGGGAATTTTTCTCCTTCTTACTTCGGGCAGCACTGTCAACTCTCTATTGAATTTATGATCTACAGGAAATTAAACATTGACAGCATCACCAGCAAAGATAAGCATATATTGCGTAGGGTTAATGACTTGCTGAATTTTCTAAATCAAGCWATGTATACATTAGTACCTCAGATTTTTATCAAGTGACTGTTGGCAAGTAACCATGGATAACAAACGAAAATTCCTTTTATAAATGACAGAGTCGTGCTGTTGCATTTTAAGCTCTGGCTTTCCAAGTATCTGCCTACTGTCTTGGCAAAACTCATTTACATGTGTGCACTATTTTGTTTGAATAACATAATTGTTATGTCATCCACTTTTGCACACACTTATGGAGCCCTAGAAAAGGAATTAGAGATGCTGAAGCAGTTTGCAGTCCAGCAGACTTAGAAACATGTGCCCATGGTAGCCTCCAAATTCATAATTAAGCATCTAAATTAATGGCTCTATTTAAAAAAATGCTGGGTCTCAGGAGTCACTTTATTTGCTTGAGATACACTGATCTTAAAATTAGGCCCCAGCTCATGGKCTCTGCAGCCATAATCAGACATTTTTCTTAACTTTCCAGCTTCCCCAGCGCTGCAGGCTCCTTTGAGCTAGAGGCATAAACAGATTGATTGAGCCCGGGACTTTTTAGTTTGCTTCTGTTTTAAATGACATTGTAGGGGYAGGCCAGTGGCAGGTCGGTATCCTTTTCCTTTCAGTGATATCAAAGACCAGTTGCCTTTCCAGACTTGCCTCGTTGGCATACTGGAGGGAGGCTCCTTGATCACCAGGGCATGATGTCATTTGTGCAAGCTACGCCGCAAGATTGGTGGTGATCAGTGGGAATTGGTTGATAAGGAAAGGCCTGTGTGATACATACACAAATAGAGAGCATTGGTGCTCTGGACATTTAGGTTATCTCTTTGGAAAAAAGAGGGAGAAAAGCTCCACGCAAAATGTTCTGAATCAGCTGGGGAAGCTTGTGCATTTCCACTGGCCATAAGGGGAACCTCATTTGTCAATCTAAACTAGATATCTGAAATTCATGCAGCAATTCTCCAGTGTGGCAGAGTCAGTTACAGTAGATACTGTTAACTTACTGTTTTCTGTATGCTGCCTATGTGATCTATTCATTTTTCACTAAAATTGAAGGAGGCAGTTGCAAATCAGGTTTATATTTTGTTTTAATGAGGAAACAGAGAGGCAGAGAAAAAGCAGTTTTGCTAAACTGCAGAAAGAATCTTCAGAGCAAAGAACATTTCCTTTGGGATGCATAATGATGGTACATACATCTCCTTTAACTTTTCTTCCTTCGAAGGCCACTATTGCGGCCCTGGTCAGACACAGCTGTCCCTTGCTTGTGTGAGCTGAAAAGATTAAAGCCTAGATTGGTTTGGTATGCTTGGTTGCTACTGGTTTTGTTTTGTTTTGTTTTAAACTGTATTACTTGAAGCCTTTGGGGTTGACACAATAGAAAGAGGAATAAAATCCAGGTCAAGTACATAGCACTTCTGATAATCCAGAGCACTGGCACTGGATTATCRGGAGAAAAAAAACCCAAAACATAAACATGGTGTATAAGTAAAATTTCCTTGGAAATTGCACAAGAAAACGAGAATTTTTGTAACAAACTTTTCCCCCTCTTGCTGCTTCATATCTAAGGCATTTTGTGGCTTTATCAGTATTTTACAAACAAAATTGCAAATGTCAAAATGAGGTGGCAGACCAAATATAGTTAATACAGACAAGAAATAGACCTTTCCTTTGTATGCTTCTCTCTCTCCCACCACTGTCATCCTCTCAAATTCCTATCAGTCAAAGCCACAGCCAACAAAATAACTCAGATATAGGATTAAATAGAAGAAACATTCTTCATTCGTGCCTTGAAGGGTGCTGAAGGCTTGTTATGAAAGAAAAATGCCATGACTCTGACACAGGCACAAGCACTGTGGTAGTAACATCTCTTTGTGGCCAAGAGTTAACCACGTTCAAACCATTTTGGTTTATCAGCCAGATGAAAAGCCAAACAAATTCACTTTTCCAAAAGGAACAGTATCAGTCTGACCCCCACAGGTGTAACTATCTGTTAGTGAGCCTTTAAAGTCTCTCTGGTAAATTCAAAGTTGGCATAATTTCAAGATTGCAATTTGTCAACATCACTGACAGTGCACTTTGGGTTTAAGTGAAGAACAGGTGATGAACAAAAATATATGAATCATTTGTCATGTGGCAGATTCAAAGTAGGTGAAAAGCCAATATTTTATCACAGTTGCAGGTTTTGGTGGCAGTTTAGACTTTCCCAGGCTTCAAGAAGAATTGAGCATTTATGGAAACATGACCATCAGAGTAAGAATAGTACTAACAAGAAAAATACTGATAGTAATGCAAGTTCTCYTATTTCACTTTTTGACTATTTTTCCCTTGGGTTTTGGACAGGCTAACTAAGTATTTTCTGTTTAGAGGCCATTCAGGAAACTTCTTAATAAACAAAAGTATATGTTTGTTGGATTAAAAAAAAAAAAATTAGTCACATTTCATATTACATCTTGAATCCATTTAGCAAGACAAAGACTGATGTACCACTCTGATTCCTAAAAGTAAGGGGAGGCAATTTCTAGTYTCACAGGAAAATCCTGAGAATGCAGAGGGAAGCAGAGGGTCATTCATTGAGTTGTGGAAAAGTTGCTGTCTTTTCTGTTCTGTCCCCGTGGTGTCAGGGCTCCTCTTGCTTCTGAGCAGTAGCTGTGGTAGGCTTCCCATTTGCCTGCTGCAATCTTCAGGGAAAGGCTTTCCTTTCAGAACACAAACATCGTTGGAGAGAGTTGTAATTTTTGTATTTTTGGTAGCTGCATGCGACAGGCTAATCACTTGGAAACGGTACATGTTGAATCTTGGATGGCCAAGTTATGAAACACACTAGTTATGAAACTATGTGTGTTTCATAACTTGGTCACACTAGACAGAGAAAATTGCTATATTGTACTTGAATGTATAATTAAAAAAAAAAAAAAAAGGCGTTTCAGAAAGTGTTCAGACAAAGAAGATTTTCCAGATTTTCAGGATTAACTTTTCAGATAGGTGGGTGATCACTGAGYTTTCATGGTCTAGCTCTGTGGAAGATGAACATGTAAATATTTGCTTGTAGGGAAATTTCAAGTTGCAACCAGTCATACTGGAAGGATGTGTTAAGTACCTAGAGAAGCTGGTAGGCCCATAATGAGAATCCAAAAGTACAACAGTCACAGAATTTAGTCCAAGGTATCTAAGTACTGCTAAAAATTCTAGCAAGTACCTACATGCTTCTTTTGGCAGGAATAAATGCTTCTTAAAATCATGCCAGCAACTACAAAGGAATGTCCTAAATGTCTATGAGAGAGAGAGAGAAAATGGCTTGATACTCTAAATTTGCAGAGATTAAMAACAAAGTGAAAGACTGCAATACAGGAGGAAAATGGGATCACCTTAAGGGGTGAAGTAATATCAGTAGAATGGAATGTAACAGTGAGAATTGCAAGGTTATGCATTYAGGGCCTCATAAAAAGCTCTGAATTTTTCCTAAAGAGATATTAGCCTAAATGGCAGGAAAAAGCAATTTTCTATGGAGTGACTTAAAGATCCTGGCTTCTTATACTAGCAAAACAAAGGTTAAGAGCAGACAGTATTATTCTCTGTTATAACACCAAGTAGGTAAACATTTGAGATGAATGAACTAAGGGACTGCATT
Source organism: Amblyornis subalaris (assembly GCA_018881555.1). Classification (NCBI taxonomy): domain Eukaryota; kingdom Metazoa; phylum Chordata; class Aves; order Passeriformes; family Ptilonorhynchidae; genus Amblyornis; species Amblyornis subalaris. Next base: position 30,371,954 of record JACAXG010000001.1, on the reverse strand, counting down.
GGCACAAACAAAAAGTGGGCACAAACAGGAAACAAATGAAAAGGTTGTTAGCTATCAGAGGAATGGGTTTCTGCAAAAGCTTTTCAATCTGTGCAGAAAAAAACCCGGCAAGTTTTAACATGAAGATTATGGTATTTGAAAGGGCTTGCTGTTAGTGGGCAGAACTAATGTCCTAATAGGGGAGAAGTAAAAGGTCTACAGAGTCTGTAATTCTTAAAGACTTTTTAATACTTTATGCACTATACTATAGGCTTTAAAGTGTAATTAATAATACCAGTTCTTAGCAAAATTCTCCTTAAACACTACCCATCTTAATTAAAAAAAAAAAGTGATAGATTTTTCCTTTTCCTGGTGGGGGTGGTTGTTGTGGTTGTTGTTGTTGCTGTTATTATTAGTGTTATTATTGTTATTATTACTATTATCWACATCATCATTATCTTGAAGGCAACATGGATAATCAAAATGTATGAAAAATTTCAGCCAGTGTATTTTTTGAGGAAACTTCTAAGGGGCTAAAACTACACTTTCATAATGTTAGATTTACYACCTTTGCAATTATTAAAGAGAAGTGAGTATTTCTGAATTTGGTGAATGTCTGCATATGTACTCATCACTAGAATCTYTATTTATAGAACTGATCTTGAACTACTGACCTCAAGGTTTATCCTTGCCTGTTGCATGATGATTACCTACSAAGTTTCCAGGAAAATTATGGGTGTAATTCGGGCTTCCATAGTGTGTTCTTCTGTCATGTCCCATCTGTGGCCTATAAGTATCTCAGCACTGACCAATCCAGTCATTGTTTKATTGTTTCTACTGAAGAAGCAATTTGGTGTTGGGCATGCTCAAAGTATCAGTGCTAGGAGCCCTGTTGTGTTTGGTGCAACACAGCAAASTTAGTCTGTTCATCAGCTAAAAGATGTTCTGAGATCCAGCAGATAATTTTATCTGGGTATTGCTGTGTCAGGTCTTGGATCTGCCTTGACTGTTTGCCTTGTAGTTGTTTTTTGATGACAGTTTCTAAATTATCCCTCCCCCCAATAAAATTTTGTGCAGTTTTCTGGGGGTTGACCCATGGTTTTTTCTTTTTTCCTCCATCTTCCTGGATGCCTTGCTATTTATTCTCTTTCACTGATATGTTGGAAGTAAATAAACACTTGTTCAGGAACTATCATAATACAATGGTATTCCATGTTGTATACCCAGYTTTTGACTACTTTCTGAGAAGTAAAAAGACTTTGTTGATATAAGCCAGCTTTCAAGTACCATTGGTAGATAAAAATTGCTTTCTATAGTCCAAGAAGATTACTGCAATTTCACTTAAAGCTATACCTCAGAAGGAGAATGAAATATGTTTCAGTTGTGTTATTGGTAAGATACCGTGGTTCTCAGTCGAACAAGGACTTCAGAAAGAGGACTGAAATTCTGAAATGGTTTGTATGAAAAACCTTGTTGTTTTGATAGTTCCAGCCCCTGCAGGCGTGAACAAATTATGTCAGAGAGGAGATGATTATTTTACATAAAAGTAAAAAAAATATATTAATACAAAATGGAATTCACATACTGGCTTCCTAGTGAAAAATGCTGTCATGATGATAGAGCCACAATCCAAAATCATGAGTAACCAGGAAAATATGAAGAAATAATAATATTTCGCAGTACTAAAAATCATACTATTGTTAGTTTGTRAAAAGATGCATCTAAAGAAAAGACAAAGTGGTCTGTGTATGCATATGAATACTTGCCATTCTTATTTTTCATCACCCGTCATTGTACAATGAAAAAAGGAGTCAGGTTACTTTGCATCAGACTTGGTATCTATTAAGAGAATTTAGGATGTTCAGACTTCAAATTTTGTTCCAAAATTTTTGAAAATTTGAGAAGTCATMGCTACAATAATATCAGGGGGTATGATTAAAATTTTTTTTAATATTATGGGATAGGCGGAGTTCTTTGGGTTTTGTTGGTTTTTGGGGGGGGATTTTCTTCAAAACCATAAAGAGACYCACCTATCCATGCTCTAAGTAGCCCTTTACTCACATAGCTCCATAATAGCCCAGAGTATATTTGCTTTCTGGAATAATCTTAAAAAAAATGTGATTGATGCGGTTAGGAAACACGCTTACTCACTTTGTTATGTTTAGAAGAGATCTGCAGAATTCCTGTGGGGCAGCAGCCTGATGTTGGACTGGGTACAGCCTGTAAGATAATGTCCTAATGTATCACAAACAATAATAGTTAATATTACTCTTTGTCGCATATAGTGGGACAGATTATTTTACTTGCTGAATCATTAGATTATCTTGTAAAAAACCCACCAAGAATAATGACRTGAGTTAAATTCCATGTTCTGAAGTGAAAAAGCATCTTTTATAACAGCGTAAAGGCTGAATACTAAACGCTCTCTTTGTTGTCTGCACTGAAGAGTGTAAGATAAGGGGAAGTGAGGAAATACAACAGGGTCAGGAGAAGCTACTTTTGGAAGTGTCATTCATGGCCATCAACTAGAAAGCCATGATATGAGAGACTTTCTTTTGAGTTCTGTTTCCTACCGGAAAATTTCAAAGGCAAAACATCACCTCAGCCCAGCCAGAAATTGTTTTGGCTCTCATCTTTTTTTTAACCCATCATTGGCATAATGTAAAGAAAAAAATTGATTTTATTTTAATTTWAAAAAATTTGTATAATTAAACTAGATTTAACTGTAATTTTAAATGCTTTTGGTCCATGCCAAACAGCTATATTCCCTGTTATATTCTGATTTTTTCTTCCTCATTCTTACTGGGTTACCATTTTCATGTCTGCAGCTTGTGTAAAGGTACTGAAGGTACTGCATTCTGTTTGTTCTCCCACTTTCCTGTTGACAACACTGGTGTTTAAGTACGCTGAGCTGACATAGTATTGCCATGTTTCATGATTTTTCCTTTGAGACCTATTTTAACTTGGTGTTTCTTTATAAAAAAACCACATTTCTAGCCATGTCTGTTACTGAAAAAAGTTTGACAATCTGATTCCACATATATTTTTTTAAATTACCATAAAATGCCTATTCGATATTATATGYATATTATATTAGGTACCTATTAGGTATTTGGATGTTATTTTTAGGAAGTCAAAAACAACTTTACAGCTCAAAATATTACATTCTTTTCTCCAGCTTTGTGCTACTTTGGAAGCATTATGTAGTGTCAAGGTGAATAATGTGTGAATCACAGTAATAGCATGGCTGTATCTAAAGAGACAAAGGTCCATGGCATTCCTGTCTTATTTTTTGGTTTACTTGTGCTATGTAGTTATAGCAGTAGTCTGGGGTGACATATAGTCCAGGAAAATAACCAGAGGTCTTATCAGAAGTAGAGGATTCRTAGTAATAAATTGCTTTTTTTTTAGTTACTGTTTTCCATAGCAACTCTGTTGAAATAGAACAGAGCTTCTGATGAAAGTGTGGAAGGCTGTGTCTCATTCCCTTCCCCTCTCTGGCAGCAAGGGAAATTAGGACAGGGTATTTTACACTGCTTACATTACACTGCTCTGTGCTTCTGGACTATCGCGTAGAGCGGAAACCTAACCAGGTGGCCAGCACAGTCCTTTGAAGGAGTGTGTCCATCTCCATTAACTGTGGATGACTGTGGACAGCTGAGACAACAGCTGCCCTAAGTTTGGGTGTGTTGCGTACCATGCTCTTCCTTCCTTCCTTCCTTCCTTCCTTCCTTCCTTCCTTCCTTCCTTCCTTCCTTCCTTCCTTTTCCTTCCTTCCTTCCTTCCTTCCTTCCTTCCTTCCTTCCTTCCGTCCTCCCTCCCTCCTTTATTCCTTGCATCATGCCTTACATGCCTTGGAAGTTTGTGCTGATCTAGGTGATGAATTACAGACCTACGTAAGAGATCATCTTTTTTTACTATATCACCTCATCTCTTCGTATGTTACCAGTTCATCCTCCTCAGCACTAATTTGAATGTTCAGGATTTTGGAATCGCTTCAGATCACTGACTTTGTTTTCAAAATAGCAAGCAATCTAGCACGGTACTGTTTCTTTTTATTTAAACCACAGCCACTGTATCTATATTCAACAGTAACCAGAAAGCACCACTTGCAAATGATCTTCTGTCTGGAAGTGAGGCAAGTTGGGCTGGCAGCACATCCTGCACAGCTGGAAGGCCACAGCACAGCTGCTCACAAGCAACTCACTTCCTGAGCCAGTCAGCATCTTCCCATTCTCCTTCAGCACTCCACCTCATTGATTTCAAACTGCCAGTGTCTTTCCAGAAACACCCCATTAGGGGATTTGCTACACTTAGATGGGAAACTCATTGTATTAAATATCTTTGCCATGTCATACCACTGGTTTTTAAGCAGGCTTCTCCATTGATTTCACCGGGGGTCTGCTGTAAACCAAGGGCATGTCTGGCTCTTTAGCAATAAGGTTTGTTCAAATAAGAGCAATCTCTGTGGCAGTCACAGGAATGTTTCCAAACTGAAGGAATAAACATGTTTTCTATTTTAAGCCTGATTTTGAATTGCCATCTTGCCCATCTCGAAATAAAAGTTTCAACAACTCCATATTTCTTATTGCCTGCCTAACACATTCGAGTGTAACTGGGACAAGATAGCATTGAAATGCAAGAGCTTGGGAAAAKAGATGGTATTTTCTTTCTCAGAGCAACTGCAGTGTTTGTGCCAGGAAACAGTTCTGTGCCCCACCCTTAATCTCAGGAGATAGGACTGCAGCTCCAGGTCATGAAGTCCTGCATGCATCATGTAATTTGTGATTTAGCTGAGTCTTTATAGCCCGCTATAAATACACATGTGAACAAAATAGTGCTTTCAAGAGCTGGTATTCAGTGTATGTTCTCTTTCACCACTCTGGCACTCTGCACATACACCAGGTTACCCTGGAGGCACAGAAAACAAAAGTTTGCTTTGGACATTTGTTCCCTGGCCAAATGAGGAACTAAGTGCTTTACTAGAGACACATACTTTCAAAAGCAGTAATCGTAAAGGGATCACGTAGTTTTATGTAGATGATGGCATGAAGTACTTCCAGCAGGATATGTAAGATCCAGTGCAGTTCCTGAGAGAAGGGTACAACATACGGCAGCATACTGATGGAGAAGAAAGCAATCTGTTTGCAGCCTTATCTCAGCCCCAGCTCCTTATCAGGCAATCTTTTATAGACATGCTGATCCTGCAGAGAAAGGCATCATTAGTAGCTGTAATTGCTTCCTGTGCTGGAGTAGACCATTTAAAGAAATACTCCATAGCAAATATAAATATCAGAGCTGCATCTGAAGAAGAATGGTATTAACCCAGAGGCATTCTTTTCCATGACCAGACTGTGATTTTGTGTTTGGATTATGGAAAAATCAGTAATGTTCTAAAACTCATCATTTCATGTGTAGAGCAGTACATATTAATGTAACTATTAAAAAAGACAGAAAGGGTCAAAACGGACTATTTATGGTTTGCATTTGTAATTTTACTGGGAAGTCCTGCTCTGCCTATGCTTGGTTCTGGGTTTTTTTGCTTTTTTATTTTTATTTTACTTTGTTGTTGTTGTTGTGGTCTTCCCTTTGCAGTGACCATGCAAGTCTATTTAAATATTGCTTATTAAAATGAGCAGATATTGAAATTTTCTGTTCAACCAACCTCCTAGCACCATTTTTTCATTTTTTTCCCCAAAATTATGTTTCTTGACTGGGTTAGCAAAAACTTTAAACCAAATTTTCTTAGTTGAGATTTGATTTAAAAATGAGCAGTATCTAAATTGTCTGTTGGATAAACTTCGTCATTCTGTTTTACACAGTTTTTCAGATTCTAATATTTACTCACAGGTATAATTTTAGATAACCACCCAAACACAGTTGTAATTATAATAAGCAAGTACTTCCTAAGGAGTTTCAGAGATAATTTTCCTCATTTCTGTCAGTTAGCAAAATGCTATACATGTGTTACATAACAAACCAGTGTAGCATCTAAGAAGCYTTTAAAATATAAATAAAAGAGCTGTTTATTACTCATTAAATCATACAAGTCCCCACCGTGGGGGTGTTTTCAGATTTTCTGGGCTGCCTTCAACAAGAAGGAAGACTGATATCCTTTGTTTACCTCATTTGGAAGTATCTTCTGTATAAAACAAYCAGATTATGCCTATAATGTAGGTTATGGTTTTTAATGTTTTTAACTAGTTACTTACAGGCCCAAAAAATTAGTTTCTGTTGAGGAGCTTTACCTGTTAGGAAGAGGTTGATCTCTGTGAAGATCTGAGTATATGTCTGTACTATATATTTTAGTGTTGTACAGAGATCCTACCGTGAAATATTTAAATATCTAGCTTGATTAGCCAATGCAGTCTTGTCACAAAAGCAGTGAGCTCAGGGTCATAACTGAATTTTCAGCATATGTGGAGTTTCTGCTGCTTAGTACAAATTCTTCTGATGCTCGAAAAGCACATTTAAAGCAAAAGTGTAGCTGCACCAGATCCTGTTACAGAAGTCAGTGTCACGCTGACACCATTCCCCAAAGGAAGAGCAGCTGACAGCCAGTCAAGGAACCTCTCCAAATACATTGATTTGGGAAGAGAGAGAGTCCTTTCCTGCAGCTCTCTGTGCCCACTGAGTGGYTGAGTGGTCTACTCATAAATTTAATCCTAGTGGTGATGTTTTTAGTGTGATAAATCAAACTTTTGCTTCTTCAACAGGCCATGGAACTGTATCTAGGAAAAAAAAGGCATTTTAAAGTGTGTTATGAAAATCAAGGAACAGAAATATTTATGTTCTGGTCTTGTGAGTCAGAGTTGGATTTTGGCAGGAGGTCTCAGAATATGGTGGGTATGATGGCAGCATAGTAAGTGTGACTTTCAGCTGAGGAAAATTTGACACTGTGTTGGTGGCTGAGAATCAGATGGAAGTGTCAGTTTTCACTTACCTTTTTATCACAAAAGCAATGCAAGGACACATTTCCCAGAGTGTGCCAAACTGCACCCTCATTAGAGGGCGAAAAGAGAAAGATCCAGCAGTAAAATATACTGGGCAGGACAGGACAGGAGTACAGAGAGGTGAGAATATTAATAGAAGCCATAGATTATCATTGCTGGTTTATCTCAGAGTCAGTCCAGTTGTGTCAGTGGAGRTAGCCATGCGCTTCCGTACCCAGGCTGATGGTACAGCTTCAGGTCAGAAAGTCAACACTGTGCTTAACCTGCTGCTCTTTCTGCAGAAACCTTCCTAAAATAAGAGCCTCCCCAAATCTCCAGAATATTGGGAGATAGCAGCTTTGTGTCTGTTAGCCATCAATCAGTACCAATATTCGATGGGTTGACAAGGCCTTGATATTTCTGACATTGTGTCCCATCACACTTATTCTGTGATCTTCTCCAGTCATTGCTTTAAGTTTTGTATTCTTCATGCTTACTTTATAAATAGTGTTTACATTTTATCAGGCCAAACCTCTAAGCTGAAGGCAAATTTCAGTCCAGCCCACTTGCTATCCCCCGATACAAAAGTTTCACATTGCTTCTTTGGTWTGAGCAGATGTGAATCAAAGTCCTGGCTCCAAATTTATAAGTTCAGAAATATTTGAGATCCGGATATTTCATCTGGGGTTTGTTTTTCCATTTTCAGTTTGTGGTTCTTTACATGAGCAGCAAGGGATTTTTCAGGCATCTGTGAGGCTTAGCAGTACAAGCTGGTTCATAGTCCTAGGAGAACAGAAGAACCATGGGGCTTTGTGCCACCATTTTTGTTTCCTAAGGCGCTCCCCTGACCAGGACTAAGACTCCTCTTTGTGCATTCCCATCTCAACCCTTTAAGGGAAATGACCTATCATTTCTTTGCCAGCTGCATTAAGACCTTACTGTCTATCTGTTAGGTGAATGGATTAGCTAAATGGGTGCAATAGAGAGCTCAGCCAACTCCTCAGCTAAAAAGAGGGAGCTCTTCATAACTTGAGTCAGCAGTGTTCCTCTTCACCCCAGCAAGTGTCTCCTAKTTCTATTTCTATCTCTCTATTTCTATCCCCTCTGTTTCAGTATCATGTTTAATGCACTGTTACAAGGAAAGGCATGCCCTTCTTCCTTTTCGTGCCGATAAGTCAATACCTTTAGAAATAGTACAAGATTATTTGTGAGRTTTCAGGGTGATGTGAAACTGTACTCATAAATGCTGTGCCTCCCAATTTCCTATGGTAGAGCAGTAGGATTTCGGTTGATTCAAGGCCCTAATTGTCTGTGGCTGGCACTCAAATATTTTACTGGGATGTGGTGGTAAAATATCAGGCACTTCCAGTCTTGAGTGCTRTTGTAAACAGTAGCTCTTGTGCTCACTGGGAGTACACTGCAAGTGCACTTCTCCTTCCTTATATTTTGAAATCACTTTAAAAATTATCCCGCAAATTCCATGCACTGCAACTCCATTCTGACGGGTCRTAATTTGTGAGAAAATGGGGAAATTAATTTCTTAACCAAGGAGGAGAARAGGAGGAGGCTGAACCATCTTGGTCTTACCAATAATTCCACATTTACTAAACTTGTAAGCTTCATAGTACTCATGTTATTCAGGCAGAGGAATAGATTGATTTAGATATATTAGGATATTAGGATTTAGATATATTAAAAAGTATTGGAGCATCAAGCTTGAACAAGCACTTATAAGACCATGGAATTGTCATGGGGAGGGTTCTGTTAATGCTTCTTCTYGCTTGGCAGCAGCCTCTTTAGGTGTGAGACTATCCTAAGCATTTGTTGTTGAGAGGAGGAATGGAAAGGAGAGATCAGCTGTTGGATCCTGACAATAGCATTGCCTATTAGAACTGAGCTGGATTTAGTATGCTAGCACTAATAGAAGCCATTCCCTTAGTGGGTGATTTTAGGGGTTTTTTGGGGGTAGTCAGTTTTTCTGGGAGTGCRTTATTGAGGGTTGTGCAACATATTGTAACACACAATGGCAAATTGATCTKCTTCAGCAGAAGGTGCATTGAAGTTTAAAATTCTTTGAGAGGAGATGACTGTTCCTTTTCATGATTTTTATTTTCTTATTACTCCCTCTTTTACCTTTTCAGTGCCATTTCCATATGGATTTAATCCTTTTCCATGTCCATTAGCCACTAGTGCTGCATTAATGTGGATTGGCCATATAAGATCCTCCCTGCTGTATGGTCCTAGTTCTCATGGCATGAATAACTAAAGCAACTTGGTTTTCCATGGCTTCTCTCATTCACTCCTAATGTATTTACCCACCCTGCCTGCTTTTTTGAATGAGTTTTACCACTGGCTGTATTAATGCTATCCCTGAATAATGACTGAATTTGGAGATATGAAGTATTGAAAATTGACTCTGAAAAGACCAGAAGCTGGCAACCAATGGAAAAACCTTGCTGAGAGTGGTGTGTTCTTCTTAAGAACTGTAGTGCAGCACTATTTAATGATTTTAAATTATCTGAATATCAAAAAGAAAAATGGTACTAATAACTATGTGTTTAAATGATCTTAAGAATCCTTTTTTTCCTCCCTCAAGTACGGTAATTCACTCATACTACTAAATTGTTTTGGTARCTTTGCAACCCACACTTCATTTGGCAGTTTTACTTTGTGAATACAACAGTAATACTTGAGCTTGAATATTTTATAATTTTTTTTAATTTTATGAAGACAAAGTATTTGTTTTTCCTTTTATTTTGGTCTACAGAATGCAATATAATATTTCCTCAGTATTCATATTGAAATTGTCAGATGTACATGTGCACTGTCAGAATAATTGTAGAATGTTAAATAAATTGTGACTTCTGTGAGCAGTGTAGAATGACAAAAATGGATTACTCTGTTTAGAATAAATGTAATGGCATGGTGGATAGCCAAGGAAATATGTGAACTAATTTTCAAAAATTCTCATTTTCCCCCTTGTTCCACGCTGTACACTCTTAGCCGTAAAAATAAGTTGCATATTTTAGGTATTGCATATTTGTGAATTTGCAAAATATGGATCTGATAGGTTTCACTCAGGAAGTTTTGAATTCCTTTCAAAACTTTTATATTTATGGGGGAAGGAGAAAAATTTGAGAAGACATTGCTTATGTAAATAGGCACACTTATCTCAGGATAGCCATAGACTGGGATGGATGTGTAGCCAGTTTGCACGTTCTCTTCAGAGGAGACTGAGCCAGCTCCCTCTGCCGAAGACAACGAGGTCAGGGAGTGACCATGGGGGACAGGGACCAAATGTGGCCTGGTGTCTGGCTGCTCCTTCCCGGGGTCCTGTGGGTTTGAAATTGCTGCCCAGTGCTGACTACCACAACAGGAGCTCGCTGGAGAGCACTGTGGGGCTCTCAGCCAAAAGTCCCCCTGGAGGCCCTGAGGCAAAAGAGCACCTGGTCCCATCCTCCAGCAGCTCTCCAATTTTGGAGTTAAATGTTATCCTTTAATGGGAGTTAATTCGGATGGATAAGACTCGCATATGTAGGTTTCATGTTCATCAAGAAAATAAACAGGGAATTCTGCAAGTTGCAGTCAACAGAAAGCTTTAATTCAGGACATGTTTTGGTCCAAATCCGATGAGGAAACTGTGTTTTATACAGTTTTTCCTTCTAGTAGGGTTTTCCTTATAGAGGAACCCAGGGGAAAGCTAAAATGAAAGCAATTCCAGCAGGTGTTTATAAAGATGTTTACTACTAAAGTAAACAAATCTATTTGTGTATTTTAGCAGCTACTGTATTAGAGTTGTTTAAACTATGAACCACATTCTGTTTCTTCTTATTACTGGACAGGATCCTTCTGCTACCAAAATATTTAGTGAAATTGGTAAACTATTATTTTTTCATATTGTAAAATTTGCCACATACCTACAGTAGGGGATGATACTGGTTATTCATATACATACATATTTGTTTAACCTTCCCTAAGYTGTATGTAGTGCATCTGTTACTGCATCAGAGACATGGTTTTCTGCTGTTCATTGTCCTGAAATAAATGTTGAAATATTGTCACAAGGAAAGATATGGGTAAATTCCATTTTGTTCATGCAGGAGAAATGATCATTTAATCTTGTAAAATCTCCAACTCATATTCTTCCATGGAAACAAAATCTTACCAAGGGCCAGAGTGTTCTACTAGGAATTTTAATACCAAAGATAGTTAATTTATCTTTTTTTTTTTTTGATGGGGGGAAGGAGGAGAAGTAGGAGGGGGGCATGGCTACATCCAACTGTAGTATGTTCTCATTGCAAACAAAGAACAAGCAAAAAAGTGTGATGTTGAAGAGATAAAAGTAAAATAAATTATTTGTAGTCTGAAGCCATGATCTCATATGCAGAGGTAGGAACATTTTCTCTTTTTAAATATGCAGAGTGAATGACTAGAGGCTAATAGTAGTAATTATTTAAGTAAAATTCTATTGTGTTCTAACCATTGCAATCATTACACTCTTACAGATGAAATCCCAGACACTGAAGTCAATCACTAAATGCAATAGGGCAAAATTATTGCCAGGAAGTAGTTTGATCTCTAGCACCACTTTGTTCCCTGATACGGTATCTGGATCAAATTATTACCTATAATGCCCTGATAATGCTATGAAAAGCTATGCTAATGCTATGAAAGGTTTCAAACAGCACTAGATGTACTCAGTAACCAAGACTGTGGCCTTGAGCATTTTTGCATGAGTGGTGGAAGGTTGATGTTTTCAGACACATATTGATCAGACAGAATATGGGTCATACTTGTAGAAGACTGTGGAAGAATTGTCTCTACCAGTGAAAGCCTCATGCAGCAGTTTGTTTGTTAAGGTTACACTAGGCTGATTTTTTATTTTCTTTTATGAAAAATGACTCCTGCTGTCACAAGGTCAGGTCCTTTGCAGTGCCATCTGCAATTTTTTCAGCATTCCTTGTAGTCACTGAAAAGTCTTTCTCTGCCCACTGCACCTAAGAAAGCTTTKTGAGCTGAAGTGTGGCTTGGGAACTTGTTTGAAATATTTATATTTGATTCACTCACCTCGTGAACTACAGTTCTTGTTTTGTCTTTTGCCTATAAGACTTTTCAGCTGCGTAACAGAACTCCAACACTGTGGAACTGAAGATAGATGACATAGAGGAAAAAAATTATAATTTTATATATACCAGAAGGCAAAAGCAGATTTGACTTGGAGATGTTCTCAATCAGATCTGAAGAGCGAAGTAAATGTAGAGGATCAGCAATATAAAGAAGTGATGAATAGCAAATTACACGTAGCTGTCATAAAGCAATGTTTAAGCTCCTCTTTTGGCTGAAATAGGATCGTGTAGTTTAGTAAATGAAAATGCAGAATAATATCATTAATTTATATGCCATTTTTCAAATTTTTGTCACACTCATTACTTTACATTGCTYAGTCTGTGCTTACAAGTTTGCTCAAATTCAGCCACCGTACAGACAGGCAGTAGGTAACAGTTTCATAGCATACTGCAAAACAGTGCGAAGGAGGAGGAATTTTGCCAACGATATTGACATAAACCTCTCAAGAAAAATGCTGCAGAACAAGCAAGGAATGCAGTTTTTAGTACATATGGATGCATTCACACATGGGCAGGCTCTATGTAATCTATTTCATCTGTAGTAAGCTGGTAGGATGAAAAGCTATGATTTTAGTGATTCTAGGCATCTCAGGCTTGATGCACACAACCCTTACATCTTCCTCACGGTGAAGCAGAGACTTTAGAGAAAACTRCTTTTAGGGCAAAGAGACTTTTAAAGGTTGTGAATATGTAGCCTGGAAGGCTTAAATTTATAGATGAAACTGTTATAGCTGGATATGGAAAAATAACCTGCAGACAAAAACAGTGCTCACAGCCTGGCATTTCAAACATACCACACTGCCAGTCATTTTTTCAACATGTGGGGCTATAGCCAAGTGTCAAGTTTAATTGCAGTCACCATACACTACCACTATGGGACTAGATGATGAATTTTCACTCAAGGTCTTGAGCAGTTAATAAACTGGTAAGTTGGATTTGCAGTGCATTCTCATGTATTTTTTTTAAACTTGCACATCCCTAAATTTCTTCACTTTTTCAATTGAAAATGATGATGGCTTTTGTTCACTTCTTTTTTGCTTTTACTGTGTCTCTTATCAGAGAAGAGCAAGGTAATAAAAGAAAGCATAAATGAAGAAAATCCACTGACTTTTCATGTTTTCAGTCATTCAGCTGAAATCTAATAATCTAAGGATATTATCCAGGCCCTTGAAAACAAGTTCTTTTCGTTGAATAAGGAATTCAAAATTATTTTTTTCCCAAGTCCTGTCCACTGCTCTTCCATGGCTCACTGTGAGGCTGGCTTCAGCACCACAATGACTCCAGAGATGCCTGTAATTCCTTTGCTACAGTAGATCATCAAAGACTGAAATATGGAGGTGAGAATTGCTAATCGTGTTTTTCCTTCACCTGCGTTGGGTGTGATGAGAAAACATGCATTATGGAAATAACAGGCTGCCTTAATACATAGCTTGGCATTTTGCCATGGAAATGGCCATATACCAAATCAGCTGAGTATTTGTATTGGCTTGTGCTGGTGGCAGTGGGTGGTGGTATCATTTTGAGCAAGCAAAGGCTGAATATCTAATTCGTTTTGTCTGGTTTACTTAATTCTCTGTTGAATCAACACTGACTCAGTAGCTTCAGTATAACAGTGATGATTGGAAGTTACTTCAGTGTGCACTTTGGCATATGAATCTGTATTCACAGTTAAATAATCACATTTTATATGGATACTCCATGAAACTGAGAAGTTGTATATAGTCCTGACCTTTTCCAGGTCCGTGCAAAAGCCTTCACCAACGTCCTGAGGATTGAGAACTGTCATTTCATTGTACATTATGATGGTTTTAAGGAATTGCCACTAACTATTCCAGAAGGAATTTTTTGGGGTCAATTGCCCCTTTCAATGTGACAKAGATACTTAAAAGACTTCACTGGAAAACATCATAACCATGTGTGGAAAAAAATGACACAGTTTTGCTACATTATCAGAACAAATAAAGCCACAGGCACTTTTTTCCCTTGGCCTGACTAAAAGCATCATAAGGGAAACATTGCATTCACATTTGAGAGTGGTAGGTGCAAGAACTTAATTTAGTCACCACAGGCAAGAACATCTGTACTTTTTGAAGGTGTCAAAGAAATACTTCATATTGTTTATTGATTGATGTCTTTATCACTTCCACTAGTACTTTTCCGTGTTTTCAAGTGCTCATTCATGTATCGTTAGAGATGAGTTATGAACAGGATAAATTGGGTCATTTATTTATATTTCCACTTTATATATCTCCTCTTAAAAAAGCCTGTTGTAATTATTTTATTTACAGAATATTCAGATATTGACAATGACAATTTAGAGTCTAATTCTGCTGTAGCTATGTTACTCTAAGGATCAGAAGTCAGATAAAATTCAAGGTCTTCTGTGCGTTTTGCTGGAAATCCATTTCCAGGTTAACAGAAAAAATGCATTTCCTCTCTCTGTAAATGCTCACACAACACAAGGTGACCATCAGGTGATTTTTAACCATTTGAACTTTTTCCCTTCTTTTTTCTCTTGCAGTGAATAAGACAGATTGGAAAAGTCCTTAGAAATGTTGAATTTTTCCCCTCTATTTAAAAATAAGAAATGTTGGAAACACCTGTTCTGATTCTTATTTTTAGAATACTTACTGGAAATCTTAAAGACATATATCACAAGTTCTCACACTTAAGCTGAGACAAAAGTGTTAACAAAAAAATCTCTTCTCCAAACTGTCAATCAGTGTAGTTGCAGAATTTTTTAAAGAAACAAAGATTTTTTGTGTCTAACAGGAACAACAAATTCTTTTATTTACCCAACTTTTCTTTCCTGTTTTCCATGCTGTCCTTTTTTAATGAGCTACCTTGTCATTGTAGCTTACTGAGGTAAACAAACTTTGAATTTTAAGTGTAAAAAAGTAGGAAAGTAGAGTTCATTCTTCCTGAAAAGAAAAAAAAAGATTTTCATTGCCTTGATTTGTTGCACAAGGCAAAGAAGCCAGTCTGGTTCCATGATCTTTGATCATTTCCTTAACGGGTGGGTATCCAGAATGACTTTGAATCCTGTTTAAAAGGTTTTGCAGAAAACTTCCCTGCCCTCTTGGCAGATCCAGCCTTGTCATAATTTAGCTCCTTAAAATGTGATGGATTTGGATTTATCATTTGCTTTTTGCCTCCCAGGTAGTGGACACTTCATATTGGTTATGAACTGTACTGCACTGCACTGTTAACAAATACAGCCCAAGAAAAAGTCATGATTTGTTCAAAATGAATCACCACTACTAATAATTCGTACAGGACGAAATTTATACTTTTCCATGGGTGTTTCTGCCATTAAAGTGAACCAACCAGAACTTTTATTTCAGGTGGAATACCTGCTGGACTGGACCGTTTCTGGTGGCTATTCATGTACTTTTCTAGAAACTGAACTTAAGAGAAAGACTGTATAATGATGATACTTAATGGATAAATGAGTAGATGTTGATACTGTAGATATTAACACAGACTACTGTTATCCTATCTATTTTAAAGCTTTAAAGTTGATAAGAGAGCAATTAGAAAACAATTTTGTGTTAAAAGCAAGACAGAGTATTTGTAATAAACAATAATTTGGATCTTTTACTTACAGATATGAGGCAGGTAGTGCAGTCTATTTCACCTGTTTTTGCTAAAATGAGGAAATTATAAAGCTGGAAAGAATAGCTTCATAGTGTTCATTGCCTTCGGATTGATTTAGATTTATGCAACTTGGCATGTATTTCATATGATTAACTGATTTTTCTTAGTATCACAATTAGCTTTTTGCTTAGTCATAATTATAGCTTCATCTCTGTAAATAAAACCACCTGTATAACAGGTTCTTATATCCTTTCCCTAATTATCCTGCAGCCCCAGTTGTGTTGGATACCAACCAATTTTGCCAGCTTACTTTGATTTTGCAGCAGTTTATTCRGATTTTGTGTCTTTTGTTCATTTTTTTCCTGTGTTGTTCATCTTTCAATGGCTCATTCCTTATGTTTTGCTTTTTAAATAGCGTGACTCATCTGTCCTTGTCACACCAGTTTACTAAGAATGACATTTTATCTTTAGAGGAAATAAGGCTTAGAGAAGTTGTGTGATGCAGAGGTCAAAAGCAGCAAGAGATTTTGGGTCTTAATTTGCATACACTGCCTGCCCACTCATTCTACTTAGATACCATATGGCAACCTTACAATAACAGTAAAGATCTAGGGGCAAGAGGAAGATTCAGGAAATAAAATTTAACCCAGAACTGCATGCCTCTGTGTGTGTGTGTGGATGTGGTATGTTAGAGTTGAATAATTAGGAAGAGATACACCCTCCCTTAACTTTTACTGGTTTGCAAATGATTCAGTGGAGATACAGAGTCAGGATGGAAGGATAGGGTTAGATTAGTTTGGAATGGAACTGGTGTCAGTATGCATAGAATTGCTTTATTAAAGTTACAGGCTGATGACACTGGTTTTAGCTACTGGTAGCGCAGCCAGGAACTGAGTGTAGTGATTTTTTTCTCACAACAGAGTGGCAGTGCACCTCAGGTAGAAGTGACCACAGCCTCTCTGGTATCATACTGTGGAGTGATTTAAGGTACAAGCAAGAGTCCTGCAGGAAATGCCTTCAGATCACCAGTCACTATTCTCTTTTGGCTGATACTGGAACTGGAGGCATTTTTCCACCCCCTAAAAAGCAATCAATTGCTGGCTGAGTCCAAATATTCTTAATTATTTAGGTTTGTGTGAAGAAAGACTTTCTGTGTCAGAATGTGCTTATGGATGCTATGTCTTTATGGGAAGAGGTAATCTGCTCTTGCTTTAATTAGCTGTGTCTTCTCCTTATACATCAGTTCAGCATCTACCAGAAACTCCAAAATAAGTCCTTGTAGAAGCAGAAGTAATCTATAGCTGGACTGTCCAGAAGAACTTTGGAACTAAGTTGGATTTTATGTTTTTACACTTGTAACACTAGAATGATTCTTTTTGTCTACTAAATTTATTTACAACTTCAATCTAAAGAACAGTATTGCCCATTTGGGTATWTTGAGTCGACTGCTCACTAAAAATTATGAGATAGCTAGAGATGGGATTTATAGTCCGCCTTCACTCTGTTGACTAATACATTTTTTCAGACCTGTTCAGGTTACGCAAGCTCTGTGTAATGTGCTGTTTYATTCCATTGCAGACAGACATGGAGAAATACTATAATTTTAAGAGAGCATATCCTACATTTTTATTGGGAAAAAAAATGGGTTTTGTATTATATTTATATTATGTGCCATAGTGGACCTTTCTGACTCATCAAARCTTGCAACTGTGAGTCCAATGGATCTTAACAAATAATGTACTGCAACTGAGAGCAACCAGAACTTCACAAAATCATTAGTCAACACTTTGCAGAATGSAGAAAAATGTCCCTGTTTCACTCAAAGCCTAATTATTGTATTGCAGAATTTTGAAACACTAATAAGGATGTATTGAGCTTTTGCAAGCCTGTTGCCAGTAGGCAATTTTTTACTCAATAAATCCTGCACCCATGATCAGRTAGCTAACAGAAAGTGCTCCAGACTTGAAGTAACGTGTGCTTTCACTGTTAGCCCAATGTTTGCATTTAAAAGATCAATCAGAATATTTATTAGCACAATATCTACAGAAGAATATTCAGATTGACCCTTGATCATTGAAAAATAACATATTTTACATCAGGCTTCAAAATAGTCCCCTGGACTTTGGTCGTGGGCTAGGTTTCCCGCTAGTTTTATTTTCGGGCCAATAAGGTACTTGTTTGGGTTTTTTTGTAAATCTGTTGCTAATGGATATTGAACTACTTCCTTGGCAATAAAAATCTGAAGTTTGTCCTTTCTGTATTCCTTCTAGACATACGCTGCTTTGCACAGTACCTCTCTGTAGCTTATCTAAGCCTCTTCTCTGCCAGCTGCCCTAGATGTGGGGCCAACTCTCACATGGCATTTCAGGAAGTGTACTGTCAAGGCAGAGCTGGAGCCTGGGGCTGCTCTATAAAGACATGTGACTCCTTTGTGGAGACAAAGGCACAAGGGTGTCATGATTTTGAAGTCATGGCATTGTACTCACAGAGTTAGCATTCAGTTTCTATATATTGATGAGGAGATAGATTGTTTTGATTTCTTTTCGCCCACTAACACTGAGCTCACCTTTTCATTAACAGAAATACCACATGGCTACGATTAATTAAGTGTTAAATCTCGAATTTCATTAGTCCTTGTTTGCATTGGCAACCTTAGCCCACATAAAATCAAGAGCACAAATGAAAAGATCTATTTGTTGTGCAGTTCTTTCATTAGACATGGCTACATCAAGCATGTGTTATCTGTGTTGTGTCTCATTTTGCAGCAGGTAGCCCAGAAACGGAAAAGCTGGAGTCTAAAATTGCATTCAGCTGTTAATAGGTACTTTATATCTTAGCCTACAGCTAAGATTGCTTCCATATGAGAAGTGTTGGAACTGCACTTGCCACTAAATTTCTGTGCATGTTCCTCATGTATTGTGAAGAAGAATATGTAAGCCTGTGCTGTCTTTTGAAAGTTGTCCTGGGTCAGCACACAGTATTGCCAAATTGTTTGTTGCTCCAGACAAGGTCCTAGGTATTTCCTGAGGAATATTCCTTCCAGAGCATGCAGGACCCAGAATGGGTAGTGACGTGGACTATCCAACATCTCCAGCATTTCTTTAGTTATTCTACAGTCTGCCTGTGAGTGGATTTTGGAGAACTACTAATGTCCTTGCTACTTCTGAGTCATAATTTCAGACTGTAACTTCCATGGAAGTGTGGTGACCTCTGATGACTGGGGACAGAGACCAACTAGGAGGTCCTCTCATACCAGTATGTGAAAGTTTTGCAGACACAAGAGAGATGTTGCCAGATTGTCAAAAGAAAAGAGCAGTGCATGCTATTTACTTACTACTGATAATTTTACATGCTTCATGTAACAGGTTTCTAACATTTTGAGCTTTCCTCTACTTGTAAATATTCATTCTTTAGAAAACTGAGAGGGGATCTCATCAATGTCTATGAGTATCTGAAGGGAGAGTGTCAAGAGGATGGATCCAGCCTCTTCTCAGTGGTGCCAAGCAATAGGACAAGAGGCAACAGGCAGAAACTGATGCACAGGAAGTTCCACCTGAAGATGAGAAAGAACTTCTTTACTGTGCAGGTGACCATGCACTGGTACAGGCTGCCCAGAGAGGTTGTGGAGTCTCCCTCACTGGAGATATTCAAGAACTGCCTGGACACAATCCTGTGCCATGTGCTCTGGGATGATGCTGCTGGAGCAGGGAGGTTGGTGACCCACTGTGGCCCCTTCCAGCTTTATCCATTCTGTGATGCTATGATTTTTAAGAGACCTCTTCATTCTGAATGAATTCTCAGGAATAAGAGCTTAGGAAAAAAGTGAAATACTAAAAATTTAGAGCATGGCTTCATCATGAACAAACAAAAAAGGCTTGATTGTTTGGGACATGCTGTATTGCCAGACTTATAAGAAGTRTGGGAATGAGTTTTACAAGGCTTCTCGACATACCTGAGCACACAACATCTTGGATGTTTAGAGACATGAATAGATCTTGTATAGAATAGACCTCATATAGCATATCACTTGGTTTCCTTATATTCTACAGGTAGTTGCTTTTAGGAAGCCATTTATTTGCTAGGCAGTACAGAGGGACATAAGGGTTCAAATTCTATCCTTACAAAGAAGAGTTACTCATGTCTGGAAAATAGTCTTTTATTTCATCAGGGTGCACCAAGTACCCTGCTGTCTATAATTTCATTTGCCAGAGTTTTCAACATGCCATTAAAGGTAGTGCCAGTAACAATGAGGACAAAAAGAAAAACAGGGATGAGAACAAAAACAAAAACATTGATGAAAAATGCAGGAGGAAGTAAATCTTTATTCTCATAGTGTTGCAACTCACTGAGTCATTGGGTTTGAAATGAGATCCCTGGATTTGCACTTCACTCTCGTGTCTTGCTCAGTTGAGATGTAAAAGCTTCCCCATCTTGAGTTAATTAAAGAACTGCCATTAATGCAAATTTGTTTGAAATTAGCTTTCATGCTGCATACACAGGGAAGGAAAAGTTGACAGATTTGAGTGTCAGAAATCTGCGCATCCATCTACATGCAACATCAGGGTCCTAAGTCACCTTTGGAATCCAGCTCTTTTGTACATGTGGAACTCATCATCATTGCTGAGATATAGGTCTCTCAGGGAGTATTCATTTCAGTGAGGTCCTGGTCTGCATATCCATAAAAGCTGCTTCTTTTTGGACAGGACATTCAGTGTCAACTGTAGAAGATGTATCAGTTTGCATTAGTTTGCTACTGGCTTAATTTGTCCCTTGTGCCACRACTTCCAAACCCACCTTGGTACTCTCCTAGACTGTGTGGGTGCTTTTCCTGCCAGCCATTTCTCACTCCAAATTTAATCCCTTCATGCTCTGTATTAGACCACCAGGACAGGATTTTCCTGCTGCCCCACAATGTGTATTCCTACATGGATATTTATTGACTCCAGCTCCACGAGAAAGTGCGGTGACCTTAGCRGCTATCCAGTGTCATCTGTCAGTTAGGGATTCATTTTACAAGATATGTCCATCCATTTACCGAGATGAGTTTACCTTACATTATCAGAAGATAAGGTGAGATCCAAAGTACGGGCAAAAAGACTCTCAGACRTCTGTTTGAAAACCAGACCCTTTTTCGTTCTCAGACTTGAATGGAGGGAAAGAGATTATGTGTTGTCACCCAGATGAGGGTACAACTGCTACACATCTSTAACGATTGGACTGCTTTTTCTTCCACCCTCCGCTGTGTTGCTTTCTAGGGTACCTCTCCTGAATATATTGTAAGCATTATTTATGTTCACTGGGGGATATAAATTGCAAGCATGCAGCTAACTGTGATGACCGAGATTGTTTTTCTATGCAAGTAAGCTTCCCGTTCAGGATTATCTGAATGTAAATATGATGTGTCCTCTGATCAGAATAATAAAGACTTTGAAAATTCATTTATCTATCAAGTGTTAATGGAAAACCTACACAAGGTAGAAATTTTTTATCATTTACATTTTAAAGTACTCTCTCTCAGAAAGATTATACTGCATCCAAAGACTTGCACTTAAGACATAATTTGAGTAAAGTAATGCTGCACAAAATCTTTGATTTAAAATCAAATTAGAAAAGGAAGCCATATTTTTTCTGAAAACAAAAGTGAAAGGTAATAATTTGTAGATAGCTGCCCAGATATCAAACAGCTGGTCATGTTGGCAAAATGCTGGGGAGAGCATGCCTTTCATATTAAACATAGATTGCGGGCTTTTAAGAATGTTGCCGTGAAGGTTAATGGTTTGATAACTGAAAATGTGAACCTTTGCACTGCTGTTCCTGGGCTGGATGTGCACCATCCATGCTTCCTGTTAGCACTGACAGGTCTGGTACACACCTGCTCATCACTAGATGAGCATTAGGTTTTCATTTCTTTGCTATAGCCTCTGATCAATGTCCCAGCTGCCCTAAGTCCTTGAAAATGCATTCTGTGACTAAGGAAAAATAATACTTCTGAGATGAAATATGAACAAGCAAGCACTGATCTCCTTTCAGACTAGGAAAATAGTTTTTAGTGGGTGTACAGTGGCTGTAATGAAAGCGGAGTGAAGCCTTTTGTTTGACAACCTGAATGAAAGTGTCCTTCACACAGTCACACATACAGAAGGATGAACTTGCTATGGACTCCATGAGCATGAAACGCAAGGAGCTGAACKCTTCTGTAAAGTGGACCTGTGAGCACTGACAAATTCTTCCTGTCCCTGGCACAGAGATACCCAGACCACAGAAAGGGGGTTATGACTAGCTCTGATTAGTTCCCTTGCTAGCCCACTTGCTAGGACCTGTGAGCATCCACTGTCCTATGGGGCCTGAATTCTCTATTGTGCTCGGAGATGGGAGCCTGATTCCCCTTGGCTTTGGTGTTATTTGATTCTCTGGTATCTGGCCGAAGCATCTGTGCAAACAAATGACTATAAAAAGTATAATTAGAAAGAATTTGCCATTATTTTGCATAGATAAATAGTGCATTGTTTACTAACTGACGGCAAATGGCATAAATGAAATAAATCCAGTTCTTGCTGGATTTGGACTGGTCATAGAGATAGAGAAATCTGTTGCTGTCATTTCTCTTGATGTATCCAGCATGGGTAAAAAGGGGATGTTGCACTGGTACAAAACCAAAGCCAAGTTTTATTCGCTGGTACTTTAATACCGGCTTAGTTCTTGACCATTACACTCATAAGCAATAAAAATAATGAAAGTAAATTAATGGATTAGAGCAAGTGAGTGGAATATAGTGCTTGAAGTATTGAATTATTTCAAAGAAAGTAGAAGACGAACTGTGATGGTTTTATTTTCCTTTTTGAATCAAAAATCAAAATATTCTCTGAGGCGCTAAATTAGACAAGCAGATTTATGTTTTGTTTGTTGTGTTTTTATGAGTGGCATTAGCTACATGGGCATTGAACCACTTTGGAAATTGACAGAAAAAAGTACTGAATGACAAATGTCTTTATTCCTGCTGAAATGAGCCAAAAAGAAAATAGTTCTTAGATTGTAATGTAGAAATGTTGCAGCACTATTGAACAAATAGGATGGAGTATCCCAAAGGGGGCAAATATTTTAACAAAACATACAAGCTTTTTGTTATCATCCTTTGACTAATTTTTTTCTTTTCAATATTCTCAGTTGTTCCAGGAATTCTCAGTAGTGCAGTATCCAGCAGTACCTTTCTGTTAAAACAGATGGCCCTGCTCCTGTAGGTTTCTCTGCAAYGTAGCTTAAAGATGCTGACTAATTTTGCAGCACAGTATTTGTTTTATGTTGCAAACAAAAATAGGCAAATATCTTTCTAATGCAATGTCCTCATGTGGGCCATTGAGAGTAATCCAATCATATYAAAATAAAATTCTTTTTGCCCCTTTGCCTTTCTCTGTACAGCAGTTGGCCATCTATGATGTTCATACATTGCATTGAAAATTTTGTCTTGGAAAAATCACTGTGTCATTTTGTAGGAATATCTTTATTTTCCTCAGGAAGCCGGTCTTTAATTCTATCTAACAATAAAATAGCACGTGTATATGCACACAGCCTGCCTTGTGTTTATAGTATTTTCAATTGAGTTCTTTTTTTCACTGAATGTGAGTAAATAGTCTTTAGTGTCACAYAGATACAAAAAAAATCAGGTCCAAATACCCTGTTAAAAATTAAGGAAAAGCTTGGATGACTGAAGAAAAGATGATAAGAGCTTAAGACTAATTGGTGTTGTCAGTGGGTCAGTGTGTTTGGCAGAGATTGGGAGAAATTTCACTCAGTGTGAATTTGATATGTCCTGTCAGCTTGGTTAGCTCATCTTGTACCTCCTTTTTTTGCTTTCTGAGGAGTCATAATTTCGTGCTTATCTGTGCCAGCAGCAAACTATGTTCAAGCGAATACATTTCCTCAAAAAGTTAGTAGAGAGCAAAGCACAACCCATTTGTCAATACTTGCTCAAGTCCTTGCCAACAAATCACGTCTTCCTCAAGCCAGGGGGCTTTTCCTCTTTTTGGAGGGTACCATCACAAACTGTTAGATACAATTGGTCCAGCTGTAGGTTTTAGTGCTTAAAATGACAAATCTAATAAGGTCACAAGCAGATCAAGCTCTGCTGGATCTTGCTCCATCAATGTAAAAGGTTATAGCATCCTGTGGGCTGTGCCATCCATCCTCCAGTGGACAAGGGCCCTGGAGCAGAAATAACAGGAGAGAGCATGCATCAGCTTCTTGACCGCAAATCACAGCCCAGCGCATCTACTTCAACTGCCTTTGCATTAATATTCCGGGCTGTCAGCTGGAGCCTCTAAGGAACAGCCAGCTTGCTACAGGAAGATTAACGTCCAGGAAAAGTGGGAAAAGAGAGGGTTCAACCAGTTGACGGTTGCATCTTAAATCTCTGCTGTTCCTCTCTTCCTGAGACATCGGTAAAAGACCAAGACTAAAATAAGCACAGTGCTGAAATTTAGTTGTATGATTGATGTCCTGTTTTCTTTTTTTTTTTTTTTTCCCTTCTCTATTTGTAGATTTTTGTTGTTTCTGCACAGGAAAGGCTGACTAACAGTTTTTGGGTTATCATGGCTCTGTTTGTTTGGTGGGCAAATATAATCCCACAAGAATGTTTTGTGTATTCTTCATAAAYAGCTAGAGGAGTACCATCTTCCTTAAGGCTGCAGAATACACTCATCAGGAATAACTGGAAAGGTAMTATCTATCCAGAACAATAATGCCCACAAGTTTGAAAAGTATATAATAAAGCAACATTAAAGGACCTTTTACAATAGAAAATTTGTGTGTCCATTATGCTTTAAGAAAGGAGAATTTAAAGAATAATGCTGAATAAAGTGACAATGGACATTTATTTTCTCCCACTTTCTGCCAGTCCAAGCATGGTATCAGGCACATATGTAGTACTGAGCAGCAGTTTTTTACAAAACATCAAATGTTAATGCTACAATACGATTTTTCTTAAATCTCTATCTTACCTGTATGGTATTACTCAATAAATGTATGARGATTTGAAGATCAGTTCTGGAAGTCTTTTATTAGCCTTGAGATTCACTGAATTATTAGCCTGCTTGAGCAAAATGATAATGCAATGATGTTTTCACTGACAAATTCACCAAAGACAGGATTTTTTTAATTTTTTTCATTTTGCAAATACCAGCATGCTAATCTTCGTTCCTGGATATTGACATCATGACAAGGTTTGTGAAAATGATATCTCTAAAATACTGCCAAGTTTTGTGACTGCAAAGCTTCAGGGCCATATTTTCTGCCTTGAATGAACTCAGAAACTACAATGGAAAAATCAGTAGATCCTTCACATGTAATTATGGAAAGACTCCTCTAAAGAATATGTTCAGATGGGATTTTCCAAGGAGTCTAAAGGAATGAAGTTCCTTGTTTATATATCTCTGTAAAATTGTATTGTCAATCAGTACTTTTATCCCCACCGCTGTTAGAGAAGAGAGCAAAGCTGCCCTTTGATGCATAAATGCCCTGTAACTTAAATCACAGTTTGGGGAAACACAAATGTCAGTCAGGCATGGCTGATCAAATTACTGAGCACACTGGCTCTGTGTGCATTTTGCCTTTTAAAACTTGCTATTAGGCAAACAAAAACTATGGCCTCTCCTTTTTATTGCGTTTCAGGGTGAGAGTGAAAGGTGAAGGCTGTAAGAGAGAACTTCGCTTGGAGCTCAGCAGCCCTTGGATTTGGCGTAGGATGCTTTTCACTCTGCAATATTTTTTTAAATGGAATACAAGTCACTAATACCTTGTGTGTGTTGGATTAGTAAGGCAGCCCTGCATAGCCCTGCCAAAACAATCTCCTCTATGTAATTCTCTTGTTTCAGTCCCCTGTCTGTTTGCTTTGATGTTGCCAAGACAGAAATGATGACAATGGGGGAGTAGGAAAGGGGAGGTGGAATAGGAGATAGAAGATTGCAAAAAAACCCAACAAGCAGTGATCCTGAGATGTTGATATAGTACAGAAATATATTTAGTTCTGAAATTATTTAAGCCACCTTGTAAAGCTCAATTTAAAATGTCCTGTTCCCATTTACATTAACGGGGAATGATGTTCGGCTGGTGTTCCATCTCTTTGCTGTCCTGTTCTTCTGTTCTTCTCCTCCTCCTACTCTTTTCATTACTGACTGATTGTCTGAAGRTCTTGGAAGTTAGCAGGTGTGGGTGAGACTAGCACTGACAAGTGCGTGTAACTGGCCTTTTCATTTTTGTTTCTGAGTGCATGTGGATTAGCTGTCACTCTTTCTGGTATTTATACCTCTGGCACTGATGAAGATACTGGGCTTACTGCTTGAAAGCTTTTCCATTTAGGGAAGACTTTTTTTTGAACACCGTAACAACAGTGCTGTTTTCTACTAATAAAAAAAGAAGCAAACAAGAGCTTTAGTAATTACGGTAAAAACAATAATCCAAAGAYAATTTATATTGCTGTGTCCTCCCACTTTTGTGCTGCAAGTTGGGCAAATTATTTGATTCCTGTGGTAATACATATGAGCCAGAAGGCATTTTCCTTTGAGCTCTACAGTGCAAATTTTTTCTAGTTTGGACAGCTCTGTGAAGAAGGCAGGGTGCTGGAGTCCAAATAAACCAACCCAATTTATACAGGCAGCTTCTCCAGTGTAACTGGTCTTGTAGCAAAACTACAGCTCAATTATATGAGTTACAGGATACAGCCTATTCTGTAAATATTTAGAAGGGCTACTTAACTGCAGTATGTTAATTTTGATTTTATCTCAGTGTTCAGTCTAAGCTGTCTAAGTTCTCTCCAAATGAATATTTCTTGCCTTCTACTGGTGGCAGCCACACAGTGCATTATGGCAAAATATGTGTGTTTACAAGTAGGCATWTATCTGAGCTTGTAGGCATTCATAGATGACTGGTAAATTTTCCGTGTTTAATTATTGATCRTGTTTAATGGCAGCTAATGAGGTTTATTTTTGAGGGGGATATTATAGCTTGGGATTTTTCCATGCATCAGCAAAGTGAAGTGGATTAAATCTCCCCACTGAAATGAGATAWGTGGATATATCAAATTATTTAATCGCTTGTCTAAAGTGCAAAAAGCAGTCTTGTGTTTTGCTTATGTCATTAAAAAAATTCTAAAAAATAAAGGAGTACTGRAGGACTTACCTGGCTTATTGCAGTACATATACAGACTTTTATTTCACAGAATCAGAGCATCACTGAATTGAGGTTGGAAGAAATGCCTTGGGATCATACTGTACTCCCCTCCTGCTCAAGCAGGCTCAACTAGAGCAAGCTGACAAGGACCCTGTCTAGTTGGGTTTTGAATATCTCCCCAGAATGAGACCCCACGACCTCTCTAGGCAATCGATTCCAGTGGTTTTAGCAATTCCCATTGCTAGCAATTGTTAAATAATGKAGTACAACATATGGCAAGAGTGAAGATAAGTTTTAAGGGCTTTTTTTCAAACTTGAGAAATAATGTCTTCAAATGCATACAAGATCACTTGATGGAAGCAGAACATAAAAAACTGAAGACCTGAACCTCACCTTGATCTCAAAAGCATATTATAAAGTATAATAGAAGTACAGATCATTTTCTTTTGCATTTTCTACATTTCCTGTGGTTTTTAAGCCAGGGTTTTGCTCCTGGCTGCTACACATAATAGCTCTAAATATTTCTTTGAAAAATAAAATGTGGGATTTAGAATAAGAGAGGGGTTTTTTTTATCTATGTGAATGTTTGGGTTTTTCCCTTAGTATTTACATTAGTTTTTCACTTATCATATTTCTTTCACTATGTGAATAAACAATTCACATGATGTGTGCAATATAAGGAGTTCTTTGATGGCAAGCAGTTTGCCRTATCCTGCAATTCCTATAGATGTTTGGATGTTTGAGAATATTATATGGATTTGTAACATTTCCTGGAGGTTGTAGGTTCATTAATGATATCCACAGATATTTTTCTATGATAGATATATAGGCTATATTATTCCTGCAGCAAATAAGAAAATGTAATTTAATTTAAAATATTTTGTTCAATAATTTTATGTTACTCTTTGTGTCCATCTGTGAACATGTCAAAGTGGAAATTGGTAACAAAAATATACATGGAATTTTGCTGGGTACCAGGTGTCTTGTGTGAGAAGTGGAAAATAAGCACRTATGTACTGAAGAGAAACATGCTAAAACCAATGAATGAAGTATTCATTTGGGCAGTAAATATTTTAAGTATRGGTGGTAAAATCTTTGCTAAAATAAAATATTTAATGAGAGCACTATGTCTATGTTATGATCCGATTACAAGAGGTGCCTCTGCCTGAATTAAGGTGCAAACAAGACCATTTGCCAAAGTCAATAGTACAGGTTTTATTTAAGAGTAAATGTGAGCTGGAGAGACAGAAAGAAATAGGAAGGGGGGTGGGGAGGAGAAGAGAAACAGAGAGAGAGAGAGAGAGATTAAGCAAAAGGTTCCTGCAGTGTCCTGCTGGTCTTTCTTCACTGTGGTCTTGGTGTTGGGATTCCCAGAGTAGTTCTTCTGGAGGTACCACTTTTATACTGTCCAAGTCCTGGGTATTCAAGGGGTGTTAATGCCATTCCCATAACTTGAGACGGCACATGCATAAACACTTGCTTCCTTTCCCACAGTTTGCCATGGTGGGAATTTTTGTCTGGTTGCATGACCCAGATCTACCTCACTAGGCCTGGAATTAGCATCTTCCTGTTGTTGCTGTCTGTGCTTATGCACTACTCTGTGGTRTACAAAGCAATACTTCTCAGTGAAAGCAGGAATAAACAGGCCCTGCATGCAGCTAAACACTACTAGTTGAAGGCTTGATCTGAGACTTTGGGCAGAATGAATGTTAGAGAGAAATTACCCAGATTGTGGCTTGTGCTTGATAGCAGAAATGCCAGTTGCAGGCTATGAAACAAACTGGTCTGGGAATCTGTGAGTGTGACCCTCAGAAGCAGGAAGATGGGAGACTTCTTGGGCACTTCTTGGGCTTGTTGTAACAGAAAACCTGATCAGAAGAAAAACACCTATTTGTTTTTCTTTTATTTCTGCTGCATTCAGAGAAACAGGACTTGTTGGCCTTTTAATTTTTTTTGCTTTGCATGTATGTAAGCAGCATTACACTTAACCAAAATGCTTACTTCAGGAGAAAAAGTATTATAAAGTATTATAAAGTATTATAAAGGTCCCAGTCTTGGGTAATGTACAAGCCAAGAAACCACTAATGACAATAACAATATTTTTGTCACCGCTGCACATCTGTGAAAATCTGTTCTATGATCAGATCTGAATAGCCTTCATTGAATGATGTTAGAGTTTTATTGAAGAAAATTGGGCCATTTCATTCTTCTAGAAGTAAGTCTCTGAAGTGAGGAAGGTCTATACAATAGCTAAAACCCAAGGGCTGCATTTGGAAAACTTTGCTCTGGCCGAAGAACTTTATCTTATAAATAATGTAACTGAATTTAGATGAGAAGTGTGCTGCTCAATGAGGGTAAGTCAGCTAGCCTTTGGGCCAAGGTGGAAACCTTTGAGGACAAAATATTTATTTGTTTATAACTCTAAGTAAGTGTCTTAAATATATTTTTAATCTTACTGAATAATTAGAATATAGATCTGTGCTGTGCATTGTATTCCGCTTTGAAAGGAATACACAGCTATTAACAGAA
Source organism: Amblyornis subalaris (assembly GCA_018881555.1). Classification (NCBI taxonomy): domain Eukaryota; kingdom Metazoa; phylum Chordata; class Aves; order Passeriformes; family Ptilonorhynchidae; genus Amblyornis; species Amblyornis subalaris. The sequence continues at coordinate 30,342,631 of JACAXG010000001.1, read as the reverse complement.
TGCACCAGAAAAAATATCTGAAGCTCTATGGTTGTTCACTAGCAGCTCATAGCCCCGCAGATTGGTCAGGAAGGCTTTTTCCACCCTGTGGACCTCAGTGTGAAACGATATGATAAGGTAAGATGGCAAAAGACCTTTCTCAAATCCTGCCAGAGTAACCATTGATAACTGATCTATTTGGGCATTGAGTCTACGTGGGAAAACACAAGTGGATTATTTTTTGTTCAGAAACAGGAGCCAAAACAGAGAAGTGTCCGTCAATAGATGCACTGCTCTGGTGGGGCTGGGCTGAGGACAGTCTGAAAAGACAGTGTTCATTTCTATTGAGTAGAACTGGTGCCTTGACAGGCAAATGCAGAAAATGAATAGTTCAAGGACAATACTTATAAACCAGGATGACTTTTGTTGTGTTCCACTGGGGTAGCTGACAACTCAAATTCAGTAGTTTCTTTCCTCTCAGACCACTGTAACTGGGAGCCAAATCAATTCCGCTTTAAGAACAGTTCTAGGAATGCTTGATCAATATTCACTTCCTCTTTTGCCTCTTTGCATGGCTAAGTGATTTGTACCTTTGTTCTGTCATATAGCATCTSTTACTCACAGACCTCATTGTGCAGTGTTTATCACCTGAGAAGTTCATGACTTAGAAGAACAGTTTGATCCACATGGGACTGTCAACAAAAGGATGTATTTTTCTTCAGAGTGAGATCTAAAGTTTCATTTTATAAAATAACCATGTCAAATTGCAGAGAGGAGAGATGGCCAATTTACCATTAACAGGTTAATCCAAATGGAATTTTTCACCCCTGGAATGCAAATGAGAGGAAAGGACCATTCCTTCTTTTATTGGTGACAGTACAGCAAACCTGTCACCTATATTCTTGTCCATTCATGGACAGCCTTTAGCCCTCAATATATCAATGATATGCCACTGTCTGTAATCACTTTGAGTAGAAGGCAATAAGAGCACCTAAATAATTGTTAAAAATCACAGAGTTTTGAAAGCTTGTCTCTAGCTACCCAAGTGTCAAGTGGCACAAACAAAGAGGATTCACTTGCTCCATTCGTAAGTACAGGGAAATTTAAGCTTTACAAAGCCCATAGGGTTCAGCGAGGAAAAGTTTTTSTGACTCAAGTGTCTGTCAGCTTACAAATTCCTGCACAATTTACACAGAGCTAGGAACTTCTCCTATTGCCTTATCTTGATGCATTCAGAGATGAAAACACCTCTCCCCCTTTCTCCCAGAATTATGTGGTGTGTTAATGACACTTTTTTGCACTTGGCCTTGTTGAACTTCATGARGTTTGCAAGGCGCCACGTCTCAATACTGTCAAGGGCCCTCTGGATGCGAGCCCTTCCCTCCAGTGTGTCAACTGCTTGGTGACACTGGCAAACTTGCTGTGAGTGCACTCAATACCACTGTCCATGTTGCCAACAAAGATGAACAGCGATGGTCCCGATGCGTTCTGCTGAGGACACCACTCGTCACTGGACTCCACTTGCACTTTGAGCTATTGACAGCAGGTCTTTGAATGTGACCATACAGCTGATTCCTTATCCACTGAGTGCTCTGTCTGTCAAATCCATGTCTTTCCAGTTTAGAAACGGGATGTCATGTGGAACAGTGTGACATGCTTTGCACAATTCCACGTAGGTGATGTTGCTCTTCCCTCATCCATCAATACTTTATTCTACCAGAGAAGGCCACCAAATTTGTCAGACATGATTTTCCCTTAAAAAATCATGCTGGCAGTCACAAATATATAACATATATGTTTGTGGTATTTGTATTAGTATTTACTTGACTGAAAGAATACTGCAGATAAATATAATTGCAGAATGTCTTCCATTTATTATATGTTCTTCCAGCATCTAATGCACCATCTATATTTTAACTTGAGAGAGCAGAGGAGTACCTTATAGACATAATTTTCCCATCTTCTTTTTTTTTTTCTTTTCTTTGCCTTCTTTTAAATTCATTCATGAACTTCGGAGCTGATCCCCTGTTAGCAATTCCAGACAAGTAAAGCCTAAACAAAATCTTGATCCAGTTCATCTTCTTTCAGAGTCAACTTTGCTGAAATGGGATGCTTTTGTTCAGAGAATCTTACTTGTATACTACCAGTGCTTCTCAAATAAATGACTCTCTGGAGATGGGAGGGGGGAATAATACAATGAAAACTGCCTTTGAAATTTGACAATTCCCAGGATTTTGAGGGGTAGAGTTACTCATACAGAACAGTCATTTTATCATTGCTCTTCRTGGTGTCTTTCAAACCAAAGTCTTCTCTGGTTTAGCTACTGCATCAGACTAAGAAATTTATGTGGCAGTAGCGATTCTGTGTGGAAATGCTTCACAGCAGACTTCTTTACCTATGTGACTTGGCTATTGATGCTGTCAATATGGTAGCTTGATACATRGCATTTCTTATAAATCGTTATTTTCTAAGATTGTATTTCTGTCTAAAGTCAGTATATCACTTCTTGAAGGGAGCACTTTAGTTATGCACCAGAAGAGCAACACTAAAAACCTTTGAAAGGCAGGTTCTTTGCTAAAACAGAATAATGCAGTGCTTTTCCATAAATCTCTAGGTGCCACTTAAAACCTGCCTTTTGAAGTAGCCGAGCTGCAGTCTTTTCTCTACCTAGTGTGACCACAGGCATTTGCCCTCACAGTTTTCAGGTGTTGGTCATAGGCAATTTTATTTTCTACAGGATTATCAGGCCAGACATTATTCTCATTGTTGTGAATCCAAGATATTTCCCATAGAAAATTATGTACTGACAAGTCCAGAGAATTATTTTCTTTCTCCCAAAGAGAATTTCTTCATTGAAGTAAGTAGTGAGTCTTATGGACTTTCAGTTTGGGGTTTTTTTGCATGACCATGGAGGCTTTCAAAGACAGAAGGATGAATTAGGCCTCTCTGATTTTCACTGAGATGATGTATCCAGTGAATAGGCTCCTGAGTTTCCTGTAGTTCTTTGAAAACCTTCCACGTGATTCTTTTCAWTTTTTGTGCATTCATTTTCCTGTCTCTGCTGCTTTTCAAACCTCTATAGAAACATTCATATGAACCTGGAGGAGATATGTGCTCTATAGTCAACTCCTAATTGCCCTGCTGGGTCCATCTCATTAAATGTTATGTCTTATTATCCATCTATATCTTGGCCTTCAAACATAAAACGTGACCTTGGGCTGTGATCCATCTACTAACTAGACAAGATCRGATTTCACTACAGCTTGCACAAGAGATCTTCAAGAGGAAACTAAGGTATCTAAAAGAGGTTTTTAATGATTGGGTGGGTGACCTCAGTGAGCCACAGGATCAAAGAACCTGATATGTGCTGTCTCACCATTTTGTGAAAGAAATAGCTGCATTTTTACACCGGTTCTGACCATTAAATGCTTGATGTCATTTTTCCCAAAAATTGGTTAACAAAGAACCTAAGGTCTATCTCTGCACATCAAAGCACTCAAACCCATGTGCAAYGAACCCAATTGTCATTCTGTCCCTTCAGGATAAGTAAAGCCAGTGACTAGGTCCCATAATTGCTATGATTTTGGCAATCATAAGTCAGTAAAACTTATCAACTGGTTGAAAGAAAGTTCCTCCACAGAATAAACAGTAGCCCCAAAAGCCTTTGTTGACAGCGGCATAAGTCGTTTCTCCTTGGGTTTGGCCATATAAAATGCTCACTACATTTAATCATTCACATACGATACCTTCATGGTGTTCTATCTTTGGCTTCAGGAGATTTAAAATATGTAAAATTATGATTTAAGAAAAATTCTGACTTTTTATCAAATACCCACTTATAAATAGTAAATCCTTTCTCCAAGTGACGTACTAAACATGATACTGTCACTTTACACACGTGAGAAGATGGATAGAGCTAGAAAAATGCCTCCATTGTGACTTCTATTTAATAATTTTCATAATTTTAAACTTATGAAATATTGTCTTATAAAAAAGTATGTTGATAATCACAGCTAACAACACAAGTATTAAGAACAGTATTTACTGTTATATATAAATGCATGCACATATGCACRTACAGACAGACACAAAAACACAGCAGCTGTCTAAATGAAAACAAAATGGAGCAGTCAATTATAAAATTGAGAGGTAGACACTGGGAGATACAGGAAAAAAATCACAAACCTGACTTATCACGGTTGAAGAGCAATGAAGCAAAATATGATGATTTTTTTTTTCTCTTGAATCAACTAGCCAAAACATGCTGTTAAACCACAAACATGCCACTCATTAAAAATAATGCTCTGGGAAGAAAATATTTCCCTTGCGTCTCAACATAGCAGGTAATAACATCAGAGGACAAAGTGGGCTAAATCTTACAGCAGATGATTCATTAATTCTTCCTGTGGTACTGCAAAACTGTAGACTCGGAGTCATACAGAAGAGAACTGTGTGAAGCTGGACTAGATTAACTGAATTTGCCCACACCTTCCCCATGGACTACTTCTTCCTCTAGGGTGACTAGGTGGGACACTTGCAGGCATCCTCAACACTTTATTACACACTCTTATCCTCATGGATGACAACTGCTTTTTTTCTGTGCCTCTTAAATCTTTCTTCACTTAGTTACCTTTGAAGGTAAGAACTGATTCTGTCAGAAGTCGTGTATTATAGGGAACTGCAAAACATGTTAGTGAAGGGGTGGTGGGAAAGGTCTGCTTGAAAGGTGAATGAAGCATTCTCTACTGCGGATACTTTACAGTAGGCTTCTTGAACTGAGCAAAGTAGGGGATGTTCCCAAAATAGCATTTAGAGCTTAACAGATACAACTGGTCCAATTCAGATGTGACATAAATAGGAGCAGACAGAGGGAGTAAGCAACRCTCTCTGGTGTTCGCGTTAGAGTTTAAGGTGGCATCACTTGAGTAGCAAAGCGATTGGAGAACAGAGCTGAAGCAGGCAGGCTGACTTGTGAGAAGAGAAATACAGAGTGCAGGACTGTTTCTGGAGGACAGACAGATGGGAAAGAATAGATGCACTCTGTAGGCCAGAGACTGAGTCTTGAGATGTTTGGGTGTTCAAGCCCAGGCTGGATGGGACTTTGAGTAACCTGATTTAGTGGAAAGTGTCCCTGCCCAATACAGTGAGATTGGAACTAGATGATCTTTAAGGTTGCTTCCAACCCAAACCATTCTATGATTCTRTGATGAGTATCTCCATAGGTTCTTCCAAGTTCAGCTTTGTATMAGCAGTAATTTTAATCAATGGCATTTTCCCATGGTGCAAGTTTGGCTTATGAGCCAAAGAAGAAGCCTGGCTCAAGGATATGAAAATGTGTCTGTGTTACCTATATGGAGATGCCTGTGGTGCCAATCAGTGCTGCAGGTAGCTGCAAACTACTTACTGAAAATGCTGAAATGGCCTTCCACTTTTCTTGAGGAAGAAAGCTAGATTTTTTTCTACTGTTTTCTGGAGCTGAGGTCTACAACTGTTTCCAAATTAATGGATGCACATCACCAGTCACAAGTTGTACCCCCTGCTAAGTTTGGAACTTATAAATTATCTACATGCAAAACTAAAAAATTCAGCTGCGTAGCATTTATTATCATGCTTAAAAATTGCATGGAGATTTTTSGTGCAATATTGCTTCTGACAGCACAAATGAAGTCTGCCTGTACTGGATGTTGCCTGTTACTGGATAGAAACATTTATTAGGTCTAGTATGTGCTGCTCCAACAGACAATGAAAAAGATAAACAATTGATTGCAATCAGAAGCCAAAACAAAAACATTGTAATAACGATGCATATTTACATAGTTATTGCTAATCCATGGACAATATGAAAAATCACTTTTAATGCGTATACAGATGTGAATGAATTTAACAAAAGGGCCTGGGGAGAYGGATACCAAACGCTATCAGATTGTGCAGTGACATTTGGCCTCTTTTGTACTGAATATGAAAGTCATCCAGAGCCTGGAAAAACCAAAAGAGGAATCTTGATTTCAAGCTTGTTGTTGAGTGGGCAGCCAGACTGCATCTTTTTAGGTAAAAATGTCAGTTTGTCCTCAGATGAAGGTTTTGGTGGTTTCTATATGAAATTCTGCCTCTYTAAGAAAGATAAGAATTTTTTTCTCCAACATAACTGACTGGCAGTAACAGTCCAAGACAAAGCTGTCATGGCAGTCAGTCCTCTCCAGAACTCTTCAGAAACTAAAATTTCCATTTCACCGGAAATTCCAATATATCCGTATATATTTATTTCCAAAACAGAATACAACACCAAGCAACACTTTGTCATTTTGTCTCCGCAAAAGAAAGCTAGGGGAAGAAACAGTGCCCAGAGATATTAATACAAATAAATATTTAATCTTTTTCTGTTCACGACCAGCTCTGGCTTTAGTATGTACACAACATCTTATGTTGCTGTGCAATGGAAGTGCTCTCACAAGCTGACCTCTTTCTACCTGTATTCATTAGGAGTAAAGGATATAATTCTGGAAATCTGAACCTGTCCCATCTCAATCATATATAGTTTTTTTGTCATCCTACCAGAATTTTTATTAAAACTACCGATGACTTCAGTGGAAGCAGCACTGAGACCTAAATTCCCTGAAACATTAAATTTAAATGAAACTCCAAAAGCAATACTTCACCTCCTCCTGTTCCCAAAATGGACTAATACATTGATTTTGAACCCATGGTTTGGAGAATCAATCACAGATTAAGTGGGGGTGGAGGGGGRGTGAGACAGGAATTAGAAGTATATCAGTGGGAAAACACTTTAAACAAATTGTTTATGTTGTCTGCCAACAACTGCTTGGTTTTCGTAATTCAGCATTACTGATGTTGCTAAATTAGAATTACATATTTTAAAATGACATGATGTCTGTTCTATGGGGGGAAAGCAATGCTGATGTGAGAGCACCTCTTAATGAGGAGCAGTTGATATATATGTGAGCAGTTTTATAGTTTTGTCAAACATCATAAAAGTGTTATTCTGGATTTACTGGCAGCAAATGAAATCCAAATTGAAATTAGATTTTTAAATGGCACGAAATTCCAACGCTTTTTATGTCACCACTAAAAAACCCATGCATCCTGTTAAATGTGAAGCCTTAAAGTTCCAGTAYTACCTTGAAGGCAAAATCAGGACTATTATGTACTCAAGCAAAACTTCTTTCTGTGTTACTGCCACTGGAAAATGAATAAGTATTATTCTCTTTATTGCCTTTGTTACAAGTTAGTTGCAGTTATTCATAGAAACATTGACTTCACCATATCCTGTTAAATATATGTGTAAAGGGTTCAATTCTGACATCTTTTCTTGCCATCCTTCGATCTTGAAATCTCAGTGAGATTTTATCTCTGTAACAATTCACATGCAATTTGAGGCAGTTTCAGGACATTTATATCAAAACTTAGAAGCATAGTCCTGAATATTCTTTTAGGTCAAATTATGGTTATTGACTTTTGAAATAGAGGTGATAAGTGTTATTCCCTTTTTTCCATTTCACAATGGAATATTTATGACCAAACTCAACTTCTCCTTATTTAATCCATATCACCAACTTTAATGGGAAGCAATAGACAGRGTTTAGTCAGTGGGCACGCAGTATTGAAAAGCAGACAATTCCATCTTTATCACATTTCAAATTTTTGCCTCAATGTCTGCAGGGCAGTMGGTGGTTTGCACTCAACTTTCATGGTTCACCATTGCTTGTAGCTTCATATAGTCCATATTTTGTTTATTTTAAAGACTAATTTATTTGTCTCAGTGCTCGCACTTGCTCTTGCTTTAGCTAGTTTTGGAACAGAGGAAGGTGATGCAGGCAGTTACCTTTTTAGAAGCAGGTCTGCTTGTTTGATGTGTTGCTTGTTTCTCTGTGGAAAAGTAAATCTAATTACAAATGCCTTCAAAGGAAGAAAAAATCCTCTTTTCCTCTTCCTCATTAATATAAAAGACAACCTCTCAGTAGAGTGCGAGGTGCTTGGGACAAGATAAATGATGTTTTTATTAAAATTACCCAAGCAAACCATTTTCTATAAGTTGGATTGCGTTGAAACATATTTTTCTTCCTAAAAGGCAAATGCAGTGACTCCCCAATCTAGAATTAAAATAATTTTACTTATTTCTGACAAGTTATCAATAGACAAAGAAGAGAGCTTGTTTACCAGCTTGTGAAAAGAATCTGAAAGAGAAAAGGTGGGACCTGGCCATCTCTTTTCTGACAAGCAGGAGTTCACTGACTTGTATGTAAATCAACATGGTATAGTCATAAACACTGATGAAGATCACTTTTGTCTGGGAAGAAAAGCTCAGAATGACTACAAAATTGGGTTACAGTGCAGTAYTTAGAGTAATCTATCTGAATAACATTATAGGTATTCTTTTTCCTTTRAGCAGCAAAATATATTTAGAGGTAATGGAAGGGAAGCTATGTTTAACCTAACACTGCTCTGCTACGATATCCCACATCCTGGGACCAAAGACTAGCCTGTATCCTACTCTCCTTTCTGTCCCTTAGTACACAAAGGAAGAAAAGGAACAATTCTGTGGTGTTTCCCTCTGTTGTAGGAGGAGGAAATAAGCTCAGCCCATGGGAAAAGGGTAGAACTGAAAATGAGGCAAAAGTCTTGGTAAAGAGAGCATGGCATGATGTGATTTGGGGTGAGAAAAAGCAGGGATTTACACTCCATAGCATTGTGTTATCTGCTATAAGGATTGGTAACCAAAAACATATTTGTAACTGGAATATAGCAAAACTCTGTGGTCTGAAAACACAGTAAGGGCTGGCAGGCAGGAAAATCTGACCAGAACAATGTACTTATATCTCAGACAGTAGTCTGGGTCTGGTCATGATTTTTGATAGCCATGACCAGGGTAGACTGTTGTCTTACTCCAACCTCAGGTTGCCAGAGAAGGGAAGTGCTGAAGAAAAAGCACAGTCAAACAACTAATAGCTGGGAGATCTGGGGAATTGCACTATTTTCTCTTCCAAGTGTGGACAAATGTTGCACTCCCAGCCAGTGTGCCACCACTTTATTTCGTGTGGTCGTTTCTTGCTGTACAGCAAAACTGGATTAAATTGTGCTAGAAACTGCAAAGAACTGCAAAGGAATCAGGGAAGCAAGAGTGTTCCTCTGTTCCTCTGTTCCTCTGATTTATGGCTGTAGTGGGGGATTGACCTTATCATGTTTGAAAACATGAAATCTCTTAAGAAATGTCAGGATACTGGGTTGCGAACAGGCCAGAATGAAGTAGAATTTTAGATGCTGTAGATTTCTGTACACGTGCAGGTAGGATCTGTCCTGAAAAGAGAGTAGCTCCTGCAGTTGCACTAGATAAAGGAACCAACATAATTTGTGTATTAAGGCTTTTAACTTACACTGGTCAGAATTTTATCACTTTGATATTGCAGTTTTGAATATAGAAATCTTTCAAAATTCACAATGTAGTGTCCTAGGTGAAATGTGAAAATAAAATACCTAGAAATATTGCACTTTAATCATGCACACATTGTTATATGCTCACATTTCAGGTCTGATAAACTGATTGTGTATGATGTGAATGCACCCATTGTTTTAGAGTAATCAAGCCTGATTATAATTTTCCCTTTTTAGTCTCCTTAAAAGCAACCCTAAACCCAAACAAAAATACCAATTTTCTCATCTTCTGGGGTAACATGCAAATGAACTGCTGACTCATAAGTACTTGTGTTTTGCACAGAKTGCCAGCTTGAGGGAAAATGATGGGAGACTGTAACATTTCGTAGTTTCTAAATTTTGTGAATGCCACTTGCTAATATGTATGTGGGGTTTATGTTAGTGAAAAATTCGATATTTTATCCTCTAGGCCTTCCATTTAAAAATTAACTTGTGATTAATTGCTACATGCTTCCATTACTGCAATGTAGATAGATTTTAAAAGCCTTTTGACAAAAAGATGCACCTTGGGGTATTCTAAATGCAGCAGCTGTAGAGCACTCAGCAATTTTATTTTGTGGTTTTTGTATTCATAGTGACTGAAAAAGCAACTTCAGTTAGGAGCACAGTATAATAACATCAGTTCTGTTCTTCTGCAAAGTTTGATTTTCTCTTTGTGTTTAAGAAGTTGACAACCATATCTGAAACTCATTGATTATCTGCTTTAATAGCTCATCATCTCGATGGACCAGATCAACAAACCTTTTCCACTTTGTTGAATGTATTCCAAATAAGAACAAAACGAGGGCAAAGATATTTGAAATTGAATTAGAATAATGCTAATCTGGTTTATTTAGTCTGAAAAAAAGAGTATTTAAAGAATAATTTTTGATCTATTTAAATGGATCCCGATTTCAGATGAAATTAATTATTCTCTTCATTTATCTAAAGAGTATATTTATCTGTTCTGTGTTTATATATAATATAGTGTATTGAATATACTATATAGAATATCGAATATATTTATTCTATCAYTGATTCATGATTCTATTTGTTTTTCATAAGTGAGAAGAACATCTTAAAACAGTGCATGCATTCAATTAACATTATTTAATCTACTGATTCTAAGGTTTTTTTCTCCTAGAGTTTTTTAAAAAATCTTGTAAAATCCATTACCCCACACACTGGTCTTTTGTGGTCATCCACATAACTTGACATTTGCAACTTCCTCGTTAAATCTCACCAAATTAACATTGTTATCCAAGTGTGTGGAGTTGGATGGCTTCCTTTTTTTCCTTTGTATTTAAAATCCATATAATCTGCTGGGTATTCTTGCTCCAGTTCCTTGGCCTGTTCAAACACACCAGAAAACAGAAATGTATCCTTTCTGTGATGAAACCAAGGCAACCCAGAGAATGTCTCTGCTGAAGAACACAATTGACTGTCACAAATGAAAACAAATTGATAAATTACAGTTTGCAAATCCCTACAATAGGAAATTAATGTAGTGGTTTGGAATAAAGCAAATTTCAGCAGTTTTAGACAATTGCTTACCACCATCTGCAAAAGAAAATTTTGTTTCTTTTTCATTGAAWGTACAGAGATTTTTATATAAACAGAATTCAATCCTTTTAAGAATCTGCATTTGATCACAAGAGAATGAAATTATACTTCACAATGGACCTGATAAAAGAGACATTTATATATGAACAGGCAGATTGATTGGCCTCTGATTTTTGAAGAACTTTCAAAAAGCAAAGTAGAAAGAAATTTAATTCTCTGCTCATTATTTTGGGAAGCAAGTGGTTGAGCCATGTGCTGTGACTCAAATCTGGATGTTTGAATTTCTTATCAATATTTTGACAGAATGGATGTAATGCACAGCCCTAAAATCAGTTAAAACGTTGGGGCAGGATGCCTGTGAACAYAGAAAGTCGTGTATCATCCTAGAATACTGCCATTTGATTTTGGTACTTCACTGCAGCAAAAAAAAAAAAAAAAAGCAGCAGTGAAATGTAAACCCATCAAAACCAGATTTTTTTTGAAGTAACAATTTTAGTGTCCAGTCATTTAATGTTAGTCATACTTAAAAACCTAAGGAAATTTTAATATCAGTATTTCTATCCTGCATTAGTTCATAGAAACACTTAGAATAGGAAATTATGRCTGAAACTAAACCTGTTGACGTTTTTACTTTGATCCCATGGGTGAGATGTGTTATAGCTGTCCTGTCCTGCACCCTTCTTGCTGTGGCTGGGCAACTTAGCTACCCTTAGCTACTCCGACTTTGTGTGTGATAGGGAAAATGAACCAAGCCGAGCTCTGCTGTGATGGGGCAGCATTGCAGCATCATGGTCTGAGGCTGCTGCCAACAAAATGTATTCGAGCTCATCTTTCACTTTTAAATGAGTCAGATTTCCCTTGGAGCCTTTGAGTTAGAAGAAAGAAATAAACACTTAGAAAAGGCTACTGATAAAATCTACACTTTTGCTACTTTTTTTATTTTTAATAGGAAAATGTGCAACCTCCCTTCTAGCAAAAAGATGTAAATTGTGGATTTTAAGAAACAAATCCTGCCGCACAGCAGGTTTAGACAGGCTGCTACCGTTGGGGCCTTAAGGCATTCTGTGGCTTCCCTGTGGTAAGCCATGGTTTTCATTTGTARAGCCAGGAGAATTCCCACTGTTGCTATAATCATATGCATGATCCTTCTTCCACCTCAGTGCTTCCAGCATCAGTTAAAAAAAGAAAAATAGGGCAAATGTTGGTTGTCCTGTAGTCAGCTATGCAAGAGCTTAGAAACTTAATCTATTTTGTGGTATTTAATTTTGTCCTGGGGAGAAGAATTAAGCTTTTTAGTGGAAATCTTAAAAAAAAAAAGGAAACCAAAAAAAACCCACCACAGAGGGAAAAAAAACCCTCCCAAACAAACTCCACCCCTAAAACATGTCCTGATTTAGACATGGTAGTAAAGGCATGAGAAATTTTTTTCTATATTTTTAGGTAAAATATTCTCATTTTTCCCATGAACTCCCATTTTCCAAATATGGAAAATCCTTTCAGAAAAGGCCTGAGTTTGTCCCATGATCCTTGCTGTGGTATAATCTCTGTGTTCTGTCACTTCTGCAYTTGGTGACTTCCTGTCCAGTGTTTGATTCTGCATCTTTCCTGCTAACAGCCCTTGATGGACTCATTTTAGCGTGTCCTTTTGATTCCCTTTATTCTTTTGATACTCAGAAAATATAAGTCAGTGTGTTTCACAGGTCAGTTATGTTTTGTGGGTGTAAGTACTTTGGTGTCTTTCAAGCCTTCCCTTTGAAAATTTCATTTTATATCCCATCCTTCCTGTACTGTGAAAAAGGCTGAATATCTGTTCCCTACTTGCCTTCCCTGGGTCTTTCATGATCCTGTAAACCTCAGTCTTCCCTCTTTCTGTCCTCTGTCATTTCCTTTTCATTGCTAAAAAGTGCTAGTCTGCTGCTTCTGGCCCACTGTGGAGGCTGCTTCAGAAATTTCGTTGTGCCTGCTGCTTTCCCATCTAGAGAAGCAGGGAAAAACCTAGATTGGAAGGAGCCTCTGGAGGTCATCTGAGCCCACCTACAGCTGACAGCAGGGGTTTGGGTTAAGTTTTCCATTGGCCCAACAAGACAAGTCTTGAATTACTTCCACACTGCTCTAGACAAGCTGTTCCAATGTTTGGTTGTTCTCACAGTGAAGAACTTTTTCATGTAGTCTGATGAAATTTCCTTTTGAAGCAACTGATGGTCATTGATTCTTGTCCACTCACTGTGTCCTTGTGAAAAGAGTATCTGTATCTTCTCTATAACCACACCAGATATTGAATATGATTAGACTCCCCCCTCCCTCCTTTTCAGTTGAGCAAGCTGAATTCCTTCCACCTTTCAACATGCATCAACTTGGAGGCCCTTCAGCGAACCATCTCCAATGCTTCAGTGTCTCTCTTGAAGTGGGAGTCCAAAGCTCGACCACATTATTCCAAGTGTGACCTGACAAATACCAAACAAAGCAGTGATAAACTTTCATCTGCTGGTTTTACTTTGGCTGCTGCAGTCAAGACCCCAGGTTGGTTTCATTGCTACAAGGATGCACACCTGACCCAGTCAGTCCCCAGCCTGTACTGCAGGGATTTTTCCACCCCAGATGCTGGATCTTATAAATATTTTTGTTAAACGTTATGCAATTCCTGTTGGCCCAGGCTTCCAACCTGTTGGGATCTCTGTATGCTGTACTGTAAAATATATACCTTCTTGTCTCTTACTCTATTTTTTCTCACAGAGTGTAGAGCAGAACTCTGTGAATCTGTGGAGGTGTGGATCCATGCTAGTGTTTCACATTAGCATAATAATAACAAATAACAACAGCAACAATAGTAATAATAATAATGTCCTATTTTGTTACTCCTTATTATGATGAATATGATTAGTTGCTATTATTTGTTAATTATTAGTTGATAAAATTCATTTTCTGTTTTGTTCTCTGTTCCTTTACAGGTTAGCAATAATGTTATGTTTGTTTTTTTGACCAATGTTAAATCCGACTGGAGATTTGACCAATGTTAAATCTGACATCCATGGAGATTTTGAGATCTGTTTTGTCAACAGTAGTAGCTAGTTCGGATCTGGCAGTGTATTTGAGGAGTAAAAGGGCATTTTCTTCTCTGTACATATTCAGTTGAATTTATCAACATTGAATATCATCTATTATTTTATTGCCTACTTTTTCATCTTCGAAAAGAGAAAACTGAGATATGATATGGTCAAATATGAAATGATAATGTTAAACAAAACCAAAACCAAGTGTTCAGTGTTTCTGACAACACAAGAAGCAGAAGCCAACAAAAAAAGTTGCAGAATTTTTAAAACATACAGAAATACATTTATTTCTACACTCTTTTAGATGCTGAAAGTATGTATGTTTTCAATACAAATTTTAAAAACGTGTTTTAAAATGATCTCTCAAAACTGATTAAGGACWAAACAGTCCAGGCTCAGAACATCCCAAACATAATGATTACGAAAATTCCTTTACTTGACTGATTTTTAATTGTTTTTTACCACAAATATCTGTTGTTAGCTATTATCAAATTTAGGGTACTGAACTACATGTTGTGATCTAGTTTAGCCATTTCACATTACACTTCTGAAGAAAACCTTCATCAACTTCTCAGTCCATCTTAGACTGAAGTTTCCTGAATAAATCTTTAATGTCTACTTCCTTCTGTTTCTAAAGGTGGTTAGGGGAAAAAAAWGTTCTTAACTGTAAAACATAACCTTAGGACACTGATGAATATCATGTAATCCATTTTAGAGGAAATCGTTGTGACAAAGTTCATTGCAAATAGCCAAAGGAATGTGCACGGAAATGTGTTTGAAAGATTCATAAACAGCTGCTTTGTACAAGTGCTTGTAATTGTAGTCATGATCAGGCTGTGTATAAGGAGCAAGCTTTTCCAAACTCACTAAAGTTTGAGATGAATACTAGATATTGACATATTTTTTAAAATAAACCCTTGGGAGAGTCCACAGACTGTATTCCCAAGCAGTATATGGCTAAAATAACTAGTGATGATCACATGACTTTATGTTTTATTTTTGGGATGTTACACCAAACAAATTTGCACTTTGTGTCTCCRTTTTTTGTTTCCATAGAGCACCACTCCATTTTTAAAATTCGCTTGTCTTCTTGCAGACATAATTCTTATTTGCTAGATATTTGTTAGTCATCCTTTGGTATGCTTTCCTATTAGAAGAGCTTCAATTCTAAAATGTTTCTTGCTGTAATTTCTGACAAGTTGTCATATTTTCTTCCTTCACTAGCAAATAACTGAAAGTACACTCTTGGTCGGGTGTGGCCGATAGTTCTGGGATGTAGAATGAAGAGTTCTTCTGGTTTAGGGTTTGCTTCCTTTTCTGCTTCTAGGAAAGAGGGCGGACATGACATCAAGCGCTTTAAACTTCTACTGCTACTGAAGGAAGAGATTCTACCCTCCTTCCACCCCACTGCTTAATTTCTTAGCCTGTGTTGTCTCTGGTGTTACCACAAGTGTTTCTGGAAGGAATCAGCATGGGTAACACCCACAAAGGCAGCAATGTTAGCTGAGAGATCCAGGACTACATTTGGTAGCAGCATCTGTTCATGCCAGCTTAAAGTGTTAACACTTTAGCTTAAACAGGCTTTATTTGCTAATATTTGCAACATCAGTGAACAGCCTTTACACTTTCAAATGGCTGTATAAATGGGTAATCACACATATCTGCATCACAGTTAATCCCTTGAATTGGTACTGAATGACTAAACAAGTTAATTTTTTTTCTTTTCCCTCTGATAGGGAAATAAAAAAATTGTGATTTTAACAGTAGACCCTGTAAGACCTCAAAAAGTAGTATGTAATAGGTTAATTTATGATTTTCCCCATTAAATTGCTTGAATGTTCCCCATTGAGCTACTTGGTAGTGTAGAAATCAGCTTCTTACTAAATAAAAGGTTATCAGTAAGTACTTGTTAGCTGAGGAGATGGCCTGTAACTGCACATTTAAGTTAATTTTAGCAACTATTCAGACAAATTCTCACCTCCTCGCCTTCACAGATATGTTCTAATTCCCCAGGAAAAAGGCATAAAAAAGTYTGAAAATGATGTTTCCAATTAGTGTGGCTTTCTCATATTTAAATTCTGTGTGTCTCTGCCAGATAATTGAATAAAATGTGATACATTCTTTTGATCTTTGTTGAGATGATGTAGGCTGTAAATATTGTTTCGTTATACCGTTCATGTTGACACAGATTGTATTGTGCCACTTATAGCTTCTTTGGCACAGCTCTGGAATCGAGTGTTCAGCAGTGATTAATGACCAAGAATACACAGACCTACTGTTGAGCCTAAGAGCTCTCTAATCTCTGCTCCTGTTCTTTCCCTCAATTCCAGCATTAGTTAATGTGACTTCTGTGAACACAGCAGTTCTGATGACTTGTCATACAGCTTGTACTGCCAGCACTTAATATAGTGGTAGCATAGAGCTAATGATCATTAAAATCTCAGTTTTCTTAATTCTTGCTTATTATTGTATGTTTGATGCCCTTTTTCACCCTTGCAATTTTTTCTTTAGTGTTTAATACAGAAAAGGCTTTTAAACCTGTGCTAGCCTTTTTTGTCAGTCCTTACACACTGTACAATCATTTAATATCCTTTGATATGTTATGCCAATTAAGTGGTATGTGTGTTAGCATAAATATTTAATTGTTAAAAGAGAGATCACTTTGGCCTAAAGCTTTAATTGAATTAGATGCTTTTCAGATGATTGTCAAGATTAAACAGTCCATTATGAACATTTGCCACTGCAGGAGATTTCTGCTTATTGAAAGACAAAAGGGTAATTTCATCTAGTATTGCTGTAAACTGTACGAGTCCTTCATACTGATAAGGGAATTCTCCCTCTTTTAACCTTGATATGTACTGTAGTAATGAATTTATGAATCTTTAAATTCAGTCACATCATTAAAGTGGGGATATGATATTAACACTGCCAAGTAAATTAAAAGGATGAAAATTTATCTACATAACAGCTAAAGAGATCAGAGTCAATACCAATTTGTCAATAATTACCATTGCTTTAAAAAGCAAAACTAACATGATGAAAGTAGGCAGCTATGGATCTTTATTGCATACTAACTGCAATTTGATTCATTCCAATGACAGACTTCACATGGCAAACTGGAGTTTCGGRGAAACTGATTTTCCTTGACACTGGACTGCTGAGCCACCTAAACTATAACTGCCGCAAAAAATGCTTGTGTGAAAATGGAACCCAGCTGCTTAATTATCAGCCCAAAATATTTCTGGTTTGGGGCAAAATGTTCCTGTATTGCAGTTTTGCCTAACTGTGAACATCTTCCACAGATCAGAATCCTGGTTTTTTTGATATGCTGTAGACTGTAGTCATGCATATATCTCACACTGAAAACACGTCACAGCAGTTTCCTTCAAAATATAGTACAGCTATGCATAATGCATGATAAGACTAGAGAGATGTGCAATGTGAATCAAAGTTTTAATGTCCCAGTTTTCCAGATATTATTATCCATTCACTGTGTTTTTAAAGGAGCTCTGATTAAGAATCGTGTCAGCTGTGACAAGCCATAAAGCCAAGCAAAACTTGCAGTGAGAACGTGAAAAAAACTCCCTCTGAACAAGTTTTAATATTAGCAAAATTACTTGATCCCCAAATCATTATTGGGGAACCTGGTTCTTATTTTGCCAGGGATAGAGGATTGCATCAATAGAATCTCACTTGCTGGCAATGTGTTGTCACTGAAAATCTCAGGGCAGAGAAATTCAAAGCACGATAGGTTTTCTCTTTGTGTCTGACACAGCTGTCCTTGTTCAAATGTTTGGTCTGTATTTGGTCCTTTGTATTTGTTGACCAGGTCTTTCAAAGAGCAGATGCAAAATTTTAACAAGCCTTGCCATCCTGGGACATGCTCTTAAGTAACTGAATGCCTGGCTTGATTTGAAGTCTCATCTGCCTTCTTGGTCTGCAAAGCATACAAATGTTGAAAAGGCTGTTTAAATGTAAAATAAACAGCTCAGTTTCACATCTGAGTGCAATCCTGTTGTGGGACTGCACACTCTTCAGGCTAGCTGATATATTTCCTTTACCCCATATTAGACTACTGGAGTCTACCCAACATTTTAGGCTAAACGCAGTTCTTATATAGGCTTCAGGTTTGTGGACAGTCCAGCCACACCCTGAGTTGCTTACTGTCAGGGGTAGGCAGCATGAAATAGTCAACAGTGTGCTAAGGTTATGTCTGTACAAGCGAGGGAAGTCATGTCTAGATTAAAACGCGAGTGAAGATCAAACACCTTGCTACTTCTGCAGGAATATTGGGAAGGATTCTCTCATTAATGTGAGAAGCTCTTCTATTTTGCTGTAGGGCAAGATGCTTAAGGAGGTAGGAGGGTTTTTTCTTGTTCCTTGGTTTGTGTCCAAGATAGCGAAGGAATAGATTTGTGGAGGTGCTTTTAGGGTCCCACTCATGTAACAAGTCTGAAGTGAATCATTTTAAGTACTTGGATAATTCTGTTGTCATGTTGTTTTCTTCAATAAAAACTATTTACTGAGCAGTGTATTATTGAGTGTATTTATTGAGTCGTAAGCAAAATTTATTTTATAATTTCTGTACATTTATAGTTAATGGTAACTGGAAAAAAAAGAGAGAAGTGCAAAACTGTTTTATATACTTTGAATGATTGAGAACTGATTCTGTTTTATTTAAGAATTTTAAGTATCATTAAAGCAGTAAGCTAGAGAAGGTGCTGTTTGGCTGAGTGCTTTATTATCCACTAGTAAGGGAGCTGATAAATTTGTATTGAAAAATCATTTTAAAAACCTATTACCTGGGATGAGTTCTTACTGGGTTATGGATGTTCATTGATCACTTTTTTAGCTGTATTTTTTTATTCTACTGGAGACAGTAAAAAGAGAAAAAGACTGGTGGGAGTGCAGAAGCATGKGTGTCAGTATGAGGAGAAGGTTGAGAAAGTGGGAAGAAATCAGACCAGTGAGGGAAAATGCAAAGATTTACTTAAAAATATGTTGGTAGATATAGGAGAGCAAGTGCTGGAGGACACTGCAGTAGGAGGTGCCTACCAAATAAAGGAGCAGACTCATGTAGTGAGGAGGCATCAGGAAAAACAGGCACTGCTTAATTCCCTGTTTCTCATTGGTAAAGTTGGGCCTTGCTGCAGCATCTCTACCTTTGCCAAGTGGTGTGGCCAGACCTGAGGCAGAATTGACAAGAGCAAGAAGGTCAAGGAAAACCTGTTTTTCATCTCCTGACAGCTTCCCTTCCTCCTGCTGCCTTTGTCCATGCCTGCCCTTACTAACGGGGGTAAAGCTGAAGGGCAAGGCATGTCTGTTCACTCGAGGGGGTGAACCTCGCACATCAACAGCAGCATTGTATGGCTGATTTTGTCAGAGAAATTGCGTGCAATGGGAACTGAGCTGGGCAAGAGCAACCTACAGTAGTCATTGAATCTAAGTGTAGGCAAGACCATGTGTGACAGTCTGTGGAGAAGATTCCCCCAGGCCACTAAAATTGCCATTAACTTGGACATGTCCTTTGCAGATGGCCTCAGCTGTTAACAGAGATATCAAGCTTCAAAGACCTTGCCTGCCCATAGCATGTGAAAGGCTGCACGGTACCTGTAGTAGGATTGCTTTTGATGCCTTCTGCCAGTGAAGGCACAGTGCACAATCCATTGTGTGCCACTTTGCTTTCCTTCTGCATTCCTCTCCGGGATGCTGATGCTCAGCAAAGCACCATGAGGTTAGGAGTGCAGATTCAGTGGGCTGTCATTACTGGCGCCAGACTGAGTGAAAATGAAGCTATCGAGGGAAAATTCTGGATAGGAATGGCTCATGTCCCCCYTTTCTTATGCCATGTTGTCCTTGTCTTATGCCCCCTTATGCCTGGGACTGTACAAAACATCACAAGCACGCATACACTGCTTTTAGCTCATTGCAGAATCTAATGCTAACTGTACTGCACTGTATAATCATGAAATGTGGGGAAAACATAGTGTTTGTTGTGTTCAAAATTCAAATTAGAACTTCAGCCAGCTGAAACAAGTGACTTCTGTGAGAATGAGCATTTGATCTTAAAGCAATTGTGCATAACCACATAGTGAATTGGAGTAACCCAAGTAAAGCAAAAAACACAACTCTGAAGAAAGAGGATATTTGGTATTTACAAACATTATTCTTGCACATGTAGTTTGGTTCAACTTACCACATAGAAGGGGTTTTGTGAATACAGTTTTTGCAAATAACTATAAAAAACCTTCTTTGTCTGCAAGTTTGGAAGTCAGCTGAAAATTCAGCCTTAAGCACATTTCTTCATAGCCGTGTACTAAAAAACACCTGATAGCTTAAAGATATCCAGCAAAGAAGCTGAGGCAGAACATTGACCTGCACTGACAGCATTTGTGTTTTTTCTAGTTACCTCTGTGCTGGCCCTGTGATTCAGTATTATGTGGGTGAGATGTTTGTAATAGTACACGGAAAACCCTTGAACACGGAAAATAGTACTTACTAAAATAGATCACATTCCCAAGGGGGAAACAGCAAAATTACATGACTTTCATAGAATAAGGAATAACTAAAATTGCCCAATTATTTAAACTGAGGTATTTTTCTATCAATATAATATCTTGCTGAGCTTGTGGAGCATAATTTAGAGTAGGCATTTTGCCTGCAGATCACGATATAAATATTTTATATGATCTCCCACACTATTAGAATAATAGAAGTAGTGTTATTTAATCCACTCCTAGCAAAGCAGATGCTTGCCAGAATGCATAAAGCACTCAAGGATCTGTTTTTGTTGTCGTTGAAACTGGCTGGTAGAATGATTTATCTGAAGTTTGATTCCTCATTGCAGAAGTGGATTTGATGATGCTTGTGAGACACAATTTAAGGTTGTGTTGAAGCCTCATAAAAAAAAAATTGTTGATGGAAATATTGTTAACAATATGGGCATGAAAAAAGCTCCTTAAATGTAACCAGGTAACGCAAGAGTCTTGTCTGGGTGGGAGGGCTGGGAGAGACTGCATGTCTGCAACTTCTTTGAGTCAGACTTAATAGAAATTTTGACCACAAATGGTGAATTTGAATACACCTTTTGAAAAGCAGTTGGAAGCATAGAATCTACAAGCCATATGAGAGAGAACGCAAGTGCTGTGATGGCTGCATAGTGGTCTCATAAAGTACATTGCATGGCAGCAGGGGTGGAGAAGTTCAAAGTTTAACAAAGTTTTCGTAAAAGTACAACCTTTGGAGTGTAATTTAATGCCTCTCTTGATCGTCATTGTCTTGGTTATTCTTTACCTGCAACACACATTTCGGTCACCTGTATCTGACGTGCTCTGACTACAGTCCTTGGGCCTGAGATGGGTGTTTGAGTGTCGCAGGAGTTGGGGTAGATGGTCCAAATACTTCTTCTCTAGCTTTCTTTTCTACAAAGTGGGTGGGAGATGAGTATTGATTGCTAAGCACCATGATTTYGCACAGTTGAGCCAGGATTTAGTAATCAGAATGCTAAAATCCTATGGAAAACATTTGATGTTATGTCCTTTTATGTCCCCCTGAGGTGATTGTGCCTAAAGCTGATATGCACAGAGAATGATAAAAAGATGACCATTGCTGTGTGCATTTGTATGTGATATACTACATCGTTCAGCACTTCTGTCTATTTATGCTTTGTTTTCCTGCTTATTGTAGCTTTTATTGATGTGTTTGATAACATGGCATCAGCTGCAAGGCAGAAATGTTTACTCTGTTGGGGTTTTGTTAAACTTTTCAATATAGATTAAAAAACTTCARCAGCCCCTGGATGGATAGGCTTAAGTTGAAAATTTACATGTGAGTAACAAATATTATAATGCAGATGAGCCAGACAGAGAAAAGGAAATTTATAATAAGGGACTGCTCTGGCAGTATTAATCTGCCTCATGTAGATTGTGTGATGAATCATTCCCTGTCGCCACAAGGACTGCTGCTGCTGCTGCTACTCAGCTCTGYCAGCAAGTGGGACAATAAAAAGGGTGCATGGAAGAGCGGAGGGGAGGGCACACACAAGGGAAGAGGAAAGGGACGAAAAAAGAACAGCTATTTAAAACCGGACATCTCAAGCCTGGCCAGTAGTTCGTGTTATATATAATTCAGCCAATTCATTGGGTAAATCATTTCATATGCTCCATGAAATGCAATTTGCTTCCACGGCCAAGCATGACAAAGGTTTCACAGAAGTGCAGTTGGCAAAGAGCTCCTCTAGGATAGTTAATTCAGGGCCTGTGAGATTGCTGAGGCATCTTGTCAGAACATTAAATAGTCACACAATGTCATGAGGGAATATGTAATTAAGAGTCCAATTTCTCAAGGGTCTGAGTACCTGTTACAATGTGCTGAGAACCCTTAATTCCCACTGACAAGAGCGGCAGCTTAGGGCATTCCCAGCAGGCATTTAATAGGATTGTGCCCTTACTTCATTTGGCTGGGGTAAGTCCAGGCCAGTCAGGTGAAGCAACAGTAACGAAACAAGACAAGATAATGATAAATAGGGTTACATTCCAGCAGGAATACTATTACTTGCAAATGATGAAACACACCCAGGTGTGAAGTCCCTGTGAAATATAGGAACAGATTTAAGGATGCATGCTTAGGGGTTAAATTTGTGCCTTTGAGAAAGATCTGTCTACACTCATCCCATGCAAAAAGATTTGTAAAAGGCAACATGAATCCTTTATCACCCCAGACCTGTGTGAATAAGTGACAGAGTTCCCATCTGTGGTTTGGTTTCCAAGAACTTTAGTAATTTAGACAGCCTCATGAGGGTTGTCTACCTTTCAAAGGCAGACAGCTTTTCATCCAGTGCTTGGGAAGCAGAAAGCTTGAGTAGAGTAGGGAAATGTGGGTGCTGAAGTTCTCTGAGCAGCATTCTTGGTGTGACTCAAGAGATAGAATAAAATTTGAGGTGGACAGATGAAGATTTAACAGTAAGACTTTTTCCCACTTCTTATATACCTGCAATTATATAAAGGAGAAGAAGGTTAGATGCTGCCAGAAGAGAATAAACATTGGATTTTGGCTTATGATGCTTCTCTCAGAGATGAACGTAGAAATAGTATTTTTTTTTTTGTCCTGAAGAAGCGTTACAAAAAGGAGTGAATAAGAAGCATGCCATTACATTAAGCACTTTTGGGAGAGTGGAAAGTTAAAATTAATCTTTGTGTTGTCAGGCTCTTAAGTGAGGAATGATGCATTAGGCTACCTGATTTTATTTGATTTGTTGGGAAACCAGAGCTGCGGTGCTGTTTCTTGAACGAAATTACAGGCTTCATTTGAAGAGAGAGGGAAAGCACACACATCATTCTGGAGTAGATCAGCATAAGCATTTTCTATATCATGAGTAATGTTTACTGGAAGAAATCAAATTACTGTTACACAGACCATCTGTTTTCTTTGCATGCAATCATGTAAGTGTTTTAGGACAAGCCATCCTTTTTAATCAATTGTAAATCTCTTATGGCAAGGCACTGTTTTCTGTAATAAAATYTATTTTTGTGATAAATGTAAGAGTTTTAAATACTGGTTTCTCCTGCATAAATATAGTGTACATATTGTTCATAACATAAAGAGTAGGGGTGTACAGCATTAGTTATTATCTGTCAAGAACTTAATTTTAGGGCTTTTTGCATAGCCTTTTTTGGATATTTGTTGGATCTGCAATTCCTTGGTGTTCAACTGTTATAGCAAATAACATAATGAGTAATACTGTCCATTTATAGCCCAGGAAGCTGATTTCTATCTACATTTAGTAAATGTAGTATAATAGGATCTCTATTTTGTAGTGTGACTGCTGTGATAAGAGTGATTACTGTGAAAGATGRTTGTCCATTGTCTAAATTCTTACACTTGGAAATACTGAAGAAAACAAAGTATGGCTTATTAGAAAATGAGCCTGTGGAACAACGTAATGACATTAAAGAAACTTGAATTTATGGTCCAATAAGAAGTCAACGATAGAATGTGAGATTTACTTCATGTTTAAGGGTAGCACATTCACAGATGTACATGGTCCCATACATTTTAGTACGTGCTGAATAGACCCTACTATTTCATTTTTTTATCACTCTCAGCTGTCAGCTTCCCTGATTYGTATATTGTCTTTGGGAGCACATAGGTTGCTCTTGAATTCAGAGGAATCTGAAGGTCTGCATTTTAAGTGATGTCTCCTCTGATTTCAAAAGCAGCTGTGTGATTGCAATGCCAGAAGTTGCTCTATATTGCATCAAATGACCCTGAAATAAAAGAAAGGAACAAGAACTGTAAGTAACACAATTGGAAATTCCCTGAGCAGGTTGGCTGTCCTTCTCAATGAGGTTGGCGAGCCTGAATTTCATTTGTTCAGACACTTTCAAATCAATGGTATTTTGTCTGAATAATTAAGCTGCTTACTCAGGCTTGAAAAGTGTATGGTGCTAAATTCTTGAGCTTTTTTGGGTAAACATGAAGAGGCAAAGAGAGAGAAACAGATGGACCATGCACCTGGAAAAACAATGGTGCCTACAGTCCTGTGCCTTCCTATGGTACAGTGGAAGTTTTCTGCCCAGGGAAACATCAGGTGAAATGAAGGGCCCCTATAAGTCCTCTTGTGAAGGTTGGACTCAAGATCTACATGTCCTGTGTATTGCCACTTATTATAATGTCACTTGTGAGCTGACAGTCTGTGGCACAGGGAAAGCTGCCTGCCAAACTCTGCTAATCAATCCTAGCACCTACCTAAACCTGATCAGTCAAGAATCTGATGAGAACTAGGTCATCAATGAATTTTCTTCTATCAGTTTGCACTAATTCAGTAAAAGATAAAAAGCAGAATRTGAATAGATTACAAAATCCTACGGGTTATAGACAGTGAAAAATAAAATTAAAAATAAAATTGTAATTAGTAGCAGTTCACGTTTTTTACCCATTCACGTTTTTTTTTTTTTGTTATTCAAATTTAGTATTCTTTCTTTGAGAGAATTATTAAAGATGAGATACATTTTTACTTTGTATTCCCTTTGGTTTTTCTTCTTACTTTCAGCCTTCTTTTATTCAGAGGGAAGAAAACTGCAGGCAAATTAAATATGTGTTAAAATCACAGCATTGTGTTTGTTAGAACAGACTTCTGGAGAGCTCTGGATGGCATCAACAATGTCCTAGTCCAAGCAAGAAAAAATTAGATAACATCACTAGCAGCCTCGCTCTGCTGAATTTGGAGTATCTAGGATGGAGATTCGCCAGCTCCTCCCAATAACCTAGTCCTCTGTCTTCCTTTTGTTCCCCTAGAAGCTCATCTGGTTGTCTCTCATGTTCCTCACCAGTTTCAAATCCAGCTGATGTCTGCCGTCCCTAATTTCATCCAAGCAGGCCAGAACAAGGAAGTTCTGCATTGCTCCCAAGTAGCCTTCCCAGCCTCTTCCCAGCCATCTGCTGTGCCTGCATGACTTCCCACAGGGCAACCTGGGAAGTCTCCCTGCTCTGGGGGGGCTGTTTTCAGCAAGCAGTTTCCTCTTTTGGGGCCCTTTTGCTGTCTTGTCTTTCAGGAGACGCATTTCAGTTGGAGCTGTCAAAAAAGTTGATGCAAATGTTTGGTTTATATTTTTCATGTAATTCTTCTTACTTCCATCTTCACACCCCCAAATCTTTTTCAGCAAGATATATCAGGGTAATCTGAAAGATATCAAAACAAGCTATTTTCAATAGGGTTTTTTTTAGCATGATTTTTCATTTGCATGTGAGTAAATTTACTACAGTATTTTGATTTTTTTTGTTGTTGGGTTTTTTTGTTTTTTTTTTTTTTTAATCCAGACTTTTGGAACAGTCACCATATGAGTTCTCTAGCAGCTTCAGTAGAATAGACTTTCCAGCTGTATGGTCTGTTCTTATCCAAGAAAGATATTTTGATGTATTTGCAATTGTCATAGAAGGCACTGGCCTAGTTCTAAGAACAGTAAATGCTAACACTACTGTTTGAAAATTATCACATTTTTATTATCAAGAAACAATTCAGCAAAATTACTCAATTTGCTTAGTGGTAAAAACAGTGGTAAATTATGAATTACTGTTGTCATGGCTACACTGTATTCTGATACAGTAGATTTGTTCATGGAAACCGTAATAAAATAATTTGCAATACTCGGTAGCAAGTAYAATGCATATCTTAAATTACAATGAATTACTTATTGCAATGAATATCTTAAAATATAAGTACAGAACTCTTGAGTTCTTTTTAAGTTCAGTAAGTAGAGAATACTGCTGTTATTTTAGGAATTTCCTGTGTCTGCAGTGCTGATTACATTGAAGTGGGAATCAATGACAACGTGCCATATAGGAGACTTTATTTATAGTAGCTTTACAACTGATCTAAAGTGAGACAATAGATTTTGATACCCATGACCTTTAATAGAAAACTCTCTGAAGAGAAGTTTCCAATTTTACCTCTAAAGTAACCCCTAGTGAAAGTCCTTTGTATTTTAGACTTTGTGAGGCAATTAAAATAATGGCCTGTTCTTGGTTTCTTTGATCGTCAATTACTTGACAAAACAGAAAAATTGTTCAAGGGAGTTCTACAAAGCTAGACATTTGCCCATTTATGCTTTTTATAATGTTCTTAAGTGCAGCATATTTGGAGTTTGCATGTTTGCTTTTCTCCCCTTGACCTATTGCAGTCCAGTGGTTGTAGAGGATATGATTTGTGCGTGTGTTCCAAATTCTCCTCTTCCGCTTCTTTACCTGATGCACTGTATTTTTGAAGGAAATGGAGCAGAAAAGTGCCATAGATGATTATCATGGTTGGCTTTGAACTGGTCTCCCTCAGCTCTCTTAGTGGTAAAGGGGAGAAAAGAGGGAAACAGAAATGCTTGGTCATAATTTTGAAATATATTTAGGTATTAGCATTTCATCCTTAAAGAGGAAAAGTCTATAGATATTCCAAAAAAATCCACACAACCAGTGAATAATCTTCATTCTGGACGTTATGGAATGAAAAACAAGTAGAAAAGATAGCTTAGAGAAGATACAGAGAAAAGAATGTGTGTAGAATGGCAAAATTGTATGAATATTTCAGAAAGGATCATGGTCATTGTTGCAGTAATTGAACAGTGGGATAGAAACTAAAAGTAAATGCATCTAACACTGATGAAAAAAAATTTATTTGAAATGCGCTCTGTCAACAAGTAGAATTAATTAAACCACTAAAAACTCTCCTCACACATATTATTTCTCTATAATTAAATAGGGTAACGTAAAAGATTCTGTCCCTTACTAAACAGTAATTCCCCAGGCTGATTATTTGTAAACCAGCTCTTGAGTTTTTTGTCCCTCAATATTGGCTACTATTGATGTTAGGGGGTAGGAATTACAGAATGATTGAAAATTATTGTTCCAGTGCCTTCATATGCCACATTTGGTCTCTATATACTCTCTGTCACAGGTAACCATCTTACACCCAGAGCAAGAAAAGTAAATTCACTTGGCTGTCCCATATCTCTAAGGAACCTGATGCATGAGTGGACTAGAGAAGAGAAAGAGAGAAAAACTYCAAAGACCTACAGATCATCTTGCAGGCAGGGTGAGTAAATGTCCTGTCATCTCAAGTCATGTGTTGTYAGGTACACAATGAGTGAGTCTGCTTTAAGGAATTTCTTACCTGGTAATTGTTGAGAAAAAGATCAAAATGTGTCATGTTTCCAGCACTCTGACACTGGTGCCTCACTTGCATTCAGAAGTACTAAGCCAAACATCTATATTTTCAGTTTAAGCCTTGAACATGGATTTAATAGATAGGCAGTTCGAGGTGGGGGGGCGGGGGGAGGATGTTTAATGCATGCTGTGCTGTTAAGGCTCTTTTCAAATTGGATGGGTGAAACAGAAATATCTAACTATTACCAAATCAGTCCAAACTCCTCATGATACAAAGAGAGATCCAAAAGAGGAAAGAAAGGAAGAAAACTCATTTTCCCAGTGCTGACTGTACTTAGATTCCTACAGATGTGGGCCTGCGTTCCCTGCTTTTCCTAAGCAACTTTTTTYTTGCTTACAAGACAGAATGGAAAATATTACCTAGCTGCGAAGCAAGCGTAGTAGCCTTATGTGATAGAACCTAATTAAAAGACCCCTTTTCTTTCTGGGTTTGCCTGTTCCAAATGGTGGTAGAAGCAGAGACTGCAGCAGGTTCTGGAGCATTTCCTCCAGTTCGCAGCAGTGAGCCATGGGGATCTGTCAAGTGCCAACAGGCCAATTCAAGGGAATCAAGAGTCACATGTACAGAGGATGACTTATTTTTCAAAAAGRTGATTCAAATCAAAACAGATGACTAACATGGCAGAAAATCCAACCTGAAGATTACCTCTGAGTAGTCTGTCTTGTGGTTTGTGTCTCTACAAAAGACATAATAAAATTGTTGCCCTTGTCCATTGGGGTGCTGATGCTTCCCCACTGTATTTGGTCCTGCCCTCTTCTGCACTCTAAACATTGGCAAAGGCCCCACATGCTTCTGTTCTCTCTGCTGGGCATGAGCACAGCAAACCCACCTTCCCTGCAACCCAGGCCCGGGGGAAACTTGTTTTTTGAAAGGAAAAAAGCAGCTGAATTACAGTTTTAGCTGTAAGACAACTTACCAAAGCCTGTAACATGCTAAAACAAAAAGCACTCCAGAAGACAACGAAGATAACTACTTTCCTGATAGGGAAGGGAATACCTAGCAGTACAATAGTGCCTTTACAATTGCTGTTAGATTATGTGTTTAACAAATYAGGCTCTTTTTCTTAGCCTATAAGCAATATTTTGACTTTGACAGAAGTCTTCACTTTCCTACTCCACATTTTTTGAGGCCATCTGTCTAAGTGCAAAGGCTGTCTGGACTTCACCTTATGCTTCAGTTAGAAGGAGAATTTTGCTGGTTTTGCTTTTTATTTTGATTTGGGTTTTTTTGTTTTCAGTAAGTACTCCTCTGAGTGTGCTGGAAGATGACTTTGGTGTACAGAATTTTTATAGAAATCGGGTAATTCCCTTACCCACTCTAAMCCCAACAGCAACAGCAGCAACCAGCCCTGCTCTCTGGACTCTGAAATCCATAGGAAAGGGTGTTGAGATGTTGATGAGTCACTTTTCTGCTCTAGCAGCTGCTTCTTGCCTCCTTGTGGAAAAGGCGGCGGAGTAGATACAGCCTGGGGGCACTGGTTTGTCTGTACTTCACAAATAACRCGGTGTCTTCTTCAACAATGTTATTACATTCTCTTGTTTTAATACAGCATTGTGCTTTCTAAGCCACCACTTATTTGCCCCTTAGTTCTACTTTATTTTATATAATATCTGTGCAATGGAGATGGGCTTGATGTGTTTTGACACAGAGATGTCACCAAATGAGGGCCAATGTGACTGAGAGCAATAAAGGTGCTCAGTAAGATGACAACATAGTTGAAGATTAAAGTTAATATTATTTTTATTCTTAAAACCATTTCTATGTGTATTGCTTTTACAATTCATATATAAAATAAAATCAACCTCAAATTCAAATCTTGTTGAAGCTTCATGAACATTACTACAAGGAAAATAAGAAGTTGGCAAATGATTAAATGTATAATTAAAGGTTTCACATTTAATCCTGTCACTGTAGTGATTTATGGTTTATTATTTTGTCTAAGTAATGCACTTCTTTTCTTTTCTAGTGTTTTTTCTTTCCTTCATTGTTTTAGTGTCTGTATTATTATGGTAAGGAAATTTATCATGAAGACAACACTTTTGTTCTCAGCTGCAAGATACAGAGGAGAGTTAAATCGAGGCATAGAAGATGCAATACACTTCCCACTGCAGTTGGTGGGAGAATTGTGATGTGTTTACATTGTTGGGCCAGAAATGCTTTAGTTGTAAGAACAAAGGGCAGGATGTAGCCTCTGTGCTTCTGTGCTGTCATATTTAGGGCTGAAACAGGTGTCTTCAGTAGCCGGTCCCAGGAAGGCTCAATAAAGACATGGAGCTGGGACACACAATCTCCCTCTGTAGTGCATGCCAGAATTGGGTGGAAATCTGCAAACGCAGCAGAAACTGCCTTGAAATAGCTCATAGCAAAGACTGAGCAGAGTCCAGTGCCTACAGGCTGTGGAGTCCGGGCTCTTCTCCAGAGGTAGGTCCYCATCGCAGGATTTTTTAAATGGACTCATCAGGCTTCGTGGTCACCACAGCTGCCCGACAGATATGTGGGACCTTGTTGCTTGTGTGAAACCGGTGGCTCTTCCCTCCCTTTCCAAGTTGCCCAGCCACTGGGCTGTGCTATCCTCTCTCTCCTTTCTTCCAGCTGCGTGAAATTAGCTCTGGCAGGGCTGTACCAYGACTAGTGAAACAGTCCCAGCTTCAGTTTTCCAAACCATCTAGTTTGTAGTTCTGCTGGAAAGGGGGTGTCCGCACTGCGTCAGGGTGGGGAGAGCCTGGAAACGAGATCTCTCAAACTCAAGTGAGTGTTCCAGGTTACACTTGTGTAGTACAGGATACTACTTCTTCCAACTGCACCATAGAAAACAAGCCAGAGCAGATCTGAGATTTTGGGACTTAGGTGTTGTTTCAGGSTCACAGGGGCTCCTGAACTTGAAATGAATGCCTTGTTGCTGAGGCTTCAAAKATAGAGTGAGAACTGAGTTTTCTGGTGACAGTTTTCGTATCCAGACAGGTAAATTTTTCTGTGCTCCAAACTTCCTCTTGGTCAAGAACCCACTTAAAGAAATAAAACTTTTTTCTCTTACGAACATATGGTACTAAGAATCTCCTCTTAGAGTAATTTCACACAAGAAGTGTTGTTTCCAGACTATTGCAGGATGAAATAGCTTAGGTTTTATTTCTGGTTGGGAGTTGGAATTCACACTCATGTTAAGTTCACCTAGCATGGTGAGAACTTGAGAAGAAAAAATATATTGTCATCTTCACTGTTTTAACCTAACTACAACTTATAGATACACTTCACAGCAATGTTTAACACAGTTTAATTATGCTCTGTTGAAGGTATTGTATTTTTCATTCTCTGTACTATTGTGTAATATTGTTGTCTTTCTTCATATTCTTTTCTCAATGAAAATACTGGGGCCATTTCTTTTAATCCTCTGCAACAATGACAGTAGAAACTTCCAAGAGATCTTTACAGAATTGTAGCCAAATAAAAAGCATGAGAATTAGTTTTCTTGGTTATGTAGGAAAGGATTTCTACTTTCTCTTTCCCTGGCACATCTCTTTGTCTTTTGAGTAAGTTTTTCATTGCCYTAATATTTTCCTATTGTTTCTTTTTCATTGCTGTTTCTTCTTTCTTTGCTCCTTGTTTTTTTGTTTCTTTTAAAGGTAGGTAACCAGTAAGAAAATGTTGTTCTAAGAAGTTATAAGAAGTCATAACTCCAGTAYTTTCTTAATATTTTTTTGAGGCTGATACTGATTCCTTTTAAGCAAATGTGTGTTTGTTTTAGGGAAAGACTTGTTCACTGGAAACTTGTGATTTTTCCTTGAGTTATAATAGCTAGTTTAAGACCTGGCAATCCACATGAGAAGTTCCTGTTACTCTATTCAATCACCAGGCTTTTAATCAGCAGCCTGGCATTTTCCCTGCCATCGCAGTCCCCATTTGAAGCTGAGGCCACTCGAAATTTCAAAACAGCTTTCTTTTTATCGGACTAACTTAACTAGTGGTTGGTTATTATCTCTTCTTCAGAATAATACTTAAATATGTGCTATAATACTAGGCCTACAGCAGTACTGGGTTGTAGCATCTTATGCTTATGAAACGGGGGAGTGGCTGGTACACCTGAGGGCTGAGCTGCCATTCAGCAAGACCTTCATAGCCTGGGGAGTTGGGCAGAGAGAAACATAATGAGGTTCAACAAGGGCCAGTGCAGGGTCCTGCATCTGGGGAGGAATAACCCCAAGTACCAGCACAGGCTGGGGCTGACCTACTGGAGAGCAGCTCTGCAGAGAAGGACCTGGGAGTCTTGGTGAGTGACAAGTTGACCTTGTGGCCAGGAGGGCTAATGGTATCCTCGGGTGCATTGGGAAGAGCRTGGCCAGCAGGCTGAGGGAGTTCATCCTGCCCCTCTACTCGGCCCTAGAGAGGCCACATCTGGAGTGCTGTGTCCAGTTCTGGCCTCCYCAGAACAAGAAAGACAAGGAGCTACTGGAGAGGGTCCAGCGGAGGGCCACGRGAGCATCTCTTGTATGAGGAGAGACTCCAGGACCTGGGTCTGTTTAGTCTAGAAAAGAAAAGACTGTGAGAGGATCTCATCAATKCATATTAATATCTCAAACGTGGGTGTCAAAAGGATGATGGCAGAATCTTTTCAGTGGTTCCCATTGACACGATGAGGAGCAATGGCCATAAATTAAAACATAAGAAGATCCATCTCAACATGAGGAAGAACTTCTTTACAGAGGGGAACTTCTTTGCCCAGGGAACAGACTGCCCATGGAGGTTGTGAAGTCATCCTCTCTGGAAACATTCCAAACCCACCTGGATGCATTCCTGTGTAACCTGCCTTGGCAGAGGAGTTAGACTAGGTGGTCTGCAGAGGTCCCTTCCAACCTTAACAATTCCATGATTCTGTGATTCACGMCTTGTTGTTGTTTAAAGACTCTTGGTGTARCTCATTTTATGGGTACAAAAAGTAAGTGTGGTATCAGCTACCCCTTATGATGCTGGAGATTTCTAGTTTTGCACTGCGAAGCAGAGGTGTAGGTCACCCCACAGCAAGACAAATGGTCCTAGTCGCTTCAGTGGGCTTTTTAGCTTTGTGTGAGTCACAGTTTAAAGATTGCAGCACTTGTCTTCCTCATAAGAAGCTTCCAGAAGAGCACTGCTGTGGCCTGCCATCCATAATATTTAGCCTTGTTTGTGCTTAGGAGTGAATAATTTATATTTTGGAACCATCATATACATGCATATTTTGACAACACTGTTTGTTTTTTTCATTTTTTAGACAAATTCCTTCTTTTCAGAGTAGACTGAACAGCTTTTGCTTCTTCTGAGCCATAAAAATCTARTGTGTAAATTCATTTGAGCTTGAGGATTACTACCCCTTTAGTGTTTATGATCAAAAGTGTTAGCAAGACCCTTGGGGCAAACTCCTTGCTGGAATGAAATGGCATGGGTTATTTGAAGACACCTGGTGGAGCCACTCCAATATACAGCAGAAAGGAAACTGGCCTCTGGTCCTTATGCTGGTGGAATATACTGGGTTTTTACATACTCTACTAGCATATAAAACAGCACAAAATTTTTAGGCAGAGTATTTTTTCTG
Organism: Amblyornis subalaris; assembly: GCA_018881555.1. Lineage (NCBI taxonomy): Eukaryota > Metazoa > Chordata > Aves > Passeriformes > Ptilonorhynchidae > Amblyornis > Amblyornis subalaris. The sequence continues at coordinate 30,309,339 of JACAXG010000001.1, read as the reverse complement.
TCATCTGCCTGACTCGGTGTTAGAATCGCAAAATCATTAARGTTTGAAAAGGTCTTTAAGGTCATTAAGTCCATAAGTCATTAACCCAACACTTCCAAGTCCACCACTAAACTTTGTCCCTCAAATGCCACATCTAGRTGTCTTTTAAATACCTTCTGGGATGGCGACTCAACTACTTCCCCGGACAGCTTATGCCAATGTTTTCAGTGAAAAAATGTTTCCTAATATTCAATGTAAATTGCCCCTGCTATATTCTATAAGCAGCTRGGAGAATATTTCATCTGCCCCTTCATCTTAGTTGGCTGGTCTGTGACAGAATCCCACCAGGATATCTGCCCTTTTGGCCTTCCCGCTAAACATTCGTAAACATTCAACCCATCATTAAGCTCTGGACRGTCAAAACACTCCCTATCTTACAGGGCTACCCCACCACCCCTCCRTCCTTGCCTATCCCTTCCAAACAGTTTATAGTCATAGTGTTTGGAATCTCTAGATGCTAAAGTGCTACATATGCCATATTTAAACTTAAGAGATAGAACAAATATTTTCATGGACTAGGAAATTGTGTGGAAAGTTTGAGGTCTGTAATGCAGGATGCAAAAATTACAGCTGACATCCCAGAAGACATAAGTTCAAAACAAACTTTGCAGCTCAGATTAAAGTCCTGTTGAGGTAGAAATGTTCTTTTTTTATTCTCATTGCGCATCCTTTTGCCTTTTAACATAGAGCTGTTATGTGATATTACAGCTGTTTCTTCAGAAAGCTTGGGCAAAAAGTTTTTTCTCTAGGTCAYAAGGAAGAATAGACACAAGGGAAATGGTGCTTGTTTTCTAAAATGCATATATTCTGTTATGCATTGCTGAGTAGCGGGGGACAAGCAGCTAGGAAGAGCTGATTCAATGAGATGTTTGTGTAGAGGAGAGTTAGCACTGTGAAATGAATGAATTTGGAAATATTTACTGCTTACTAGTTTCCAGGCTGAATTTTTCYGTCACAAGAGCCTCAAGCCACAAGAATGTCAGGACCCAAAGAAGACAGTTTTCCTAGGAGGGGATTATCACTTTTTTGATCACTGAGTTCTTTAGGAACTTTGATAGGTATCACATAAAGCTTCTGGATGAAGCAGAGCTTGTGCAATTTGACTGGATAGGCAGARACATGCAGGGAGATGGGCTGCTGCCCTACACCTCTGACATGGCATCAGGCAGACCTGGTCCCGGGGTGAAATATCCACAGCTGGTTTCTGCCATTTCAAGCACAAGACAACAATGCATAAAAACAGAAGCTGTTCCTCTAATTCTCTCCTGTTCTACTGTGCTTTACCTGGTTTGTATAATTTATATGCTTTTATATGTATAATAAATATCTAGCATATATTTGCTACAAAGGAATAAAATGCCATTTCCAAGAGCTGCTGTAGTCAGACTGTCCTGGAATTCATGGCAAGGACCCCACTTTCTTGTAGTACTATAATGCACCAGGATGAAGATTCTTAGCAGAATGGGATRCTCTCAGAGAGGGAAATAAGTGATGTTAACTTTAACGATTGTGTGAAGTACCTTGAATCTCACTTTCCAGATTTTCAATAAAAACCCTATAAAAATTATTGTAAACACTTCACAAATATTATTGGGTTAATCTGAACTGTTAGGGAGGGAGCACAAGTGTTCTGGGACTTCATCTCAGACCTTTTGATGAAACAGAAAGGTAACATTTCTCTTTCTAACCACCTCATCCATACAAGAGAAACACTAAATTTATTTCCCACTAGAAGTAACAGCTACTTCTTCTTGCTTATCTCCCACTGCATGTACTTTGATTAAATAATTGCATTCATTCTTGCTGAAATATTAGCATGAAATAATTAATATTTGCATTTAAAACAGTGTGTGCTTGAGCATCATAGTTAATGCTGTGTTAAGGTGGAAAATGATATTTTATTCACTGTTTTTGGCAGCCCAATGCTGTGCACAGAATTGAGGTTTATTAAGTTGTTTCTTCAATTGTAAGCAACAAAAATGCTTTGGCTTTACATGACATATAGTGAACTTGGGGTTCAATTATTTAGTATCTTTTAAAGATTGACAGCAAGGTCATTGCTCTATGGTATTTTAAAGTTTTACATAAATAATAATGTTTTTTGATGGGTATGAACTGAGACTAAAAAAGTATGGCAGCTCTTTTAATGAGGCTTATTCGTTTTTTCTTGTTATACATTTTTGCGGAGTGGAAGGTGGGAAGTAGGTAGGGTGAATGGGAGTCCCTGGGCAATTTTTGAGGCTGAATGAAAGAAAAACAATTCCGGTGAACTTCATAGGAGAATGACTGGTTTCCTCACTTGTGTAATTGCCTCTGGCTGTTGTATTTAAGAGGCAGTAAAACTTCATTGATGAGCAAAAAAAAATTATTTGGAACAATAAAGATTGAAGGTTAATGAAAATGAGAAGTATCTTAGGTAAATGAGGAAAGCTGTGCGAAAGGCAATATGCACGTGAAAAAAAGAGATGTGGGAAGAAAGAAAATTGGTAGATGGGACTGTTAATATTTTTGTTCCCACAATCTTTGGGATTTATTCACTCTTTCGTCTTTATGCATATAAACAAACCTCCCACTGACCTGYGTTTCAGTGTATCTGACTCCACTTACTACATTAAATTTTTCTCCATGCTTACCAAAACTTCTTGAGAAAAATACTCTGAATTGAAACCCAAAGTAACTTAAATGGTTTTCTGTTAAAATGGAGAGATCCTTAAGTAAGCAAATGAAATATTAAATCCATATCCTCACTGTTTCCTAGCCTTTTGGCTCTCTTTTTCCTCAAGCAACCCGGGAAAAACCTGGGAGATTTTACTGACTTTAAATGCATTAAATGTATTGATCTGCAGAAAGCTTTGGCGCCAGGCTGTCTGTAGCCTGCGTCGTGCTGTCAGAAAGGAAAYGCTTCTGATTTTGTCTAGAGAAAAAACCAAAATGAGAAACATTATCAGAGGTTCAAATTACTGTGGGAGCTGGAGAGGCCAGGGGAATTGGTTAATAGCAGCTGTATTGCAATTAGGGAGGAAGAGCTTGACTAAGAGCAGCAATGATTCTTTTTAGCATCTCAGAAAACATTAAACGTGTAATTTTTGAAAAATCGTTTGTTCAGAAATAGCCTATGTAGTCACTATACACCTTCTCACCAGGGTCAGTAGCATTTTGGAGGGGATACTTTACTTAYCCTTTCCTGTTTATAACATCATGTTCTTTCTTCGTAATGAGGTTCCCTTGATGTCAGTACAGTCTTCTTTGAGTTCTGGACTAGTTTCAGGCTGCGAATGGATCATATAAAGCCACTCCTATTTTTCTTTTCCTTTTCAGTAAGTTGCTTAGGTTCAGTGATTTGCCCTCATGAGTCTCTTAGTGCTTAGTCAGGTGAAAGGTTAATTATCCAAATACACTCCCCCTGCAATTGCAACWCACACAAACTGTCCACCACCATCTTTTCACAGGAGCACTAGGTCAAGGCTTCAGCTACAATATGGATTGAATTGTTGTGGCTTTTCCGTCATAGAGTTTAACTAAAAATAATGTGACTTTGGTCATTGAAGTCACTCTGGGTACACCAAAAGTATTTAGAGGATATGACTGCTGTCCTGAGTCACTTTCTACTCCATTAAATAATGACTTTTTCCATCAGGAATTGCCTGAAACTTTTCCTTTAATCAAACCTAAATAGGATTTTTAAACACCTTTAGTTGCACTGCATAAACACATCCCCTTGGAATATCCACCACCTTACCACCCACTACACAAAACTGCCCTATCCCCATCAGCAGCCACCTGCATTTGCCTGGTCCCATCATACTCCCCTCTGCCCAGCTAGACAGTAGTGAGCTACTTACTGCAGTTTRCCATACAGAACATCTTCTACCACTGTTAGCAGCCACCCTTGCACATGCATCTCTCTAATGTTCAGGTTTCATGCAGCCACAGACACCTCAAGTCCCTGCCTCTTCCCTCTTGAATGTAGTGTAAAGCAGCACAACAGGGAGTACCAAGCAGAGTGGCAGTGGCATGGCACCCCTCTGCCGAGTTAACCACATTGGATCTGAAGACTGGGCATGGTTCTGCATGCTTTCTGCTCTTTAGTCGGAGGAGTTAGTCTGAGTTTTGTGGTTTTTTAAATAAAATGTTTTAAATAAAATGAACGTGAATGTTCATTCTTTTTTTTCTTTCTAAAATATTTTTGTAAGTATTCCTACTCTTATAGTAGTCGAGACCTGAGTGCAGAGATTGCAGCGGTTTTATATTTTTACTTCGCYTAGGTAACATAAACTCTCATATAGTATACAGTCTTGCCTAGAAAATTTATTGAGAGATCCATTTTTCTGAGTGTCAGTGCCACCTTCACAGGTGCTGCCATTTTGCTTTCTTAATTCTGATATTTGATTATCCTCCCAAAGAGGAGAAAAACCTTCCTGTATGGCCCAGGTGAAATGCCTCTTCTCATTACAGCCAGTTCTTAGGCTTCATTTATGGTGTGGAGCTCTGTTGGGGTGAGAAAAGCAAACTCTTCTGGTAGGTAAACCTGCCTTCCAAATGAAAGCAAAGTGAGTTTCCTAGATTATCACTAATTATTAGTTACCATAAGTATATATAATAATATACAGTTTTGTAAAGGGAGTGCTTTRCTGGAGTTATTTATCTGTGTTATCCTTTAGCTTTGCAATGTAGTATCACATTGTGCATCAGTAAGAGTGGTGCTGGGGTGTATTAAAGTTATTTTCTGTTGTGTAGCTGTAGAGTATTCTTTCTGTGGTAATGAAGGAAGAGGAATTGGAAGCTGTCTCTTTCATTTTTTGTTATCGTGACAGAGGTGATTTAATTAAAGAAAACAATAGGCCTGCTTAGTCTACCTGACACTAATGTCTTAGGGTAAGGTAAAGGTAGAGGGTGTAGAGATGTTGGTGAGACAGGAAAAGAAGAGGAGAGATTTGAAGTTGTATCTTGAATTACTTGAACACTGGTGCTATTTGCTCTTTGATCTGCTTGACCTCTGCTCTTCAGTAGAAACTCAAATCAGAAGCATAGGATTGGAAGGGACCTCCTGAGTAATCCTGTCTTTCCTCTTGCCATTACAGCTGCTGGAGTATACAAATTTCTGAGAAGGTTGTTATAGTATATCTTCAATTTAGCCAGGTTCTTTGCCCTTTTATAGGCTGGCTGTTCCCCAGTTGAGCTTCTGAGAAAACTGGAAGACTTCTAATTTTTTTCAGTAAGACAAGTTCAAAGCCAATTTATTCATATTTATTTTACTGCTGGAATTGTCCTGTATCTGAAATGGTTTTGCYTCTTTGTTGCATGTGAAACCTCCTCAGACTTTATTTGTGTGAGAGTTGACAAACTAAGGCTTTTGAAATGTGTCTTTTCAGGTAAGGGAGGTGGGTTTTGTTGTTTGGCTGTTTCAATTAGGTGTTCTGTCTACTTTCTTCATTTTTTAAGTTGTTCTTGTTTTAGGACGTGTAAAGCTATGATCACTCAATATTTCAAATTATTTTTCCACCAGTTTCTACAGAATCGATGCTCCCTTGTATAAAAACATTCATTGATACATCTTGGGCTCTCCTATGGAAACAGAGCTTATTGGTAGCTTGTAGACTTCTTGAGTAAGGGAAGATTCATCTTTCTGTCTGTGTTGGAAGTAGCCACCTTGGGTTGTCTGTATAGTCACTAGAGAGAAACAGGTAGACCTAGAGTGGGATTAATCTGACCTATTTTAGGCATCCAGTTTCAGATAAAAGGAATTGCACYCTAAATCTCAGAACCACTGAAGCCTAAGGTGGCTTGCATTGATGAGAATTCCTGTATTTTATCAAAATAATCTTACTTCTGACTGGCAGTTTAGCCCCTGGTTTATAGTGGTAATTCCTGTTACTGTCTATGCGTGCATGGAAACACACTAGAATACAATCTTACTATTTCTCAGTTTTAAGTGTATGAAGTCAAATGACAAAGATAAAAGCTAAGACCTGCTATASACCTACTTGTACAAAATGAACTTATTTTCTGTATATTTCTGAAATAGTAGATATGGAGGGCTGATTCTGCTCTTAAACTGGCAAAAATCAAAGAATTTTGAACTTCCTCTAAGATTTGAAGGTAGGAGTTCAGTGGTGTCAAAGCAGGAGTGTCTCAGACAATTTGTTTTTTTTATGACATCTAACTTAAATCTGTTAGATGTCAGACAGTGCATTGAGACTTTGCTGCTGCCAAGGAATAGGGAGGCAGACCAAGGCCCCCAGACAGTGCAAAACCTTCTTTTTAATGGTTTTAGTAGAAAAATGCTTCCTGCTATCTAGCCTTCTAGATAATATTCAAGTAATATTATCGAGGACCTAAAGTAGATCAAGAATTTTAAAGGTTGATCAGTGCTACGCAGACTTTGAAGGAAATACAAAGGTGTTCAAATTTGCTTGAAGCCCAGTGTTCAATCTCACAGTGAAGCCACGGATAAGCTTGGACTTGTATCGATTTAATGTTCTCAGTCAATCTTTTTTCTAAGGAGGCAACAAYGTCTGTAAAGTCTTGCTGAATGACAGCTATTCAGAATTATTTGTAGCAGCCTATTTGGAAATGCTTCACTGCTGTCCACAAGCCTTGTAAGTGCTGTATCAGGGAACACGCTCAAAGCTCGTACAATGCTATCAAAGGTGGCTTCTCCAACACGTGTCCTGGTGATCGTAAGAGCTAATGAGTCTACTTGCACTTTAAAAATGTCTCTAGCCTGCCACTCTTCCCCTGCCCAAAGTGGAATTCCTCACCCAAAGGAGTGACTGCTCCATGATTCAAGAAATATATAGTCCTCCAGGGCTGGAGGGCAGTTCAGGCTGGGAAACACTTTCCACTTTGCTAGGGAAAGGGGAAGCTTGTTCCTCCATTTGCAGACAACGTCTGTTTGGAGCTGCTCTGATACAGAGAGGTGAGATGAATAAGAGGAGCAAATGCAGCTGAGACAGTCCAAAGCCTCTGGGGCAGACATTTGTCTACTGTGGTAGGTGCTTTCAGAATGAATGGAAATGTTATTGCTGTGAAATGTAAAGGGAATGAAATTCCATGGAGTGCGTTGAAAGACCTTAGGATTAGGTATTTTGTCTTGCTCACCCCATCCCATGTAAGTGGAGGTCCCACTGTAGGTTTTTCTGCCAAGGCAGAAAATTAAGTGTACAGGTTTTGTCTTGCCACTCCACAGGTTTTGAAATATTCATTTGTTTATTTTTGAGGCAGAGTTGCACTTTCTGAAATAATGATAACTTTCGTCTAATTTACATCTGCTCATATGAGGGCTGAGCATCATCTTGATGACTCACAAATGGGCAGAACCAATTTTATTATTGAGTCATCCTTGCTCACAAGTCACTCTGCTGTTGGACTTGGCATGCATGGGCCTTGCTGTACAATTGTGCTTTGGGGGTCAGAGCTGATAGATGCCGTCCAGAGTCTGTGTTCCCATTTAGAAACAGCTGCCAGAGCTTTCTCATGTCACTGCAGAATTTCTTTACTTCTTTATCTTTGCAGTTGTTCCTATGGTTGTAGAACTGAGGAATTTTTAGGGTAGGTTTGTATAATATTATGTTTCTGCTGAATTTTAGACCTTGTGTAGAATGTTCTTAATTAACATCACCACCCTAATGATGCTGTACCAAATTCATATGAGTCCTTTCACTATGAGTCATATCATATTTCACTATCACTTCATACTACACTTTTCACTATCATTCTGTTGGCAGCTTACTTGAAGACTTAAAGGCCAACTAAAAATGATGAGAGTTCATTTTGTCTCATTTGCTGTACCTGCATGAAAGCTTTATGGGTTGCTTGAAAATAACTGTTTAGCAAGTGCCAGAGAGAACTGTCTCATTCATTTATAACCTAGACTTGTGGGGTTTCAGTGCTATTGTGTCTTTTACCCTGGAGATAATGTCTGTTGTAATTACGAGTGTTGTACGGGTTGGAGTCTCTCAGGATCATAATGCTGGTGTTATCCATCTCTTCTCCAATGTTATCTATACTGCAGTCCAAGGATCACTATCTAACTTTAGAAGACCACCTTTGATAAGACAAACCTTGACGTTGAAGCCCTTTCCAAACTTAGAACACTGTGTTAGGAGCATACTGGCTTTGTTGCTGGATTTTAAACAACTTAATTCTTGAAGGGAAGCAAGATTTATTAGTGAACTTGTTTAGTGTGTTTTAAAACTATCTCTAGCCTGAGAGTCATCCTACTCATTGTGAGTCCAAGTTGTAACTGCTGGTTTGTATGATGCTCTCCTAAACAGTAAAGGTGAAATACTTTCCTTGCTTTGTGTAGATCAAGACTTATCAGGTTACTTTGTCATACCCCTTCTCCTGTGGTATGGCAAAAGGGGCTTCCTCCCCACCCTGTGGACAAATACAACAATTGGAGCTTCTTGCTGCATTGGAATTGCCACAAATCCTACTAATCTGTGTAAAATCACCTGAAAGAGGGGGGGAAAAATCCAGACAGCAGGTATCTGAAAAAGGGATTTGGATACTCTCAAAGCTGAAATGCATACTTCAGGATGTGCTCATGTAGGTACTATAGTACTACTAAATTTCAAACTTTTAGCATTTTTAAAATTTAAAATAGTCTTTGCAGGTTACGCCTGTGTCAGTTCAGAGTCCTGTGTCTGTATATGCATATGTAAAAATACCGGCTGGACATGTAGGTCGATACATCTGTTACTTAAAGGTCTCAAGACGTCCCAAGTCCGACCATGTGAGCTTTCTTTGGTCCTTTAGCAGTTTCCCACAAACAGTGTGCTCTGCTTCTCTCTTGTGGACTCATTTTCTCACTTCCTGAATTGCTGGAAAGCTGCTGATACTCCTCAGGCAATACTTGGGACAATAGAAATAAGAACATTGTGAAAACTAATGCAGCTAGGAAAGAGGAAGGAGGCCAATCCACACAGTCATTCTTTTATAAAATACAAGTAATAATTTCTTACTGAAAGAGATGAAGATAAGAAACAAAGATAACTACTTCAGGTGTAAAATGTTTTGACTACTGAAGTCTTTAAGTGATGAGTTTAGGAGATATAATAGAAAACATATTTGCAATAAGGTCTCCAGATGTTTTACAGAGGAGCAATGTGGATGATTCTAGTTCAGTAAAACCGTTAGATGTTTTGAAATATGTAATTTTGTGCTCAAAGAAAAACCTTTGGACAGTACAAAATTTGTTTATGTCAAAAGGTCTATTTTCAGTCCTGAGTCCCACTGATTAAATATAAAAGATATTGGTCAAAATACAAAATTACTGAAGTATTTCAACTTTTACAAAACAGTATGTTTTGAAAAAATATTTATTGTAAAATTTCTACCTGGAACCTTGTGGTTGTGAGACCAACTGTCTAATATAAGAAATCTTGCAGACAGTATAGTCTGATTAGACTATATGACAAAATTTTAACGTGCTACTCAGATTCTTTTAACTGATTTACAAATGTAAATAAGCGTTAATCCCTCTTATTTAATGTATATATAAAAACTTATTCTTTGAAGTGTTAGCTTGGATATCAAAGGTAATTTAACTTTTAAACGGATTTAGTATTCATAAACTGCACATCAGCTGAGAACGATGAGTCCCTTGTTAAAAAGCTTCATTAAGTATTAGTAAGAAAAATAAATTCTAAAAATAAGTTTAATATCAATGTAAAACATAAAGTCTGGGTTATTTGTAGTACGTGAAACTTTCTTAAGTTTTTGAGGGATCACCATGTGAGACACCACTTACAAATTGTGGTATGACTATTGTTTAACACTTTCTTCCTATTTATTGTCAAGGCTATTTTATCTCCTTGAGATGAATTGGAGTATGGGACCTGCCTATGAAAATCTGGAACAAAAATAGTACTTCCTCTCTAAAATATATCAGCTACTTGCTTGTAATCAAGGTATCCCATGTCTGAAAATGTTAAATGCAGATTTTGTTGGAATGAAATTATAAGACTTTTTCCAGAATCTTGTTGTGATTTAATCTCAGCTGTCAATTAAGCCCCACACAGCCACTTGCTGAGTAGCTCCCAGTGCGATGAGGGAGATAACTTATGACACAATAAAAAACTGACTTCAAACTTCTGAAGGCCAATGCAGTATAGTGTATATATGTGGACTTTTGAGCCACAGAAACCCTCAAAATGTGCATTTGTTGCTTTTAGTAGAGGTAAAAGGTGTTTTCTGGAGGTTCACAACCTGCGTGTGTCCCTGCCTACATCAGTCAAACATACCTGCTCAAACAAAAGCTGTAATGCTTTTCTGTTCCTTTGGAAGCTCCATGATCATCTCCGCAGGAGCTGTAGTTTTCATTTTTTGTCAGTGCGCAAGAAAAAGTGATATCTTGAGATATCACCAGGCAGCGCGAAGTTAGCGCACATTCAGCAGATCCATTTCAACCTTAGTTAAGAGAGCAATTCTTAATAATTATGTGGACAGGTTGTATTTGGAAATAAGGGGATGGGTATTTTGGGTTTCTTTTGGTTTTGATTTTTTAACAGGTGCTATATAGTATAATTCAGGGCCTCAACAAAGTGTTCAAATTTCTATTTTTGTTCCCATTTGGAAATACCAAGAAAACAGTTGCAATCTTTTTCTCACTTCCCTTCTGGCATTATTATAATATATTTTCCTGGGCAACTTCTGAGATAAATGTAACAAGTGTTAGCACATAGCTATTAAATCTTCTAAGACTGTAAAATAGCTGTTCCTGTCCGACCATTTGCAGCCTTGTAATAAAGCACCTTTTAACTGCAAAATCTATCAAAGGTGTAGAAAATTCTCACACTGTTTTCCCACAGTACTACCTGTTAAGCTTCAATATACAAAATAACATCAATGCCAGCTGTAACTCTAGATTCATATATGCACAATTAAGAGTGTAATAGAATATTTTCTTTTTATGGTTTCATCATGGGACTCAATTGATACAATCTTTGCTGTTCCATAGTAATTTTGATACATGTCCAGGGTGAGATCTAGATCGCAGGTGTTGTGTCAATCATGTTTTTTACCCAGTAGTATATTGACTGGGTAAGCCACGGTTGACTTTGGTTTAAGCCACAATTTGTTCCACATTGTACTGTTTAAAATCTATTCTCTCTGTTAAATCTGTTCTGCACTTGCACACATCTCATCTTTCCTCTATCACAAGCATGCAGCAACTTGTTATTTGTAGTCCATTACTCTGCATAATGCGATGCATGTGATTATGACATTTTGGAGACCGGAAACAATCTAATGCTCATTTGAGGCTCTTTTAGTGGTGGGGGTTTTTCCCTTCCATTAATTCTACTACAAAGATGATGTGACCTTCAAAGCAGTAAGGTGAGGATGTAGATGAGGAACTTAGTCCTGCTTTATCTTCAAACACTGCATATCCTTTTTTCTTAAACATCTTCCTAAAAAACATGGTCTACTAAAAATATGTCTCTAGCAAATGTGAAAGTGTCTGCTAATTTTTTTTAAGTTCATAAGACTTGTTTTTTTCATTCTGCATCTTCAGATCCACAGATGTTTTATTACAATGCTTTAGTTTCTAAGGGCAAGCTAAACAGTTGTGTTCAATGTTATCTCCCAGATTTTCTTGCTTTTCTGTCTTTATAATTGAGAAACAAGATACTTGCTGAGTTTTTCCAAGGCAAATTTTTATTTTAGTAATAATGCACTTTTCAGGAAGCTTTAAAGCCATGTTCCCTTAGTCACATTACCGCTTTACAAGACAGTACTACTGAAACCAAATAAAACATTTTCCTGAATTGAATTTCTCAAGTCAGTGTCCATTAGTAAATAGAATCATTCCACAGTACCTTTTTGCCTTTTCCTAATGCATTGTTTAAGGCCAGATGTTGTGTGGAGTGGGATGCTGCTGCTCACTAAGCAAGTGATTTTATTCTTAGGTTACTTTATTGGATGAATTTATAGTCATACCATTACACAGACTATTCCCTCTTGTCCCTGGCAGTAGCTGTATCTGCACTAGCCAGATGTGCAGCACTGCTGCCCCTGCAGAGATCTGAGCCATCTGCTCCGTGTCGGTTGGACATACCATCGTTTCTTAGATAATTAGGTGGTCTTAACAATAATATTAAGGTACAGTGTTTGACATAAGCTGCAGGGAAAACTGGTTTCAGACTGTGACTTCTGCGTRCATTTTTGACTCCTCTATAATCATAGCAGTCTGTTTCTTCTGTAGTAAGCTTGATATAAACTGTCTAGTGAAAGAACAAGCGTGTGTTCTCACACAAACAGAAAAATAGGGAAAAGCCTGGCTTTTACCCACTYGCTTTCATTCATCATTCTTCTTAAAGGGCTTAGCCCTAGAGTAACAGCCTGATATCTGCCTTCAGCTGTGAGTGCAAGGCCTGGGCTGGGGTTCGGTGGGATTACAAATCACAGTAGTGATTTATCTTCCTCTTCTTACCTCCCTTCTAGTTGGTATGTGGTGTCAGGTGTTTTACAGACCCACAACAACACTCTCACTGATGAACAGAGTATTTGTTTCCATCTCAAACAGGGAGAAAAATATTGGTTTCTTAACACTGCAGTGTCGCAATTTCCAGAAAAGTAATTTCAAATCATTTTAGGGAGTATAACAATGTATTAGTATAAACTTCTTGACAAATTGTACCTTGGGTACTTGCAGAATAGAAGACAAAACAAGACTAGATTATACAGAAAAAATAGTGCTGATGCTGCCGTATTTTTCTGTTGTTAGAAATAAATTATTTGGAAACATTTCCAGAATGGGATATATCAATCTTGATTTGGTTTCTGTGGTGTTGTGGCTCCACTGATTAGACATTGAATATTCCCTCTTGTTTATTCCAGAACTGAGCAATGAAAGCTCCTCAGTGTGGTCTGACTTGTGGCATTCATTGGACGTAACCCCTCTGACTTGCTTCTAACTTTGATGCATTTAATGTGGCTAATAAGGTGTTCTTAGTCATCTTATTTGCCCAGTCTGGCCCTAAACCCTGAATAAACCCTCTAGGTCAGTCTTATGATATTGTTTAAAGTAATCCAGCAAACTAATGCCCGTGCTAGTTAGATTTCTGCTCACACAGAACCTCACAGAACAGTTGAGGCTGGAAGAAACCTTTTGAGATCTTACTGGTCCAACCCCTCTGCTCAAGCAATGTCTGCTAGAGCAGGTTGCCAGACCTGCTTGCAGTGGTCTTAAAGCAGGACATGATGCTATTGGACTTTTTTGCCATGAGGGTATGGTGCTGGCTCATGGTCAGCTTGTCGTTCACCACTGCCCCCAAGGCTGTCCTCAGGAAAGCTGCTTTCCAGACACTTTGTCTCCAGCATATGCTGGTATTTGTGGTTATTCCTCTGCAGATGCAGGAGTTTATACCCTGCCTTGTTGAGGTTAATGAGACTTTCCTCTCTGTCTGTCTGTCCAGGTGCTGCTGAATGGAAGCATGTTCCTGCTGAATAGCACAGACTAATATCATCTTGTGYTTGTCGCTCCTCCCAGTTTTGAATTGTTTACAGACCTGCCGAGAGTACACYCTGTTTTGTCATACAGGTTATTACTGAAGGTGTTGACCATATTGGCTCCAGTATAAACCTGTGGGGTACATTACTACTGACTTTCCTCCTGCTGGACTTTGTGCTACTCATCACAACTTGCTGGGACTGGCAGATTAACCAGTTTCCCATCTACCTCACTGCTTACTTATCTAACCCATACTTTGTCAGCTCGCCTGAGGATGTTATAGGAGGCAATGTCAAAAGCCTTGCCAAGGTCAAGGTAAAACAACATCCACTGCTCAAACAGAATCCACCGAACTGGTCACCTCGTTGCAGAAGGTGATGAGATGCTCAGCATGATTTCCTCTGTATAAATATATGTTGACCATTCCTGACCATCTTCTTGCCCCTTGTCTGTCTGGAATTGGTTTCCAAGATAAGTTGTTCTGTTACCTTCCCAGGGACTAAGGTGAAGCTGACTAGCCTGAGCCCAAGTCCACTCCCAAGTGTGTTGCATATTTCCTCCTCTATGCAAAGTACAAATACCCCAAGTGTTTTGATGTAGTAACACTAATAACCATCAAGTATTTAAGCGTAGTGACTCATGTTTTCCCAGCTAGATGATTCTGCTCTGTGATGCAGCACTGTGGACCAATCTAGTTTGGCAATAGGGAGGCACTCCACTGAAGGGAATTGTGGTTGTTCCTAGCATTTGCTAGCATATATAAGAAGCAGGCAGACTCCATCAGTGATAAAAGGTGACATTCCTATCTTCATTATGGCGTATTCTTATTCCAAGAGAAAAAAAAAACAGTAACAGGTTGTTCTGATGCTCTGGCCCTATGTGTTGTTACCCCTAAGTGTGCAGGTTATCACTGCTGCAGAGTTGACAATGGGTCAGTGAGGTTTCCTTGTTTCTTCTTTGTTCCAGGCTCTCACATCTCAGTCTTGAATGTTTTCTGCAACTGTAATTGGTGAGTTGATGTACTTGAAGGAAACTTCCCTTCAAGTGGAGCATTGTGCCTCATTATAATTCATTTCTAGCCCATTGCAGCTGTTCCTCATCTTAGAAATATGGAATTTAGTAGTCTTCTGGTGAGTTGTGCTCCTTGTAAAATGAGGGGTGGGTGGGGGTGGGGAGAAGCTTTTTAAGGCAGCTATTTCATCTGTGCTCACGGTTTTACCACAGCAGTATGCTGTAACATAAAATTTAAGAGGTCAGTAAACAACTTGGCAGTAACTAAGCAATTTAAACAAAAGCTTCTCCTCAGTATTTGATGATTGGAGGGAGAGGAGGAGAACCAGGATTCTATTGTTTAATGTGTTACCGCAGTTGCTCCATTTTTAAAGAATTGTGTTTAATAAGGATAGTAAGTATTGTGTTAAAATCGGAGGCTTTTTTCCCAGATCATTGTTGGATTTTTTATTTGAAATTGATTGTTGATGCATTGCCACTAATGAGTTCTGTATCCTCCAACAAACATAAAAATTCTGTGTCTGCATTGGGGAATTATAACAGAGTTAGTTATGCCCCACTTTTTAACAATTAGAATCAGAAATATCTACGATCTGCATGCAACTAATGAAGGCACTGATTCATGTTATTTTTTCTTTAAGGCCTTTATGTGCTCTTTTCCTGACCTAAAAATATTTTAAAATATTCAGTCTATGATAAAACTTGCTTTCATTAGGAAAACTGGACTAATATAGTGATGTGACTTATTTTATGCAAAAAAACCCCCTCCTACATGTTAATTATTAGACACATGATTTTGTTTGGTTTATTTGTACTACCTGGTCAACACTTTATTGGATAATGATATAATTGTCTAACAGATGGATGGTAGATTAACAAAATACATGAATCTGAATTCTTCATCTATTTGCATTGCCTCCTCTAATTACTCTTTAACTGTATTCAAGGAAAATTTAAAGATCAATTTGAAATTCTGGTTATAATTTGATCAGTTGAATAATTTTTCTACAATAAGTGAATTCATACCAATAATAGATTTGAATTTTGGTGTAATAGACCATATTTGCTTTTGTAATTTGGACAGAAATACTAGCAAGCATCATGGACTAAAGTAAATAGCTCTGGTTTTGGAAATAACCATACAAACAGTTCTCAATGTAATTGAAAATTCAGCTATGTTTGAGGATTTTGGTCTGACCCTTACCTGCTGTTTGACAGATGTCCAGCACACATTGGTGCACATGTGGAGGTGTGCACACACAGGGATTTGGGGCAGCATCTGCTGGAGCAGGGTTGAGCATGGAGACAGCACCAGGACAGCAGAGAGGAGGGACTCAGTCGGGGCAGGCACTGCAGCAGCACCACACCCAGCCTGTGACTATGCACAGCCCTCCTAATGTCGTACGAGCACACCAGGCCTTCATCTTCTCCACCCTGGGAGCACCGTGGGGCCCTGTGGAGAAAGACTAGTCAGTGATATGGGGCAGGTTCAGAGCCATTGCTTTCAAATTGTTTTTTCCGCCCTAAATTTTGAGGGAGCAAGTTTGGTGCCAAGTGTTGCTCAGGAAAATAATTAGTGCTTTTGCTTTATTTCATATATGCATGTGCATGCACACATATATATACTTCAAGTTTCATACCTGCTGCTGTCTCTAATGATTTCTGTTATATGTTTGGAAAAAAGCAGCATGCAGTATTTTTCAGGCTGGGAGAGTTTTTAAAAAATATCTTTAGTGATGGAACTTGTTGGCCCTTAACATGCACTATTTACAGTCTTTATGCTTCTAGTTTGGGCAGAGTGATACAGGTGTGGTGTGTTGACACGAGTCAACAGCCATGCAGCCCCTTCCTTGCTCACTCTCCACTCCTGCAGAATGGGGAGAAAACAGAAGGAAGGCAAGAAGCCTCGTGGATAGGGATAATGATATTTAATAGGGAAAGTAAAAGCTGTATGTACAACCATAACAAGAGGAGGAATTAATCCATTACTTCTTATTGCTGGGTACATGTCCCTCCAGTTCATGAGATGCAGAGCCTCAACATCTATAAATAATGTCTGCTTGGGCAGAAAAGTATGAATGTGTGTGTGTACTTCCTCCTCCTTTCTATGAGCTTTTATTTCTGAGCTCTTTGAGGTACACACTGAATTCCTTCATCTTTTTGTGTTTTCCACAAAGTGCACCTGGGTTCTTGACAGAAGGCAGTCCCAGGAATGGGCTTGGCTTTTCTGAAGGGAGGAGAAACACATGCTGCTTTTTCCAGCTACTTTCTTATATGCACTATTGGATCTCTATCTGTTCCCACAGTGTATAAGGACTTTGGGCAGCTGCCTAAGCTAGGATTGGTATCTCCTCCAGTAGCCTGAAGTTTTACACTTGAACAGCACTGAAACCTATGATTTTGTTTAGTTGAAACTGAAGACAGAAAGTATAATAATGCCTTCTGTCAGACATCTGTCTGTGAAAGAAACGTAGTAGTGGTTTAGGAATGCAGCTGTCATTTGATGAGGGTTCCCAACCCAAGGTAACAGTTAGGGGAACTTGGACTTCCCCCAAAGGATGTTTCAACCTGGTCATACTGGCTGAGATTGCTTTTTTTGGGTCTTCTGGGTTTTGGGGGGGTTTGTTTGTGCAATTTTGTACTGAATCCCCTCCTTGTCCCCACTTGTACTTATTCACAAAGCAGTTTTCGTGTGTACGAACAAAAACATCTGAAGACTGTACAAAAAACTTCTTTCCAAGTGTCCTCTAATGGGGACAGAAGTCATTGATGGTCTTTTTCAGCAGCTTGGTACTGTTTCTGCATTGGGAACACCTATCCAAGGAACCAAGCAAAATGTAGTTTTAAGTAAAATACACCAGCTACAGATGAATGTAGTGTCTTTGACAAATTTTTTCAATGTACTACTCTGTTCATGTTGCACTAATTTTCCTGTTTCTTTGAACAGAGCTCAAAAGCACTGCAGAGATTGCTAGGAGGTTTAGCTGTTGACATGGTCTGCAAGCCAGGGCTTTTCCCCGAGGCCTGTGGAAGCCTCTTGCTTCATGTAGACGAGCCCTTGGAGCAGCATTCAACTTTTCCTTGTGAAGCAGTCCAACCTGAGTCCTCAGAGGAGTGAAGGGGTGCTGCACTGGCAATTCTTACATCTTAATTTCTGTGTGATGATACCGCTTTTTCTGCTGTGTGCCTTGGATGCTAATTGTATGACTACTGGACCCACTTGAGCTAACTAATCACAATAAATCCAGAACAAATGGTGATTATGCTTTGGATGGGTCTGATATCTATTTACATACAGTTTCTTCACATAGGGAGGGTGCATCGTGTTAAAATAGATCTACAGAATTGCTCTAACCAATTCCTGGAGGCAGGAGGCCAAGGAGAAGAGAGGACGTGTAAGCATTGCAAGAAGGGATTTTCCAGGCATGAGACTGAAGGGGAATGGTGCAGCTCTGAAGGTCTCCTGATGTGACAGTGCTTGAAGTTAAACCCTTTGAAAGGCAGAGGTGTTTGTAGACTGGAGGGCTGGCTGAGCATGCAGGAGCTGTGTGTAGGGCAGCTGTGACCCGCCAAGGTACACAGAGCTGCTTACAGGGAAGGTGCTTCSTTACCTGAAGGAAAGGTTACTTAGTGTTCCTTTGTGTTAATTAAAATGCAAGGATGAGGGGATTTTAAGAAAAAATAGCTTTGTAACCACTGGTGAACAAATTTGTACAATGCCTTGCTTCAGAAGGCTTTTTTTGGCCTGTGGAGTGCCATTCTGGGTGGCTGTAATGTGATCASTGCAGCTCTGTCCCCATGACTAACACACTGGTGGCATGCCACACTTGCTGTGCGTGGCAGGAAAACCCTGTGAGGAAACTCAATACAGAGAGAACTACAATAGCTTGTCTTTGTGGCTACAGGGGCACGTGTTTTGCTGTTGAGAAGCTGTACAGGGATAAATAAGGTGACAACCTGTTCAAACTATGCGGCTGCATGAACTCTTTTCRTGCTGCATCTGATGCCGTGCCTTTTTGGTGGAATGGCCAAGGTCAGAAGCGTTATAAGGGCTCCTGAAGTGCCATGCGGCTTACGCGTATCCCGAGTGGCAGGCACGGTGCTTCACATCAGGTTTCCAGGGACAGGAGGTGCCTCCACTGAGGATAGTGGCTTCTTGTTATGCAGATGCCTTTTGGCTAAACAACTCTGTGGAAGTGGATCCAAGTTAAGCAAGTGGTTCAGGAAAAGGAATATCTCATTTTCATACTGTTGTGCTGAAGATAATCTGAAAATGAGCACATGTACAGGGTTTCCATGATTCTGTGAAATACTGGTTCTCATGGGAGGTGGGTATGTCTCTCTAGTGCCACAAGTTCTCTTTTTCTGGAAGGAAGTTTCACAGGCATCACACAAAACAATAACCTGGTGCTTCAAAATAAGATCYGTAGTAACAGTGGTAGCCAGTTAGATTTATTTAGTTAGTTACTTTTAATCTGAAATTCAGAAAAAAGATAGTTTCAGTGTGAAAAGAATCAGTTTTCGRCTTGAAGTTATTACTGAAATGGAAGAAACACTGAGAGTTTCCATTGGTGTTCTCTTTTTCTCTGTCCAACTCTGTGACTTCTCCCTGCCCAGGCAGAGTGTACACAGCCCATCACAAGCAGGCGCTTATTGCCAAGAGATGCAGATTGTTCGGTTTAGCCCAGAGGGATCAATGTTGCTATAGAATTGCTCCCATTCACTGTAAGGCAGGGTTATCATTAGCTTTGATTAACTTTCTCTAATCCTCTGGGATTTTTTTTTTCCACATGTCTGACTGCTGTTGAGCAGAGAGCTGAACATATTTTTCCTGATCACTGCCATGCTGAATCTGACCGTTGACAGTATAAGGCCTTTTGCAGATCATTAAATCCTTTCATTTCTTTACACCCCCCCTTCAATTTTTTACATTTCACAAGTTATTTGTACATTTATGTTGGCACTTGTTAGTACAAGCTCCCCTGTTCCAAGATTTCTCACATATGTGAAGAATGAGCAGCAGAAATTAAGCAGTCTAGAACAGTGTARTGAGTGGTTTTCTTCATTGGTCCAAATCTTATTTTTTTAAGTTTCATGATATTCTGTGATGGATAGGAGGGCCGTAGGGCCCTTAGACACTCACCTCAAATACATGTAAACATTTCGCTATTCAGAGAGCTTGCCATTAGAGCACATTCATTTCATTCCCACTGTGGGTGGGATTTGAGAAGGGAGGACTTTCTACCACAGTGCTTCAGGGAACAAACTGAATGCATGAGGTTGAATATGGGTACCCGAAGAAGACAGAAATCGTTGGATGCAGACAAAATTTCCTGGTTTTCCCCCATGTACAGCATGATGCATGCTCTAGCATGGCCGAATGATACTAACCTGTTAATGTAGACTGACTTTACACTTGTGTACCTTGTACTGTCATTGCTTGTTGAAGCTTGTGCATACCTATCATGTACGAAAAATGTAAAGCCTTTGTATAAGGATGAATTTTATAGCTTGCTTTCCTCCTGGTATTGGTCATACTAATTATTCTTCGGTTCCTTGGGGCAGTTTGAAAGAACTAAAGGGCCTAAGTGGGTTCAGTTTTAGTTATGCAAAAACTGGTTCATATTGAGTGATGATCTGATAYTTGAATAATTGTAGATTAGGAATTGAATATGGCTTACTTAGTTGAATTGTGAGTGTAACTGATAGTCTGGGACTGAGGTTTCTTCCAAGTGAAGAGTTCAGGAGGATGGGTACATCTGTGGAAGTTTCAGCACTCAAAGAGTCACTTGCTGAAGACARATAGGACGTGAACACAGGAAAAGTACTGTATCTCTGTAAAGTCATGTAACCTTCACTCTCTTCTGTGCCTTAAAATTTGGCCTAACCATGAAACAGATGSAAACTGGTTTGCTCGGTTTTGTCTCTAACTTGTGTCATGGTTTAGGAGTGATACTCCCTAACATAGTTCTCCTACTGAGAACCAAACCACTCTCTCCCCTTCCACTCCCCCCGTGGTGGGACAGAGAGGAACTTGGAGGCACAAAAGTTTAAGATCACGGGTTGAGATAAGAACAACTTACTGGAAACRGCAATGAGTTAAGAGAAGTAACAGTAACAGCAACAATACTAATTGCAGAGGGTACAAGAAAGAGGTGAACCATTCACTCAGAAACCCTCCAAGAATAGGTTATACCTGACTGCTCCCTCTGCCACACAACACCCACCCGGAAGGGACCCTTCTTTCTGGAAGAGACTCCCTTCCTCCTGCCCCTGACAATAATGTGAGGTGATATAGAATAACCTCTGTCCTAGTCATGCCCTTGCTCGGCTACTGTAAAAATTAACCCTGTTCTGGCTGGAACCAGGACAGTTTCTTCTTTAGTTCCTCTGCAGAAAACCCAGTATCAAGTTTGTCATTCTCGATAYAAAAGTCCATTTTCATGGCTGTTTGCCAATGCCTCTGCTCTTGCAAATCTTCTGGTTTCAATTGCTTCTATGAACAAACATGAAAAATTCAATTATGGTGGTGTGGAGTTTGTAGATCTGTGATTTCCATGGTCACCTCTGAACTTCAAGACTTACTTAAACTTACTGTGATATTAYCATTTTTAAAAAGTGGAGTACCTTGCTGCCTGCTCTCTGAATACTGGTAGGAAAGGGGAAGAGATATAATTTTTATATTTAACTAGATAGATGCAAAATCAGTTAAGRAGCCTGAATATTTGCTGAATGACTTGTGTGTTACCTGTAAATTCAAGCTGAATGTATCTCAGTTTTGGCTCAGAAAAATAATCCTATTAGTGGAAGGTGTGTAGGGAGGGTTTGTTGATTTTTGTTTGTTTTCACAAACTATATCAGGATTAGGAGAACATTTCTTTCTTCTGAGGTGCAAAAGACATTAGCTGAAATGATGCTTTTTGCCCRGAAGATTCGATTCCATGTTTGTCTTCTGTCTATTGACTTCTGCTAGTGCAAGGATGTGATAGCTTTCCAGTTCTGCAGCTCTGTCACACAAACCAGAGGTATTTCTCAAGCAAGACAACAAGTGTTGATGTTGTCTGAGAGACTGAAGATTTTGATGCAYACATCTGCTCCAGTGCATGTATAATAGCAAAATTAGCAACTCTGTCCGAAGTTTTAGGCCACCCTAGAAAAAACTGATATGTCAGCAGTGAGATTTCTCCTGGGATGTAATGGGTTCAACTTATCTAGGACTAAGGAAATGCTTGCTCTATGCAGTAGGACATTGGTTAAAAAGGATCATTCAGAGCTTTCTACTTTTRTATTTATATGCCTCCTTTTTCCTCCTAAGTGCTCAAACTTTTATATTTAATTTTGGATTTGTTAGAAACTCACATTCAAGCTGAATAAGCATTGTGAGATTTGTGCGTTCATGTTTGCTTTTGTTCATTGGTCAAGCCAAGAAATGTTATCTGTGCAGCCTTACATTTTACTTTCTTTGAAGGGACAGTCATGAAATACATGAGAAACATGAGAGCTCTTTCACTGCAGTCTTTCACCACCAGCCAGTGTTACAGGACATCTTAAGCTGCTGTAACACATCCCTTGGTTTTGTTTTCAGTATGCATCCAGATAAGCTGTGGGACAGCRTGTGGGACAAAGGGTGGCTTAGATCCATGTGACTTTAAGCACAAGGGAATAAACCTTAGTGTAACAATAATTCCATTACATTCTGGAAAAAGACCTAATTGGACAGCTTGTCCAAGGTATACTTTACCTACAAGGACAGGAAAATGACTGCATGATAAATCTGTAAACACRCATCTTCAATTTACATTTTGGAATGTGCTGTTATGAAGAAAATGCCCAGAGTAACACCTTGTGAGTGAAAAGCTGCGTTAGTCCTCGATTACAAAGTGTAATTGTCAAATTGCTGGTRAAATGTTTTGCTGTCAGGGCTTGGTGCACAGAATTTGTCAGTTTGCCAAAGAGCCTTTAATAACTTTCCTGTTTGTAGAGCATTCTGCTCTGTGCATGCTCAGAGACAATGAGACCTAGCGACTGGTAAATCCAAGTCATTTCTCGGTCAGAGGAATCTAGAGCAAAAGGACCATTTGGTTTTATTTTTTTGGCAAGATGCTGAATGGTAACTCTGAGGTAGTTTGGGCTACTCTGTAAGCCCAAAGTATCTTTGAACTGGCTTCCATGCACTGGGAGTATGAGAACACACTTACAAAAGAGGATATGGCAAAGCTGATCTGAGTATTGGAGCAAAGAACCACTCGAAGTTCATATTTGTGCTCACTCAATGGTGTTCTTAATTTCATTTAAGTATTTTTGTTTCATGGAGGAGATGTTACAGAGCTTTCTTCAGCCTCATCCTGCGCTGTTTTGTAAATTCCACTGAACTGATGCGTGATAGTCTTGATTATCTGTGGTGAAAGGAGACAGAGCAGAGAAGGACAATGACTCTGGTGGCTGTGGAAAGCAAATACAGAYAATWCAAAACATATGCAAATCACACTATAAAAATACAGAGTAAAAGTTTAATGGACGTGAGATGTCAGTGAGCTAACATTCACTGGAGCCAGTGGGACACTGGCCACGTGGGTACTGAGTCCAAGGTAGCTGTGCCTGGAGCCAGCACAGATGCCTCTGTGCCTGTAGCCTGTGTGGTCCAGCACCTGAGTACTCTACCTGTGGTTCATGGTAAGTTGGCTGAGTTTGATGTAAATGTATTTTCCCAATCTTTACTGGGTCCTCTCGCACTCTATTTTTGCCCTCAGCTGAGTGGTTTTAACCCACTCTTAAGCCTATAAAACCCTTCCTCTTTGGTAGAAGATTTCCTGTCTTCAAATTGAAATTTGTGGCTTTTCTCAGGATGCCATGACATTGCTTCCTACAGGATGGGTGTATCCTAARATTTCAGTTTTGAATAAATATGACTGTGTATAAGTACCATTTGGAGGAAACACACCCATGAACAATGTTTTCAGATTGTGTAGGAAAGCTAGTAAAATGGAATAAGTTGGAGAGGTGCCAGAAAACTAAATGAGAGTGATAAAATGTTGTTGCTTTTTAAAAAAAATTCKGAATTCCCCATTTTAGTTGGATGTGAACATACTTGTTGATTAAATTGTCATTAATAATATGTAGATCCTCACCGATGACTTTAGTAGAATAGGATAAATCTTCTAAACTGCCAAAACAAAAGCAATCTTAAACTAAGGCCAAGCAAGAATTTGGTGCAAGCATGAGCATGTGTCTTTCTGTAGTGTGAAATACTAAGCATAAATTCCTGACTGGAGTGAACTGAAACGTGGGATAGAGGGGATGCTTCCCTGCTCCCYGGCATCTGCTGCAAGCTGCTGGATTGCTGCCAAGCATAGACATCCTCTGACCACTRTAGCCACTTTTCACTGTTTTATTTATTTATCCTCATAAGGATAACTTTCACTGCAGTTTTGGAGCAGATGGATGGTAGTTTGCACAAGTCTCGGTGGCCTCTCCCTCACTTTTAGAAGTAATGGTCTTTCCACAGTTAYGTAAGCTGGGCTAAGATTTTAGCATAAGTAAGGCACAAGCCATGTCTCGTGCCTTTGAACTGCAGCAAATGTCCATCTGTTGTTTGAATGCCATTTGGAATGCTTAACCCCTGCCAAATCCT
Source organism: Amblyornis subalaris (assembly GCA_018881555.1). Lineage (NCBI taxonomy): Eukaryota > Metazoa > Chordata > Aves > Passeriformes > Ptilonorhynchidae > Amblyornis > Amblyornis subalaris. The sequence goes on along the minus strand of JACAXG010000001.1, from coordinate 30,285,202 downwards.
GCTGCCTTTGAAGTCCATGGGAGTCCTGCCACTGACTCCAGTTGGGATAGAATTTAGATGACAACATTTCTGTTTGCTTTTGTTTCTCACAATTTTTATGTGGACTCTAACAGACAATAATATCTACTTGTGACCAGGGTTGGATGAGGGAAGAGGGAATTTATAAACAATATGTCTCTGTGGCCTCGTGATGGAGAATATTCTAGTTCACTGATTTTAAGAGGTTAAGTTTTGATGTTGTCGTCTTTTCCCATTCCCTTCTAGGAGCCATTTACTGGAGGTATGTCTTGACAAAGGGAAATTTAATTACATGAACTTGGACATCATACCGATTATTTAAAAATCATTTATTCATACAGTGCTGATTTTCCTGAACGGTGAAGAAATATTTACCCTTGTTAGGAAAGACATATGAATGACTCCAGATACTCTTTGTAGTGAGTGATTGCATGAAATATTTAATCTTTTGGTATTATGCTGTTCCACACTTGTAGGATGTATCATCTTTTATTTCTGGATCACTTACATGTTTGTGATGTGTAGTATGCTTTCTAGCATCTGCTTAAGTATTGCCTGCGCTTAATATTTTCAGGATCTGTGATTATACCATATGCTGCCATGGAGAGAATTATACTGTCAGTGTTGTGTCAGAGTAGTGTGGAATTGCAGTCTGATGCGTAATTAGAAGGAAATATTCAGGAATGTTTCTTAGGTGACTGAATTTATATTGATTATTCAGAAGAAGTGCACATCAAATTACGGACTTTGCATATGTGTAAGAAGCATACACACACTTCAAATGCCACAGGCTGGTAGGGCACTGAAAAAATATGAAAGGATGTGCAGAAATGGATGCAGACCAGATCAAGTGCTCAGAACAGATTAGGGAGAGGTGTTTTGTGCAAAGTGATTTTGTGCTTAGTGGCTCCTCATCTTTCTTAGTGCCAGACTGTTCCTGTCACACAGATTAGAGATGGCTGGAGGGAGGATTCGAAGAGCTCTGAAGGGCCTTTGCAGCAGCCAGCACCTATGAGACACAGCTGTGTGTCTCTTCTGTGCTGGGATAAGCAAGGAGAGGCTGGTTTCATGGAGAATATTTTGCAGATGGGAAGAAACTACACTGTTCTGGTACATGCTAGATTTATCCATGGCAGGATAAATCAAAGAGCTTCGGGAAAGCTGGCCCTATCAGCTGCTGCAGCGCTGATGCTGGACAAAGAGGAAGAAAGGGTCTAAATTGCCCAAGATAAAGGCTGCTCTTCTTTCTGCTGAGCAAATAAAAAATCATGGCTCAAGAAAGTCTCCCTCTTGCCTTTGATTTTTCTCAACCCATAAATGCAAGTTATAATGAATAATGGGGGTTTTATCTAGAATCTCCACCTGTTATTTTAAAGATACCTTGCGTCTGTGGGCTCATATTGAAAATGTGATAYGTAATATAGAATAGAAGGTTCTATATTGTGTGAAACTGTAGCTCATTGTTTGATGTGCTGCAGAATTTAACATGAGACTTAAGTGTACTTCCAAGTGTTGTAGTTCAATGCCTTGGTGTCTGTCCCTCACTGATGAAATGCAAACCCGCATAACTAAAGAGCTTGTTCTTATATTTCTTCTACCAGATGCTAAATGGGAGTTTCAGGTGTTTATCAATGTACAATTTAACCAAGAAGGAAATGTATGTCTTGAGGAGGAATCATTGTAAATGTAGGAACAATAACTATTACTAATTGATGAGGGATTGTTTATRCCAGATGTGCTGTCAGAATCTTGCTTGATTTTTGTATCACTGTGAAGCTGTAGAACTCACTGGAGTTTCTGATTTGCAAACCTGGGAAGAAGACTATAATTATGGCTTCTGTCTGTAAAGTTGTGTGTAAGAATGAACACAGGATTGTTGTGGTTGCCCTGTGCAGCTACTAAATATTTTATATGAAGTGCTATTTTGAGTATTCTATTAATTATTTAAAGCTAAACATGTTTCTCTTTATGACATGAGAGATTCRTGAGTAGCAAAGGGTAAAGTGTMTAGAATATTGTTGTGAAAACTATATATTTTTTGCAGTAATCTGCTAAAGCCAGATGTATTTGAACAGCAATTAAGATACGATTTATTTCTTAGATAAAACTAGTCACTGTAACAGGGATTYATGAATGACCATCTAGACCAGCTTTGTGGCCTGTAATATTCAGTGTCCTGTTAATGCTCTGAGCTGCTCACAGATTCTTTTTCCAAGTTAGGTAAATCCATCTATAGAACTGAGATTTTTTTTTTTAAGGTTGCAGTTAAAGTTAATTCATCAAAGTAATCTCACTGGTTGTCCTTTATCTCCATATATTGCTGATACATTTCAGCTATATTCTATGCTGCTGAAGTCATAAGTAAATAGCACTGCTTCTGTTCAATGAAAATGTACCCTTGAAAAGCTAGAATACAAACGATTACAAATATATGAACTATTGAAGCACCAACTGTGAGACACCTACATGGAAAAAACCCTGATGTTTTAAGGCTGAGAAGTCTGGGGTTGTTCAGCCTGGATAGGATAAGGCTTCAGGGAGACCTTCCAGTACCTAAATGGGGCTACAAGAGAGCTGAAGAGGGACTTTTAACAAGGGCATGTAGTGATGGGATGAGGGGGAATGGCTTCAGTCTGAAAGAGGGTAGTTTTAGATTAGATCTAATAAAGAAATTTTTTTACAATGAGGGTGGTGAGACGCTGGAACAGGTGGCCCAGAGAAGTGATAGATGCCACAAACCTGGAAACATTCAAGGTCAGGTTGAATGGGGCTYGGARCAAACTGATCTAATTAAAGATGTCCCTGCTCTTGGCAGGGGCGTTGGACTACCTGACCTTTCAAGGCTCCCTCCAACCCAAACTATTCTATGGTTCATTTCAGTCCTAATAGCCCAGTCTTGTTTTAGCTGTCCTTTACTGGCAGCCTCATTTATTAACAATATCACATCATAGGTTGCATTATATTGTTGTTTTTTGATTCTGATAACAATCTTTTCAGGTGGGTASCCCACTTAATTTCAAATTGGTGTGCTGGCAACACTTGCTTTGTACACGTTTTCCATCATACAAGAAAGTATCTAAATTTTTCATTCAGTTGATCATTTTGCTTTGTAATACATATATTTTTCTGGTTTAAGAAGTGTGAGGATTTTCTTGACAAAAAAAAAGCAAGGCAGTAATAGTATACCTAATGACRTTTGGAATTCTGTTTTATTCAAGGAATTGTACATGTTTTCAATCTGATCTAGAGTTCATGTGAATAATTCAAGGTTGGGATACTGCAGTTAAATTCATGCTTAAGACTTATGGGTGAATGTGGCTCTGGTTCTAATGTTATACTGAAGCTTGTAAAACTCATTCTTTACTGTCACTGTCAGTGATACTTGGATGTAAAATTAAACTGAGAAGCATTATTGCATCCACACATTTCTATTTCTTTAGTGGGACTTATATTTATCTCACTATCGTATCATAGATAACGATTATGGATAGGTCTAGCCCCACAGTGCTGTGTGTTGGATCTGTAACCTTTCTGTAACAGTGCAAGAAGAAACAAAGATGCAGCACTGAACAGAAGTTTTGTGGCTCTGCCACTCTGCTTCTGAGTGGCACTTAACAGTTTGTGAAAGTGGGTGACCAGACTCCTGGGATCTTGCCTTTCCCTGCCTGCCTTGGTGGCAGGCTCTCTCCTGCAAGGAGATGCATTGGCCCCTTTGTTATCCCATAAAAAGAGCACCCTATATTTCTTTTGGATTAGCCTATGTCTCCTTTAATTACTTTTCTAAGTGATTGTATCTATGGGTTAGAGTCCTGAAATCTAATATCATAATCTCTCCATTTTTGGAGTTGTAACACAGGTTCTGTAAGTAAGCAACAGTAGCTAAAAGAYTGCAGAGTTTAAGTAAATCATGAGATGTTTTTGACCTTCTTTTGATGAATAYTTCCTAAGCTTGAAAGCGGGCATGTGGGGACTCCACAAGACTGCTTTATCTATAATTTGTACCATTACAGAAAAATAACCGGTCATATATATTTCTTCATTAATGTACAAATATACTATTGTTTTCTGTGGATCTCCTTTTCCTCRGAAACTATCTGGAGACAGTTGAGATTTAATGGATGTATTTGATATAATATGTTGAAGAGAAGCTTTTAAGAAAAAAATCTGACTTGGATTATAATTTTTTTTTTTCTTACAGCTAAAGGAGCCACAAGAAAAAGCTTTTCTTTCTAGGCCGTGGGGGTGCATGCTGCTTCTCAGGGCTGCTGGGTGATGGGGTGTTTCCTCTCTAATAGTTTGGGTTTGAGGYTTTTAAAAGTATTTTATAGAGACACTGTTGAAATCTGTGAATATGCACTATTTAAAAGTTCCAATATCTTTCATGTCCCACTTTTGAAGAGTGTGGCAAAGTCATGCTTGCATATTGTTCTTGGGATTCAGTGGTACARTCTTACAGTTGGTTTGTTTCATTCAAAGGGTGGACGTCCTTCTGGGAGCAAGGAATTCTTCATTGTGATGTGATTCATCCTAACATGTTCAGGGAYGATGAAGTGGTTTTGATGGCAAGATGTGGTGACTGGGAGGGTTTGAGAACACGGGGTTGCTGCCAGTTCTGTCRGTGTTTTATCTGAAGATTTTCTGTGTGGGGATGATGTGAATCTTCTAAAGCTTTCATACACCATACTATGACTATGTAGAAGCTATCCTCATGGTGCTTGCAGTACCTGCATAGTCCTATTTAAAAAAGGGTGTTTTCCACATTTTTGTTCCCTGCCTTTTCCAATTTTTTTTTTTTTCTTTTTCTCTTCTGGGCTTTTTCTGCCTTTTTGCCTGTGACATTTCTTTCTCTTCCTTTAATCCGTATCACTTCTCCCACTGGTTGCCTGCCAGCTGACTATTTGCTTTTGAGGATGGGGCATCTGTAGGTGAGACAGGTGAAGCTGGTATGTGTTCCYATTCTAATCTGAATGTCATAGAAGCAAAGAAGAAAAGCTGTTCTTATTTTTCCTGGCCTCGTAAGTGGTCCCTTCAGGATCACGAACATAAAAATATTTTGGCTCCTTTTGTTTTAGGCTGCAGAACAGGGCACGCTGTAAAAGCAAGCTCAGATTTGGGTTGGGTGTGATTTCTTGCCCACAAAACTCCTTGCAGCAATCCCTTTGCTGAGGACTTAGTGTTCTCACCTTGCCTTCTTCTCTTCCCTGCTCYTGCCCTGGGAGGGATACAGCAATARCTACYCACATGGGAAGTGATGTTGGCAGAAACCCAACGGGGGGCTTCCTTCATAAAAAGCAGACAAACTGTGGATAAGAGGGCTGTACAGTGGGAATAAAATCTAACACAACTAGCCAGTTTTCTGTTRCTTCTCATGTTATGAATTCATTAAGCCTGGCCCCAGAAGCACCAGCTGCAGTGGTGTGTTGCTCACTTTGGAACACAGCATGCATCGAGTCTTCCTTTGCCTGGTTGCACTTCAAGCTTCCTTTGTTCTTTACAGATGGCTGCAAATGGATAATTCCAAGTGTGAATGTATTAAGTATGTCTTATGCCTAACACTAGCTGTGTTTTGTGCTGTCAGTGTGGGTGGTGTGCTGCTTTTTGGGTTTTGGAGTTATCCTATTCTGTTACTCCAGACAATTGGGTTGGCTAAGTGCTGTCTTTTGTGGAAAATTGTGCCAGGATTTACTAATAGCAGTAGGGCATTCCCTGTTGTGTGTTGTGGATACATCAGCTTAGGCCTTGCACAAACACATCTAAAGCATCAGTGGTGCTAACAGGAGTCTCATCACTGACTTCTGCCAAGTTCAGGATTTTCTGTGCAGCTCTAAAGAGAGATCTGACTTTGCAGTTGTTCTCTGTACTTAGCTTGTGCATGACCCATGTTTAACCCAAGTGCCCTTGATATCAAAATTTCTGTATAAGCTCTCTGGTTTCCTATGTCTCAGTTTGTCTGCCTATTCAGGAAGAGGATTTTTAAACAATTCTTTAGTAGGCATAAGAAAAAAGTGTGCTTAACATAACTGCAAGTGTGAAATAAGCAACCTTCTGCTGAAAGTTCACATGCCAAACACAGCTAATCCACCATATGTGTGACCTAAAAACTACAGACATATGGATATTCTTCCCTCCCCCATTTTCTCAGCCTTTTCATGGCTGCTGCAATTGTAAGTAGCCCAGTAACACTATATGCTTGATCAATGTATGGGATCTGTGATGGTATTTTGCAGTTGGGGTTGCTGCAGTGCATAGCATGSCTCAAAGTGAAATGAAAGGAATACCATAAGCTTTTCAGCTGTGACATGTCACCTTGGCAGTYGTGTGCCTTTAGAAAATACGTAGGAGTGATAGCCTTTCAGTAGCCCAGAGAAGATGATGTGTATCAGCAAATAATCTGTTCTTGATTCTTGTTTGAGTGAGTTGTAGGTTCCTGATGAGTTTCCCATAAAAGGGACATGAATCTTTCCTTGCCCTCTGACTGCATCTGCTGCAGCCCCTGGAGTTACCTTGTTTGAGCATGGAAAGAATAAGACTCATGATACAGGGAAAATAATGTTACATACTTTTARAAAAGTATGGCCATAGCATAGGGAATATATGGCTGTCTCTGGGATTTGTTTTCTTGCCTTCAAAGACCAGTTACCAAAGATTGAGCAGTGGCCRCTGCTGCAGCCCTGAAAGTCATTTGAGGTCTGATCCTACACAGAAGTCACATAAATGCCAGACTTTTTACTCATTTTCAAGTAGGCTGGTACTCATCATGGGTCCAGTTTTGTGCCACATAATGCATGTCACTTATCCTGTTGCTGTAGCATGTGGTGTTTCACCCACTTAGGTCAAGATTAGAAAAAGAATCACAGCATGTCCTGCTTCATAGCCAAAGTGTAAGCACGTGCTTCACAACTCTGTTCTAGATGGAGCACAGTTTGGCTAAAGTGAGTATAATCAGTTCATTTGCATGCAGAGCTAAAATTACTGAAGAGTAGCTTCCAGATAAGGATTCATTTAGGGAACWGTGGCAACTGCCTAATTAGCTATAGGTATGGCTTTAATTGCAGTCTGTAGCCAATAAAGAATATATTTGGTCTATAGAAAGAAGCAAAGGAATAGAATATGTGCACGAAGCAGTTTAATGTTTAAAGTACTGTTTGCAAATACAGGCTATTAAAAAAGTGAATCATGCTGGAAAATGGTCCCAAGCCATAAAATATTAATTGATCATTAAGTTCTTGTAAGAGGCACTGATATATACCTTGTATGTAATTGTGTCCCCTTTTAACTTCCATCTGCTTTGTGTACACCAGTGTGGGGGGAGGGGGGGGACCACATTTCTTAAGAATCAGAATGTAAAAATATTTGTATTTTACAGAGAGTAGGATGTCCAAAGACTGACCAACATTTCACCAATAAGATATTTTGTTTTAATGGAATGATTACATTTAATATTAATGTTTTTCATAGCAAGAGAATATAGAAAACTATGTCTCTTTTGGGGACATGGCAGGTATGGAACATGGTATTATTAATCTGATCTCAAAGGCCTAACTAATCTTGTAGCATAAGAGAATATGCACACAGTATAGATATGGAATGTAAGAGAGGGCTTGAACCTTTGTCCACCTTGGGGCTGAGTCTGGAGAAATTTTTAGCTTGCAGGCAGMGAGCTGGAGTGATGATGATTATAAGGTCTGGGATGGGGAGATTTTTTCAAGASACAGCAGAATGCAGGATAATTTATGTGCCTGTACAGGGCAAGAGTGTCAATGGATGGAGAGTGTCTGAAGGATGTAGCAACAGATAGAGGACTTCATGATAATTATTTGGCAATATAATGATGATTCTTTACAGAATCATAAATGACTCAGGTTAAAAGGGACCTTTAAGATTACCTAKTTCCAACTTTSTTGCCATGGGYAGGGACACCTTTCACTCAACCAGGTTGCTCAGAKCTCCATCCATCCCAGCCTTGAACATTTCTAGGGATGTGGCATCCACAACTTCCCTGGGCAACCTGTTCCAGTGCCTCACCACCCTCACAGTGAAGGATTTTTTCTCAATATTGAATCTAAAGCCACCCTTTCAGGTTGAAGCCATTACCGCTTATCCTGCCATTATATGCCCCTGTTAAAGGTTGCTCTCCAGCTTTCTTTCATGTTAGGTGCTGGAAGGCTGCTGTAAAGTCTTCCTGGGGCCTTCTCTTTTCCRGGCTGAACAACCCCAGTTCTGACAGTACAAYTTTGCAGGAGAGTTGCTCCAGCCCTCTGATAATCCTCTTGGCCCTCCTCTGGATTTGCTCCAACAGAGCCAAGTCCTTATGTTGTGAGCCTCAGAACTAGATGCAATCCTCCAGGTAGGTCTCACCTGAGCAGAGTAGAGGTGCAGAATTGCCTCCCTTGACCTGCTGCCAGTGCTGCTTTTGCTGCATCCCAGAATACACTTGACTTTCTGGACTGTGAGAACACATTGCTGGGTCGTGCTGAGCTTCTCGTCAACACTCAAGTCCTTCTCCCCAGGGCTGGTCTCAATCCATTCTCTACCCAACCTGTGTTAGTGTTTGGGATTGCCCTTACCCACGTGCAGGACCCTACCCTTGGCCTTATTGAACTTTGTGATGTTTGCTCAGGCCCAACTCTCAAGCCTGCCAAGGTCCCTCTGGATGGCATCCCTTCCCTSAAGTGCATCCACACCACACAACTTGGTGACATCAGCAAATTTGCTGAGCGGGCACTCAATCCCACTGTCCTTGTCACCAACAGAGATGTTGAGCAGTGATGGTCTCAATGCCTGCCTCTGGAGGAACACCTTCTGTCACTGGTCTCTGCTTGGAGCACTTCACAGGAAAATCAGATCTCCCAGCTGAAAATACCACTCTGTCCTGCTGTTCAAGCATCCGGGGGGGCAAGTTAGATGCAAAGGGAAGGAGTCAATTATGCAAGGCACACAGCTGTGGCTCTAATATTAAATTGATGGTATCAGGCGGTATAGCAGGTAAATGGTTGTATTGATCTGCAGTAYGTGGATATTTGAGGAGAAACAGCAGAGTACATGCTAAAGTCGGCTGGGTTTTTCTTGTGCTTAATGTTTTGTATGTCTATACTTGACAACTGTCTTCTGGGAAAATTTGAGTTTGATAACAGTCTGCTGTGAAAACATACACAAAAGAGGATGAGATCTGCATTACTTAAGTATTCAACATGCTAAAACAGCACTAAAATACTACCCAACATTACAATATATACTGTATTGCTGTACATTTTCCAAAACTGAAGTCTGATGGCCATATGTTAAGACAGAGGAACACAGCTTTCCCTGAAAGGTAATATTTTTTTACTTCTAACAACAGATGCATGTAGTGCTCTCTGCCAGTGAGAGGAAAACGTCGCAGTTGGGAAAGGGGTTGGAAGTAGGGCTTATTTGCTCACTTGGAGAACTAAATTTCTCTCTAAACTTTGTCATTTGTGATTTCTAGCATTTCTGAGTACAGACTAATAATGCCTGATGCATTTTACTTCTAGTGCAACTTTTTGGTAACATTGATACTTCCATTAATGAGAAAACCTTGACAAACTGTTCTAGTGTAAATGAAAAAGCCCTAAAAGAAACAGGRAAGGGTCCTGAGGAGGTTTACAGCACGCAAAAATTAAAGGTTAGATATTTGAGGGCTTTGTTATTGTCCAATACTTTGTGTTGGAAGAACAGTAGGACGTTCTTTCTCTGGAATTGGAAAACGGCTTGTAACACCCTTCCATGATCAAGTTGGGCTGGTTGTTAAATGTTTCTAACTGGTCCAGTAGCTGGAAGGGCTGATGTCATGGGGTCTGAAATTTGGTGGAAGACAGCGGGAGACTGGAAGGTTGGAGATGGAGAATTGGATTCTTTCTCTACTGACTTTCAGCTGTGTGAGAATTACTGGTATTCTGGTATTCTTACTGACAGCAGATTTTTAGAACCACAAAACACGATGACTGAAACTGTCATCAGTTTAGAGACGTAAAGGGAAAGAAAGATGATTTCTGCAGACGATTACAGGCAGAAAAGATTGACACAGGTCAGCTTTGCAAATTTTTATGCATCTACCCACAATTTAACTATCACTCAACTAAATTCTCCCCTGAAGCAGGGACAAAAAGTTGAAATAACATTTTGAAATTTCCTCCTAGATTGGACCCAGTTAAATAAAGCATTATGACTTGATTTTTTTTTTGCCTTTTTTTAAGCCGAATGCTTACTTGTTCTTCGAAAGTTTGGAGTTTGGGTATTTTTTTGTTGGTGGTGGTTTTTGCTTGGAGGCAGGCACCCTAGACTTGCAAAAATTTTTGTAATTTATTTTTACTTAAAAAACACCCACAGAAAACCCAAAAAATCCCTTATGTGAAGAAATTAATTATAAGAAACTTGTTTCCAGGCTGGCCGATTGTATTCCAGCTCTAACTTTGCTTCTGAAACCCCAGCTAGATGCAATGCACACTTCTTGCTAATCGGAGAGAGAGATCCTAATGAAGGACTGCGGAAATTACCAAGGTAGTTTGTGTACTGGCATAATGGTTGCCATATTAAAATAGTGCTKCAGCAGGTTTAATTGATATATCTGTTACCTCTGACAAGTAACATTAGCTGTAGGTCTAGTAAGTTTATCTAACTTGATGGAATTCCTATTCTCTGTTGAAGGAGGATATTTTTCTGCTCTCTGCTCTGTGTTTAGGCTCTTGTCCTGAAACGTGAAGGTGCACGAAAGTCCCTGGTGCAAATTAATCTTCTGTGGTCTTCTTTCAAGTGAAACTAACTTCCGTGCTTGTCTCTTCTGTGCAGCTGTCAAGCTGTTTGGAGCCTTATTGATCCTTGCCACAATAGAACAGTGACACTTGAGCAACAGCAAACTGCTTTTGAATTCTTTCTGATGTATTGCTGGCATTAATGCTATTCGGGTTAGCACTTGGGCCAGACATGTCGTTTTGTCTCACTTGCTGTTGCTCTGTTCTTTGTTTATTGTCTTCAAATATGGATATCTCACGATCTAATTTACACAGCAACCTAGAAAAAGACCTCCATTTTTTAAAAGTAGGTTGTTGTGTACTACTGCTGTTTTTACGAACAGAGAAGCAAATAAGCCCTAGAATTGCAGTTTGTTCCAGTGCTGAAAAAAGGAGAGGAAGCATTTCTGGAATCTGTGTTATACACGAAGCCAAGACTGCTAAAATGTAGGGGACACTGAAATCCTCTAACATGACTGGGCATGTGGAGKCAGGGCAAGTATGTGTGTATATACTTTTCCTGAGTGTGTGTGTGTGTGTATAGGTGATAAAAGCTATATGGCTGTACTAATCTTTGGACATAAATGAATTAAAGATTTGTAGTAACTGAGACCTGTGAGCAACTTGTGGCAATGTAGAGAAGCAGAACATTGCAGAGCTTGTTTCACGCTGCCTGTTCAGAGATGTTTTTATTGAACTGTGCTGAAAGATGCACAAGAGATTCTGGGAGGCTTCATGGTAAAGGGGGAGGTATGTATGGTAATGACAGAATGCATATGACAGCAGGAATAGTGAGGCAGTTGTCATACTTAATTGTTAGTGTCAGTCCTTTCCAGAAAAAGAAGCTTCATAATATGTCAAACTTACAGAAAAAAAAATAAAAATGCAATGTGTAGAAACAGGACACAACTCAAAAGCTCTCCAGTTGGAGACAGACAAACTTTATTCTAATGTGTCCAACATACTGAAGCTTTTATGGAGAACCCTGCAGGTTCTCTGGAATTTCAAGCCAAAATTTCATGGAGTTTGAGTGGGATTGTTTGCTCAAGGGCTTTCAGGAGGATTCTGTGATCTTGAGGACACACACAAATAGCTAGGCGTAGATACTGCCTGCACTCAGAAACTTATGTGAGACACTCAAAACTTTTTTGAGAAAAGAAAGTATTGATAAAATACTATTTGAAAAGCCATTTGCAAGAAGAACATCTCAGGGTAGCAACCACACAAGTCGGGTGTTTGATGCAGCTATTTTTGTACAGCATGTGGTAAATGTACTGAGTGGTACTCTTATTAACCAATGTACTGTCCCTCCAGATGTACAAGAAATGTCTTTTGTTTTATGCTGTGGGCTGGGAACAGTCTCAGAGATGCAATTTGGCAAACAGGAGATAGGTGAGAGTCTCAGCATCTTCTCCAGTGACCACTCAGAAATGCTGTCTGCTGTCTCCTCTCCACAACTGGTAGCCCCTATAAATAGCATCAGTTGGCAACAGCTTTTTAGTGGAAAATGGTGGTGGAGGGAAGAGGYAAGGAAGGGAAAGGGTGCAATCTCTGCTGCGTGATAACTGAGCACAGGTTAGAGGGTATATTGAAGACTTTTCTTGGGGTCAAGGTGAGGGATGTGTAACRTGAGGAGGGAAGAGGACCAGGCATTGTCAAGGGGACCAGAAGATGATGAAGATGAAGAAATAGTCTTTGAAGGGTTCTGAAGTTGTGTGCTCTGAAAAAAATAAAAGTGTGGTCTATCCCTCCTGTCTATTCTTGCTTTGTTTTGTGTGTGTGTGTCTTTGTCAATGTACRACCAAAAAGAGGAGCAGCATGGGTATATTGTTCCTGGGTTGTGACAAAGCAGATTGCTTAATCTTCTTATGAAGTTGCAATACAGAGTTGTTATTTCCCTTTSCTTTATGCTGAGAAACTCAGAAAAGTGAAAATCCTAGGGAATTTCTTGTATCAGGAAAATTTCCGGTTTGCATTTTCAGTCTATGGCAGTCAGGTGTGTATCCTGTACTGGTGTGTGACAGACTGTCAGAGAATGAGTACTTTAAGTACTAGTTAATTTATTGTGACATTCATCTGCTTGCAGTGATTAGGTTTCTGACAGATGTTTTTCCCCTTTTCAATTAGCACTTGTGCAAGGAAAAACCTCATCTCGGCAGGTTATTTATTTGAGCTGCCTTAGAACCAGTTTTCATCCACGGATGCAAGAACACATACAGTATGCGGTAACTGAGCTCTGCCTCTGAGGCAAGGAAGCAAATATCCTTCTTCCTAAAGCTAAAGCAATCTTCCTTTGCTGCCTGATTGAATCTTTTCTAGTGCTTCCTTTAGCAAAGCCTCTGGCCCCGGCACCACTTTCCTGAGCAGCACAGTCCACAAAGTGGTGCAGAGTTCTCTGTCTCCACAATGTTGTCTGATGGAGTATTCTATTCTTGCTGCAAGAACTGAAGCATCTTTGACATTGCCTTAAGCAGTTTTAAAAATAAAGGCTTGTTAATGGATTCAGTTGTGTTTCCTGCAAATATATTTCGAGATAATGCTCTGTTTTAAAGATAGAAATAAATTTTTTCTAAGGTTCTAATAGCCCTTTTATCGGATATTCAAATCTAAAACATCTATCAATGTCTGGTTATTTGACTTATTATTTATTTAAGGAAATTAAGTCATCTGCTTCAGTCTTGGACCAAAGAACCAGGAGCACTTGGGTTTATGGAAGCCCATAAACCTCTCTTCTCTTGGAAAATGACGTTGTTCAAGCTAATGAACTTTTGGGTTGAAAGTTATTTCTTATATGTACAGAAAAAATGGCTGAGAAGTCAGAAAGATTTGAATGTGATGAAAGACAAGTTGATGGGGAAGAAGACCAGCATGACTGAGAGGGCAGCTTTCGGAGGAATTCAAGGGAAAAAACAGGATATGTCATCTTTGGAAAAAGGGGCAGGCAACTCAGGAAGTTTACAAGGATATCATAAGATSGTGTAGAAAGAAAATTAGAAAGGCAACAGCTCAGTTAGAACTTAATAAGGCCACTACTSTAAAAGACAATAAAAAGGTTTTTTACAAATATATTAATAACAAAAGGAGGGACAAGGAAAACCCCCATTCTTTACTGGGTATGTGGGGGCAATAATTGCCAAAGATGAGGAAAAGGCTGAGGTACTTAACTACATTCTTTGCCTCAGTCTTCAAAAGTAAGACTGTTTAGCCTCAGGACAACTGGTCTCCTGAGCTGGTAGACACAGATGGGGAGCAGAATGGACMCCCTGTAATCCAGGAGGAAGTAATTTGTGACCTGCCGAGCCACTTAGATGCTCACAAGTCCGTGGGATCAGCTGCGATTCATCCATGGGTACTGAAGGAGCTGGCAGAGGAGCTCACCAAGCTGCTCTCCATCATTTATCATCAATTCTGGCTCACCGGGGAGGTCCTGGATGGCTGRAGTTTGGCCGGGGTGATGCCCATTCACAAGAAGGGCCAGAAGGAGGAACCAGGGAACTACAACTGGCAAGGTCATGGAACGGATCATCTTGAGTTCAGCCACACAGCACCCATAGGACAACCAAGAGATCAGACCCAGCCAGCACAGGTTGAGGAAAGGCAGCTCTTGCATGATCAACCTCTGATCTCTTTTTATGACTAGGCGMCCCATTTGGTGGATGCGGGGAAGGCTGTGGATGTGTCTACCTGGACTTCAGCAAAGCCTTTGACACCGTGTCCCGTGGCATTCTCYGGGAGAAGCCAGCAGCCCACGGCTTGGGCAGGTGCCCCTTCGCTGGGTTAGGAACTGGCTGGGCTCAGAGAGTGGTGGTGGGTGGTGCTGTATCCAGTTGGAGCTCGTCACCAGTGGTGTCCACAGGGATCAGTGTTGGGCCCAGTCCTGTTTAATGTCTTTACTGATGATTCAGATGAGGGGATCAAGTGCACACTTAGTAAATTTGCAGATGACACCAAGATGGGTGGGAGTGTCAATCTGCTAGAATGTAGGAAGAGTCTGCAGGGATCTGGACMGGCTGGATTGATGGGACGAGACCAGTGATATGAGGTTCAACAAGACCAAGTCCTGGATCCTGCACTTTGCCACAACAACACCATGCAGCGCTACAGGCTGTGGGAGGAGTGGCTGGAAAGCTGCTTAGCAGGAAGGGACCTGGGGGTGCTGGTTGACAGTGGCTGAACAGGAGCCAGCTGTGCCCAGGTGGTCAAAAAGGCCAATGGCATCCCGGCTTGTATCAGCAATAGTGTGGCCAGTGGGACAASGGAAGTGATTGTCCCACTCTACTCAGCACTGGTGAGGGCACACCTTGAGTGCTGTGGCTGGTTCTGGGCCCCTTAATTCAGGAAGGATATCAAGGTGCTGGAGCAGGTCCAGAGAAGGACAACAACGGTGGTGAAAGGTCCAGAGGGYAAGTCCTGTGAGGAGTGACTGAGGAAGCTGGGGTTGTTTAGTCTGGAGAAGAGGAGGCTCAAGGGAGGCTTTATCACTCTCTACAATCACCTGAAAGGAGGATGTAGCCAGATGGGTTCAGTCTCTTCTCCCAGATAACAAGTGACAGGATGAGAGAAAATGGCCTCAGGCTGTGCCAGGGAGGATCAGACTGGCCCCTAGRAGGAATTTCTTCACAGAAAGGGTGATTAAACAGTGGAATGGACTGCCCGGGGAGGTGGTGGAGTCACCATACCTGGAGGTGCTTAAGGAAATACTGGACATGGCACTTAGTGCCATGGTCTAGTTGACACAGTGGTGTTCAGTCAAAGGTTGGACTCGATGATCTCAGAGGTCTTTTCCAACCTAATTGATTCTGTGAATCTGTGAATGAAAATATGAGGCTTTTCTTTGAGTTTGCCACTTAAAAGTCTTATGTCACCCATGTTGGTAATGAAGTGGAAAAGAGAAAATCTGAACCTGTAGGACTGTAATGCATGTGAGGTGAACATCCCTGTGGGGGTAGCTGTCTGCTAAACTCCATATTCAGCTGTCCTGGTGAGGCTGCACCCACCAGGGCATACTTGGAAAGAAAGGGCATTGCAGCTGTTGCCTAGCAGGGCCAGAGGGAAGCTGTGTCTGCATTTGATGTCCTGTTGCTGATGGGCAGCCAGCATAGTGTGGTTCTCCAACCCTTGTCAGGAGGATAGGGGTGAGACCATGGCTGGTGGATACCCTGCCTGGTAGTATGAAGTGGAAAGAGCTGTGCTGAGGGAGCAGGGAGATGAGAGGCTCTGTCTCCCATAGYCTGAATAAAGAATCCCCTTTACGCTACTTAAAACTCAAATACTGTTCTCACTCCGCTAGGAAGGATCCTGCAGGCACCAAGCACAGGGAAGGTGCTTAACAAGTAATAAAGAACAGCAATAACAACTGATTAGGTCTGGGCAGGTAAGAAGAGGGGGAATACTTTGTGAGTATTTAAAATCTTAAAATGTATTGCAAGCAAGTCCCTCCATGCACTGCTGTTAATTACCTAGACAACAGAAGCTGTGCAATCACCTTCAATCACAGGCTTCTATTTAATAAGCTTATTGTAATGTATTGCAATTAAGGCTCTTCCAACAGTTTGTGCAAATTTTCAGCTTTTTCTCCCAGGGCAGCATTGTAAATCAAGCTATAAAATTCATTGGTAAAGCTACTTTCCCCCTGTTAAAGTAAGTGGATAAAAATATCTGGTGGCAGAGCAGAGAGTGGCACCCTCTGGACGATGGGATGGGAGTGCCAGGCAGCACCGAGCCGGCCCAGCTGTGCCACCCAGCATGGATGGCTCTGTCAACTAATAGCAAAAACTCTGGGGGAGATCTCTCAAATCCAGTAGAAACATTTGCACGTTCACACCATTGAAAATGCTTTCAGCAGCAGRAACAGGATCCTATTTGTCTCTCATCCATAGCTAAATCGACCAAATTCCTTCCCTCTTGTACCAGCTCTGCTCAGAGCAGCAGCCAATTGGAAGTTGCTTCAACTGACATCAGAAAAATTAGAGCAAACTTTATCCTAGTAAAGTTGCCTCTAATTTGCCTGTTTGTGGATTTGGCTAAACTTGTTTCTTAGATGCATCTGCAACATCCAGATGTATCTGTATGCACTCTTGGGATTCTGCTGGCAGACAGCTCTGGTGTTCATGCTGTTAAAGTCACAAAAATTAAGTAATGAGAGAGAACACTTGAGAATGTTTCTGCAAGGATGATACTGCCCAGGAAGCAATTCTTTACGGGCAGGATAGTACTGTTTAGGATATTATTCATTGGCTATTTATGATCATAGATTTCCTTTCTGATAATTTTCTGTTGTTTGTAAGTTAGTAGCCTCCTCCCTGTGAAAGTCCTGAATCAGTTCTGTTTAAACAGTTTCTTTTCTGCTATAGAGATGGACAGGAGGCAGATGCTTCAAGTTTTTAGGGGGAACAGCCTCCTCTCTATTTTGTTTAGCTGTAGCTTTAATCCCATTCCCTTTCCCCCTCCTCTTTTTTTTTTTTTTTTAAATAATATTCTTTCTTTTTGCATTTGTGCATTGGTGAGAAACAGGCAGAGAATAGCTTCTGTTCTCCAGGGAGTTGAGCAACTGCAGCCTGAATGTGGGATGCTCAGAGGGAGGTACTCTGAGCCGGGTCCTGCTCCCAGCTTGGAGATATTAGAGCAAGAAACATTTTGGTGCAAGCAGCCATGGCATGTGCAAGGCTGTTGTTGTTCGATCTGAACCACAAGATCTTCTTTCTGTAAAGCTGAGTTTTTACACGTCTATGAAATATTTTGATTTTTCTGGGCTACAGGACATCCGGTGCCTCATTATCGAGTTCTCTGCCAGTAGCAGTGATGCTGTGTTGCTGCTGTGGGTATGTTGTCACATTGATTAGTGGACTTAAGGGGCTCAGCTGCATTCCACTTCCTCTAATGTATATTCCTATCATAAGTGTTATCTCAAGTTTACAGCAGAAGTCAGGAACATTTTTAATAGCATAGGCCAAGAGATGTGAGAACAAGGCAAARTGTTGGTAGTGCTGCAAGACTTACTGAACTGTTATCTTAAAGTTCAGAAAATGCTACAAGCTGTCTATTGAAACCAAGACCCCAACTGAGAGAGAAAAATAAATATTGTACAGATTAATTTTCAGTTTTCATTCAGACCAGATCTGTTTAGCCATAATGCCATCTATTTGTGGAAATTAAAGGCGGAAAACAAGTTAATTGTGGTAACTACTGCAAACATCTACTAAATGCAAGTATGAATAAACCCSGCATTCAGCTTTCCTTGCAGTGAGGGGGAAAAAATTCTTCAAAATATTGGGGGGGTTGCTTTTCTTGTTTTTTAATTAAACTTCTGGGAGAAAACAAATATCTAAGGTAAGAAATAATACTTGGRGGAACAAAATTCAGAGAAAATATTGTCAGAAATAGTAACATTCAAAACAACAAGCTGAAACCTGAGAAATATTTTCTGTAAATCACAATTATGGGGCTGATGTATTTTTGACGTTTTTTCTATTCTCATATCATGTTGGTTCATCACTGAGCTTTTTCTGTGTGCCCTTCATCATGCATGTAGTTTGAAGAATATYTAGATAATAATTTGCTTCTCTTGTTTTGCTTAAAAAAAGTGAGCAACAAACAAACAAGTTTTTCATAACATAAACAGGAAATATAAGGTAGGTTGTACATAAATTAGGAAGGTTTATTTCTTCTCCATAAGACTGGTTTAACATTTCAATTGTAATGTGGCTGCTCCCCAGCAGAAACCCTAAAGGAGTTTAACACAACTTCGTTCAGTGATATTTGTTTAGAGGCTTCTGGGGAAACTTTAATTAAAGGAGGTTATCAAAGCTTAGAAGGTATTGCTTCCAAGACATCTGTGCCGATGTGACAAATAGTCAACCTTCACATTTGGACAATAAAACTCTCCTCAGTCCTTTTTTTCTTTCTTCTTTTTTCTTTTTTTGAGGGTTTTTTTCATGTTTTTTTGAGGGCAGCAAAGGCAAATAATTTCCTTTTACATAGGCRTATGAGACTAGGCGTGATTCAAACACCCCGTAGATTTGGGAAGGGGAGGGATGACTAGCACCTATTACTGCCTTATCCTAGGTCATTGATTAAACCTGTTTCCATTGCAAGTTTTGTTATTTTTGCAGTCGAGTTACAGTATGTTTTCCTTTTCTCTTTATATATTTTCTCTCTAATTATTTGTACAGAGAAGACATACATAGGGATGATACAACTTCTGTAAGAGTCAAGAAAGATTTGGCAAAAAGAAAACATCTATCGGGGAGTCATGAGAATTCTGAGGTTTCAATGACAAATCTTTCAAGTTCTTTCATTTTCCAGTTTCTGACTTACTTGAGAAACAGTGGTCTTCAAGTACAGAGTGTATGTCTGTATCCAAGAACAATAACAACTGATTTGTGCTAAAATTAGTGTCCTAAAATGGACGGGAAAACTTTCACAAATCTTGTGTWTGCTAGGGTTGGAAATACGGGATTTGATTACTGTCAATATTTAACAGATTGTGTATGCAAAGTCCCTGGGATCCTAATGTTGATGCATTATGTTGTTGATGATAAATATAGAATGCTGTKCTGCTTAACAGAAAAATAAAATCTGGTATTATGTAGGTTTTTAGGACACCTCTCTTGATACATAACAGATATTCTGATTTCTGGAAAATGCTGAAATAATTTTGATTGTGCATCCTTGCTAAAACCCAAATAAATAGACAAAGATGTTTTGCAGATGCCTATCTGGGAAGTGTATGGRAATGCGCATAGTGCCAACTTTTTGCAGAGCAGAACTGTCCTTGAAGTCTAGCCACTCAGTGAAGCAAACATGCCCACTTGGACTCCTTGGATATTGTTCATCACAAGCTTATTTGCAGTTGAAAAGATAAAAGGATATTGAGAATGCATGGAACAGGGATGCTTGTGTGGCCTGTGGGATGTCATGGTTCTTTATAAGCAACACTGAKTAAAAGAATTTCCGCGGGTAACTCTATGTGAAACAGTGCTTTGATACTGGAATCATTTTGGAAATTGCTTTTACCTTAAGCCTCTGAGTAGCTGCACAAAGAGGTGGTACTTGAGAACAAGCTTTGTATCATCAGGAAAAAGCAAGATACAGCCACTGGAAGTTGAGGAAACTTCAGACTGGGAATGCAGCACAATTTCTCAATAGGGAGGATAGACTTCAAGTAGAATGCAGAAGTATGTGGGTAACTGAGMGCTTCTAGACCTTTAGGTCAATATCAGATGGTTTGGTGAAAAATGCTTTTTGTTCAAGCATATATTTTTATTAAAAAGTTACTTTAAGGTTGAACAAAGGAATTAGGAAATAAAGTTCCCTGATATGATATTAAGAAAGGGTGACTAGGTAATTTCAGTGACAATTTTTAGTTTCATCAAAAGGTATTGGTAAGGGTTTTTTTGTTTTGCTTTACAGTTTAATGGTAGTCTTCCATACTCTGTTGTAGTGTGTACATTAATCTATTTCATGCTTGTGAGTTGGAGGCAYGTCTTTTTTACACAATGCCATTGGTCCTGTTAACATCTTCACCTTTTGGATGCCAGGCTGCTGTCCGACAAAGGCTTTGATGGAGATTTCAGTTTTTCTCTCAGCCCTAAATATGACTTTTTTTTTCCACCAACACCAGAAGCCAAATGTTGTCGATACAGAACGGAGGCACATGTCAAGGAGTTTTTGTGCTTCTGTCACTGCTCAAAGTAGACACCATTCATGGAAAAAGCTTTTCTGTATTATTCTTTCCAAGGCAAAGGTATTCGCTCCATATACTGAAACCTCGTCCACATTTTGAATGTGATTAAAGATAGCAGATGTTTTAGTTTCCAGAAATCCATTCAAGGTCCAGCTCTTGAGCAAGGAGCACAAGCTGTAGGTAGTGCAGTAGGCAGAAAGGCTAAAAGTCCTTGTCTCTTCAGTATAACAAATATCCTCATATCTTTCYATCCTTTTGGGAAAGGAGATGGGCTAAATCTGCTCTCTTGGCTAAAGGCAGGGTTTTCTGTTTCTGAGAGTCATTGGTTTTCTTCCCCTTTTCAATTTCCATGAAGTCCCCACTTTGGAACTCAGATGACAAGAACTGGTTCAGGGTACGAAAATTTCTCTAAACCTGATTACTCCTTCTAAARTCTTGTATGTGTTCTTAAAGTATCTATTTTAATATAATCTGAAAGGRACAAAACTTATTGTGATGCTTAGTGGGCAGTCATGCAGTCTAACAGATTCTTTGTGTGTATTTCCAACTACTTGAGTACATTTAAAAAAAAAACCAAACCAACAACAGAAAAACCAAACCACCAACAGAAAATAATGCAAGCTTTTATACATGTGAAATAACGCTATAATTTGTGTCAACACTTATACTGAAAATACGCATTATAGTACAAASTAAACCTCATTTCAGATTTACTATTTCCAGAAATTTGTTCTGCGAGGTATGTTTTCAGTCAAACTTGACTAAGCAACAGTGGAAATATAGGAGGTGCAAAGCTTCATTTTGTTGCCAGGAATTAGCAGAATATGTTGGGGCACCGTGTAAAAAAAAAAAAAAAWWTTTTTGTAGGAAGAGAAATAGAAATTTCATATATAAACCAAGCATTAAGTCTGAAAATTCTTACTATCATTATATAATGAGGTTTCAACAGGTTTGGGGATTTTTTTTTACACTTGAGAAATTGTCCTGAATGGAATTAATTGTTGGTAATGATGAAAGTCAAGGGTTTGAGTTTCTAGGTGTGCCTGAGAAGACCGGCTCATATCTGGGCATGCTGTGTTAAGTTCAGCTTGAATTTTGTGGAAGGAAGACGCAGATGTTCATGGGGAAGCTGAGAGAAACAGTTGCAGATCTAAACAGAGATCAGTTTGTAGCAATATCAGACAGCCCAGTA
Organism: Amblyornis subalaris; assembly: GCA_018881555.1. Lineage (NCBI taxonomy): Eukaryota > Metazoa > Chordata > Aves > Passeriformes > Ptilonorhynchidae > Amblyornis > Amblyornis subalaris. The sequence continues at coordinate 30,263,559 of JACAXG010000001.1, read as the reverse complement.
ACTAAAGAATCCTCACTCTGGTGATGAGAGATTTGTGTTAGAGCTTTTACTTTTCAGCTTTTACTGAAAATTCACATTGACTTGGTGGCATACATGTGCTTGCATAGGATTGTTTAGCTGAAAGGACATTTTTCACTGGCTCCAAAYTGGGAAGAAAGGGAAGGTTCAGATTCCAAAGATTTAGAAAAGAGAGAAGGAAACGTAAAATAGCTGTGTGGGTTTGGGGGTGAATTGAAATATCTGAGATGAATAAAAGTAACCATTATCTTCACTTGATTATCTGTTAAAAGAAAATGGGGAGGTTTTTTGTTTTATTGCCTGATGATTGGGTCGTGTTTTATAAAAAAATGTTAACCTGTTTAAAAATTTCATTTTCATTTAAGCTACTGGAATCTGGAATGGGGGAAAGAGCCATCTTTGGAGTAGAAGGCCTTTTTGTGTTCATGTGGGGGTTTTATTTTGTTTTCAGGGGGGTCTTTTTATCTCTTCCAAATAACGTATATCCGATCTTGTAAAACTTTATCCCTTACAGCCAATTTCAGGAACTTGTTTAGTTTTATATCTAGCAGGCTATCTAAAAGCATCACAAAGACAAGGTTCTTGTGAAAAACTGAAAATGAAGACATTCATCTTCACCTGTCAAGTTTGCTTTTTTTTTTCTTCTGTTTCCAGAGAGAAATGCTTTCTTAAAAATTACATATGTATCTAGAAGACAGCCTAAAGCCCACTTAAGCATCATGGAATTAATCTAGATTCCTTTGTTTTCATGAAGGTATTTATTGCTCTACATCAAACGCAGCTATAAATATCAAACAATGTGAATAAAATATTTTTGCAGTGGAAAACTCATTTGCATTTTTTGTAATGATTTATTTCAGATACGAGTTAATCTACTTTAAGAGCAAGTATGCTTTTACATCATCCATATACTAGTGAATTATTTATTAATCCATTTATTTTAAATGTATCATAGTAATTTTATTTTTTAAATTGCCATCTTTTAAAAATATTTAAATCCCCCCCAGTAATTAACAGTGGAGACAATGGCTATGGTATCTCAAATTCCTTTCCCAATTCCAGGGTATCCTTACCCTTGAACTACAACTTATCTTTCTAGAGAGCAGGCAGGTTGCAATCAAGATGTGCTCACTGGCCTTGCAGTTCTGGAATGGGACAGGGACTCCTAGCTGTCAGGGTTTCTTCAGGTACTGCCCCCTCATGTGAGTCTGGGGCCTGAAGAGATCTGGGGGCTCAAGCAGGAAAATAAAAAAAATAATATTTATTATTTATAAAATAGCAGAAGTTCCATTATGGATTTTTGCTTTCCTAAGGATATTGAATGTCAGCTGTGGCTTGCTATGGTCAATTTAAAGTATTTGAGCCTTGATCTCTTAAGCTTTTGTGCAACTTAAGTAAGAACTGGCTTACAGTAGTGAAAAGATCAGACTAAGCTTCTTCAGGTGGTAGAGCCAGACATTTGTGTAATGAAGTTTTACTGAGCCAGCAAAATTAGAATCTTATGCTTCCCAGAATGGGACTTCTACACTTCTTACTGGCTTTAGATGTAACAGAGAAAAACAGGATTTTGTTTATGTCTGGTCAATTCTAACTTTATGCTAGAATGTGGATGACTGAAATATGGGACAACAGACTTTTAAAAAAAGGCTGTGATGCCCTCAGTTTTAGCAAGAGGTTTACAAAGGAAGCTTACCTTTACTTGTTTATTCATCAAATGAATTCAAATTTTTTTGTCTGCCACTCTTCCATGCACACATCCCTCCCCCCATTTGTCATGGAGGGATAATTAGCAAGATCGTTGACATCAAAATGTATTCATAAAATATTTCAACTAAAATCAACTATTCTGCTTTACGTTAGAATTCTGTCTATATTATGGGTTGTTTGGGTTGTGTGGTGGATTTTGGTTTCTTTGTCTTTTGGTTGTTTTTTGTTGTTGTTGTGGAGGGCGGTGGTTGAAGTGGGGAGGGTAAGGCTCTTTTTAATATAAAGTCAGTTTGAGATGTTTGTCTTTTAAAAGCAATAGTTGCCAACATCTCTGACAGGGTCAATTGAAAATATGTAAATATAAGAAGGCAGCTCTACTGAAATGAATGAACAGCTTGTTCCAACTGAGGATTTGCTCTGGTATTTTGTTTTTAAAATTCTGTAAGCCTGCATGAAAATATGCTTATTTTTACAACCCAAAATAAACCTTTTAGCTGATGCCCTGCAGGCTCATAAACAGCTTAAAAGCAATTCTGAGAGCTGATGTTATTAGTAACTGGAACTCTCTTTTGATTGACTGGGAGTTTTAAACCAAGAGCCCTCCACTGAACCTTGTASCATTACATCAGTAACTCTGAGTAAAAATGAGATCATGCCATCATCCTTCCGCAATCTGAGCTTTGTATTGTACCCACTGCACACGTACTTTCTAGGTTGGTTAGGATTGTCATCCTGTTGCTTTCACGGRAACTGATTTGATTAATAAGTTTAATATATGGTGAAGTTGTAGACTGCTTTCCGTTGCCTTGCGTTTTGGGGTTTTTTATTTGCCACCTGAATTGTGCAATGTGAAGTTCAGACTGTAGTATAGTGAACAGGGAGTAAAAAATGAGCATGTTTCTGATTTTACTTGTTTTAGAAAGATCTAACAGTCCTCTGATCCCTTCTTAGCATTCAGATTTGTCAGGGGAGAGTAGGATGATTCAGTAATCATGACACAACACACTGACTTAAAGTCAGGGCTCATTTCCTACTTCTGCCATCAGTGTTATTTTGAGATTCTTAATCCTTATACTCTCAGTTCCCTTGTGTACATAGCACGGATAGCAAGAGTTTCTTGTCTGAGGTGATTTTAGGGTAAATTGATTTATTTCTATAATGTTTTGTTTGGAGCATTTTGCTTCACAACTGAAGCTGTAACRGGAATTTAAAGGAGAAAAGTATGTAACAGACTCTGAAGAGTAAAAATGTGTCAAACCGTCATGTAGTTGTCACCTGTAAAAATAATACTCTTTACATTGTTTTTCTCTTTTACATATGCTCAACATCTCCCTTTCCTGAGCCCAGTACATTCTCTGCCTGGAGTTTTTCTGTTGTAATGCCTGTCAAGAAAGAGTGAAGTATTTGCCATAACACATTTAGCTGACACCATGCCTTCATTCCTCTGGCATGGTGATGTGCCTAAGTCTCCCGCAGATGCAGCTACTCTCAGATTTACAGTATTTCACACCATAGCAGCTCTGAGAAGACAGTAAAGTGTAAATAGAGCATAAAAATCTTGGCAGGATTACTTTTTGCCTTTATTTCCCCCTGTCCAGAGGAGAGAGATGTCATAACTAGTGTGTCATAGGTACAATAGCAAGTATTTTAGGTTRGAAGTGGTTGACATTTGTATTGAGAAGACTTGTAGAGGGGCGATGGAGCTAAGATACAGGGATTTCTATCTGGGGTTAGTTTTGACTTTCTCAGTAATTAGGAGTGTTTGTGATCCTCTAAGGAAGTCAGTTTTAACACAAGCAGCAAACTTGATGAGTGATTATAATGTTGAAAAGCCATTTACTTTGCTCACAAATGAGCAAGGACCAGTGAAAACTGTGTTTGCAATTTGTACAAAATTTGACAAACATACCTCATATCTTTAAAATTATTTGCAGCGTGTGGTAGTTTTTCCTGTGACTTTCAAAGAGGCTTTGGATCTTGAGAATTTACATTGTGGTTTTTGGATAATCTTAACAAAGTGTATACTTTTTGATTTGCAAAAGGAAACATCGTTTTCCAACTCCTTGAAATTTTGAAACTGAAGAGTTCCTGACCGTAAGACACATTTGGCCCACGTAGACCTTGGGGAGGATTAGGTAGAAACTCAAGGGCTCTGTATGAGCCAAAGGATGTGCCTAGAAAAAGATTATTTGGGAAGCTGCCTTCTCTAGCACCTCAGGAATGGTGTTAGCACAGGAACCTGAGATGCAACAGATGGTTGGATCTGAAGGCTGGTGTGATTTTTATTCACTGGGTATGATGACTAAGGGATCACTAGTATTGGGGAAGACAGCTGGAAAACAGGCTGTTTGAATCCTTTCCTGTTTTCACTTTCAATGGGACTTCAGAGGCAACATCTGAGAGAGACCTGTTGGAATGTGTGCATTTGTTCCATGACTCCGTTGCTTTTTCTTTTTAAACTGCAAAGCAATATTAAAATGTTTTGACCACAATTTTTTTTTTTTAATCATTGGTTTTCAGTATGTTCAGCCCTCAAGTAAATGCATGGGACACCACAATTTCAGCTTACCAAAAGAAAAAAAATCTCATTTGATGCTGAAATAATACCTAAGGCTTCTAAGTGTTCTAGCAGCTCTTTTTCATTCCAAGTATATACTTTGGAATATTGGTAAATGTAAGTTTGGTATTGCAGAATGGGGTATGACCTTGCCTCTTTGAAGTAATAGTATTTAAATTTGTCTGTTGTCTGATTGATCTTTTTTTCTAAGTTTATAGCCAGGGAAAATACCAAAAACCTTATACTGTAGTTTATAACTCTCCTCTGTACAACTGTTCTGTGCTTTCCTCATTTCTTAATTTTCATGTCTTTTCTGTAATCTTACCGATTTTGCCGCTTTTTTGCCCCCCACYAGATTATAGAACAATATTTTGCTGTTCTTGTCTAAGTTTGCAAGATCTAAGGATAAGACCCAGACTTACAAGACCAGTGAGTGCCAAAAGCTACTCAAAATAACTTTTTCTGACTATCTTCACTGGTAATGGCCTTGGTACTAAGTTTGATGATAGGGGTGATAGGAGCTGAAACCAGGTGAGATGCCATGCTTTCTAAAGTAGGTTTGCCACATAGCATCAGAAGGATTTTTCACCAAAAAAGATTTTTAAGCCCTAGCACTTGATTCTTACTATATCTTTCTGTACCTCAACAATTTCAATAAATGCAATATTGGATTGTATCTGCTGTACAACAACAAAACATAATGTACAGATTGATTTTTTTTTTTTTTTTTTTTTTTTTTTTTTTTTTTTTTTTTTTAGCTGTCCCTAAAGAGCTGTACTTGTCTCCAACACTATATTTGGGAGTCCTCCATAATCTTTTTCAGTTCAGTTTCTTCCATTGCTGGTCCACTTTTTTTTCGTGCTTTTGCATAGTGTCTATGGCCATTTTAATAAAGTAGAAGAAACTAGACACCTATTTCTATATGAGTGTTCATCAGGGATCAYTTTTTAATCTGAGATTCTTGGATGGACTTTGCTACTGAATAGCATTTGAGGCTCAGGTAATTCCTCTGGTGATGAACAAATGACTTGTATTTAACAACCGATACAGCTGGAGAAGTTGTAAACCTGCCCACAGTGCCTTTTTTCTGGAGGTTGTCTGATGCCAGCTTTATGTTAGAGAGAGTTCAGTGGCACTTTGCTCCAGTTCCTAGGCCCTGAAATCTATCACCCTGTGGTCTAGAGAAAACTTCTGCTGCTTTCAGTGTACATAAGCACRATGTGATGGCTGGTGTCTGTCCTGCTGAGATATCTCTGCTGTGAGTAAGGTGGTCTTTCACACAGGAGGGGCACAGACTGCAAAGGTCACTGGTAGACTGGTTAGGAGTGCTACAAGACATTGGTGAGCACCATTCAGGGTTTAATACGTTACTAACACAGTTAACTCATTTTGTGTTTTATACTTGCTGACTGGAAGCAGTTGCCTGCATTGAGCAGCGTGCAGGGTTGCTCTCCCACTGTGGCTGGTCTGCATTGCTGCCTTTGCTTTATGCCCTGTGCTCTAGCGTGGAGGTTTTGTACTGCATAAGAGCTCAAAGTAACCTTTAGGAAAAGTTTAGGGGTCTGCTGGGCCATGCTTCTCCCTTGCAGAGTTGGGAGTTGGGAGGAAAAAAAAAATCTGTTTCGGGCTATTCCTGCAGTGAATGGGAGTAGGAAACAGTCCTGAGGAGATGCAGGGCTTCACCAGTTCCAGGAGGAACAGAAATTCATATATAAAGCTAGAGAGAACTGTTAGCTGTCTTTAACACTAAGGAGAACTCATAAACATTATGTATTTGATGACACTCTTTGGTACAGTCAGAGAAAATGGACAACAAGGACATACAAGGAGGGGTAAAGTTGTTGGGGCTTTTTTTCCTGCAGAAGCAGCAGCATTAGGGCACAACTTTTTTTTTAAGCCACTTCCAAAATATTTCCCGTTCAAACTTTTGTTCTATTGTTTCCTGTTTGAACAAAGAGGAAATCAGTCCTGTAACATTACCATTTTTATTCTCAGGAGCTCTGATTAATTTGTTTTCATTGTTCAGACAGTAATATAAAGGTCTTTGAGAGAGAGAGGGTTGTTGGTTTTTTTTTTTTATACATGCCTGCAGTACAGCCACTCGCTCGATAAAGCAGATACTTCTAAGTGGCACCTGTACCTGTTATTCTAACAGAAATAAGAATATCATTTAAGACTTTTATTTTGAGGTTTCTTACTTAAGAGTTCATTTCTCCTAATGAAGAACCTCTAATTAATGGTCAGTCACTGACATGCTGGTTTTGATTAGCATATTTAATCCATCATCCTGAATATGTTAACCTGCTTGGTTAATGTCTATTAAAGACTCCTGTATTTTTAATTTTTTTATTAATAAATATGTACTCCAGTAACACAACTCAGCATGGTTGTGTTCCTGTGCGTACAGCTTCAGCTATTTGTCAAGTTGATCCCTTTGTCATCAAGTGGTGTAGGAATTTTGGATGTGGAGTCAGTCTGCATATACTCCCTTACCCAAAAATAAGCAGCAGAAACACTTTGTTATGCAGGCTTCCTGGCAAATGCCTGCTATCTACTCATGCAAAACAAACATATCATTTCCATAAGTACTCTAGGTATGCAGCTTCTACCCTCTTTGAGATGCATGGCATTTTAATATGAAGAGAAGAGGCATAAATCAATCTTCACTTTTAGGAGCATGGCTCTCTTCCTGATAGATACTTTTGGAGTGTGCTCAGTTTGACATGCAACAGGTTATACACTACATTCTAAATATGAAAGTTTCTTACCAGAACATGGCACTAGACCAAAACTGATATATTTGAAATGCAGCCTCATTAGCATTAGACTGAGTGGATGGTCTGCTCTAAGAGGAAAGGAAGGAGAATGCCTAGATTGCATTTATTAACAACAGAAGTCAACTATTTGTGTCAACATTTCAAACCTTATTCTTTTTTAAACCGACCCTTTTTTTAACAGGGTAAACTAGAGAAGAACAATGGCTCTTGGAAACTGATATGAGAATCATCAGCAGAACCCTAGCTATTGTAATGTTCACAGCTATAATTAACTTCAAAGGCAAGGAATTCCATGCATCTGTTGGCAGCAGGACATGAACTTTGCCTTTTAGAATAAAATAACACAAATGTGGGCCTTTCAGTCACTTTTCTGATGTGGTTAGAGTCCCTTCCATTTCTCTGTGTTCCATAATCCTTGCTTATCTTTATATACTACTTTATTTTAATTGCCATTAAGCACATCCTGGGAAGCATTATTTTTCATAAAACTGCTACGCACTTTGCTTTCCCCTTGCCCTTTGTATTTTCTTGCCTCAGCACTAGGAAATTTTGCAACTTGCCTTTTGCCAGTTGATTGCTGATTTATTATGTAAGTGTAATCAGGCATGATAAAACTGGTAATTCAGTAACTCACTTCTTCCATTCTGAGACGTTTCTATCTCAAGTCCTCAGTACTGTCTTGTACRTTTTCCAGAATGTGTGTGCATACATATGTACACATTTTGTTATAGTATTAAAATAAAATATGGTTGCCCATATTTGAAATTGATATATTGCAAGTTGTACTTGGAAAGAATCTATGAAAAACCCTATGAAAAATAAACTTGTTTTTCTTCTTGTTGCTTTCATCAGTCTGGTTGTTTCTTCTGTGTAGTGAGATCTGTAGATAATTTTTTTTTTTTACACTCAATTCAAAACTTGCGATGACTTGGTTGCAGTTAAAACTTCTGAATTTCTCTCACACTTGTTTATGGGATACAAATTTCTTCTTGAATGTGTCTTTTACATGAAAAGTGCTGTGGTGGTTTGTTTTTTTCATGCTGAGTTTAATTTCTTCAGTAACTACATAGACAGTTTCACAAATTTTAACATGTCACTGTTGTGTTCAACCTTCTGAATATCAAAATTATTTCTTAATTTTCCTGTGTTTCCAGCATATCTTTATTAGAGGCAATAGTGAAAATTCTACATAAGAACTTCATTGACTTCAACACGTATGGAATCATAAAATATCTCGAGTTGAAAGAGACCCAYAAGGATCGTCAAATCCAACCTCTGCTCCTTACAGGACTGCCTAAAAGTAAACTGTCTGACTCAGAGTGTCATTCAGACACTCTATGAACTCTGGCAGAACTGGGGCTGTGATCAGTCTCCTGGGGAGCCTGTTCCAGTGATCAACCATCCTCTCAGTGAAGAGCCTTTTCCAAATGTCCTCTCGGAACTGCCCCTGACACAGCTTCGTTCCGTTAGGATGTGTTTAGACAACTGAAGGACGACACCAACAACTTTAAACCTTTCTTCACTTTCCACTTGCCTTTTTATATTTTCCTCATGCGTGGCCAAACTTTGCAGGTCTTTCTCTTGCAAATAAAAATCTCAATTTTAAACACACTGTTTAAATACAGTGTTTCACCTATTTCAATTGTTTAAAATTCTGAAAGATCTGATATTGCTTATGTGTTTCATACTTTCGAAAATTAATTGGATAGAAAAGCTCTCAGCTTCAGGGATGTTTGGATTTTGGTGGGGGGTTTTTTATATATATATCTAGATATCCTGTGAGTCTGTTTGAGCAGGCTTGACATCTCTCTTCCATGTATGTACAGGTGTAATCTATACAGATATAAGAATAAGCCTGTCTTTTACAGACTAGTTAAAAGGTGTCCTTTCTTATTTTTCCCATTTCTGTCTGTGTTGAAGTGTGCTTAATCTGAAATTAATTTTATGTCTCCAATTTATTCTATATCCTGATTTAAAAGGAGGAAAATTCTTCAGATTAAAAGGATGTTATTTAAAAGAGGGTTTTTTTCTACGCAATTTTCAAATGAGAGAAAAATCAGCAGGAAGCAAGTTCTTTAAAAGTGCACAGAGGGGGTCTAGAGATCACCATGTCTTTTCTTGTTCTGCAGAGGTTAAGCCAGCTTCCTAACCTTTTTTGGGTGACATTTCAACAGTGACACTCAAGAAGCAGACCCTACTCTTTGAAGTTAGCTTCTCAGGTTGCAAAAACTTACTGACCTAATCCAACAGCTGGCTGTCATCTAAGATGTTAATCCTGTTTCCTCCTCCATCCAAAACTGGCTATCTGGTCTTGTCTTCTCTCTTGCTTTGGCCCTGCTGCTTACTGGTCAGCCAGCATGCTTTGCCAGCAAAACAGACAATGATGGCTTTTATTCTTTTCTCAAAAACCAAACCAAAAATTGGTTTTTGTCAGCTTACTGAGGTAAAATGTCCAGGCACTGGCTCAGACAAACGTCCTCATCAGTGGTAAGGAGGCAGGGCAACAGCTAGCAGGTGGCTTGGTCTATTCCCCTTAGGACTGCAGCATTTCCTAGGACTTGAAGTCAGAAAATTCTGTCCTACATGGAAAGGGCTGATCTCTCCCAAAAGAGACCTTTAACATGTGTTAAGTCCTTTTCTACCTGCTGCTCGTCCTCCCGTTAGTTTGATCTACCAAACCTTACATTCTGATTTGCAAAATATCATTGAGATGGATACTGGTACTGTAATTCAAAAGAGCCCATCTCTAGCCAGATTTCTTCAGATGCAACTGGAGACCCGCCTTCTTTGTGCCTTAATTATGCAGAATTCCCTGGGGCTTCAGCAGGAGTTTTGACTGTGCAAGCGATGCTGAATAAGGTCTCTCATTTACAGGACTAATTACCCTATACTTTGATTTGGCTCAAAGTGTGCAATTGCTGCTGGAGAAGGTAGTAGTGGAAGAGGCCATCTCAAGGCAAAATTGGTTTAATTAATATCTTTATAAATTAAAGCTAGTGAATCTTTGCTCTGTTTCTTACTATGCTTTTTACACCTGCGCAAGACAAAATTTGAATTCAAACAGGTGTGAAAAAGGTGAAAATAATCTGTACTTTATGCTGCAACATTTGCCTCTATGTTTTTTCTTCACGAATGTTATCTGTAGCTGCAAATTACTGTTGTTGTGAGGCTTTTTTTTTTCTGTTATATGTTGACTTTCCCAGTAGACTTTTACTTTTGGTTTTCCCAGAAGGTTTCAGTGTCTTTTCCTGCATCACTAGCAATAAAAAGATCTCCCAGAAGGACAGATCTTACTTCCAGCTGGGTTCTACAAGTGGCTTGAAAAGTCTTAATAACTCATGCAGAAAGTGGTTTATATTCCCAGGGAATTACTTAAATTACTCCTTTTCTTACTTCAGCTCTGAGTTCAAAGGGGATTCATATGACACCCACACCACAAATTCTGTCTTTAATTCGGAGGCCAAAGTGACATCAAACAGGAATGAAAAGCCCCTCTGCTGTCCTCGCCAGCTGCGCAGTGAGCTTTTAGCTCAGGGGAACTGTGATACCCAAAAACCTTCTAAGAGGCCACTTGTTCAGCAGCTCTTTCAGCTGCCTGCAGGAGCAGCCTGCAGAGCAGTGCTGCTGGATTCTGGAGAAGTCCCATTATGATGAATTATGCATGACAGTGGTACCTGCTGCTCCCATATCTGATGCACTTTGAATTCAGCTCAAGTTTATTTGAGGGACTCGGTACCTCTTGCAAACTGCTCTTTCATAAATTATTACTAATTAAAAATAGCTTAATGTTCGGTGGTGCTTAGAACCACAATTCCCATTGACGTTGGTGAGTGTGCTCACAGCATTAAGTAGGTCTTCCTGTAGATCAGGTACTGGATTCGGATTTAATTCCTGTATGTTTTTTGTCTTCGTGAGTGGGCATGCTGGTGTAGGAAAAATATTTTGTTTTCAATTCTTTTGTGACTTTCTTTTTTAAAAGTATTAAATGTGCTATCTTTTTATGTGTTTAGTAAATGCTCTTTTCCTCCTTGTTTCCAGTAAGTGAAAGATGATCCAAGTAGCTCCTATAAAGGACTCATGTTGGAGTAACTGTGGGAAAAGTGTCCCTATTTTACTTTTTCATCAGATAAATGTTGGAAACTGAAGCAGCTAACAAAGCTAGTGATCTTTGTTTAGAATTTTTTAGAGAAGGATCTTTTTTCAAATGCTTATTTTTTTGCTCTTTTTCCTTCTTGAAAAAAAAAGAAAAAAAAAAGGCAAGCAGTAAATTCCAATCCATTTTCTTACCCTTCAGTCCTCCCCCAGATGTAAATGATAGATCTTAGTATCTTTAAAACTGCAAAATTGATTTTGTCTCTTTAGGTTTTTTCTTCTCAAAACTCAGGATAGGAGGAGATTCTTTGTGGATCGTGATTTCCTCTTTTTAGTCTTAGCAAACTGGCCTTTAGCACCATGTTTGATACAGATCTTTTAAAGTAGAAAAATTATGGTTTTGACATGTGGAGTATCTAGATACCTAATAAGCTATACTAATTTTACTGGTTTGATTCAGTTTAGATAAAAAACTATGCTCCCTGAAGAAAGTAAAATGTGATGTGTTGCCTAGTGCAACTGACTTCTGTGGAACTGGAAACGCAAACATCTACAATTTGAATTTTCCCTTGCTTATTTTTCTTTTGTCTGTCCAGCCTGTTGCTGTTGAACAGTGCATGAAATAGAAGTGATAGCTGTGATGTGTCAGTCGCTTATAAGTGAAATGCTATTTTAGAGGCCATTCAACTCCACATTGTGTTTCTGGTCAGTTGTTGCTGTCATTTAAATTACGATTACAGTAGCTGTTAAAACAATACCCCCTGATACTGCAGATCACTTGATATATTTAACTTGATTTATTGTGGTTCATTGTCAGGATGCTTTGAGGGACAATTACATCTCCCCTTAGCCTTTTAAGCAACGTAAATATGTATTAATTGATTTCAATTAATTCATCCCCAACTAGAATTTCCAGCTCAGTTGTAATTAGTTATTGAGGAATACTCAGAAAATTCATTTTAAATGCTATTTTCTCTTGAGTCTGATGCAAAGCTAATGGATCTTCACCAAGAGGACCAAACCTAAGCATTTATCTTTTTGGATTTGGTTTGGTTTTTTCCATCTCACGTCTGTGTGTTTTGGCATAACATGGGACAGGCAAATCAGCATGGATGAAATGATGAAAGATTCACTCTCTGAGCATCTGCCTTCCTGACTTTACAAGGCCAGGCTCTGGTTGGCTGGGGGACGCTGCTACTATTTTACCTCATTCCCCAAGGCTTCTAATTTCCAGTTCTCTCCGGTACCATAAGGAGAATTAAATGCTTCTAAGATTTTTGCATTGTTCTGTTGTCTGAATGTCAATGCATTTCCCTTTTCAAATAGGAAGCATGTGAGTCTTGGTTTAGGAATAAGTAGCTTGGTCTGTGGTAAGGGGGTGTTTGGTAGGATATGGGGTACCTCACTTCAGGTTTTCTCTCTGCTCAATTCAAAATAGTTTTGCCTCCTGTATCACTGACTGAGACAAAGCTCAGGCACTTGAACCCGGGCTTCCAGCTTCCTAGCCTATGATGTTTGTCTTAGTTTGCTTTTCTTGTTCCTAAAAAATAATTTCACCGAAAGCATTCTTGAAATGGAAGTGTCTGTGCGAAACATGTTGAGTTTGATGAGTTAGCACATATTTAACTGACTGCACAGATCAATCTTAGTTGGCAGGAGAGAGAAAATACATAAAAAAGTTGCAAACAGACTACAGTGGCGTTAATGCTGAACAGGGGTTTTTGCAGACAGTGAGGGAGGTGCTCTTTATTTTGAGCCAACTCATGCTTTGTTAATTCAGTTACTGGCAACTCATCCGGGATTTGAGTCTCTCCATTTTGACTCATGAAAACTTAATTTTGCATGACAAAAATGCAGAATGATGAGTATGTGTTTCCAATTTTGAGGACACTCTTAAGGAGGATCCAGTCTTGTGCTAATGGAAGTCCTGCTGCTACCATTGTGTAGGGGGAAAAGCAAGACTTGAAGGGTTGCACAGATAAGTGCTCCACTTAGCATTACATAGGGGATAGCATTTCAGCTAATATGCCAGGCTCATTTCCTGCCAATTCCCATTCTTGTTCTTAGTTTGCTCTGCCTTTTGCCCTCTTGATGTAAGAGGGAAGGCTTCAGAGACTTTTATTGCTCATGACTAGAGTCTAAGCCACTCCTTGGCCTTCCTTGCTCTTGGTTACGTTGTGCTTGTGATGGCATGCATAAACTAGAAAATAGACTTGTTGTATTAGCTCATAAAGATTACTGGAGCCCCTGGAATCCTTGCTTCTAAGGAATGGGAGAAACAGTGGTATTGCAGCATTCCCAGAATTTAATATTTTTATATATGACTCTTGCATCTGTTGCTGAACTGATGGGGTTTATCTTCTTCTTTAATATACTCAAGCTATGTTATGTGTTGGTGTACTTTTGAGGACTTATTCTAAGCTTAGTTCTGAATTTTTGGCTATTGGGCCAACTTCTATAAAATTGAGAGTTTCAAAATCAGGTACTTAGTATGCAAAACAGAGCTCTGTCATGAAATGTGTATGGGTAGAAGAAAGGGGAAACTTTTGCAATCTGGCCCTTACATGTTTTAGAGAAGCACTGTATCTGTTTATTTGAGCCTGTGATGTTTAAATCAATTTGAACCATATGCAGAAAAATCCTGTAAAAATAACAGCAACAACAAGATTGGATGCTAAATTGTGGGAGAACAGCTTGAGGGATGCTACTCTCTGACGGCTGTTTTGCAGTTTCAGTTTTGAATGCCGCAATTTTAATTTTGGACTCTGTGTGGAACCTCCAGGACTTTCACCTTTTAACTTTCTAGCTACCTTGATTGCTTTCCTGTGTTTGTTTACCCTTTTGGTGGCATTGGGTAACCTTCTCACTGCTGTGAAGCTAATCAAGCACTCTGCTTAGCGAACACTCTGCAATGTTCATTGCTTCAATGTGGCTTTGCTCCTTTTGCTCTTGCCACTGTACCGTGGATTGCTATCAAGCCATTCCCTTCTGCTGCTGCTTCTGGTTATGTGGTTATGTCCACCCTGGGCTTCGTTCATTGTTTTTGGAACAAAAGATGTTACAACTTGTGTGAAATGGTTAGAAGCAACTTGTCAGAAGCATGTAAGAAATGAGAAATCATTATCTGGGTGGTGTTCTCTGCTGCCTTCTGTTGCATTTGCTGTTCTGATTTCCCTGGCCATCACTGTTTCTATTTTACTTGTGTAAGTTCCAAGGTTTTACTTTTTGTGTAGTTCCTAATTTTCTCAAGCACTTCTTAGAATAATGCTCCTGAACATATACACCATCAGAATGTGATCATGCATGTGTTCACTAATCCCTAGTGGATACTAGCTTTGTAAATCATGTAAGGCACTCCATTGTAATAAAAATATGTAATGCGGTCATATGCCCTTCGAAATCCTCAACAAGAGACATACCCTGGTCCTATTTGTGTTGGTGTAAATCCAGAACCCCTTATATCCATTAGTGGCTTTAATATAGATTCACCCTGTTTTTAAATGGAATCAGGATTGGGCCAGTTGCATGTTGGCTTTACATCTTAAATGGTGCTACTAGACTAACAGGAATTTTATAAATGGTCAGTTTGCTCAGGTGGGAACACTCTGGCCATATTTGTCTTGTGAACTTCAGAACTGACAATGTACAGCATTCCTTTAGGTTGCAGCAGGCTGATCCTGTCTTTGGAACTATGATCCTGGCTTGTGTACCTTGTGCAGTTGCATTTTTAGCCTATTCATTAAATTTTGGTCTCAGCTGTGCTCAGATAGCAATGGAGAGGAGTAACTTGTAGCAGTATTTGGATCCATTCTTGAGAGACAGCAACGGGTATAATTTGGAGCGGAATCTGACATGTACTGTCCTATTACTAAGACAGAAAAACTTATTTTAATAAACACTATTTGAAATATTTAACATATGATCTGTAAGCTTTCTAACATATAAAGGTTTTTATTTTAAATGCATAAACAGTAAAATTATTTAAAAACCTGTTTAGATTTGAAAGTTTAAATATCAGCAATTAGCAATAAAGTGGATTACTAAGAATCTCACTTCTCAATGAGATAGCACATCATTTGAAGAAGCTAATGGTTCTAATGGCTTTACTCCTATCTAATATCAAGGAATCAAACCAAATGCAAGGGCTGCTTATCTAGTTCTGCTCATGGTATATGGCCCCCTAAAGAACACAGTATTGTTGCTATAAAGTCAGGATAAATAAAAGTGGAGACTTGGTTAGTAGTGCTGGTGTTGCTTGGTCTTGGGGGAGGGGGATTGTGGTGATCTATTTCTTCAAGGTTTGCAGGGAAAGGCCTGGAGTGGATACAAAGAAAGAAAGGAGTTCCTGGGAGTTGCAGTTGCCTCTGTGAACAGGTTAGCAGAATGGGTAGTTAAAATTACTGTTATGTAACTTAGAGTGAGAATAGTCCATCTTTTCATTGAGGTAGGAATTATTCTGGATATACTCTTCAGTGGCTTTGACCCTATGTAGCCATTTCTATTAAGAACTGCTGTGCTAGCTTTTGATGTAAGGCTAGTGAAGGCTCTAGAGAGGGAGCGAGGGTGACTGCAGCCGGCACGCATCCCACAAAATGCAGAACTGGATAGGTATTCTGGAGCTCCACCTACAGTCCAATCAATGCTGTGCCTAAGCACGTGTAGGTTTATGCGGGCACCATGCCCACAGCTAAAGTTGCTTGCATATTTTCCCAGCATGGTTATGTTAGAGTGGTGCTCTGGGGGCTGCTGTTCTCTGTTTCTCAGCATAGTCCTGAGTATTGTGTTGATAACTTTACATTGCTGGCAGTATTGCTGCTGGCATGTTCAAGTCTACCTTGGCTATCTGCATCTGACTTTCTGTTGCACATAGGTGTGCCCAGCCTTGACTGGTTTGTACCGAGAGCAGGCGCAGTTGGAGAAGCTACATTGGACAGATCACTTAATTTTTTTGCCCTGTCTTTCTTCTGTGTGAGTTGAAAGTAATGCTTCTAAAATTGCTTTGAAAGTTTAGGCTCAAAGTATGCTACATAATATTCTCAGCACATTTAAATGAAATAGTTTATTTAAATTTATTTCATCTATTTAAATGAAATAGTTTACATGGTGAGGGAGGGTTGAGATAGAAGCCTAATGTCCAGCAGAACTGTATCCAACTAGGACGATGAGTGTCTGAATTTAGACGAGCTACCTTTTGGGAGGGGCACTGCTTTTCTTTCTAAATTCTGTGGTGTTCTTAGACATAGTCTTAAAGGCTAAAAATGCAGTCAGGCTTTAAATTTCTGTACGTTGTCCACCTCTGCACGCTTTTGAACAAATTTCCTTTCTCTTCTCCATTTCCAGCATATACCTGTACACCTAGAAATAGTTAGACAAGACTGAAAGGAAGTAAAAGTTTAAGGTTTTGCTACTGTGTTCCAGTCAGGCTAGCATAAAGTGCCCTCTGCCACTGCATACCCTACTGAGATTTGTAAGCGTTATCTCCCTGCTATGGGTCCCCTCAGACCACTGGAGGAAAGGATGGGTTGGCGATTTTTCTTCTCAATGTCAGTAGAAGATGTTGCTCCTTAAAGTGATAGAGCAAGGGTGGGAGAAAAGAGGGGTTAACCTAGGGGTTGTTTGCTCACTAACTGCATCAGCTGCCATCCTATCATCTACTTCATCTGAGCAGTTGTTGGATCACTATTCTAGGACTTCTGAGGATTATCACCTTCTTTTCCTCCCCGCTCTCTCACCCTCCCACAATATGGTGCTTTACACCTTCCCCTTGTCTTTTGCCTGCCCTGGTGTTTAAGGGTTAAGCCGAGTGATGTGACTCCAGAATAGAGAAATTGAAGATTCAACTTGCATTGTTGGGATCTTCTGTTATAGATGCTGGAAATACCAGAGTTTTGACTATTTCATTTTTTTTTGTTTTTCAGATTTGTTTAGTTGCTCTAAAACATATGCTTAAAATAGACTGCTGTCTCCAAGCCTTGTTCTCTTTTAATCAGCAGCAAACAAAGTAAGGCAATGTGGACCATGTGTGTAGAGAAAAATCAAATGGATGAAGACATAATCAGAGCTATTCTTCCACTCAGAGTAAATATTAGCAACAGTGTTTTATGATACACTATAATTGAGGACATTAACTTACTGGGGAAAATAATCTTCCTTGATAAACATGCACATGTTGCTGTTGCATCAGGTGCTGACAGAAGCAATATTATCTAGTTTTCAGCAAGTCTGCCTTCATGAATGTCTGTTTATAAAAGGGTGTTTTATGATGCAAAAGAATATTTTTGTGGAAGTGTTCCTGATTTCAATTTGATTTTCCCACTTGCTTTTTCTTCTTAGAGAGCTAAACAGTTTTTGTTTCTATTCGCATTTTTGCAGCTTCAGGAACAGCCTATATACATATTTATCTGTAGCTATGCATATTTAGTTAGACATGCTTTGCCAATTGCAATACTAGCAGAAGCTTTTATGCAAAGGTAAGCCTCATTTTTGGTCCAAATTTATATTTAGATTATTCTGTCTTTTATTCTTGTATGTCTGAATCTGTGTAATTGTCTTGGCGTCAGTGGCAATGCATATCAGATTTACAGTTGAAACAGAGAGGCAAAGGCTATGCACCTTAATCTGTTTTACTGTTGTGTTGTATTTGTAATAGAGAAAAGACCTTTGGTCCAAACTATAGCAACAAAAATAGAAATGTTAATTTCACTAAAAAAAAAACAAACACACACCGCGCCCCCCAAAACAAACACCCCGCCCCCCCAAAAAACCTCACACTGTTCATTATCAGCAGTGGAAGAAGGCAGGACTAGAAAGTATTGGTTCTGCTTAGGATTATACAAAAGAAAAATTGTCTATGTGATTTTGGAGACTTTTTGTTTGTCTGTCTGTTTGTTTTCCAGTGCTTGCTCTATGCATGGAAATTAAATTGTTTGATATAGCAGCAACAAAAGCAGGAACTGATCACTGTGAATTCATGTACTATCTGCAAGAAAACAAACAGAAAAACACATGCAGTAGATTAATGCAAAGATGGATATGGTCAAGATCCTTGTTCCATAAAAGAAATCCCAGAAATCTTCAATTTTATTTTGGCTGTGGTGATTCATGTCTCTTCTGAAGTTTCTCAACAGCAACAACTGTTGTATGCTGCCTTTGAAACCCACATGCGCCCACTGAAGCAGGGTTTGAATCAGCATGGAATTTGGCTTATCAGACTGTGTCTGGGAAGCCAGCAGTTTTTGTCATGCCAGATTGCATCTGGATTAAAAACTGAAGAAAAATGTAGTGACACATTGTGAAAAGAAAAAGACAAGCTTTATTGGCTTCAGTGAAATCTCATAATCAGATAAATGTTTCATACTTTGGATATAATAGTTATTTAAGCGGTAATTATATTCATTAAATATGTGCTTTAAAGTTAATGTTGCTGGAGATATTTCAAGTATTAGAGATGTGCACGTAAGTCACATTTCATATTCAGAAATCTTCTGATCCTCATAAGAATTTCATACTATTTGATGTGTTTATATGAAAACCAGGATGGAAGAACAGACTATTTTGTCTAGAAGTCACAAACACAAAATAGTTTTATTTGTGATCATGTCTTAAAGAGACATTGCAATGCCCTAGACCAGTACGATTTTAAATGAGCAGTGGCTTTTTTATCTTACCCTGAAGTAAAACTGAATGGTCTTTAAGTGTACTTTTAGTAGTCTGGACAGAAAATCAGTAAACAAAAGTTCATCTCTTTATTTAGGAGGTTAAGTTGGCTGAAATTGCTTCCTTTTCCTGAAAGGAGTCTGACCAGCAGTCCTGTACCTCTTTCTCGCCAAGGATAGAGACCACTTTAGTGACTGCAAATTGAATGATAATCTGGGAGAAACTGTATGATTGCAAACACCCTCTCCTGAACATTTGTCAAAAGCATAGCTGTGGAAATTAGCTATTTCTGGCTAATCATAGCTAGATTACAAGGAATGTCAGTTTGATGGAGGTGGGGAAAGAAAGGGGCAGGAATGGGACTGTCAGAGTTAATTCTGCAAAATGACATCTGGCAAAAAAGCAATTAGGGTTATTTGGACAGCTTGCCCAGAACAGCATATTTCTCACCTTTACCATTAATAGAAGGAGTAGCTGCCTGTACTACATGCAGTTTTGTGTAAAGCTGCGAAAAATATAGTTCGTGTTTAAGCAAGCTGTTGTAAAGTTTAAAACTGAAAGGGTAATCCTAGTATAACAAGTAGTTGGGTTGCTTACTACAATACTAAAGTCTTTATTTGTTTTTTAAAAAGTGGCATATCAAGCTGTGTTTTCTGTTAAAACACAGCACAAGACTGGTAAAATCTAGTTTTATCACTGCCTGTGCTACGTGGATTGGAAGAATGAAGGCTGAGGTGTTTTAACTCTGAGAAAAGAGTGTCAGAGTTGCAAGAGTCTTGCAGATATGAGAAAAGATGGAGAAGGAAAAATATAAACTCACAATAGTCTGAAATCTTGCCAGTTTTCCCCAATTTTATAATAAAACAAAGCAGAATGAGGTGATCAACTCCCACAGCATGTCACCACCAAAGTGAAGTTAATATGTTACTGGCTGATGACAGTGATTATGATGTTAAAAATGCCCTTATAAGGCACCCCGAGGATTAATTTGCAGATAAAATTATGGAAATTCATTTCTGTAAGTATTGCTGGGAAGAGCAGATGCAAATATTGGCTTCTGCATGGGCTTTTGGAAAGGACTGACTGATAGAGGTGGAATAACAGCTCACATAACCTAGAATGATCTGGGACACTGGAGGAAGAACTCCCTTTGTTTCCTTGGGACCAGCTAATTCCTGAACATAGCTGGCCTACCCATGTGTATGTAGATTCCTTCACAAGTTAAAATATTTGCTCTGCTACTTTTCTGTAGTTCTGAAGCTCTTCTGAGGCTTTCTATAAATGATGGTAAGGTTCATCAGGCTCTTACTCGATTTTTCAGTAATATGGTGGCTATTGGGACACACGGGGTTCTGGACCTGTCTCCCACTAACATGAGATGTAAGGAGAGACAAGACAAGCACAGACTATCTAACACTAGCACAGTTACAGGGATTGAGATTTTTGTTCTTGGCCTTTTTTTCAGATGTGCTTAACATGCCCTATCCTTTTTTCCTTTGCAGTAAGATTAGATTTTCTTTCTGCTTTCCCAGTAACTAGATGGTACTGCAGTCACAGACTATGCAGGCTCACATGGGGTTAAATGGTTTCCTCCATTTCAGATTTTGTGTAGACTAGATTTAAATTCTACAGTGTTTGTTCGGGATTCTGTACTCAGCACTTTGTATTAGATGAGAAGAAGCCCTGCATTTAAATTATTCAGTCTTTAGGACTGATGAAAATTGTCAATCACCTTCTAGCATATTTAACTTATCCTAAAGGATGCTTACAGGTACAAAAATTCACAGCCAGTTGCATTTATATATCATTGGGTTTATTTTGTCACTCAGTGACTCTGTCCTCGTTGCCTTCTGATGTATTCTTGTGTTGCCCTGCAGCCAGTGGGCAGAAATCAGGTTTTGAGTATAAAATAATAAATTCCATTTTCCTCAAATTGATAAGATTGATGGCAAAACAAATAACATGGAAACATTAAACATTTCATAACATTAAATAACAATGGCTGCCATGTCCTTCCTAACGTAGGAAAAATGCCACTACGGCAGGTTATTCGCTTGGTCCTAACTGCAGAGTCAGTAAGTATTATAATTATTTCTGATATTTACATTCTGTCTGGGCGTCAGGAGAAGAGATGGTGTTAGCTATGAAGTGACAACAGGACTGAAGCGAAGGGGAGATGAAGTATGCAATCTGGGAGGGTGTGTGCAACAGACCTGAACCGGACACTCGCCTTTCCAATCCCGCACTGTCAAAAGGCTTCCACCCCACATCAGGGTAATACCCAGCACCTCACAGTGTTTCGTTAAAGTAAATAAATAAATAAATCATTGGCAGGATCCTTTCAGGACCAGCCACACTTTTTGGAAGCCACCCTGGGGTGCAAGGCCCAGGCCTGCTTGGAGTGGGAGAGAGGCGTAAGGTTGGCTGCCTGTGACAGCATGTCCCAAGTGTCCGATCATCATGGGGGAATAGGATGGTGTGGGGATGGGGATGGTGGCGACAAGGTTGCACAAGGCCCCAGGTCGGTACCTCCTGAATGCCTGGGGTGCAAGAAGCAGCACGGACGGTGCAGGCTGCTAGTTGAAATGTCTCTTCATGGAGGAGCTGGAGGCAGAGCTGCCTGTGAAACAGGAAGGCTGTGGGGGGACTGAAGGCTGGCAGGCAATGTGTTTGCTGGCTTGAGGCTTGGTGTAGGAGAGGGTTGTTCCTGACAAGGATGTGTTTCATTAGGAAACTCCCAGTATCCTCTGCCCGTTGGGAAAACAGTTTGGTCAGGGTAGCTGCATTCTACCTCCTAAAGGAAGGCCCATGGGCACAGTGAGCAAACCACAGGGAGAGAGGTTTGTGCTCTTGAGCTTGTTCTGTGTTTCTGGCTACTTCAACCAAAAGAGAGACAGTCCCAGAGAACTGGCTGGTAGGCTGAAAGTCATGGTCATTCATTGCGCATTTGGCCTTCTGTAGGTGAAGGTCCTCAGCCATGATAAAACAGTTGTCTTTATGCCATGTCCCAGTCTTGAAACTAGATGAAAGCCAGTTGGTGATCTCCATATGGTAACAATCTTAAGTAAAAAGGTGCTTCAAAGATGAGTGATGGTTGAAGCATCACCACGGAGATGTGGTTACTGAGCCAACACCTTGAGACTCTTTAAGTAAAACCATCTAAGGGAAGTTGTCACATTCAATACCCATTAGAGGGGACAATGACATCATACAGCTTCATAGTGGAGTGTTTTTACTGAGCTTGTGGCTACTTTGTCCTTCATTAATTTTTGTAGGAACCTCCTTGTGGACTTTAGAAAAAACCAAACATAAATAACGAGGAGGTAGAAATACCAGCCTCTGACCAGACCTGCATGCATATGCTTCCAGAAGGACAGTATAATTTGTTTTATTTCTTCATATTTAGAAACTTTCCCTAGTGCTACTGAGCGAGGGACTCAAATTCAAAGCTATGCATTTTTTTACTACATCCTGCAGGTCTTTACTATTTTTCTTCTTTTCTTGTGAATCTGGATAATTTTTTTTTTTGAAATATTTTCTGCCTGACTCAGCAGTTGTCTCTATGATAAATCTGAGGGACAGGAGAGAGTACTGTTCTTTATCTGGCAAAAATTTAATGAGGTATGTGTTTCTTTCAGCTCTTGGTGGGAGTAAAACTTTCTTTGTAAAAACCTCTGAGAAATTTATCCAACTGAGAGTTGTCAGATTTATGTGGGCTTTTTCAGTCATTTGCTAGCTTAAAAAAGAAAAAAATCAGGCCTATGAGTCAGGTGTACCATGTAGATGTGCAATACACCCTAAAGGACTCTGAAGCTGATGAATAGTTATCTTTCCATAACACCAAGTATCTCATCTATGATATATAACAATACTAATTTTTTAATGCTTTCAGAAATTCACGTGTAAGGGAGCTCTGCAAAATCAAAGCTTCCACATTAGAAAGCATCAAAACACTTTGTTTAGATCTCTTTTTCTTGTTTTATGATAAATAGTTGGGAGTAATTACTGCTTTTGTTTTATAACTATTTCATAACTGTTTATGATGCTTCCAAATGAAGAAGGATTATAAGTACATAACTTGAATGTTAGATTGTGATTTCCTCATCAATGTTCAGTCCTAAAGTATTTTTGGATAATTTTGAAGTTTATCAGGTAAAAATAAAGAAAGAACTATGGGACTGAATCTTTAACACTAAATTAGCATGATGTCTTGGGGGGAGTAGCTGGTTAATGAAAGTCAACAGCAGCATGTCAAATAATCCTTTATTGGAGTTACAGGTGGCCAGCTGTCAGATGGTCTTCACTGAAATACATGCCCATTCCTGAAGATCTTTGCTTTTCTTGTTGTCTTATTCATTTGAGGTGAGGGCATCATGCTGTCATTTTCACATGAAACCTGTACTTGTAAGTTTGGAGTGTGCCTAGGAATCATAAAAGGAATAAATCCTTGTGGTTTGCCAAGAACCTGAAACCCTCACTTCTGATAATCTGCCTGTCATTTGCAACTAGGGAGATGTCAGTATGAAAGGCAATTTTTTTTTTAAGGGCTTGGAAAAGAGAATAAATTCCCGTCTCTTGTCCAGCTGCTGTGTGCAGGCACCAAATAACCTTGAAGATGCTTTAAAATAGATATTTTAAAATCAGTTTATGTGTTTTCTGTGTGCTTTGGAGTACTGCCCAAACCAAATAAATGGGTAAGCTACTATGCAAGCCGTCTTATCAACTGTGTATTGCATAGTTAAATCTCCSTACCGTCCTCATTCCCTACTGTGACATGACTATATCTGGGCCTCAGTACCTATGTCCATTCCCTTATTTTCATGGCCTCTCTTTCCAACACAAATATATGCACTCATGCTTTCCACATTTTAAGCAGTGTAGCAGTGTTAACGCTGGCTCTTAACAGTCAAAGGGTGATATCTATCCACTGGATTTACAATTCAAAATACCGTGGTTTAGGAATTGGATTTATCATTTCATTACAATGTCTATACCTGCTTATTTCTATGCTGAGGTCTCACTGTGTTACCCCCACTGGCCTTAGCATAAACATGTGTACTATGGCAAGGTTCAGAAGAATCAGATTTCTGAGGAAGCAATGCACTTTTGTAAGTTAAAACCTAGGACGGAAGCTGAAAAGTGCTGCCCTGACTCCCACGAGGCCTGAACAAATGATGGTGTCTCGGGGAAGGTATTTCTATGTTTGGAAGCTGTTTCAGTACTAGAGCTGGTATGTCAGGATGATGGGCTGTGTAACTGAAATGGTCCAAGTGCTGAATTGGGATCCCTGCAGTAGTTCACTAGGTCACTCCAGTGAGGGGTAACGCTTTATCCCTTGTTAGCCCTGATTACTTGCTAAATATAGAGATACAAGTTTCTCCTCATCCCTGTACTTATCAGCTTCATCATCACCACAAGGCAGAAAATGGTCTTTTTGTTTTCAAGAATGAAAACCAAATCTGTGTCACTGGCACATGGTCAACTTGCAGAACTGGATTAGAGTGAACAAACAATTTTTTTATGTCCCTGATTGTCTTGCAGTCAATTTTGCTGGGAAATAGGAACGGAATGCTTGGTCTGCATGAAAACTGAGAAGCTAGAGATAGAAGTTCCTTACTACTCAGCTGTAGGGAAGAAAGGTCTTGGTGAAAAGATGCACACGCAGAGATATTCCAGCTGTCTCTGCACAATCCCGCTCCATGGAATAATATCAGCTAGGGCAGGCCGGGACTGTCACCCAGTGACCGCAGTGTTGTTTCCTGTAAAGTAGCTGGGATTTGCTAGCAGAGCTCTGCTGCTCATGCTGAGCTTTGCTGCAGTGGTGGTGTGGCTACTGGTACCTGAGTCAGCCTAAGTGTGTCCACACAGGGCTTTAGTTGCACTTCTGGGGTATAGCCAAACCACTTCTAACATTTGTGACGGTGTGTGTCTTTGTATATGTGTGAGAGAAATTTACTGCAGCAAATTACAGATGGACTAATAATGAAGGTTGCCAGCATCTCAGGATGCAGTCAGACTTTTCTGAATTTGCCTCAGAGGTATGCTCACCATCTCTGTTCAGGGATTTATTAATGATGATAAGAGATATTTACGGAGCTTTGATTCTCCATTGTTTCACATGGAAGTGAATGATATTTTCAGAACTGGAGAATTAAGTTGAATTGAACATTGCCACTTGCAAGAATGTTAATCCCCTGCAACTCAGTAGTGCTGTGATGATTCAACTCCAGTTGTTGCTGCTTAGCTGACTACAAGATGATACAGTAATACCATGGCATTAATTACTACTACAATAATTCAGGAAGTGCACAGCTAAAATACTTAATTCTTACCATTTCCTGTTTTCTTATCTCAGAAAAACAGTATTTCACAAGGAATTTAGGAACAATTTAAGCCCATTGCCCTACAGATTGGTTTTGTTTTGCTTGCTCAAACATCCCAGCTTGTATGTGATTTTTTTTTTTTGAGCTAGGGTAAATTACAAATGTATCTCCTGTTTTCATTTACTTATGTTACRGAAAACTTGCGACAAAAGATGTGACTTCTGTGCAAAATGTACTTAGTGCCTTGTATGCATTCAAAGAGACTTGAAATATTTTGGTTTCTACAGTACAGGTCCAGTCATGAAACTTGAAACAACAAAATAATCATCTCCCTAATTTTGTTTGTCTGGAGTATTTTATTTCTACAGTGAGAGCAAAACTATGTGTGACTGGAGAATAGCATAGTATAATATATATAAAGGTTTATTTTTCTTTCAGAATAATACAGAGATGGTTTTGTCTCTGCTGAGTAGCACTTGCACAGCATTGAGGCCCTTTTTGCTCTTCACCCCACCCCACCAGCGAGGAGGCTGGGGGTGCACAAGGAGCTGGGAAGGGACACAGCAGGGACAGCTGCCCCCAACTGACCAAAGGGACATTCCATACGTATGTCATCATGCTCAGCACGTATAGCTGGGGGAGGAATAAGGAAGGAGAGGATGTTCAGAGTGATGGTGTTTGTCTTCCCAAGTCACCGTTGGGTGTGATGGAGTCCAGCTTTCCTGTGGATGGCTCAATACCTGCCTGCCCGTGGGAAGTGAATTAATTCCTTGTTTTGCTTTTCTTATTAAACTGTCTTTGTTTCAACCCAACAGTTGTCTCAGTTCTGCTCTCCTAACTCTCTCCCTCATCCCAGCGGGGGAAGTGAAAAAGCGCCTGCAAGGAGCTTAGTTGCTGTCTGGAGTTAAACCACAATCGCTCTCTTCCTGCCTTTATGTAGTCAGGGCTACAGAGCACGGCTGACAGACAAGTACAAGTGCAAAACGGGTTGTGGCAGGGTGATTTCTTTGGAAACATTCTACTTTGCTCAGAGGTGGGGAAAAGAACATTGCCCGGTCAAACCTAGTGTTGGTGATGACCGTGACTGCAGTGCAGTGGCAAGCTCTTCCACCAGAACGCATACATTTACACTTTTTTGCTGTATTTAATTTTAAGTTTTGGTTCTATCACATAGAATAATCAGTGGGACAACTTGACTTAGCATTGGAATGTTCAAATGGTTAAAAAGGTTGGGGGCTGAAGTTATGCAGAATAGGATCCAGTATTTTACTTGCCATGTCTTGAAGAATTTTTTTAAGTAGATATGGTGGATTTTTTCTCATTTAATAGGAATCACAAGAAAAGACAAACTAGTCATAACTTAAACTTCTCTGAATAGCAATTTGAATTTACGTAGGCTCAGGGAAGATTTTGTGTGTCAAGCTTATTTTTTTTTTTCTGAAGCACAAAATATTTAAATCAAGAACTTGGGAAAAACGAGCAGATTTCAGATGATCTGAAAAACATGGAAAACCAATAATATTTTTTCAACAAGAACAGTAAAGCTACATAATCAAAGGACAATAAATGTGTGATGGCCTGAGGTAGAACTATATAGATACACAGTGGTTATTTTTAAGCACCTAAACTAGAAAACCCACCACAGATTTACCTGTTTCAGATTTTACTATGTATGTTCACACAGTGTTCATTCTGATGACTCCTGTTCCAATTAACATCTTCTTTTTTGTTTTTGTTGGGTTTTTTTTTGGTTTAATGAATAATCTATTACTCTAGAGTTCTCTTTAGCAACACAGAACATAAGCTGCAGTTTGTTGAGTGATCCTTGCAAACTCAGACCTCTCTCAGTAGCATCAGACATGTTGTTTGATTTACGTTCAGCTATGCATGTCTTTGAAGTTTTAATGGAAACCTGCCAGAAACTGTTGACAAGGTAAAGAACTGCTTTTCTTCAACATCTCTCATCTCCATGCTTTATTTATAGTCAGATCTTCATGTTTGGGCTGAGAATCTGTCTTAGAGTCTATGGAATGTGATTTGACAACAAACATCTACAACTCCATATCCCAAAGCATGTGAACACTGTGAGGTTAAATAAATTTTGAAATCCCCCCAGGACATTGCCAGAAAGCAGTGAAATGGCTTGGTGTTCCAAACTCAGGTGTTGCTGTAATGCTCTCATTGCTCTGCAGGAATGATGAGTTCTGACCTTACTAGGAACTAATGTGGGATTCATTCACTAGCAAAAACATGCAAATGTGGTTTTGGAAAACACTAATTAAAATAAAGTACTTTTAACTATGGAAAGTGTTCCTAATGTCCATCTTGTAGCTGTCTAAAATTGCACCAAAGAGAATATTTTTGTCACCAAGGCTATTATAACTGAGGTTTTGACCTACAATTTTCAAAATGCATTAGATCAAAATTCTCCTAAATTCCACAAACGTGTCTGTGATGCATGAAAATTATTGTGAAACTTTATGTTCTAGGAGATATTTTATTGGCTTTATAACTTGCTAGTGCAACTGTGTAGTTCTTCTGAGAGAGAATTTATACAGTTGTAGACCTTAGGCTTGGAAAGCTTTCTGGTTTTTCTTTTCTTTTTGATACTCACCAATGCTAATGCAGGCTAGAGGATGGATAGGACAGAGGAAGAGACTGAACTCATTTTAAATAAAGTTAATGATAATTTTATGGCACCATAAATACTAACAGTAATCGTCATTACTAGTGATTTCATAAATCAGATTAGGAAAATAGTGAAAAAGAGCCTTGTGGATGTGAAGAATTTGATTTTGTAAACTGAGGAGAGAAACATCCTTGGATTGCATTGCAAGTGAAGTCCTCTTTCACTTAAAAAGGTTGTCGTGTCTATAAGACATTAGAAAATCTTTTAACGTCTTTGCATTTGTTTTGTGTTCTTGAAGCGTAAGGTAGAAATATCTTTATTATGTATTATTGACATTTCATAGGGAATTGATCTTCCCTATTTGATGTTGCAGGCTTTCTTTCAAACTAAATTTTTACTGAAGTATCCTGATAATGGTTTTTTTTTTTTTCCCTCTTGCCTTTTCAGAAACACAGTGCAGGTTTTGGGGCCAAACAGAAAGAAAAGCAAGAATCTATTTTTGTTTTCCTGATGCAGAGGTGCTTTGGAGGCAAAAATGATCCCCAGGGTAAACTGGCCAGTTCTGGGCATCTCTGTAGATTGTGGTTGTCTCTCTGGAAACTGACTGCAGCTTGCTTTAAACCATAAAAGACTTCACAGTGCTTAGTGCTGTGGCCTTTTCCTTACATCAGTGCTTGTAGCAGTGTCTGTGGAAGACAGCTTCTAAGTCATCTTCCAAAGTGCCTGGGAAAGAGAAAATTTTCCACTTTAACTAAGGCTTTAGGACTATCTTTATATCGCTTGAGTTTGCTTACTTATTTTCTAGTAGTTTTGTATGAACCTTATAAAGAACTTCTGTAGCAATTATTTGGAAAACTCATTCATTAATAGAGTTGATTTTTCAGCTCCTCAAGGTAACCACAAAAGGTCTTTGCTTATGGCAGAATTTGATGCCCATGGTTTCTCAGCTTTTGTTCCGTTTTGAGCCAATCTCAGAATAAACAAAGACCAAAACCATCATGTTTGATGATGGGATGTAGCGGGACTAAACTGCTATGTAGATAGTGATAACAGATACCTCTTATTCTGACAGTTCCAATATGGAGCTCATAAATTGGTTTATATTATGTTGTCACTCACATTTAAAAAACGAACAAAAAATTATATTCCAACATTAAAGACCTGACCCTGCTTTTTGAATAACACTCATGTGACAAGCCAGCATGAAAGTTAAAGCACCTTCACCTTTAGTCCAAGGTACAAGGCTTTACATTGACAGTGCCAGATTTTCTTCATCTTTGTTTTGTACTTCCTAGAATGAATTTCTTTTGGAAAGGATAGTAAGAAATTCCTGATTTTGTATAGGTCTTGTTTCCAAATTTTATGTCTTGCTAAAGATTATCTTAATAATTATCTTCTTGAAGTAGCAGGTGTGGGACCAGCAAGAATATTCCACTAAGAAACATTTGAGACACATAAAACCTTGTTTGTCTTAGAATTTGTATGTTAAAATAAATGTGATCCATTTATGTGTTTCAAAATAGAATTAATTAGGCTGGAACATGAAGTATAGAAAAGAAGCACGTTTTTAGGGGATTCAGAATCCCCTTAAGCCAAGACATTAAAAAAAACCCTGAACATACTTGTATTTAGAATCTAAGTGAAACATAACTGTGCTACATTATCCTGCATCACCATTTTCCATGCAGTAGTTTGCCTCAAAACAGACAACTGGTCCTATTTTATAATAAATTAACAGACCTCATCAGACTATTGCATTTTCATATTTTCTTTTTCTGAGTGTTCATAGAGAAAATATGACATACAAAGGAAGAAACTCCCCCTCATTCTGCTTTCTTCCTGAAAATATGGGACTTGGATCTGAAGCATCAGTGTGGGTGTAGTTTCAGCTCCAATGATTTTTATGATCTTCTCCCACCATTAAGGCTGAGAATAAGTGCACATACCCATTCTTACTAATCTGCTAATGGCATGGGATTGTGTTCCCTCGGGATGGCAATGCTTTGGTGGAGGGCCGGAGGCAGTGCTGCCCACCACTACCCATACTGGGCAACAGGGAGCCAGCTCCCATCTGACAGATCATGTTCATATACGTGCGGATGTGGACAGATTGCTTCCAGGGCCAGCTCTGGGGTGGAAGAACTCTAGTTCTTGCAGTCTGAAGTCTGGGGAAATGAATCTCCCTGGGACCCAGGCTGGTTCCATGTACATCCATGGCAGTTGTGTCCGTGCCATAGTTGTTTTCAGAAGTCAGTACAGGCTGAAGTGGCTTTGTATGGAGATAACAGTGGTCCTGAGCAGCCCTTGCTCACCTCAGCTGCCTGATTGGACCCAGTTTTGTTCCTCAACAGCTACTTCAGTACACAGGCATCATGTTTCCTAGCTTTGCTGTTCCTCTATAATTTTTTCATTCGTGGAATGGGTTATACTGTGGGTACATGGGACACCTCAGTTCCTATACAAAACCAGGCTGGATCTCTCAGTAGTTATTAGCTCAGTAGATGCAGCGCAGCTAAAAATAAGAAAAATGAAGTGTTCTGTTTCATACAAGGGAATCCTGCTAAGAAGTCCAAGCAGAATCCATAAGACTTCAGGCAGGGAAACATTTGTATGAGGGGGCAGAGCCAAAAACTGAATCAGTACTATTAAAATGAGAAAAGGGAAAAAAAAGGCACCACATAAATTATTTTAGCAGACTGGTGAAGAATGAGAATTTAAGAACTTCTGGAAAGTAAGAGGCAGTTAAGGCAAATGCCTCTTTTTTTAGACTATCTTGTGCTTTTAGAGCTGGAAACTTCCCTGGTTGACAGTTCGGAGAAATACTGATAGGCCCAGGAGGGAAACTCTGCCTGTCTTAACTGTGACAAAATCTTTGAAAGCAGACACAGCAATAAAGTCAGCATTTTCATAAAGGAGAGCAACACTCTAGAGTCCTGAAAATGCTTCAGAGCAGCTTCCCAATGGAGCTTTGTGAGGAGTTTAAAGAGACCATGTGAATTCACAGAAGGGAACTAGGTTGTCCTTTGTCTGTTCCGTATGGTAGGGAGTTACTTGTTCTCCCAGTGAGCCAATAAATTGCTTTAGGAGGTGAATAACTAATGCGAGAGGAGAGAGCAGAATTCAGTGGTGGATCTCAGTTCATGCAAGAAGCAAGCACGTCCTTCAAAAAGCTGAAGATCCTTTCAGGCACAGGCCAAGACATATGGCATTTTGGGCTCTTGAACAGCTGCCAGATGACCCA
Source organism: Amblyornis subalaris (assembly GCA_018881555.1). NCBI lineage: Eukaryota > Metazoa > Chordata > Aves > Passeriformes > Ptilonorhynchidae > Amblyornis > Amblyornis subalaris. The sequence goes on along the minus strand of JACAXG010000001.1, from coordinate 30,232,559 downwards.
AGATCTGATTGCATAGGTGAAGCTTGAAATTAGTCTTAAAACCTCCCAAGAGCAATCATTGCCGTTTGAAGTAATCCTCCTCACTCATGGCACAAGCAGAGGGCTCAGAAAGCATGGCCAAAGAACAGCACTTTTTTATTCTTCGGAGGCAAGAGAGAGTCCTGTTTTTCTAATAGGTAATGGAAGTGAAATATGCCACTGTGGAAAATGGAGATCCTAAGAATGCCAGTGTCRACAAGCTGTGAGACTTCTTGCAGATGAATCCCATGTGGAAAGCCAACTGATCCAGATATCAGTATAACATCAAGGAATTCAGGCTCTGGAATCAGCCATATATTTTACACGTAAAATGGAAAAGCTGTTCACTTTCAAGTTCTACAGTATTTGAACCTATCCCTGCCTGACATGCAGAGTCAAACTATGTGACTGATGGATGAACTATGTATATCTGTGATATCATGGATGACTGCCTGATACACTACAGCCTAAAAATTATACTAATAACATTTTCGCTGGCTAACAAAACTATTTTTTCAAGGAAAGAAAGGATTGTGGGGAGCAAGCATGGAGATAAGGACATTTTTAGCATGAGTAAAATTATTTTTGCACATATCTGTACTTTATAAAGAAGACATGAACATCTAAATTCCTGATCTGGACTTGTAGTGTTTGATCAAGGGATGTACATTGGTGGCCTGCAGTAATGTATTTGCCTATCAGATGTCAGCAAGGACATGAACCTCAGTACAGAACAAAATCTAATATTGACAGAAAAACTCCTACCTTTGTCTTTTCTTTATTCATTTCAGTTTCTTTTAAGAAATGTTCTAGCATGTTCTGTTAAAGTGGATCTCATTACTTTGATTTTTTTGTACTTTTTTCATATTACATTGTGAATTGAAATATATTGTAACATCAACAGGCTCTTTTAATCAGATTAAGGCACACCATGCTTGATGAACCTGTAAATAAAGACTTCTTTCACTACTGTTTCAGTAAATTAATATCCACCAAATAGGGGAAGAAAACAGAACACATTTTTCCTTCCGTTGTGCTGGGTTATCTGAAAGATAGAGATGGAAAAATGTGTTTGAAATCCTTTTGTGTAAAACTCAATAAATTAAAACAGCCTATTGTACAAGTTTTTGGTACAACACTGTTCAAGGAAAGCAGAAGTGAAAAATTAAGGTTCACATGCACTAACATCAATTTTTTTTTCCTTGGATGGAGGTGATGAAGTTGTTGAAGCAATATTTTTACTCTCTTGTAATACTTCACCTTTGTGAAGCAAGCCAATTTATATAAAATTTGGTAAAAGCTGAGCACTTTTTTGAAGATTGTTTGAGATGGAAGTCAAAGGATCTAATAGCTCTTTGTCAGCAATACTGTTCTTGGCGGTGCAACTGCATATAACTGTGTGAAGTCTTTCAGTTGTACATTTTATCCCTCATATTCTAGGAAAAATAATAAATTATAGAAGGTTTTTATTGCTCAGACTTCATTTAAGTTTTTGCAAATTCAGGGCTTGAAGTGAATACAGTTTGGCGTGATAAATGTACATTTTCCTGGACTTTTGCAGATTGAAAAGGAAGGGTTTTTTCTGAGGTAACTGGAAAAGCCAACCACAAAATTGCTGCATCTGGCAGCAGTGCCTGTGGAAGCAACAGTTCGTATACATATGTGTAGTAAGCTGAGATCCATTTCAAGTGTTTGCTATGTCTAGCATCTACAGAGCAGCAGGATTTCCATTTCTCAGCAAAAATTCTGGTATCTAATGCATATTCTTTTCAGCTGCCTTCTTATCTACTGTCAATTTATACCTCTAAGTTGTGGAAAGCGGCCTTTATCAATGGTTAGGGCAAGAAGACACATTATTTCCTCTTAAATTTGACATATTTGGGTGGTTTTGTTTCTACCTTCTCTATTTTTTTTACATTTGAATTGAAGTGTACACTATTATTTAAACATTTTGCTTACAAACACTTTTTATTTCTTTTAAGGCCATGACTCTTTCAGTTAATGATACCACTTCTCCAGAGAGGGGTAGTAAAAAAATTAACATGAAAAAAAAAATCTTTTGAAGCAGTTCTTCTACAGCAGACATTTTCTTGTATTACATGCATATTTTGAAAGTGAAAACAACACAAAATTAGTAATTTCTGGAGTCCAAGGAGTCCATGTATAGCAGTCAGGAAAACAATCTTTAAAGAACATGGACAAAACCCAAATCCCTGTGCCAGTTCTAACTTTGCAGAAGTGCAGATAGATCTACTGAAAAAGCCTTTTAAAGGTAATGTGGTATATGTGTGAAGGAAAACTGGTCCAAAATTTAAGATATAACCTGCTTTGGTTTGGGATTTTTTTCCCTCATATCTATTTTTTCCTCAGCTGGTAACAAATTTTTATCTGGTTTGTTCTGCCTCCCCTGCCAGTTTTAAATTTGCCCCTGCCCTACCTTTCCATTTCCTACCAAGTGCTTCCTCTCCCTTATTCTGGGACCTAATTTTCTGCTTGAAAACAAGCCAGGTGAGAAGAGTTCAGATGCCTGTTTATTTAAAATGCTGAAACACACAGGGTGTCATCATTTCATGCACCAGGCACTGCTTATGGAGCTGCTCCCAGATAATGTACTTGAGGTACTGCACTCAAAATGGTCATTTCTCCTTACTGCGGATCTCACAAGGCTCACCCTTCCCTTCACTGAAGCCAAATGGAAAAAGAAAGAGGATAACGCTTGAAACCTTGCTACTTGTTCAAAAAAACACAAAACATGCAGCCATTATTTTTGCAGAGGAAAGCTTGTAAATGTGGAAGAGTATGGAAACAGGATGGCAAATGGGAGTAATCTGAATTTTAGAAATATCCTATTTTATTTATGGCTTTAGCAATTTAAGGTGTATTTATTCTCTCATTGTTTAGCAGAAAGTGTCTCTTCCATCAGCACTAACATTCCTGTTGCTGTAATGAGCATCAGTGTTCAAGGCAAGGTGCAGATGCTCACCTTGGAAGAGGCTGAGCACCTGGGGAGGACACAGTGAGAAACTCTGCCAGTTGTTTTAGTTAGGGCAGCCCAGCAGTTGGAAATTGGGTCAATACATGGAAGGTATGCATGTATACATTTGAGTAGGTTTGGGGATCTGGAGGTCTTAGCTGTGGAGGTCTCTGCGCTGGGAATAAAAGTGGTGCTACGTCCTGTGCCGACAGCACGTTCCTTTTCCCCGTGGCCCCACAGTCAGTCCTAGGCTTCTTTGTGGTGGCCAAGAGAACCAGTGGCTGGGGGACACTCAGTGTGCAGTGCCTCTTCCCTGCACCTTTTCCCTCCTGCCCTTGAATGTCTCCTTTAATTGGCTTCTGCTTGGATTCTGTTTAACAGGTTTGCTTGGCTATAGGAAATGATTTGCTAAATGTAAATGCAAGTTAATATAGATGTGTTTGTCATTTATGTGGGATTTCTTGCTGTGACAACCAGTTTTACAATACTATAAGACAGTCATAATGTTTTTCACGACTTGATATTTTTCTATTTAACGAAATACAAACATTTGTATTATGGTCAGTTTGAAGACTCTTTACAAGAAATGGCATATAAAAGTGGGTTATTTAATAAACAATGCTGAAACATTTCCTCAAGATCAAAGAAAGTGATGCAGTTATTATTTTAAAATAGCTGCATAATTATAAGTACATGTTGATTTTTAATTTAGTCTACAGTTCCCAAACAGCATCTAAACTGAAGTTCAGATCCCTTGCTTTTCTATAGTCATTGACTGTAGCTAAGGGACTGTTCAGGAACTGATTTACAATATTGAAGCTAATGGACCTGAAAAGGTGTTTGCAGTCATTTTACTGGTAACGTTGAAAAAATTAATCTTCTTATTAAACCACTGTCTCCCAATTTAGTAAATTGCCTGAGTTGTTAGAATAACAATAGCAGTGGATTTCAGAAGACAGTGGTTTGAGTCATCAAGCAAAGGGAGAGGCATCCTGCTGTGCACCTGCCTCTGAGCGCAGTAATTTTAAAGACGTGCAAATGCTGAGTAGGGAGGAGGACAGATTGAAGCAGTTCAGAAGATGTGAAGCCCTACAGCCAAAGTCCCCTTTTAAGGACTCAACTACTAGCCACAGAACGACTCCGAAAACATTAAAACAGATTGTCAAAATTCAGTGTATTGATTTGGAGTAAAGCTAAGGTGCCAGCTTTAAAGTCAGCACAGGCCAAATCAAAGTCAATGCTTTACAGGCAGCCAAGAGCAAAGAGAATAGAGTGTAGCAGGTAGTTGCGTGTTGTCCTCCGTTGATGGGGAGACTGGTGGGAGCCCTTCTGACAGAGGCTTGCATTACTGGAACTTCACTGATTAAAAATCCACGTGGTGTGGGTGTAAGGACTTATGGACTAAAGAGAAAAGGAGAAATTCCTGTGTGGAGAGTGTGCTTGAAGAGAGAAAAGAGGCAGAGGACTTTATGCGGTGTTTAAAAACAATAATTTTGTTACTTTGGAAGGTGCGTGCAACAAGGCTTCTCAAAGCAAATAAATGGTGTCCCTATTAAGTCAAAAAGGAGTTTTATGAATGACGTTGGGGCTTAAATTTCTGTGGTAAGAATCATAATACACTGGTGCTGAGCATATAATTAAGTGCTGATTGGAAGTTGGGTTAGTTTTCAAATGATGGAAGAGAGAGCAGAAATTTTGTTCTTTGGAGGTGGAGAAAGATAAGAGGTTTGTGTAGGTGTTTAACAGCATAATGATGTGTTTGCTAGTAAGACTTTTGCTAATTTTAGTGCCATTACAGCAAATGCTGTGGCATCCGTATACGAGTAAGAATAATTCAAAGAACATTACCTGCCAATGTTAACTGCTTTGCACTCATTCTCATGGGTATTTTGGATAGGCACAATATCCAGAAGCATCTGCTGACAAGAAGCACCCTGAGAAACAAAATTCACAAGCACCATGTATGCCTTTGAACTAATTATATTTTTCCTTTTTGTTTCTCCCTCGCTTCCTTATATAGACAGTACCTTTTTTTCCCCTTTCATTTTTGTGAGTTGACCACTTCCATTACTTTCTTATTTCTGCTGAGGCTGGTAAGCTTGTTTGATGCATTCAGCAGTCAAAAGTGCAGTTCTCTGTGCATTTGTGTTGGCTGACTAAGCAAAATGAAAGAGGCTGACTGTGAAAGTGAAAAGGTGATTTACGCTGGTGTCATAGTACTGTGCAGTAATAAAACTCAGGGATTGTTGGACACACATTATATTGTACAATTATATAATTATAAACAATATAATTGGAGGCAGTTGAGCTTGAATGCAGCAGGCTGTTATTTAGCAATCATCTCTTTCAAGGCTCATTAAACGCAGATTTATATACAAAACAAAAGCTTTGCTCTATAAAGGCTAACTATGTAGTGGCATTTATTCCCCAAAATGTAATACATAGATCTAAAGCTGTCATCGTTTGTAATGGATTTAGTCAGTGATTGTGAATAAAGTTTTTCAGCAGATATGACAATCCCAAGCCCTTTGCCTTTATTTAAGGCATTATTTCTGAGACTTTCTTTGTATGTCTGTTTTGGAAGGCTAAAGAGCCTGCACATACAGCTATGATTTTGAATTCTGACAAGCAGAGACACTACAAATGGTAAAGTGTTTTGAAAGATAACAAAGATCTCTTAAAATTATCCATATTTTACCCTACATTAGCCATTTAAAGTTTTATAATTCTGAAACGATCAATGAACTTATGGGGAAGAAAATTAAGAAGCTGAAAGATTTTGTTGCTGCTATCCCAAGGAATTTATTTTTTATTACCTGATATAAAATAAGGGTTTTTTTATAAAATAAAGGGATAAGAATTTTACAAAGAAGAAAAGCCACAGAACTAAGAACATCCTATGATGCAGAGGTCTACCACACATATAATGATCCAGGCTGTCTCAAACTTTTAATAGGTAGCAGAAGTTTGGAACATAAATGTATATTTACATTTTTATATATATAAACTGAAATTTAGATGTTTAAATATTTTTGTTAGGGTTTTTTTAGTATCTAGAACTCTATCTGACTTTTACAGAGAGTGGTTAAAAAATAACATAAAAAACTACGAAACATTCTTGAAGGGAGAGCCTGCAGACCTTTTATCTGAGTACAGCTCTGTGAGAGCACAGTTTGGCACTAGCAAGTATCTGGCCCACATGTGCTGAAGACACTTTTGTATTTGTTGTCATTTCACACATGAATTTTTTAATGCTTCATTTTAATTATGTTCCTGACATGCAGTGTGTTTCATTTTCGTTCCTTCTCTAAGTGATCCATGGGAGCCTGATAGATGCAAGGCTCCTATGAGTGTTGTCATGCCTCTGATTGCACACATGCTCTGGCACGATACAGGTGCTGCATCACTGTTTCTTCCAGCATGCAGTGCCTGACCTCGGCAGCTTGTGGCTGTCAGCCTTTTAGTAAGTTACTGCATTTTGCACCACTAGCTTTCACTTTGCTAGGTCAGAAATGTGTCTGCACAATAGCTGTAGTTCACTTGAATTCACTTATGATGCTGGAAAATGTTAATTAATATAGTATCAGTTATTGTAGATAAATGTTTTGAATGCATGTAAAGCACTGTGCTGTTGATTTCTTTAGCAACTGTATCTTAATTTTAGTCTTTGGTAACTGTGATGCAGAGCTGTGTTTCAGAGCCGTTTTCCTTCCCCCACTTCTGACTTGTTTGCTTATTTATCCAAATGTGTTAACTTGCAATGTTTCTCAGAGTCACATTAGTGTATTAACAAGGTCCAGCTTCTTGTAACACCATTTTTAAAGTTTAGAGATAAAGCATTCCTAAATGCCAGCCATGAAATTCAATGTTTCTTGGTAAGGCTGATTTTGTTTGCTTTTTATTTTTAAAAAAACAGTATTTTCTTATCAACATAGGGAGCATATAGCAGTCTTCACTGGTTCCACTGCAAAATGGTCTTACAACATTATGACAATGGTTTGATAGACAGGTTTCTGCTTTTTTTCTGTGCTTCATGCAAATCTACTCAATCTAACTAGGTAAAGTCTTAGGTAGTTGGTTTGGTTTGTGGGCTTGGTTTTTTGGGTTTTTTTTCAGAAATCCGTAGATAACAAACCTTAGCTGGAAACAGCCTTGGAAAAGCTTGCACTGCTCATGTTCATTCTGTATCTTCTGAGTGCACAAGCAGTGTATAACTCAGATCCCCAAACTTTCAATTCCTCAATTACATTAAACTCTTTTTTAAGAGAAAATACCAAGTTATGTTAATCAACACCGCATTTTTTGTTTTCATCTAAAGTCCTCTCCTTTCAAATAAATTGCCAGTGGTCTCCTGGTGTGCTGGATGAAAGAAGTAATCCTTATCTAGTGCCTTACAGCATTTCATGGCTAGAAAACAGTGCACTGTGAAAATTTTTTTTTGTTGATCAATATAGTAGAAAGTGCAGGCTTGTATGATGTGCAAAGTATTGAAGTTAGACCCCAAACCAAGAACCCATCTTTCCACATGTGTTTTGGTTTTGGCTTTGAGTTCCTGTCCCTGATGCACCACAGCTACAACACAGGTATTGCTGTATCACAGGGTTTTATCACCCTATGGAGTGGCACAAAACAGAAGAAACATCATGGGATTTCTCTTAAAATTCGTGTTAGCAATATCTCCCCAAGGCATCTGGTCCCTTGGGAGCCACAGACAAGGCAATCTCCACCACAGGGATCCCACATTGTCTTTGACTTGCATGACTTTTGCTGTCTGTCCTTAGCATGAAGGTGAGCAGTTTATTCTCTAGGACACCTAGTTTAGCTCTGCTTATCCCATTATGACTAGCTTAGTGGGAAGCTCTGCACTGGGACAGAGCAGTAGCTAAACAAGCCTTTGTCTTTGTTTATCTCCGTGATACCTGAAATCTTGTTGTTTCCTGTACTTGAAACAATAAATTAATGTATGTCTTGCCTCAGGCATTAGGGAGTAATAACTTAATGTTGAGGGTCTTTAAATTGTTACTTGAGAGAGAATAAAACAACACATATACTGTAAATGTAAACTTTAAGAGAAAAATGGAATAACACTGCATGCCAAATAGTTTGCTCACTGAGAAAATTACTCTTTTTTGAAGCTTTAACTCTTAAGAAATTGGATGTTCGGTTGTGTGACTTGCATGTTTTTCCAATTATATTTGTATCAGCTTTCATATAGTACATTTTCTACTCTGACGGTTTAGTCCAAAGATAAAATATTCTGTCTAAACAGCCACATTGCAGACAAACAGCGCAGAGCACAATTGAAAGGATTCACTCAAGGACCTTTTCCGTCATTAGTATTGCATGGCTGTGTGTTGTGCACTGAAAGGTGGTGGTCTTCTGAAAGAAGCAAGCAAAGAGAAGATTGAGTCATGAACTCCATCTTGATCTAAAAAGGAAATGATATTTCAGTTCTGTATAGGAGGAAATGCAATGTTTGAAATTAAAAGAAGAAAAATGTTGTGTATTAAACTTAGTGAATTTTCAAGGTAATTTCTTCATCTAGGTAAACGTATGCATCATAGATTGAATAGGTTGCTAATATATTTCCATTACACTGAGTTTGATTCATAAACCTTCCTCTAATCAAAAATAAAAATAAGGAGAAAGACACTAGATTTAAAACATAGAGTAATATTCTTAAAGACATTATGGATCTTAAAGCATAATTTTTTTTTTCCTTCAGACTTTAGCAAATAAAGATGAGGTAGATACGCCAGTGTTTATCCTGCCACTCACCTTTAAAATGTTTTCAGATCCTCATAGAAAGAGGCTGTGAAAGCTCCTCTCAGTTATGGCTCTTCCTATGGCAGAGCCTGCTCAAATGCCTGGACCACCCTCTAAAGCCCACAGGACTTGTGCACCTGCAGGGAAATGTAGAGAGACACCATTCTGGGAACAGCAGGGGACTAAAGAGCTGATTTCATTTCCTACTCCTAATAGTTTCAAAGAGAGAGGTTTGACTGCTTTCAAGGACCTAATGCAAATATTACTTCAAAGGTATTCAAGCCAAGGAAACGTAAAGCAAAGTGAAATATAGTTCACAGGGGAGGGGGTGGAGAATCAGCTGAGTTGTTTGAGTTGTTTGTTTGAAAGCAGTGGATACATTTAATTTGAGCTGCAGAGCATTGTCCAGCTGGCTTCAAGCTTGTCTCTTTTAATTATCAAAATGTTCCCTAGGAAAACTGTTGTAAAAGCAAACAAGTTGTGCAAATCAGCACAAAGGGCTGTGTAACTCCTCTCTCCTATGAAGGTGTGTGTGACAAAGCAATTTGCTTGCAGGTGATACCAGAAACTTGATTGTCTGCATCTCTTTCCTCTTCTTACCATGCAAGTATGCTATGACAGTATTATTCCTGAGGAAATTTCCTGATGCTTTATAAAACCAGATTGCTGTTTTGAACCTTGCAGCATGTAACAGGGTTAGTTTTTACTTTCTTGTTTGCGCTTGGCTATGTGTAAACATGGCTGGCCACAAAACAAACAAACCATGGAAATAATCCCCTCTCTCAACTCTCCCAATCAAATACATTTTTTTTTTTTTTTCCCTCTTATATCCTAAAATATTGATGATTCTAGCCCAAGGCAAGAAAAGGGGGCCTGCAGGATATCTTTTGCTCTTCAGGCACTGCTATAACTCCCTATCAAGTTAATGGAAGTTGTGCCACTCAATTGAGTAGAAATGGGATTGAGCCTTTGCTTACTGACCTCATTTTGATGCAGTCAAGTTTCCTGCATCGGTATGACCAACAGAAAAACAGGAAGGCCAACGTTAATAGATATTGTGTAAAAAAGTCAGTATCAGGTGTCATATAGGTTAAATGGTCCTGACTTCTGTATCTTTTCTTAGCTTACCCTGAAACAAGAATTCTTGTGCTGTTTAAGGGGAGTGAATGAAACAATTTAAGTCAGCAATGGTGGATTCATGTTTTGTGCTTCACTTGGGAGGTAATTAATATAGCACACTTACAGTTCTGTACACCAAAAAATGTAGATTGTTTGTTGTATCATCTGAAACTCACATCCATGTTATATTACTGTTGTACTAGTAGAGAGTTAAAGCTGTTTTCTTTCCAAGAAAAGTAGCATTAGAAATATGTTCTACATAGATTTATGAGTGTTGGACACCTCTAACTTCTGCTTACTTTCTAGTGAACTCAGGCTGCTAGGGGGTCTTGTTTGTCTTGCCTTATAGCTCAAGAAATTTCAGCAAAACTGTTCTATATCTCAGATTGTGTGAATATAAGACTAAATACTTGACAGCTCTGATTTTCAGAGAGCTGATTTTATAAAAATGCAATTGATATAATGGTACTTTTGGCAGAAAAGAGCCCCCTCATCTCCCTGACAGTCCTTATTATTTCTTTTCATTTCCCTTTTCCATTCCCTTCTTTTGACTTTACTCTGAGAGAGATAAAATATGTAGAATGGAGCAAAGACAAAAAGTGGAAGTAAAGGAAGAAAAGCATGTTTTGTTTTCTGGTCTTTGTGGTTTTGTTCAAAGGGCATCATAAGAATTTGTGCGTACCAATTTTTAACAATCAGTAACCTCTAGGGGGTTTTGTACATCTTTCTGAGATGTTTCTTAGAGCCAAATGCTGGACCCCAGTGATCACTGTATAAATATTAAAATGAGATAGATTACTGACTGGGAAATCAAAGTTATCCGTAAGTATTTGAATTGTTGCAGAAAGTGAAAAGAAAGTTTTGGGATGCTAAGTTGTCTATGGTGCTAAACTGCTTTTAGTTTTTCCCCACAAAAATCCGTGGTCTGTTAGCCTATTCTAAAGAGGGCAAGGCTTCATCATGAGTGAAAATGTGTCCCTTCACATTCAACAGGTCAAGTTTTCTTTGGATTGAGGCAGAACTGTGGCTCATGGACATCTGATGTGAGAGGTAAGTTGAATTTGACGTGCCTTATTTCATTATCAGCACATGACAAGTATTGATCTTGATTATGCTAGTGTAAGTGCAAACTATTATCCTTCTTATTTTGTATTTTCACCRGTGGTAGTGAAATGAAAATTTACTTCTTTTCCATCTCTCCCAAATAGCACTTCAAAAACAAGGTTTAAATTATTCTTTAATAACCATTTTATTTAGAAACAGTATATATCAGGAGACATTTAACAAAAAAAAGTAACTTCAATAAAATTTATTTCTTGAAATAAGGTGCTAAGATATTGTGCATGAAACAGCATATTTGGGCTTATGAGGAGACAATTCAGAAAATCTGGTGCAAATGATGTATAGCACATGTGCTCATAAATGAATAGATAATTGTTTGGGTGTAGTAATGGTCAACCACACTAAATTACTTAATGACACTGTTTCTTCTTTGGCTATTTAATCAGATGGACAGTGTTGTAAAAAAGGTAACCAAGCATGCCACTAGTAGATGAAAGTGAGACTAAAGTAAGGGTAGAGTTTTACATGGTGCTGTTTGCTGAATTTTGTTATTCATGGCAATTGTTTAATACTTAGATCATGTATCTACAGACCTGTTTGGTCTTAAAATCACGAAACGGTGGTGGGACCAAGCAGGAGTTTTGCTTACCCTGAAGTACGTGGGACTTCTCCAGTTCTAGAGAAACAGTGAAGAAAATGTGAAAGGATGTGAGTTAAAGCTTGCGTGTGGTTCTAGAAACACTTTGTCAGAGGGACATCCACCATGGAAATGATTCCCAGAACGGTTTGGCGGTCAGAAGCGTTTAGGCAAATTGTGTCCTGAACAGCTTGTGTCAATCAAATAGATGCGTTATGGAAAAGTGTATTTGATTGTATAGAGTTGAGCTGACAAAGTTGCAACTGCAACTGAAAGTTGCAGGAGAAATTTCTAAGTATGTTAAAAAAAAAAGGAAATGACAAATAGCTATTAGTTTGCCATCTCTGAAAACCGGTTTAGGAGACTGCTTAATTATGTCATTTTTCAAGTTGCAAGGTAACTTTTCCTGAAGTAATCTAGACAAGATATATATATTCCTGGTTGGATTTTGAGTCCTATTTACAATACATGTTGTTGTTTACATGAACTTTTTTATGGTTATGATTTAAAAATGAAGGTAGGAAAAAACTGTCAACGTGTTCTCTACTAGCCTGAACATGATGATAAATTTCTCGAACTTCAATGTTAATACTTCAGAGTTCTCTTTTTTTGAAGTTGTGTAGGAGACAGTTTAACTCCTTTCAGCCTGTTTTACTTTCATCACTTCATTCAAGGTGTCAAATATGTTCAGGGTTTTTAACTTGCATTTTTCATTCATCTTGATACAGACCATCAAAGGCAAACTGGTAGCAGCAGACTAACACTGGGATGACAAAGAGACAGTAGATTTAATGACAGGAAGGGTAAAATATATGGTAATATTTTTAGCACCAGTTTGCCATCCAGGCCTATATATCACACATGGATTGAGCCGCTTCTAAAATGTCAGTACATTGTGATTTACAGTTCAGAAACTCATCCTTTCCTAGAGAAAATGAACCTTAGTTTGTGTGTGTGTAATACCTTACAATTAATTATACAAGCAGGCACTTAATGGGGTCTGAGCACGGATGTCTCAAATGAGAGGTGCACACATATTGCAGGAGTGCTTGAAAGAAATTGGCGTTGCACACGTGTGTTGTGTAAATGTGATTGGGAACACTGGATCAAATGGATATATTTTTGCATTGCTATGTTGCCTTTTATCATGGATTGGATAAATCCATTCTTGCTTGTGGGAAGCAGAAGAAAGAAAAATGATGCTGCAGAAATATGTGGATCTGTCCTTCCTTGCAGAAAGGGAAGGATTAATCTCAGAGAACACTCCATGAGTTCACCTTGTTAGTAGAGGTTTTCCTCTTTGTGTGTGTGTGTGTGTGTGTCTGTGTGTATCTGTTCTGTAGCATGAAAGATCAGGGCATTTTATAGTTAGATCTGACTATAGTTAGATCAGTTTTTTTCCCTCACTGTGTCAGGAGAAAGTGTCCAATGTTTTGGAAGGTCTGATCCCGAGGAAATGGGATATAGATCATGCCCCAGGCTTAAAACAGAAAAAAGACTGACGGAATAGCAGTCTGTAACACACACATGATGCTGTCAAGCCATGAACACACTGAAAATTTTTCATAGTAACATAATTAATGTCCTAAAAAAGCACCAGGAAAATAGATGTCAGCCAGTGGATTTGATATATATATAGCTCATTATGTGGGGAGAAGGATAGAGAGACTTTTATTGTTAGAAGAGGAACAGTACTTTGCTGAAAAGGGGAGGCAAGCACACAGGCAGCTGTTTCAGGAAATGAAATTCCAACAAGTTGGAAATATGGTGCTGAGAGGGAAATGAAGAGCCCAAGAGTGAGAGCTCAGTGGCAGAGGTTGTAGTGGAGAATGTACAATGAGAAGCTGGTGGAGATGGAAAAGTGAACAAATACAGTTAAAAACATCCTTCATTATCCCTGGTTCAGTGCATTAGGTTTCTCTCATTGCTGGTGCTTAATTACCTGTTGTGATGGCAACTCCCCATCTTGATTCATTCTGCTTTAATTATCAGTTGCATGGCTTGAACAGATCAAAAGGACAAAGAGGATGAAAATGGAGTCATAATGGCCGGGTTCAGAGTGGTTCTCTAAGGATGGCAGAAGAGAATAAAATCAGATGAAAGTATTTGTGAAAAGTTGCTTCTRTGGTAAGGAATATGCTGGTAACTGGTGTGTTGAGAAAATGAGGGAGCACCAACCACATTTAGTTCAAAAGTACAGGAGAGCTAAATTGTGCAGTGAATGTGCATTATATGTGTAAGAACTCAAGCAAGCTAACCTTTAAAATTAGTCATCATATTGCATTGCATTGACATTGATTATTAGAATTATTTATTACAGTGATATCATTATTTATGGTTCAGCAGCTGTACATTGGATACTGTTCCCCACAGATATGAATTTGGAGTTGAAAAAAAACCTAAAATAAACTTTTGATGGAGACTGAGCTGAAAATGAAGCTATTTCTGTTCTGACAGTGTTGTTTCTATTAGAGGCCATGGCAATGTGCAGAGGCTCAGAAAAATGTCAGTGAAAATAACAACCTGACATTATAGTGCAGTAAATACTGAAGACTGGTGGCTGGTTTATTACTTTTTTGTTTTTTAATGTGTGAGTTGTTTGTTTGGATTTTAGTTAATGCTAATCTGCTTGATATCTCGTTTTTCTCCTTTGGTTTCATGGTAGTCTACCAGTTTATGTTAATGACTGTTTCTTTCTTCAGTCTCTGTTGTAATAAAYGGGCTGGATGTTGGGGTCAGCCATCACTACAAATCTCATAGGGTCATCGTTTGACAATGGTAACTTAGTTCAGATGTTTCCATAAGTTAACATGTCTTTTCATTTAATATGGCACGCTGAGAAACTGAAGATCACTTACTTTCAACAAATTGTTCTAATAATACAATGCCATCCTTTGCGACKAGAGTGCAAAATTCGAAGTCTGTCAGATTGGATATCTAATCAGAGTTCATGACAAAAACATATTATAAAAACAAACAAAAAAATCAGTGAGGACTTGGTCAGTTTAAGAAAAGTAAAAGCCCTTCTTCTCCATCTCAGAAAGCCTCTAAAGCTAGAATTGGCAGCAGTATACTTACTCCTGCTAATTTCAAAGTACATTGGTATTAAAAAGCTGTATTGTAATGAACACTGGACTACATGCTTTAAAAAGTGGGTGGGTGGGTGGGGAGTGGAAATGGTTGCTGAATTACTCAGGTGACTTTAAGCGACTATGTGAGAAAATATTTGATTTCTATAATGAATGTTGACCAAGTCTTGGATGTAACTGAGGAATCCTTGCCCCATGAATGAGCCAAGTGGTGTTGACTGGATTGCAGTAACAGGAACATCACCGTTGGACCTTAGCCAAGGTTAGGAGCTGTTGTGTCAGCTGTCAGTCTGTTTATTGAGTGGAATTGAAAAATGGTAAGACCTCACAGTAGGTGGATTGCTCTTGTGCTGTAGCATTGCAAAAGAGGAAGGGTGGAGAGCAGAAAGAAAGAGAAAAGTTATGAAAGTGATTCTTGTGTGATTGGGTTAGTGCTTGAAACTTTTCCTTTGTGTGCTTTCTCAGCAGTACCTGGTCCTGTTGACCAACGTGCTAAACTAGCTGATTATCAACCAGGACGGAATCCTTGTTATTCTTCCTATTTTCTGGCATCAAACACGAATTTTGGAGCAAGGCCAGGGTTAGATTTTAATAAACAAGTGGAGCTGTCTGGATTTTCTACAATGAGGGCACCTACTGCACTTTAGTCTCTCATCATGTTGGCTAGGAGGACATATTTGACTGAGCCTTTTTTCTGCTACAGTTTTCCATGTGTCCCTGCACTCAGATCTACACATGTGGCAATGTTTGTACTATACTGAATTAGCAACAGATCCTCTATGAAACTTTGGTGTCTGCTTTAGCAGTAATTTTAAGTGAAAGAAATAATACGAAATCYTGTAAATTATTGTATTTCCTACTAAATTCGTCACAGTGTGAAAGAAATCTTCCTGAATAGCAGAGATAGTGCACTTCACCTTTTCTCAGTCCTCACCCTGCTGCCTTGCTGCTGTGGTTATTCTGAAGATCCTTTGAGTTTGGCTGGTGGCTCATGCCATGGCTCAGTGAACCATAAGGCTCAAGTTCTTGAGACCTTAATGAGACTTAAACACGAGCTGAAATGCCTTTTGCTGAACAATCACATAAGTGTGAGCAAATATTGTTAGGTGGCTTTAGCTGTTATCATAAAACTTAACTTTGTCTTAAATATTCTGGTTTTGAAAATTGAATACATTTTAAAAGTTCTAGCTTTCACTTACCCATACATGTTCCATGTATACATCATAGATTGACTTTGAAAGTATTGCTGCTAATACCTTGAGGAAATGTCATTTTACAAGTTGCTACCACCACTTGATCATTACCCTTCTTGTGCTCCTTCATTAGCTCATGGTAAGAAAAAAATATCATGTACGATGACATTTTGGTGTCATTTGAGAAATCAGAATATGCAAACAGATATATGACTTATTTTTGGTAACTGCATTKAAAATTCCTTTCTGCAGCTGGAGAAGAAGAGAGCAACTGTGGGAGCATATGTGTTTGMAAATGTGTAGTTCACAGTGTGGCAGATTTGGCAAGTGACAGGAGGGTCTTTCCCAGAATGGTAGTTCTTGTGAATAAGGCTTTCCTTGACCTGCTGCTTCTCTTGAATGCCAACTCACTTTTGCAAACCTCAGAGTAAGGGATGGGGGGACTGGAAGCTCAAGTCCTTCTGAGCTTGTGGCATTTATATTGTGAGACAGTTGAGATCAAGTTCATTTTGCTAAGCTGCTCACCCATAATGGATCTGTCACAGCGACTTGACAACATATTTGTATCCATTTTGGACAGCATTTGCTGCTCAGCACTCTCCATGTGAAAGTTTCCAGCAGACACTCAGATTTAATGTTGGTAACCCCTCCTCTCCCCCTCAGAATACATCTCTCCTTTCCATRGGCTTAATAGGCCTTAATAGTCTGTTCCAGCCATGCTTTATCTTCAAATTGGTATCAAGGAGCTGAAAGCACCTCTTAATTTGAACCCAATTTTCTCTTCTTCAGCTGGCATAAAGATGGCCCAGCCAAATAGCAGAAAAAATGCTATTTTGTGTCAGAAACTCTACTATTTTTTTCTCTGGAATTAAAAATTTGTTTGAGTTTCTGGTTTATCCGTAATTTACAAAGAGTTGTTGGTTTGTTTCTGACGTAAATACATGGCAGGGCTAGTGGGAAGGAAAATAATGGTATCTCACAAACTGAAAATCTGAGTTTGCTGCCAACTGTGTCTGGGAAACCAATCTTTCAGAGATGAGCTGCTAACAAATGAAGAAATAAATGACTGCTTTTTCATATTCAACCACTAATGCTGAAATCATGTAAGTATATCTAACTCCAAGTTCTGATTCAAAATTCGGTGTCTTATTCTACTGCAGACTTGGTTGAACCTGAAATACAATTTCAGTCTTAGTGGCATAAGTAGATGTTTTGCCCTCTCCCTTTCTCTTTCCCCAACAAGGGAATTTTTTCCAGTTCGAATCACTGAATAAACCTGCMGGAAGACATCCATTTTGAAATATAGTAAGCTGAGCTATAGGCATTACCAAGGCCTGGGGAGACAAGTGAAAATGAAACCACTGACTCTCTTCTCTGCTAATTCATCCCCTGGGTCTCTACTTTTTGGATTTCTTTTTCTTCCCTCCCCCCTTTCTTCTCTGCCTTTCCCCTTCAGTGCTGCTTTTTCCTTAACTATAGTTATATAATGCCATCTCTCTGTTGGGATGCATCCTATATGGTATAGCTTATATATATATTAGTAGATCTGTGTAAATCCTTATGCTTTCAGTTCACTTTAGAGATTTTTTCCAAGCTTGAGTTCAAACTAGCAGTGGTTTTCCCAGAGAGTACCAGCTCTCACAGCAAATGCCCTGGTTCCAGGTCGGTGCATGGAGTTTAGGTTTAATAGGATATCCTATTATTTTCCTTGTTCAACCTACACAGCCCCATCTCTAATAAGACAGCATCTAAACTGCTCTTTTTGTGTTTGCTGAGGCAGATAGAAATAATAATGCTGGTCAAAGGGTAATGCTTGAAGGCACATTTATTTTAAAAACAGACACAAGTTCAATGAATTCTGCCACCAAAGTGAGACTGTTGAAAGTTAACTACGAAGAGAGAGTGAAGCTCGCTTCATTCTCAACAAGGTCCATTTAGTAAAGCTGATCTTTTTCGTTGGTGAAACTCACTTCAATAAATAAATAAATTCTTCATCTGGTACTTCTTTGTAGCATGGGGTTTTTTTTGCAGCATTCTCTGCTACAACTTCWTATCTGTGGCTTTCTGATTTGCACAGTATCAGTATACTTGCTGTTGGTCTTGCATTACCTCCCCTTGAAAATGCATGTGGGAGATGGGGAGAGCACTTAACAAATCCACTGTTCTGAGATCTTTCCAGCACTTCCAGTGTGTGTGTTAATTGTAAAAGCTGAAATGAAATACCTTCGGCTGCACTGACCTCATCATCTGTTTTTTAAATAGTGTCTCTATCTATAAATCCTCTTAGAGATAAATTAAAAATGCCTGTAGAAGAGATATAGCCTGAATGTAATAATTAAGCAGGTGCTAAGAAGCAGCCCATTATTCATATATCTGGGGTTTGTATGATAAAAAAATTTTTAAAAAGTTATTACTGCTTGAAGAGAGACTTGAGCGATCACCATCTCCAGCTGCCAAAGTGCAGAGTTGAGTAATTGGAGAAAAATCTGCTGAAAGAGACCAACCTGCAGCAGGGCAGAAGTTTCTTCCTAAGCAAATCAGTTTTAGGAGTAGCTTCCTCCTTGCTAGGCAGTGCCATTTACATTTTTTGTCTGAATGCTGAATGAACTCTGAAGGGGCAAAATCCTTCTGTGAGTAAAAGGTGTAGATGTGTCGTGGTTTGACCCGGTGAAACAGCACTGCTTCTCTACCAGTGTTGCATACCTCTTATGCTCTGGGCGTAACTAAAAAAATCCATTTTTAGTTATGCCTAGAGCATAAGAGGTATTTAACCAGTTAAGCAGTGGTATCACCACTCATTCAAAATGAAGATTATCAGGCGATCCCAACCTTGCAAATGAACAAGCTTGCAAAAATCCTGATACCATTTTTAGAATGAAAAGCGGARATGAAACCAGGGCATTTATATAGTGTGACAGTAAATTCAGATATTTAGCAAGCAGCTTCTGTAGCAAGTTTACTGTTTTCTACATAAAGAAAATAGCCAGACTGGGATTTTGATTTTGTTTGGGTTTTTATTTTTTTTACTTTTTAAACTGCTTCTCATGAAATTATGATCACTTGCAATTTGGGAGCAGAAATACCACACAGGGAATAAAAAGCCTCAGCTGCTTTTTCAAAATGAAATAACTGTGTCTAAAAGGACTCTGCCTAGACAGCTTCCAGAGGGCTGCGGAGCACGCTGTCTCTGTGTGTGCTGTGCTGGCAAGAGAAGAGCCTGGACAACGTTTGTTTCCTGAAAAGTCTGGAGAGATTTCAAATGCTTTTTTGCCTTCAGGATACAACCTTTATGTGTGGGATTGATAAATCTTACTTTAAACCTGCGTGTGAAATCGTGGCCACGTCACTGGAGAAGGGCCTGTCTGACGGCTGTGATTGCGCTATCGCCAGTCAGCCACGTGCCACGGCCACCGGAATAGAAGCAATTTGGGGCAGATAAAATGCCTGCCGTAGTGTTTTGTACTGTGGCTGGCACAGTGATGCCCCACCGCTACCTGGCTCTGCTGGGCGCTGTCAGTCTAGGAGCATGGTAACAGCTCGGAAATTTGTAAAATGCACAGAGGGGATCTTCAGATCAAAAGGGTACTGGAGCAGTGTGAAACTGAAAAAGCTTTTGAGAGATTTTCTGGTTAAACATTTGCTACTTTTCTGTGTTGTTTCGCTGCTCCGCTGTGATATTTCACCCCCAAAAAAATGTACTTTCTCAAAAATAAAAAAGCATGCATTTCTTTCTTTCTGTAGAGAATAAACATGAATGCAAAGTCACAGTCAGGCCTCATTCAGGGTGGATATTTTCCCCCCTTCCGCTTTTCACATTGTTGAAGACATCATTTTGGTTCGGTATTATGTAGTGTATTAAAATCAACAAAAAAGAAACATCCCTGAGCATTTTGTGAATTATAAAATATACTCTTTCAGATTTATTTTTTTCTGAAGCTAGTTATGGCATTCCCTATTTTATGAGTGGAGTCTCAAACAGTCTAGAAGCCTTTTTTTTTATCTTTTGTATGAAATTAAGAGGTGGAAATTCCAAGGTGGAAAATTGTTTAAATTACTCCAACATTTCTTTTGAATCTTGAAATATTTAAGATTGCCATCAGTACACTAATGAGCTTTTGAAAATGTTTCCTTATAAAACAAGAACTCATTTTTTTTTTATTGTTGGGATTAGCTTTTGTAAAAGAAAAAAAAAGTACAAGTACAAGAACAGTATAACTGTTTCCTTGTTATCAGGAGTTTACAGTTTATCATTCCCTTGAACTTGCAATGTAGTAGTTTTATCCACTGCTATCATACTGCGAATCGGTAATTAGAAATAGTTTTAATATTTGCTTCATTAATGTCTACATGTTGACAACTCTCTTTCCCATATATACCTCTCCAGATGACTGAGCATCTGAATAAGAGCAAATCCTTTAACTCCYCCATAATTTCACCCATTGACTTGGGTGACACCACAGCAGAAGTCTTGAACAACCTTCTTTTTTCAGTGAGTGGTGATGCAGCAGTGTAGGGATTTGAAGAAGGCTGAGTGCACTAATAAATTTGATTTTCAGGAGAAAAACGTGGGAGTAAAGCTTGATAAAATGGACTGATTGACAGCAGTTATTTGCTTTCCTTAAAGTCTCTGACTTCTTTGGACAAGGACAGTGCTGGAAGCATAAGTCAGGCCTGAWTGCTTGTAGCACTCACCTAAGATTAATACAATGGTGGAAGGAGAACATAACCCTTCCTTTCCTCTCAATGAAATGAATTAAATTAATCCGAGTTTCTCTCTTCTAGGACTGACAGCCATCAGTGTGAACATCCACGTATTCTGTTTTGACTTGGGTATCTGCAGGGGATCACTTGCAAAATCTGCACAGCTGGGAATGATCAGTGTAGGGAAAAAAAAGTTGCCTATCTGAAGAAGGATTGTATTGTATCTTAACTGTTGTTAAATGTATGCTGTCTTTATCATGAGCATTTCTCTTAGTTGGAGTTGTCTCCCACGTGTACTTCAAAGTTCTGGAGATATTGCAGTTTGTGGCATGTTTCTTTTCCTTTGAAGGTTTTGAAGTATATCTAGAACTGTTCTAAGAAAGAAAGAAAAGCAATATTTAAATATATCAACTATTTCAATTCATTTAAAACATTTTTAAAGCCTACATTTCACAGTCAGTGTTGTGTTGTTTACTCCAGAATTGTTAGCAGAACTGAATGTGGGCATTTTTGTTTGAAGTGATGGAGAGGTTGAATACCCTTCTTTCTTTGCCTTCCAAAAGACTACATTGCTTTTAACTAGCTGTAGTCTTTTTGCTAAGTAGAATGAAATTGCCCAGCTGTGTGGGAGATGTGGGCCAGCAGAAGGTGTTGGAAGCTGGAAGCACTGAGACTGTTTCCAACAAAAGCATTCATGAGCCAGTCTCATGTTGTGAGTAAAATAGCAGTGGAGTGCTTAGCTCTGTTTGCAGATCTGGACTGCAACCACATCTTTCTGTGGCCAAAATGTGCTGGTTTCTGGCTTTTAAACTTAACTGTAGTAAAATATTATTGTTAAGAATTTTCATATTTCCCAGTGCAATTACACACTGTGATCTGAGCAGCAGTGYCATTCCTGTGTTTACCAGGAATACCAGCTAGTGTTTTAGCTTGATCYTTCCCTGATGTTTGCTTGGAGGATTAATCTGGGGTTTTCTCTAGAATTATTCGTGGAAGATCAAATGGCAAAATCAATGGGGGCCCTTCTGCAAGCTGATAGTCTTTTACTGTGTGCATAAATTACTTTTTCTGCTCTGTTAGGTAGTTGTCCTAGAGATGCATTCAGACTGAGACTACATGGTCTCCTCATGCTTACAGATGATTTTACTGTGTATTGTAACTCATGCATAAGTGGATTGCATGTTTAACTTCTCAGTTGCTTTTTGCCATCTAGGACTTCATCTGGAAACATGAGTTGGAAAAATGTGTGGAGAGTGATATAGCTTCTAAATTTAACTTCTGAATTATGATTAAAATTTTAGTTTGTCTCTTTTTTGTGCATAGTTGGTTCACCTCCTCAAAATAGATGCAGTTATTTAGCACTTCTGCATAGAAAGAGGTGTGTCCTTAGTACTAAAATCAGCAACCACATTCTCTCAGGTGTGCAATCCCATCATGACAGAAACAAGATAAATGCCRCATTTCAGGGTATCTTGTAGGAAAAGAGCAGCACAGAGGCAATTCTTTAATATCCTTCTTAACCCATAAAGCATATAATTTGTATATTATGGGGTTTTTTTAATATGTATGTATATATGATCCCACAGTAAAAGAAAGGTACAATATTCTGCTGATTTTTTAATTCTCCGTGAGCATTAAATGTTATTTTTACGTGCCTTCTGCATATTTACTTATGAAGGATTAAATAGTCATTTACTTTAAATCTAAATAAATTGATTGAAAATGTTTTCTCAATTTTTTTCTGTTTTGCTTAGTTATAAAAGTACTGTAATCCTCAAAAAAAGATGTAGTTTTCTCACTCTACAGTTTGATCTGCAGAAATCAGATGCTGGCATGTCAACGACAAATTATGCTCATATGTATGTGTTATCATAATGTTTAGTTCAGTAGTTGTTCTTTGTCTTCAAGCCTTAACTCTTTTTTTGATAGGTTTGTTAAATTATTAAAAGAAGTACTTTAAATGTGGATAACACAGAACTAGCCAACTTGGCTGATGAGAACAAATGATTAAGGGCAATGAGAGCTAACTCTTGTAGCAACAAGGTGTAGGAAAACTTAACGTAACAGAGTGATTTTTGAGAAAAATAGCAGATGAAATTCCAGATTCAAATAATAAAAGTAATTCATATTTGGAATCATCCTACAGTATATGTATTGCAATAATGGTCCTGAAATTAGCAATTAGAATTTAGACTGTAGGTCTGGGAGCAATGATGTATATTGCTTCCTGAAAACTTCTCTTCAAACTCAGCAACAGTCAAAATTGGGCACTAGTGAGAAAGAATAATGAACAGAAAATGTCTTATGGTGTTGCATGTATACTTACATAAATCCATGGTGCGTTCACACATTGAAGTTTACATGCTGGTTGGATTTCCTTCTCAAAAGAGAAAGAGGGAAATTACAAAATAAAAAGGCCAGCAATTAAGAGTACAAGACAACTTCCATATATGAGGAGATGAAGTTCACTGAAACATTTCAACCTTACAAGAAACATATCTGAACAATACACCAGAGTTTTATCTAACCTTGAACAGTGTGGAAAAGAACACAGACTATTTATTCTGTTTCTTATGGTGCAAGGAATCAGGGTACCAAACACAATTTTTCAACCTGAAGGCTTTCAAAAATTTTTAAAACTGTTGGAAATTCTTTTACACAAGCAGGCTGTGAAATCATTTAACGAATTCTTGGCAAAAGCCCCCTGAAGCACTATCAGAGCAAAGGTATAGACAGAAACTTTGACTTGGGAAGTCCCTTGGCTGTTGAGGAAATATTGTTGTCATTCCCTTGCTTATTTTCTCTTTCCTTAGGCATCAGTTGCTTATAGTAGTAGTCAGAGGCTAAGTAGTGAAAAATGGATATTGCATCTGACTGACTTTTTTCCTACTGATGCCATACACCATGCACATATAAGTCTTTTTAAATAAAAATATAATTTAAGGGTTGTTTGCAGTGCTTATGTGCTTGATTTAGTAGATGAAGGGAACTGGTTTTGTTTAAAATGTAGTATCTGTATATGTTTCATGAAAAATTCTTAAAATCAGAAATACACTGAAAGTATATGTCCAGAGAGAAGTTATATGTTACTGGCTAGGGAATATTTGTTATTAGTCTGCTGGTCTAGGTGCTGATTTTCTGTATTATCGGCTTCACTATCCTTGTTTTAGCTTTTGAGCACACAGGGACCAGCAGTTCTGATGAACAGGGTCAAATTGTCTGGGATACAGTAGGAGCTCATTCGCATTCGGGTTGCACAAGACTGTGATTGCTATCCTGTCTGAGAGAAACAATAACGTTTTACAAGACTGGTTTTTAATTGCATCTCTTACCTGGGTGCAGAGCAATCTCTGGAGGATGCCTTTTCCCTTCTTACAATGAAAAAAGAGCAGTGCAAAAAAATCATGTTCAAGGTAGAAGCACCGTACGTTTGGAACTTGCTTGCTGGCTTATCTTCCTTGTTTATTTTTAACTGAAGAAATACTATGTCTGAGACAACCTTGTAAGAAAATAGTGGGTTTTGAAGAGAGCTTTTAGTATTAGAGAATGGGACTTTTTAATTCTAGTTCTGCAAAGCAAATAATCATGATAATGATTTCCTAGCTTCAAAGATGGGTAATTGAAGTGTTATTCTGTTTTAGGAGATCTTGGATAAAGAATTTGTATGTATCATATCATTACATTTGATTTCATTAGTAGTATAACTACAGTATGCTTATTAGTATTAATAAAAACCAGAATTCATGGAACAGGTCTTGAAAGCAAAAAGACTTCTAATTCACTGGGATTGTGTTTCATTATATAGCTTGCATGGAGATGCATGAGCTACTACTAAAGCCTAAATGAAAAAAACCATGTTTATTGTCAATGAGTTTGAATTTACAATGCTTCAACCGCAGAATTTTAAAAGGTTGTTAGTCTCAAAATGGTTGGAAAAAATAATTCAATTTGGGCACCTTCTGTCTTCAACAGTTCTTTGCCAATAGGAAACAAAGTGTGTTCAGTTAGACGAGGAGTAGCCAAGGGAGTTCTCTGTT
Organism: Amblyornis subalaris; assembly: GCA_018881555.1. NCBI lineage: Eukaryota > Metazoa > Chordata > Aves > Passeriformes > Ptilonorhynchidae > Amblyornis > Amblyornis subalaris. The sequence goes on along the minus strand of JACAXG010000001.1, from coordinate 30,207,963 downwards.
CTTGTTCTCTGTTCTTCTGGGGTACACTCACCTTGGACTCAGTGGGGTACAGTGCCAGCAAGCCACATATGGCATCACTGATTCTTTGTTTTGAAATAATCCCCTACTAATCAGGGACATTCCCAGCACATGACCTGCCTGGAAATGGGAGCAGGAAGTACATTAAAAGTTTTTATGGCGTGGGTCCCCTACACCAAGGTATAGGTCTGGATCGACAGCTCTAAGTGAAAGATGATGCTGCAGCTGAGAGACCACTGCTGTGGTGGCTGATGTCAGTGAAATTGCTGAAGACTTGCCCCAACTACTCTCTTGGTGACTGGGATTTTCTTGCTTACATTTCTTTCGGGTACATATGCTATTCAGAGATGAACTTTCTTCCTTTTACTGATCATTTTCAGGATGCAGGATGGTGGATTGATGATATCTTTTCTTTCATCTGATCAGATTTGGTCTACTTGGTGTTATGTTCTGCATACTGCAGCAGAACAAAAAATTTTTCTCTAGCTATCCATATATGACTTGTCCTGTGGGTGTTTACTTACTTGGGAAGTTGTTGGATGCTATTCAAGTTGAAAGTTGGAGGTGGCTCCAGCAGTTTTGTTTGTTTGCACTGGTAAAAACCCTAAATATTTTTGGGGATTGAGAGGAAAAGGAAAGAAACTCAGAATTTATGGTAGTGATTGTTCTTCTCTGAGAATTCAGCTTATGGMTGGAAGATTATTTAGTGGCTTATGCCAAGTGGAATAGCTGCAGTGGAAGACAGAAAAGAAAGTAGAATATTGATCAAAACAAAGCAGCCTGGAAGGTACTATTTCATAAAAATCTCCTGACTGAAAAAAAAAGTTCAAATATTTCCCCCAGAAAGTGTTGAGGGACAGAGAGAAAGGTTGTTTTTCAATGTTGGTTTTATTTTTTTTTTCCTTTGGAAAACATTTTTGATAGGAAGCTGAAACATTTTGAAGGAAAAACCTCCCAGCCAAGTTTGATAACTGATGTGTGAGGACAGCAGTTCAAAATTGTGCTTCTATCTGTCCAGACTTTTGAGGCTTTGAATTTAGAATCATATAATAGTTTGGGTTGAAAAGGCCTTTAAAGGTCATCTAGTCCAACCCCTCTGCAATGACCAGGGTCATCTTCAACTAAATCAGGTGCTCAGAGCTCCTTCCAGTGTGATCTTGATGGTTTCCAGGGAAACCACCCCTCTCTGGGCCTCCTGCTCTAGTGTCTCACCACCCTCCTTGTGAAAAACTTATTTCTTATAGCTAATTACATGCATCTAATTTGGTGCATTTAAGTCCAATATCTAAAGTAGAAGTTCTAGAGGATACTATATGTATTGTCTTTATAAAACTTTAGTACCAAAACCATAAATGCTTACAACATTTTGAAAAATACCAGCTTGTAGCTTTTACAGGAAAGAAATGCCTCCTAAGCACTTTTGCCAATGCTTACATATTTTTTTAGTTGTCATATTTCAGATACAGTGATATTTGGTTGCCTGATAGTGCTTCAGCTTATGTGGTGACATGAATTACTCATACAGTATTATATAAATTTATGCAACATAGGATAAACATGGACATCTGATCCTGAGTATGTTTTTCTGTCCAAGATAGCTCCCCTTAGTTGTGCTTATAAGGACTCCTGTTTGAAGGTTATAAACTCTCTGTTTCTGTCTGTTGTGTGGCATGAAGAGATGAAAGCACAGCAGTGTCTGGCTGCTAGGCCATACTGCATTGCACATTATTGATATTAAATAAGAGGTGAATGTGCAGCTAGTATTTTCCCAGTTCTGCCCTTTCTTGTGTTATATGGATGAGGTCAGTGCTCCATGCTGAGGCAGGYTCCTTGAAAAGTCAGTCAGAATGGTGTTGCCTGAGTAAGGAAGAAAGAAGACCATCAGAACTCTGCTCCTGATCTGCAGAGTACTAACAGGGAAAACATAATAAGCCATTACAGGAAGACTTTGTGGTTGATGCTCGGAAAATCAAAGTAGGTCGAAAACTACATGGATGCAGCCTGACAGTCTTACTTTTTAAAAGCAGGGCTGTCCAAGAGTCTGTTGAGTGTACCAGAATTAGAAAGGAAGCAACAACAAAACCAAAAAAATAGGCAATTTTTATGATTCTAATAGAGTCTACATTTGAGATTTTATCTGTAGTTTTAAAGAGAGAATAAATAAGTATATGGAAATTTAATTTATTTCATAGTTCTGGTTCTCAACCTATCAGGTTCTGTGTCTGAATTTCATAATCTCTTATTAACCTAAGTGTTGTAAGAGACTATTAAAAGCCTTAAAATTTTTAATAGTTGCTAGATTATATAATCAGTATTTACTGCAAATATGCACTTGTAATTAAAAACAAAGGCATTTTTTAGAAACATGAGGTGTTAGCAAAAATGCAAGTTCTGAAAGCTGTTACTATTTTTTCTCTTTTAAAGCCATATCTAAAAGGAAGTACAACATGATTTAATGAAACTCCTCTGATACCTGAAACTGAAGATTGAATGCCTTTTTGTTCTAATTCCACTATTTCAGTGGTATGTAGCATCTAGAAAATAATTTCTGCAAGCTTAGAAATAGTAGTGGTAATCTTCTATAATTTGGTTTCCTTCTGATTGTTTTTATTGGAATATCTGTACATTTTCAGGAAGGATTTAGTATGATGCAAGCAACCGTCCCACCAAACTTAATTAATCAGTCCTTTAGGTGACTAATTAGACATGCTGAATTTTCAGTGAGGTGTAATGTTTCATCCTAGGTCTTCACGCCTATCTTACCCAGCTGATTTCTGTAAACTGAAAGAGGATGTTGCTACAGTGCATGGTTCCTGATAAAATTCAAATTAAATAATCACCTCAATTATAGATTAAAAACTCAGGTTCAACAACTATCCAAAGAGCTTCATTGAAAACCCATGGTCATGTAACTACTCCTTTCTCTTCCTGCTTGAATTTACAGCTTTCTCATACATAATTTAGGTTTAGTTTAAATTGTGCACTAAGTTGTTTCCATTATCTCAAGCTGGAGCAACCTCTGTCTATTCCTGGGATATGAYATCGTTATTCTTGAACTGTGTTACCTACAGTGCATGCTATCTTTTCTATGCTGAATATTTTCCATGGAAAACTTTATTGGTTTCTGCCAGTGCTTAGACATTTGAGTCAGTTAAATGTGGAAGGAGGAAGACTGTGTCTGATGTATTCATTCCGGTTATGGTAATGGTCTTTGAAGAACATTCTTATTTATTCATAGATTATACCAAGTTTTTTGGATGTCAAATCTAATATTTATAATAAGAATGATATTAAATTGTGTAGATTAAGATGGGTAATGGTGTTAGGTGGAAGAAGGAACAGCTGAAAGCTTTTCATGCTCCTGAGTCACTGTCACCACAAGAATACCAATTTGCTGGAATGACATTTCTGGTGAAAAGGTTCAGGTTTTCAGAGACTTGATCAAAAACACGTGGAAATTCCTTTCTCACAAAGGCATTTCATTTTTCTTGTCAAATACCCTTGTGTCTTATACGATTTCCCCTTTTGTCATCCAAGCTCATTTTGATTTGCTGCTGTTCTCTGGGAAGTCAGATTTCTATAAAATAATGGGAATTTTTTCTCTGTGCTTACCCAAAATTCCATCTGTTTGAAGGCTGTAACCATGCAGGAACTTTGGATAGAAGCCTTGGGATTAAGGAGCTAATCCATCTAGCAGAAGAAGACAGAGTAAACAACAAATTAGGATCACAAATATTCACTTAATAGCCGCCTGAAATCAGGGAGTTCTTTACTTCTRGTAAAACTCCTGAATTGTGGTTTTCCTTTGTATCCTTGTGTCATAGTGTTTTGAGGATGAATGGTGATTGGCACCGAATTTGTGGGTACAGCTAAAGTGTTAGATACGTGCTACTGACAACATGCCTAATGGGAAAGGTGTTACTGGCTTTTGGATGCTTTCAGAAGAAAAATCTTTCCTTGGATGTCAACAGAGGTACAGTGCCAGCAGTGCCCTTCGACTGAGAAATGGAACTTATCGATCCACAGTGCAAACACAGAATCTTGTTATAGTTTGGGTTGGAAGGGACCTTTAAAGGTCATGTAGTCCAACCCCACTGCTATGGGCACAGACATATTTAACTGGATCACGTTGCTCGGAGTCCCATCCAACCTGTCTCTGAATGTTTCCAGGGATCGGACATCCACAACTTCTCTGGGCAACATATTCCTGTGTCTCACTACACTTAAAGAATTTCTACATAATATTGATTCTAAACCTACTCTTCTTCAGTTTGAGTTTGTTTTCCCTTGTCCTATCAGTATATGCCTTTGTGAAAAGTCCATTTCCAGCTCACTTGTAGGCTCATTTTAGGTGCCTGAAGTGCTATGAATTCTCTCCAGAGCCTCCTCTTCTCCAGGCTGAACAACCCCAACTCTCCCAGCCTTTCCTTATAGAAGAGGTATTCCGTCTTCTTTGTGGCTCTGCTCTGGACTCACTCCGACAGATCCACGTCAGATTATGCAGATTAGCTCAGATGGTTAGAACATGGTGCTAGTAACACCAAAGTCATGGGCCTGATCTCCATATGGGCCATTCACTTAAGAGTAGGACTCTATGACCTTTGTGGGTCCCTTCCAATTCAGAATATCCTGTGATTCTATGTCCCTCCTGTGCTAAATAAGAATTATATTAAATCGTGTAGATTAAGATGGGTAGTGGTGTTAGTGGGGTCTCATGAGTGTGGAGTGGAGCGGTCTCCAAGGAATCACAAAAGCTTTGGCCCTACTGGTCAAAGGTGAAGTGCTGAGGCTGGAGCAGCTTCTGACACTGAGACCAAGATGAGGAGAAAGCAAATGAAGAAGAAGGGCTAATTTGATGTTCTGTCTGCAGCTGGTGTCTCAAGTGTCTGTTGGCATAGGCACTAGGAAGGAGTAAGAAAGGAGGGGACTAGCACTGTCTATCAAGGAGATAGTACAGTTAATCGGAAATTAATTTACAGGCAGTACTAGCAGTCCATCAGTGCTGCCATCTGCAGAAGTGACAGGCCAGATCATTCATGGCAGAGAGAAATACTTGTCAGGAGGCCAGGAGGAGGAGCACAAATATCAGAGTAGTCCTCTCTCTTTCCTAAGAGGGCAATCCTACAGAAGCTATAGAATTTTTCCAAGTGTCCATGGAATTTCAGGTATGATCCCATCCATATCCAGTCATTCCTGCTTCCTCTTACACTTCAGAGAAGGCTGGGCAAAGAAGTATGTGGCATCAGAAGTGGTCAAGAGGCACAGCCACGGCCTGGTGCTGTAGAGTTGCTGCTGCAGGGTTTTGCCATCTGCAAATTGCCCAGGGGAAGGGGGCTTTGGCCTTGCAGCAAGCCAGAAAGATTTAAGAGCTGGTGGAGCTCACTATGCTAACACAGAAACTGCTGTTTCATTGTGACTGTGTGATTTTCAAAACCCTTTAAGCTTAAGATGTGAATCCTCTTAAGCTACCCACCATGATGTGGTGTTTGTAAAGATTTATTAGCTTTTCAGAGTTTCCATGTTTTCACCTCCATGACTCCTTAAGGATTTTGAAAGAGCAAAATGAGCGCAATTTGAGAATCGACAGGCAAATCTATTTGTCCTACCAGCAAAGAAACAGAAGTGATGGTTGTGCCTGAAATAACTGAATCTGGAATTCTGTCATCTTTTAAGCTTATGTTTGTTGCTGCCCTTTATGTTCACGTTGTCTTTCATGGGCATGTGAGTGGACTTGTATTTGGCATCTTGTCCTAGGCTGTTTGCCATATATAGTGCTGTGTCAGGTTAACCAGTAAGAAATTGCCTGTTTATAGGAAGGCAGCTAGGGCCCCTGTACCTTCTCACATGTTATGTTTACTTCACTGGTTGGTTTGAACTGTGATGTAATAGGAGAGATCCAGTTTCAATAGATTGCTCAGGTATGTCCTCATGACCGAATGACCACAAAGGCAGTATCAAATTAATACTAATCATGCATTTAAGTACTTTGCTAAATGAGACTCATTGATTAAAAGCTGTGTGGGGTGATGGGATCTATTTATGTTGAATCCCTTCTACTTCACTGTCAAATGAAAGGGTTTTTTTCTGTTCACTGAAAATTATTATTCTTTTTCACCAAGGCTTCTGTTTATTGCACAGATTTTTATATTTTATTATTATTATTTACTTAGCATACTAAGAAGTAGAAAGGGTTATTTTGGATTTTGCACAGTTGGCAGAGAAGAAAAATAATTACTCTAAATGCAGGAAAATACGCTCTTTCCCTGATACATTTGAAATGTAATTTTGTCTGGCAATTAGAGCCTATGAGAGACTGACTGGCTGGATATATCAGGTTATGGCCGTGATCAAACAGAGTCCGCTTTAATTAATCTGATTATTGTACATTTTGTGGTACTCTAAGATTGTTTAGGTTCCCTGACATTTATTAAGAATAAACTTCTCTTTTACCTAGGGATGATTGTATGATGCAGAATTATTAATGGTTAGTCATAGAAAACTAATCAAGTTAGAGGCAACATGAAGTGAGGGAAGGAGCACAGGACCAGCAGCTAAGTTCTTATGTTAATTTGATACGTGGTCTTGGAAAAAAATCACTTACTGCTCATCMGAGTCACTTGATTTTCCTTCACCTAAAGAAGGAATTTTAATATTCATCTCCCTATTTTACCAGTTTCGGGAGAATTAGCTAATGCACATGTTTATAAATAAAATGTTAGTGCTTCAAAAATGTCAACATTTTTAATCAAATGTTTATATTTATGTGTGTGTGCATTCAAATAATTTATAAGGAAACTAGAGACCTGATTATGCTATTCATACCTGTAGTTGCCAATCCATCAATTAGGAAGGAACATTCTCTATTGTCTACTTAAATGAGTTCTATCACCAACAGAACTAAAGGAGAACTTCAAGGAGAATCAACCATTTTTTCAGAGTTTTAGGTATACATGTTATTCAAAGTTTTGCTTGCTCTTAGCTGCTCACTGATTTATTTGGAGTGAAAAAAATTTCCTGTCTATTGAAATATAGATGTTTTTATTTTATTTTTTTTAAGCAGTTTGCTTAACATGACACAGTGTAGAAGGAGTCTAGGGACAGAATTTGGTTCTTCTAGAGTCTTCATTTATTCCACGTAATTGCAAAGCTCTTTGAATGTTAAATAAATTGGGCCCACCTGTGGTGTAAGCTTATTTAAATTAAAGGCTCAGGTTCTGAGATAAACCTTTTGTATTTGTGTAAAAACTCATGTGTTTTCATTCCAGTGATGCACTGTAATCTTTTGGCCACAAGAATTCTTTGCTCCAGGATGTGAAATCCTGTTTGAAGAAAACACTGGGCCTTGAAACAAGAGAAGGCCTCAGTGGTGTTGTGTGTTCCTTATCATGAAATTGTGCATTTATAGTAGCAAATATTAAGAATCATGGAGTCACAGAATTATTTACGATAGAAGGGACTTCTGAATGCCATCTGGTCCAGCTCAGTGTCCTCCTCAGCACCTGCACAAAAGAGGACTAACTTCAAAGCTGGATCTAACTACTTTCAGAGTTAGATCATGTTACTTGGGGCCATCTACAAAATGTCTACTATTTCCATCTTCCTCACAATTTATTGTGGTGGGATTTCTTATCTGACAACATCTGGGTTTTCATAGAATTTAGTCATTGTCTACTAAACCCAGTAATGATGTAATCCAGCTGAGTCAGTCCTTGATCATATTGTCTAGATTTTCCTGGACCCCAAGCTTTCTCAAATATACTTATGTTTTGGAGGTAAAATTTGGGCAAGCGACAAAATAATATGGAAATATTTGCCTTGAACAGTGCCTAGACCATTTGACAGAGTTCCAAATGACAACCTCTGCAATATTGTTTTACTATAGTGCAATCAAAATATAGTTTAGTATCCTATTTTGAAACAATGTTAATGCTCAGAAAAATAAAGTTAATGTTCTATCTTTCAGAAAAAGAGTTGTACATAAGGGGAAAGAAAAAACAAAACAAAACAAAAACCCAAAACCAACATATGAGACCCTTTTTCTTATGGTTTTTAACCTTCTGAGCTGTGCCAGCCTACTGTGTATGCATTGGAAATACAGGTTTATCACTTACACAGATTTTTGCAGGTTATACACTTTTCCTTATCCTGGTTAACCTTGCTTCTCCTTCTGCATTATGTAATTTAAACTTGTATTTTATGCAGTCAAAATATAGATTTGGTGAAAATTACTGTATTGGGCATCCATTTATCACTCTACTAAATTTGAGTTTGAAGCTAYTTTCACAGTCTTTAATGCATTGTGGTTTTATTTAGACAATAGTTCAATTGTTAGGTGTAGAAAAAGCATAAAATTGTCCCGTTTTAGAAGACTCCTCTCAACAGGAAAATGACAAGTCAAGAGAATCAGAATATATTGAATAGCAGTCACAGCACCTGTCTGTAGGTTTACTAAAGTCTTATTCCAGTGTCATTCCTCTGACTAATCCTTCCTGTGCAAGGGGATGCACTAGACACTCCTGGAGCACATCTTTTGGTTTATAGAATCGTAGAATCATTTAGGTTGGAAAAGACCCTTAAGATCATCAAATTCAACCATTAACTTAACACTGCCATGTCCGCCACTAAACCAGGTCCATAAGTGCCACATCTTTATCTCCTTTAAACATCTCCAAGGATGGCGGCTCAGCCACTTCCTGGGGCTGCCAGTCCATGTTTGACAACACCTTTGGCAAAGAAATCTTTACTAATATCCAATCTAAACCTCCGCTGGTGCAACTTGAGGCCATTTCCTCTCATCCTATCACTTGTTACTTGGGAAAAGAGACCAACCCCCACCTCATTACAACCTCCTTTTAGGTAGCTGTACAGAGCAGTAAGGTCCCCTCTCAGCCTCCTTGCCTCCAGGCTGTTCTCCAGCTTGTTAGCTCTGAAATCCCTTTGTGATGTGAACCAAAGTGCAAAGGGAGGACATCTCATAGGTCTGCTCAAAAGTGCACTCCTGTTTCAGACCAAGACACTCTTGTAGATGCACTATTGTAGTCATTTAATGGATTCTCTTGAAAGGTCCTAAATACTTGCCTAGGAAGTAGTGTTAGGATTGGTCATTAAGTAAACTAAGGCGATGTACGGAAGGAGTCATCCCCTAGATTTATGTTAGTGTAAGTGACATCAGAAATAGGCTCTTTGGGTTTGCTGTTATGACAGCTCAGAACTACTGGAAACCTGAGCTTCTGTGCAAAGGAAAGCAGGCAAAGCAAATAATTCTTCATAGTAATTGTGTCAAACTTCTAATTAGAATTAAACTGAAAGGAGGCTGTGCCAGAAATGCTCAGTGAAACTGGTACAGAAAACCCAGTTTTCAGACTTCTGCCAGATCAAGCCCACTGCAACCACATGACATGTTTTCTAAACTCACTTAGATCAGCTCACAAAACATTGACAGGAGCTTTGTTCCAGCAGGCTTCATGCCTCATTGTGTATCATCTGYTCTTCTGCAGCCAGCATAAACACATCTATGGTGCACAGTGTGCCTTGGTGAATTTGAGGGCAGTCAGTGCCGCAGCCTCTCTATGTCTGATTTGGAATATGCTCCTACTGCTGAGTAGACCAACAGTGCACAGATCCAGCCCTTAGGACTGTGGCATTATGGCTGTGGGATGCTCACATAAATCTACTTCCATTCTTTGGTAATGTTGCTTAGTAAACGTAGAGTCCTAATTTCTCATAATAATGTTTGTTAGACTAATTTTTAATGAACCCGGGGTGGGCTTTTCTTTCCAAGTTTTCCTTCTGCGGCATTTGCAAAATGGCTTTTTAATGAATTCTAAGACAGAAAACTATTATCAATATTAGTAGTTCATACTCTCACAAAACTCATTCTTTGCCTGAATAGACGATATGCTGCTTTCCTCAGTTGCAAAAAAGCAAGTAAAATACTCTGCTTTCAAAGCATAAAATGGTTTCTGCTCTGAAACAGAAAAAAAAATAGCAGGAAATAGGTATAATTAGCACTTTGAATGTTGAATAGTTTCTGAAGTGAATAAAATTAAAGTTCAAATGCATACAGGTTTTCTGAGCTGAGTTGTTTCTGAAGGTATGGTTTTAGTCTGAGTTGTTAAAATATTGAGCACATGTATTAATCAGTTTGGACAGATTGCCTTCCTTTCCTCACACATGCACTAGCTGGCTTTACTTGGTTGCATASGTATACCAAGACATATTTTGGAATCACCTATTACTTGTATTGGAAATAAAAGGGTTGATATTTTCTGAGGGCTCTTATGACACAATAATTATGGTACAGCTAACACAATGATGTCTTTCAGTGGTAATATTTTGGCAAGTATCTTCTCTGAAATCAATGCAATAATTTACTTCTTCAAAAATACATTAATATATCTGTTGACTCTTTAGGCACTGACCTGTGAGCCCTCATAATGATCCTACGTAATGGTATTAGGCTTTTTCAAAGAATTCCATGAACTATTTACCCCTGCATTCAACCACAGTTGCATGTGATATAATAGAAGATGATGTTTATTTTCACAGTAATGAAAACATTTTATGAATATTAAAAAACTTACCTAGAATATATATTTTTTTCATAGTGAGCACTTAAAAATCAAGGATTTGTTTTCTTACTTCAGAAGCAGCAGGAAACAAAAAATAAATCTGAGATTAAAATACGTTTCGTATCTGTTCAATTATACACCTTGAAAGAAATGGAATATAAACAAAAAACCTCCTTTTTCCCTGTTTCATAATTTTTATCTTATCTAATATTCCCTGGGGAGCAATTGTAATACTTCCAATTAGATGGTGAAACAAAAGCTGAAAATGGAGGCACTGTGCAATACTGTGCAGAATTAGTAAGTTCAAGGGAAAGATCAAACTTTGGTAAATTTGAATCCCTTCAGAAATGAAAGACTTGAGACCTCTGAAGCACAATTAGTGTGAACATGTATTTCACTTGTTTCTGATTTACAGCACTTTCTGGCAGTCTGGTCATTGTGTATAATTTTATACCTGTAGTGTCTGAACAGTTTATGATTCTTAATGGGAGTTTATATCCCTCTGAGTTTGTAAGTGTGATTTTTATATTAAGAGAGAATCAAGGCACACATAAAGTGGGGTCATTTCCTGTGAATCTGGGAAGAATATAGAGTTGGGATTCAGAGACTCAGAAATTCTCTGTAGTGTTTCATTCTAACTATCTCACTCATCTTTTTTTTTTTCCCCCTGTTTCTTTCTGTTCTTTTTTTTTTTTAATTTTAAATTTTTTCCCCTCCTTAAACATAACTTCCTAAGGAAACAAGACTCTTATGATCCTTCTCTTGATATATCTGAGAGTTGCCTTCTTTTCAAAACAGCTTCAGGCAAAATTAACAGAGAGGTGGATTTCTAAAGCTCTTGAAGTAACAGCAACTGTCATAAGAAGAGGAAGCCAGGCTATGTTTGTGCCCTTACTGAGCAAAAAACAACCAAGAGAGACCAGTCCATATTAAACAATAGGTAATGCACACTTGCCTTGAGAAATCCATGCTTATTCGTACTGATTCCCGTGATTATTTTATTTTTTTATTAGTTGCACCGGACATTTCCTTCTTGATGCAGACAAGCTGCTGGTTGTACATCAGTGTTGAGTGTGTTTTAGAAGTAGATGATTTTACATATGCATACATACATGTACATATATGTTTCCCAACAAAAATACGTTCAGGAAACAGAAGAACCCATTCTATTTCGTCTGTGATTTCAGAAATTCTTAAATTAATTTTCTAGTTTCCAGACTGAAAGGAAGCTAATGAGCTTTCCATGACCTCACTGGGTAACCCTATACTAGGCCCAACTCCTTTGTGTAGAAAATGCCTATTTTCACTACACATCTCTAAGCATGGTTCCATGTGAATAGCAGTGGTTTGACAGATGTTGTTACAATGACTGAACTAATGTGTTCTTGGCAAGAAAATAATGGGGCTAATAACACAGAAATATTTACAGCAAAAAGCATTGGTGGTGGGACAAATAGAAAGGAAAACACCACCAAAAATTTGGACAGACTGCTCTAACCTCTTCATTCAGGTGCCAAAGCAAAGTACTGCCTAAACAGTTCCTTGGATGGCAATATTTATTACATCTTCTTTCATTCAAACCATTGAAAATTGTTGTCACTTAGTAAAGACTTTACTGAACAGCAGAGCCGTCTTGTAATCCTCGCAGGCTTTTTTGGCCAAAATAACAGTTGTGCTTCAACCCATACCGCAGTTCTGGTAGAACTAACTCCATACTGTCTTGGGGCTGAGGTTGAAAGGTAATTAAAAATCTCTAAGAATATGTCTGAACTCTATTAAAACAGTCAGTTGAAAATTCCTCTGTTGCAGCCTGTCAGGAGCAACACGTTTCGGAATAGATCGTTTCTATCTATTATTTGTATTTGTAACAATGTACTGGGCTCGTTGTTCTGGAAAAGGACTCTCTAGAACTGAAAAAGTATCCCCAAGATCTTTGATGCAGGAGTTTCCCTTGATGTCTGATGGGGTGTTTGCATGTGGTAGCACACCAGGCTGCATTCCTGCCTGTTAGATTTCCAGCTGTGGATTGAATCCCACTCTCTGAACTGGTGAATATTTGAAAACAGTCTGCTTCTGTTTTCTCCTGGCTTATTGCTGAGCACAGTTAATCCTCTCCCTGACATGTACCTACCCAAACTGTCCATGCATGGGTGGATAATCTCCGACTCTGGCATGCTAACACCACTCTTGAGAACTGCAGCTGTATGTCCAACCATGGACTGAAGGAGGTGAGAACTATGCAAGCAATTCAATGACTGGCTATCTATTAACTGTTGTGGGGTATATCAGGATGAAGACAATTAGACACGGTTGGGTTCTGTTCTTAACATTTCTGGCTAGTGTAAGGGAATGGGTGCCAGGTTGCATTTGCAGTATAAAAGAGGAGTGTTTGAAATGGGATAGAGGCTGGCAGTCAGGCCAACTGGAAAACCCTGTGCAAGATGCACAAATACATAGAAATATGTTTAGCAATAAAGGACAGGGGAAGAATCACACGCACATCCTCTGGATCTAAGAGACTCTACATCAGATTGAAGCTGATGTATCGCTTGTGTGGTACCTGCTGACTGTATGATCTGTAAGCACAGCTCAGGGCACAGAGTGGAGACAGACCTGAGTGGCTTGGGTTTTGGCAGCAGCCCTGTGGCAGCAGTGCTAATATCGGGTAATGTTGTCCAGTGTTTTTTCTAAAAGAACAACTATGGTTTTAAATTCCAGCTGATAATATATTCACATAATTTCTTTACCTCAGACCTAGTTTTATTAAAAGTGGTGATACAGCCCAGAGGTAGTATTCTCAGGACCAAGATTTCTAAAAGCAGTAAGAACTTATTTGTGCAAACTGCCAGGTTAGTACGCCAAGTGTAGGAAGAAAAGAGTTCTGGGAGGAGGATGAGAGTTCAAATATGCTTTTTTTTGCTTGTTAATCACTCATGTGTATTGAGTCAGGAAGTCATGTTCCTGTGGAAAGAAAAATGAAATTCGACAGACCTTCAAACTATTTGGGTGATTGGTGGGTGAAACAGTTTGAGTGACTTTCTTTTTCTGCACTTCTAACAAACCTTTTTGTGTTTTCATGCAGAAAAACTATATTTTTGTTTTCACAGTAAAGTAAGAAAAGCAAAATATTAATGTTCTTATTTGCAGGGGAAAAAAATTAGAAGGTTGTAACACTGCAAATGACCTTTCTRTTTTCAGCATTGTTGCTTCCCTAGTTTACAACTGATTCAAGGCAGATGTTTTCCAAGGAAAGCAAGCATGGGTTCATGCATGCCCATATTGGCTGGGGTTTACAGGCAAATGTAAAACTCCAGTGATTTATGTGTTCCTGAAACATTTCATGACTTTGTCACCTTTTAGCAGCCTGAATTAAAGTAAATGTAGTACAGAAGGTTTCATGAGAGCTATAAACATGGGAAGAATTTGGTGTGGTTTAGACATGGAGTTTAGTTCTCCCATCTTGCCTCGTAATCCTCCCGTCTAAGTAATCACTGCAATTGATCAATTGCTTTGTGTGGGGTTTAAATCACTATGTAAAAGTATCAAAAAAGAAAAGGTTATAAGCGGGGTGTAATTTTACAACAGAGAAGAAAACACCGCGTTTACTGAGGAAGGTCTGATATCTGTCAAAGTATGGAGCAGTTGGGATTATGTTACATGGTTTGTTTCATTGAAAGGTGTCTGTGAAAGACATCAAAGGGCATGGCAAGTTCTGCTGCASTAAAAAAAATTAGTTGTAGCATGTATCTCTCTAATTTGTAATTATTTAACAATAGAAAATTATGTTGAGATTTTTTTAATTGTTTCTCAAGCTTCTGGCTGAACAAGAAGATGACATTTATAATGAGTCAGTGCTCTTGCATTAATGAATGGTAGAGTGGCTGACTGTGTCTTCCATTAGCAGTGCTCCCAGATAGAAATGAAAGGGTTTGCTGTACGTGTTATACCCCTTAGGTTCAGGGGCGTTGGTTCTCTGGGATTGTGTCTTCACTCAGGGCAACGAGTGTGTGTGGAAGGGGGAGGGGATTATTTTACATAGCTTTAGCTCAATCCTTCTTGTAGAACCAGAAATTTCAAGGTCTTCAAAAAACGACTGGTGGCTTTTAAAGAAACTCATGCTCTAGTCTGGTGAAGCAAACAGTCCACATCACCAAAAAAAATATGGATTCACCAAGCATAACGTGATCGCAGCGACACTAATTTCAAACTTATTGTTTGAAATAACATTAGACAACCATTTTTCCTCTAAACGTATTTTCATAAGACGAGTTAGCCTTCATCACCTATAGAACAGTTCTCTTGATTTGTTGTGCCTAGAATAGTCTCATCCTAATTCTCTCTCCCAGGACCACTTCCTCCTTTTCCACATTCAGAAGCAAGCACTGTCAGCACTTGCCCTTGAAACTCCAAGAGCAGGTGAACAGAGCACTGCAAAGCTGATGCAAATACCAGTGGAAAAATCAGGCTGTTGAGGGAATGTTGAGCAACATGAAGGCAACGRGTTTATCCTCTCAACAGATCTGCTGCCTTCCTTGGCACAGGACAATGGCTTGATACTTGCTCTCCCTTTCAAGTTTCCAACTTGTCAGCCTCTGAATGAGGTATTTCTCTTTCATGTAAAAATAGCACCAATATATGTTTAAATAAGTTGAAACCTAATTATCTTAGATGATTTTAAACTGTCTATTTTAAACTCTTCCTTTCTGAGATACAGAGTTGTACCACAATCACCTGAAAATAGTTTTTTGTTTCGAGATTCAAATTAGGATCTACCAAGAAAGTTTGGTAATTTTATTTTTTGGTTTAAATGTTGTAAGGTTTTCTCCTATTTCAGTCATTACCTTGTTGCCCTTTCCTGTCACTTCTGGTATTTTTCTATTTAGAGAGAAGCTGCAGGTTTCACACCTCAGGATGGCCTGGGAGCTGCTCTGTTGATATGGGGGCAGCTGGGGAAATCTCGTGTCGCTAAAAGAATCCCACAGTGGGTGATGACGCTTATCCAGATGAGGCGAGTACATTGAAAGATTTCTGGGGAGCAGGAATTCCTCAGACTCTGGGGAGTGGACCTGGGAATCTGGAGTAACAGATGGGCCTGGCTTCCCCAGTGGGATGCAGGGTCAAACCTTTGGGCTATAGAGAAGGGCTGAGGAAGCAGAACTGCAAGTCATTTCTGCTATATTCTCAAGTTACGGAGTCATGACCATGGTACTAAGTTGCTGCAGTGGGCTTTTTGATATAGACCTCCTTTCCTCACAAGCTTCCTTAGGATAAAATTATTTCCAAAAGACATTTTATAAGTATGATTTTTGCAGACATAAGATGTCTCTCCATTCTTAAATCTGATCCCTCATCTAACTGGCTTACTGTTATTACAGTTCTAGAAAATTTCTTAGCAAAACCATTTCCTGGGTTAGCTGCATATAATTTTTCTTACTTGTTGTGAGGCTTCTCACAATGAATCTCTCATTGCAGGGATGTATTTGTTCATATTTTTATTCTGCTAGGGCTGCCCTCTCTTTTTCGTAGCTTTCTGTTACATGACACCACACTTCTGCTGAAGCGTATAACACCAGCCAGAGACACTGTTCTGAATGGGATGTGTTGCCCTGTCTTACTCAGTATTCCACTTCACATGACACAATAAATGTTCATGTAATTCTTTGGGAAAAGCAAATGCAATATTTTCCCCACTGCCTTTGGTTAACGAGCGAGTTACTGTCTCTCCTCTAGTTTTTAGCCTATTATATGCAAAATTACCTACGGGCAGATTGCTTTCAACAATAGTTAATTCTTACAGCCATTTTAGAGATTCCCGTTCAGGTTCTGAAGCATCTGCAGTGGGTTCTTTCCAAGGTCACAATAGATTTATGTATGCCTTGTTTGTGGTCACAGCTTCAACAAAGAATGATTCTGCTGAGATGAAGGATAAGTTTCTGTGCCTTTGAGCACAGTGCTGTGTCTGTCACTTGTCCTAGGCACCTCCCAGTTTAACCAGAAATCATAGACACTTTCATGAGGAGGAAAAAAACTAATTGAATGTGTGCTAACCAAGTGCTAAAGATCCTGTGGTCCATATTTGTGTTTTAGGGTATGACGTTGGCCTCACTTTCAGAAAACTGCTAAAGCAATGCTTCTTAATAAGCATTGTATACCCAAATTACTGTTGGGATCCTAATTTCAGTGAATCAAGCCTCACTAAGATCATAAGCTTCCTTTGCAACCATCTGTCTCTGGAAAATTATGAGTGAGTACTGTAGAGGAGTTGGAGGATTTTGGTTTTATTTTGGAAAACATTGCCACTGTTTTGATAGATTATGTTTTCCTTTACTATCTACTTTGCTTCCTCTCCTGCTATGATTTTCTTTAAAAAGCAATATTGTGCTTACCTAGTGACAGTGAAGGATAAGTTGTTCTCAGCTGTCAAACAGGAAACTACAATTTGTGTTTGACCTAGAAACATTTAATGGCAATGTCTTTTTCAGTGTCAGATTGGAAGGCTGGGGAAGTTGAGACCAATCTATGAGATTTTAAAAAGGAGATTGCTTCTCAATGCATGGAAAAATAAAATTGTGTGAGAGGGAAAACAGATCTTTCATTACTTGATAGAAGGCAATAGGGGAAAATAAAAGAAAATTTTTTTTCTTCAACTGGTAAAGAGATTTATAAAAGCAAAGTAACATAAGATAGATTTTTATCTTAGAGTACCAGATATTGCTTTTTCTTCTAAGTGGACTACCTAGAAACTACTGTACAAAAATTTTCTCTCTGCAGAACAAGTTACAAGGGATAGCAAATTCTATGCTTGCAATTCCAATTGGATGGCTGAGGTCACTACACCCTCTGCCTTAGATCTGTGGGTTCAGAGATGCCCAAGTTTATCAT
This sequence comes from Amblyornis subalaris, assembly GCA_018881555.1. Lineage (NCBI taxonomy): Eukaryota > Metazoa > Chordata > Aves > Passeriformes > Ptilonorhynchidae > Amblyornis > Amblyornis subalaris. Next base: position 30,190,492 of record JACAXG010000001.1, on the reverse strand, counting down.
AAAGCACTTTACCATATTGAACAAGTCTGTCAGGCCTTTGTTCAGGCAAACATTGCTGGACATTAACACCCTAGATAATTATCTATTCCTACGCATTCTTGTTTTTAGTAAATACAGGGAGAAGGTTACAGATGAGGAACTTTGTACCATATTACATGGTGCCAGATTTGGGTTTGGCACAGTAATACATCTCGAACATTTCGTTAATTTTCCTCTTTACACCATGAAGTGCCAGGGCATGTATTTATTAAGGTTGTAGCTCACTGTGAAGAACACTAAGCAGTCTGCTTTTCTTGCTTTGACCGTGGGTGCTATTGTGTCATGCTGCAGAGCAGAATTGCTAGGACTCTCGACAGTGATAAAGTGTGAATCTTGTGGACATGATGTTGCTTAGGCATACTAGTTGTCAGCATTTATTTCTGCACATAAGCTTTTATAGTCTGCTGAGTGCTTATTCCTCTTTGACATTAACCTTAAGTAGCTGTTAGATTCACTTTGTTGTAGTTAATAACCTATGTTTATACTGATATATAATTGCGTAGCATAAGATGTTTGGGTTGTTGTTTTTATATTTTTTAAATTTCCTGGTCATATAAATATCAATGTCTCTGGTTGTGTGGGTCCTATACATTTGATTGTGAGAGTTCTGGGACTTGTTACATCCTGATACTTTAGGGCATCCATATGATTCTCTTCTTTCTCAAGATTATGAACAGTTTATACTCTTTTCATTACACAAAATTGATGGTTTGTGCCTGTAGACATAGACTTATATTGCATAGATATAGATATAGATATCATTACAGGGTTTTTGTATTTTTTGTTCATTGAAAGGCTTTTGTCTTAAAGTGCAGTAGCTGTTCAGCTGATATTCTCAAAAGAATAGTCAGTCTCTCAGACAAGCAATCTGATTTTTTTTACAATGCCATTGACTGCCCATGAATAATGTATGATTATGTCAGTCCACCTCTAGTATTACATGAAGGCTGAAGTACTTAGGAAATCTATTTAATGACATTTTTAGCCAAGCTGCATTGAATGCTATTGTGGATGATGTAATGATTCTTGATAGCACTTGGAAAGTTGCTGTTGTTAATTTATGTTTGTACGGCTTCCAGCCATCCAGTATGTTTAAGCCAGCTTGGTTATCTTACAGTCAGGACTTTTGGCAAACCATAACAATCAGGATTTCTACATGTAGTGTAAGCAGACTCTGATTCCACTGACATGTATTTAAGTGGGATAACTCTAGATTTCCTTAGAGTTTCTCTCCATATATCGTATGACTGAAATTTGACTCCACTTACCCTGGCACTTTAGTCAGATAACCAGCAATAATTGTAATGCAATCCAAGCTAGAATTTCATATCTGTATGACACAAAGTCTGAAGAAAAGTAGTGATTAGAGGGTAGTGTTTGCTTTGGGGATTATTTATAGATTTCACTAGAACTCTGTGAGCAATAAATGATGCATCCATATCTTCGAAGCAGAGCTATATTATGAAGGCAAAACAATCTTTTTATTAGTTTTGAATTAAGCACATATAAACAGGACAGCTTTAAAATGTTAACAATTTGAAAAGAATAGTGACATTCAAAATGGTAGGTATGGACAAAGCATGTATTGACAGTAAAATGAATGCCAAAAGTGCTTTTCAGCACCTAAAAAAGTGATATGGACTATTATGCGAGCTTTTGAAAATTGAAGGATAAGTGACTACTAACGGAAACAGACTGAGTTTTCACTGATGCTGAAGATTTAGACGTATTTATCAGGAACAGGAAAATTAATTTAAAAAGATGCCATACTTACTGTTGACAAAGTTCTGTTCTAGAGCTTTGCAGAACATGCATGGGCATAAAGAGTTTTTGGGATGGTAGCAGAGGAGAGGGAAGTTTTTTTAATAAGACTGAGGAAGAAGCAGGGGATTTGACAGTCTCCAATGTCCTGAATAAAGAATCTTCATTATGTTTGTCATAACTGAGTCGTATTCCTCCTCTCTTAACAGTGCTGCAGCTTGCATACGTCTAATCACACAAGGAGACAGGAGGTTTTATCCTGCTCATTTCCTTCTCCACTCAAGTGCAATTTGGCTTGAGATGATGATGATTCGCCACGAACTTTATTAGAAACATTAAATAGAAAAAAGACAAATTCATGTCCCTGTATACAGAAGCCATTAGCAATTGATTGTCCAGGAGCCCATGAAAAGATAAACAGGAGCAGAATAGAAAATTCAGGAAGATATCTGAAGTGAGAGAAGCCTGACACTGTACAGCAAGGTACAGATGCACTCGCTTAATATATGCCATGTGCACTGAAGGTAAAAATGTTTGGAATTCATTTTTCTTCACTAAAAGGATGAGCTCTGAATAATGGTGACTTTTTTGCAGAAGTTAATGTAATTCCAAGACTGGAGGTAACCAATGAATGGACATGCTTTTAAGGGAGCATGCAGAGGCCTGGGGGAATGTGGAAGTCCCTGAAGAAAGGGATGCGATCAACTGGGTATTTTGAGTTCAGTATGAGTAAGAAAAAACGCATAAGAAGTTGCCTGGTTGCTATGACCTTAAACAAGGACCTTTCAGATGAAAGCCCACTTTGATACCATCAACCCACTTTGGATTTAGCTTAGCTTTAACCTAGCAGAAATGGAATATTCAGTACTGTCTTTGTGAAGATCACAAGGTTTTAGAAGTCCTGAAAGATCTAAGTAAGAATCTCTGCCTCACAATATGATAAAATCAATGTTGAACCCTCAAGTCCTACAAAGTGTTCTTTACTACTAGCAGATAGATATATAGTGATCGTCCAAGCAACAAAATTTTCTTCTGTAAAGAAAAAATCTTACGTAGCATTTCTTATGATCAGCCTGAAGATTCTTAAAATTACATTTTGGTTAAAGATGACTAGGGGCAAGGAGTCAGAGATGCCTGAGCCTCTGAATCGGTGGTGTTAAGTTAAGCAGTTTTATTACCCTTTCCTCCTCAGTGCCTTTTGTGTATATTTAGCACTCTCAAAAGAAAGAAAAGGCAATAGATCCTAGTTTCAGCATAATAATAAGCCTGTGGCATGTTGCTTGAATGAGGATTTTTTCACCTTGTCCTGTTAGAACAGTTGAAATATTCAACTATTGTTTTCTGTAAGGTCTGAAGAGTAATTGTCAGTAGAAACAGAATATCAATACTAAAGATTAAAAATTGCCCGAGGAAAAAGTAACTATTTATCTTGTTTTCCTCCTTAGTAGTTAGTGTAGTTTATTTTTCTTACAGTTGGATGTAGATGTTATTTTACTTCTTGCACTTCTTACACATCTCTTCCATTGCAAATATGGATCAAATTAATCTATTATTTATGTCCTTTTTTGACCTGTCTGGGACTGAGTATGCTTTTATTGTTTAAGTATAGGACTTGAATGGCTATAGTAGAGATATACAGCATAGTATATTGTAGCTATTTCTCATCCTCTTTAGGAAATCACTTGTTTCACTACAGTGATGCCATTCTTGGCACTGCTTTCAGGAGTACCAAACTTTCAGACTTTGGTCTTGGAAGAAACTATTAGCATTGAAAGGGATAGAGGAGGACTAAGCAGCATGATCAAACTTTTGGTGGAGAGGAAGGTGTTTGTGAGTCATCAGTGTGCCCTGGTAGCAATGAAGTCTGGTACACATTGACAAGACTGCAGTTAGATCAAAGGAGGTGACTATTCCTCTTTGTTTCTTGGGCTGCTAATAAAAGGAAAATTACAAACTGAAGCACATTCAGTGAAGAGTCACCAGGATGGCTGGGAAATTGGTGTATCTGCCCTGTGAGGAGAGGCTGAGGGAATGGGGCTGGTTCATCCTGGGGAAGAGTGGAAAGCTAACAGTGACCTGTCAACACCTATGAAGAGGTTAGCAGGGAAACACAGCCAGGATCTTCACTGAGATGTATGGTAGGATAATGAACGTTGTGAACTGAAAAGGGAAGATCCAGTCTGCTAGATATATCAAAAACTTATTTCACCTTGAAAACAGCTAAGTATGGGAACGGCATTGCCAGGAAGTCTGGAGGATTTCAAGACCTGCCTGGWACAAACCCTGAGCAACTCAGTCTGACTGTGTGGCTGACCCTGTTTTGAGCAGGGGATTGGACCAGAGACCTCCTGAGATCCCTCACAGCTTGACTGGTCCTATGAGCCTGTAAAATAGAAGACTTCTGCAGACAGTCTTAAAACCTCCTGTGAGCCATTTCGTGGCAATCTGAGTTTCCCTTTCCATGTTCTATTATTGCCAAGTTTAAGATAAACTAAAAATGTAGACAGCTAAACTGGGCTTTAAAATGTACACCTGAACAAAAACAAGAAGGCTTGTTAGACCTTGGAACTACATGTGCTGAAGGATCTAGGCCCTGTATTTTCTGACCGCTTCCTAAAGGCAATTTAGGCAGAAGTAGACAAAGTCTGGGTCAAATTCATCTTCCTTGCTTGCTGTCCAGTCCTCTGGAGACAGAAAAGGACCAGACACAGTAACCTATATCAGTGATGCATTGGGACAGCACACTAATGCGCCAGCCCTCACAGTGATCTGATTACTTGAGATGTCACTCGACTGATGATGTTTAAAAATGGTCAGGTCTGAAATGCAAAGAGTGTGATTAAACAAACCAGGTGTCAATTTCCGGACCACACTTTTCTAGCTGGCTATTAATGTGATGTAAGCCGAAATGAGAACCTATGAGTTRCACAATGAAGTTATAAGTTTGCGAAAAAGCAATTAATTCACTGCCATCCTACCTCAACAGAAAGTGCCATGCTACCTTGGAAGGCTGTTTGTTTCAGAGAAGCTTGATCCTTATTAAAAAAGACTCCATACTCTTGCACTTTTTGGTATTTCTCTGTAGTCTTGGCATCCTACCGTGCCCACACTTACAGCTTTGTCCTTCTCTAACATTTACTGTCTTGTTGACTGCATCTTCATATTCACCTTTTTAAACTCTCTACTTTTTAGCAGTGAATTATTTTATCAGAAAAAACTCACAGCATTTGCATCCTATTAAGAAACACTGAACTCATTCTGTATGACTGGTACAATGGTGACAATCATTTTCATTTGCACAGAAATTCATTTCAAAGCTGCTAACAAATTGGTATATGGTGACAGGTGAAGAACTCTAATTTCATTACTAAATTGCGGTCATTTCAAAGGGTCAAAGTAAGCATCTGTTTAATAACTTTGCTCTTGCAGAAAGTGATGTGAAAAGTTTGGATGAGACAGTTTTTAAGTGTTTCCTTTTTAATGCATCTTAATAGAGAAAATAATCTTCGACTAAATAACAGTTTTCAGAAAYCTTATGCAGTTATGATTAAGTCCCAGCAGGATATAAAAATGCCAYACTGCATAGGTATTTGCTGGAGATATTAATGTATCTGTCTTGCAGTACATTTGGAAGAGAAGCCACCCACCAACCTCAGATATCATACCTCTTTTGTGTGTACTGCCTTCAGTCATGTGTAGGCAGACTCAGAGAACCTAAACAGACTAACTGAGGAGACATGAAAATGGCCTGTTTACTCATAATCTTCACTCAGAAAGGAATTAAAAGCAGATGGTAAATCAGAAGTTTTCTTTGTCTAGTCACTGGAAAATTATGCTCAGGAGTGATGTTTTGAAGATGCACTTGTAATCAGAATGATGTTTCATTTCATCTGCTGAAAGTTTGATTACAAAGTGAGTACAGGGATGGAAAGAAGAGATAATTATCTTAAAACCATGAGGAATACATCAGCTCCTCTCTGAGCCAGCTCAAGGCTTTGTGACAGTGTAGACAGAGCTTGCCACTCCCAATGCTGTCAGGGGCAAGATGTCAGCTGCAGTTGCCTAGTGGGACCTTTCCTTTCTCACAGTAACCCTTGTTCTCAGGGTTACTCAGCCTCACTCTCTGTGGTAGCAGCAGGACTGAAGGGCTGTTCAAGGGAGAGGAGCTGCATGTGATGCAGATATTGCTGGAACCCTTCTCCAGCCACAGCGACCTCAGCATTCTGCTGTCAAAGGCATCTTTTACTTATACCTACAGTGAGGTCTATGTCTCCTGGCTGGCTGTTGTAAAACCAGTGTGGACTGTGCATCATGGAAAAATTAGGATAGTTCTTCCCTTGAGGATATCTGGTTTCAAAGACACTTCCTATGAAGTTTTTTTCCATATTAGATTTCCCAGTTTTGATGTGAACTGAAATGCCTCCAGGAAATTCCAAAGCATGAAGGGGAACAAGTGACTTAATTTATAAAGTAAATCTTGTACGGACAGTCCAGCTTTCAGACACCGAGAAGCAGACATTGTTARTGAAGTTGGTGCTAAAGGAACCTAAATATCTCAGTGCAGTTTTGTAAGTCTTGATTATGAAAACTTCAGGAACCTAAATACAGTGGACAAAGTCTAAGAAAGAGCTTATCAAGCAGAAGAAATCCACAGAATTCTTATGAGATTACTTGTCTCCTAGTTAGTGTCATTTCTCAGAGCTCTAGTAATGCAACTTGTATGTTAAAATKATAGATAAGTAAATGATTTTATTTCCCTCCATGTTGTGTTGAACCTGAACGTTTTTCTGCTTCTCACATCAATAGACATTGTTCCAGTAGAATCATAGACTGTTTAGTTTGATGGAAGTTCAATTACCTAGAGAAATAGGGAAGTCCCTAGTTCTGGAGGTTAACTCCCTCTAGGTATTKTTTCAGCACGATGCTAATCGTCTGCTAGCCATCTGATTTAGCAAGCAACCTTTKTCTCAAACAATAAAAGAAACTACATGGTATAATTTCAGGATTAATAACAGTTTCTGTACATAGATGTCTGCATGTCTGTGTATTTATACTTCTTTGAATATCCATATAAAAATTTGGTTTATGTCATTGAAGAAATCTTCAGAATGATAGAGCTCCTTTTCCATTCCCTCTTTTGCTCTCTCTACTTCCTCCAAGGAAAGACTGCTACTCTTTCTTTCTCCCAGCTGAAGTTGATATAAAGGCTTTAGGCTTTAATTTAGGCTCTCATGAGGCTCTGAAGAATTAGTTTGGCTTTAACTGCTTCTAATGTCTACATTTTTGGATGCAATATTTTAGAACAACACAGATTTGAACCAGAGCGAAYGATAAACTATACATTAGGAGGAAGCAGTTGGCCAAATGCATCTGGTGCTTCTTAGAGTTTTTGAAAGCAGAACACTTCACAGCTGCTCATGAAAGCACCATGTTTCTATTTCAGGKTACACCTCCTGGCTAGTAAAATAGCTGCAGATCATGCCCACATGAACACAGTGTTCAAGTGCTTTGAACTTTGCTAGGTCAGAAGTCTTTCAAAGGATCGGGAGAGCTAAGCAAGGACCATGTGCATGGGCAAGGTGCATTTCTCACATCCCACATAGTTTTGAAGTAGCTTTGTTGAAAAAGAGTAGAATATACAGTCTGATGTTCTACCTCTTTAACACAGAAACAGATGGTGGATTTTTTTAAGTGTCCCCTAAAGGTATGGATTTTATAGTTTAAGCTGCATTATGCAGCCTCTCGTCTTAACAAAGTTKGTTTTGTCTTTAATTTTCAGGTGCATGTTGTACTTAGTGCTTTGAGAGCAGAGGCAGAAACTGGGGAGAGACACTGTGAATTGTGTCACTCYACTGAACTTCTGTAGAGTTGTGCTTCCCATGAGGAGGATGTGACATCACACTTTAGAAAGAATTTTGTTTTACTCTTCCCAAATTTCAACTGTAAAGAATAGTCATAAGCAGTAGAGCCACGTTTCATTTCAGCAGGGATGCAGCTCAGTTTCATTCTATATTTAGTTAATTCAGAAGGATAAAATACAATTCTACTTGTCTTTTATATATAGCTGGCATCCAGCACAAGATGTAGTTACTGCTCCTGATAAAAATTTGACAGAGCAGTCAGAGCAGGCCAAGGATGAAAACTTTTGCATTTACAATTTTGCTAGTGCTCTCTTTACATGGATTCAGATTGGAGAAATCAATGGAAGAAGAACATCAAGGTTTGCCAAAAGATAACATCTTTGGCTCAGGGAGTCCTTGAGTTTCTAGAGTCTGGAAGAAGTATGTTTGGCTGTTTCTCATGATTTTCTAGACATCTACAGCTGACAGTGGCAGCAATCTCTTATGTCTTTGTTTGGCTTCTGTAAGATTATCTACAAAATTTCTAATAATACCAAGCATAGAAGAACTGAACATTTTTCAGGTTATAAGTATGTACTATTCAGATGTTCATAGCAGCTGAGGACTTGAGCTGTAGCGTTTGCAGAAAGTAGTATGCCAGGATGAAGAAATTATGCCTTCACTGAAATACGTTGCTCAATTTTTAGTAAAGCGAAACAGGAGTAGCCAGAGATTTTCCCCAGGTGGTCYCCGGGATGTCCAGAGGACAATCAGGAACTGAGATGCTGACATTTCTACTAGGTGCAAGAATAGAAGTTTGGGATACTGCTTCTAAGGCAAGATGGAAAACACTCGTGTCCTTAAGTGAATATTTGGTTGTCTTCTTTACCAAATGAATAGGAAATTAAAAACAAGTGGAGTATCTTTTAAAGAGACTGTCAAGAAAGGATCAGGGTAGTGGTATGTGTACTTCTAAAGAAATTGCGTCAATCTAAGAATTAAGACGGATCTGGAATTCATAACTAAATGAAGACATGAATGTAATAGTGGATGTCAACATCTTACTGAAAAGAAGACAATCAAATAGACACGAATACCAAATATTTGTATAAGGCAGAATACTAATAACAGTATAAGTGGAAAGAGATAAGATTCAAATTACATTAGTTAACTCACTACTGCAATTTCTAACATCAGATTTAATGCAGAGTGAAATTCCAGACGTGGACAGGAAGAATACAATTCTTGGGCTTTCGTTAATGTCTGCTTGACCAGAATGTTAGAACATGCAACTCCTTGATGGAGGATGTTACAAATGCAAAATATAGACTAAAGAGGAAATTGGAAATTCACCTAGACAAGAGACCTGTCGGAGGTTGCTTTTGTTGACATTACACAAGCTGTGCTATGTCTCAGCGAGGATTATCAGCATTTCACAGAGTACATCCTTCATTATTTATATACTTCACCACGAGTTTGTTAATTTCCCTCCTACTTTATAAACTGGAAGAACTCTGGCTAACATGATGTTGAACTAGTGATAATCAGACTGATGACTGATTTAAACAGAGACTGCTAGGAGCGAGACTTTTTTCCTGAGGGAAACACAATGAAAGCTCTCCAATTTACGTCTCCTAATAAACTTTTGTGTAATGAAGTAAAGTGCTGCTTCATTTATAATATGGTAGGTATGGTTCTAATTGATAGTGCTCTTTGTAAAAATTTATCTTCATTTCATTGTAATAGAATATGATCAAAATATAATACTCAAATTTTCATCTTCTACRTAATTGTAATGTGCCGAAAAGTATTTATATAATTTTGCATTTGTGAAAAAACTGACACATTTGGGTTTTAAAGTGCATTTTTRAGCAGAACAGAGTTGTATGTGCATCTAGGAAAACAAATTAATTATATTTTAAATAAATAAGTTTTAACTATTATTATGATTGAGGATACCTGGCTCTTGCCAAGAGAGRAGGACCAAATGGATTCATTTAGAAGTGAGTAAATCAGGAAAAGCAGTAACAGCTTCTGAGAAAAATTGTGCAGAAATATGAAAAGCAAATATAAAATATGAGGATTTGGATCTGGGAGTGAGAGAGTTGTCAAATGTCTTAGAAAAAATGACATGTTGACACTGAGTTGAGAAATTACAGCGCTTTTTTTATGGGTGGCTGAGAAAATTCTAATACCAGTAAGTCACTGAAAAAACCCTTACACTAAACCAGCCATGGTGACAAACTGTGACTGCTGTGTTATAAAGAAATAGAGCCCCTTATGAGTCACCATATAAGGATTGATTTGCGGTGGGGGGGGGTATTTGGTTTTTTTGTGAAATCAAAGCTGCCTCTTCAGAACACCTAGAAGCTGTAGCATAGAAACAAGTCCACTTAGGAAGAATGTAACGTTTATTACTTCAAGTTCATCACACAAAGTTTTTCTTGGGGTTACTGCACTGCTTGTTTTCTTGTAGTTTTGTCTTGGTTCTCCTCAGTTATTTATGTTCTTTTTAACAAGATCCTTTTCTGTTTCACAGATCCAAATTTCCATCTACTCATATCCATATCTTAGGAGGTCTGTAGTTCCCAGAAGGAGTTCCTTTTATAGTGTTTCTCTCTCTGCTTTTTCATAGGCATTTTTATGTCTAAGCAAAGTTTAATAATGGAAATTAGGGGAATAGAACACTGCAGTGTGGGAGGACGAGAGAGAAAGACAGTTTTCTATTCTGAAAGGGAAAAAATCCTTTTTTGTTGTTAAAAGAATGCGGGGGAAGGAAGTTTTTAAGTTAGTTCCTATTCATATGCCTCCTTCTATCCCTGGTGTTCTAAAGAAGGTGTCTGTCTACAACTCTACCATGTCTTGTGCCAATGACAGTCAGTTGCTTCTTAACAGTGGCTTGGACTGTCATATGCATAGATAAACTTGTTCTACTCTAGCCAAATTTTCTGTAGAGATGAGAAAAGGAGAAAGGAAAAAGGAAAGGGGAAAGGCAAGGGAAGGCAAGGCAAGGCAAGGAAAGGAAAGGAGTATAAAAATTTGTCAGGAGCGTTCTGTCAGGGAAGAGGTGATGCCTTAAAAGTCAGCTTCCTATAGGCATATTCTGGGTAAGATTTTCTTTGCTGGTGGTTTTTACCAGTCTAGAGCTCCGTTTTCCGGATTCTCATTGGTATGTAGTAACTTATGTGATCTTGGTCTATAGCCTTGGTGGTTGCAAAAAGCCATTTTTAAAGCARTTACAGAAACTCAAAACGCAGCTGCAGCTACAAAGAATTCTAAATGTATTATTTAAAAGGCAGGAGAAGTTTAAATTTTTAATTAGTTATTAGACTTCAAAATACCTATTTAGAGGAAGCCTCAGGTTTTGACTTCCCAGTGGTATTAACAGTGGAATCTAGCGAAACTAGCCCAGAATCCCTCCCTCATGCGAAACAGCAGCTGGAAACAAGAAACCAATGAAACAATCCTCCCATGTGAAAAAAGTTACTTTACCTGTTAAGTCTGTGTATGCAAACATTGATCTAGTGAAAAGAGTTTGAGTAATTGATTTGAAGCCTAATCTTTGCAAGGGAGTTCACAAAGGTTTTGACTGATGCAGAATTCTTTCCATCATGTCTGTGTTTTCTACTCCAAAAATTTCAGCCATTGTCCAATTCCCAGAAAGCTCAATGTGATTCAGAAATTTTAAAAAAAAGTTCTTCCTTCTCAGCTGTAGGAAGATGAATGGAAAAAAACCTCAGCCAAAACAAATTATAAAAAACACTCTCTCATATTCTTTCTTTTACACTGGTAAGGTAATAAAGTTTTTTGTAAATGTTACCCAAATGACTTAGAAACATTGGTTAGTGAAAGGTCCCAAGAAATCCATTTAATAGATGGGGAAAATATGTAGTTTCCCTAACTTCCCCTGCAAGGTATTGATAGAGATGAGAAAAGAAGGGCATCCAATTTCTGCAGACTTTCTGAAACAGGGACTATTGCTCTAAGTCAAATGTTTGTTGAAGGCCCCTGTTTTTATCTGTACATATTTTAATTTCATTTTTTTAGTGATTACTGCTTAGATAGGAGATATTCTGAAACACACTGATTACGTATCAGAAGTAATTTTAATGGAGAAAGCAAAATTGTGCATAATTTTAAAATTTTCCTGAGTAAATATGTTCACTAATAATTATTCATCGACTTTCTGCTTGAACATGTAGGAGCAGTAACACTTTSTCCTTGTTAGCATTTACACAATGACCGTTTTGTCAAGCCGAAATACTGATTTGGAATAGTCAGGCTGATTCTGTTTTGCAAAAATMTCATGACAAAATTGCTCTTGTCATCTGTAGTGGAAAGATTAGGATTCATAATCTAGTTTTCTGATAATGTAATGATGCAGGAGTTATGATTACAGCTCTTTCATAATAGCAGAGAGTGAGTTAATTCAGCCTTTTCTGAGATAATGAAATGACAAGTATATCACTTAATTCAAAGTATGACTACAAAGAATCACAACTGGTATGCCTCATAAGTACACAGCATCTCTGACTTTTACGGGGTTATCAATGCTTGTCATAGAAAACTTCCTTTCTTGTGACATTGCATGTTATTATGAATGTGTTTTAGTGGATTCTTTTAATAACAGGTAATCAGTGGGTATTAGTTGCAATAAGTATCTCATTTACTGGATATGGATATTATCTTCCAGTCTTTTCAGATCTCTGACCTCTGCACATTAGTGTGTTTCTACAGCATTGCAAAAAGTAAATCAGAAATCAGATATGCTAATATTATAATATGCTGTACTATCATCTCACCAGTTTTTAATTCTGTCACTTACTGTTAGCCCAAATTAAATTTGCTGCACCAGAATGGATGCCCTCAAAAATGATCCCAGCCCTCCAAATCTGAAAATACTATGTTCGCAGATTGAGGTCAAGGATTAGTAATATGAAGCACACGCATTAACAAAATGCTAATAGAAGCAAGCCTGTCCTCTATTCCTATGACTTTAACCTCTTGGTCACTCCGTAGTCATTTAGTCAGCCTGGGTCTTTACAGTGTTATATAATGGGGACCCAAAAAGTGTTGCTTTATAATCAATGCTGGAAACAAGCTATATATAAACTTTGGACTTAGAGAGCTTGCAGGGAAGATGTGGCTGTCATGGCTCAGGCAGTCCAGAGGATTTTACTAGTAAGCAACAGGAACAGTAATCAAAGGATGCCATGGAAGTAGGTATCATACAGAATGAACAGAAAAAAAACCATGCCATTGTTCCAGAGCCTGAGGTCTGGTTGCTGGGCCTGCTTGCTCAGGTGGCTGCTGTTTAGGCTGTGCTTCTGGTTGACCTTCCAGCTGATGCAAGGGTGCAGGAGAGCACATGTGTATGCAGTGTACTGTGAACCATGCAATTTCCATTCTCAACGATGTATGGAAACATGGATCTGACATCCACACAGTTCTCAGGGAGAGCCAAGCTTATGGATAAACTTTAGGGCGTTCGGCACTCCCTATTACCAGTGTGGTTGGACTGGAGGGGAGCTTAGAGCCTGAATGAGGGCAAGGGTTTTGGTGTACATCTCTGCCCTGGGTTTGACCTGCAGCTGGGTCTGTGGATTGAAATGTGGAGAGACGTTGGACATGTCTGGGCTACAGCAAAGGCTTGAGTATGTAGTATAAACCCATATTATGAAGCCAATAGTGTAAACTCTTAAATAGGCAGAGTTGTTGTCCTCAGACAATAGCAGAAGGAAAACATTATGTTAGGCTTAGTCTGATGATACAAAATTCTTTTAGAAGAATTCTGTGGTTTATTATTTAAAAGTTATAATAACAACAACAATATTCCTGTTGTCTGTTTTCCCGTAGAGGTGAATCTCACCATGTCCTTCATCATCTTCTCCCAGAAATACCTCTTGTTTTCTGTTGCTTTGTGTCATTAGGGCAAACTTTTAGATTCCATTCACTACATGTCTGCTTTCATTTCTCTTTGCACTCTTCCCTCTTTGCATCAGCCTTGAATATAAAAAGAACTTTAATACTGTAGAGTTATATTTAAATCAAAGAGAGAAAAAGAGAGAGGGGAAAAAAGGAAAATAAGAAGTCATTTGGAACACCAAGACAAGTGAGTATTTATTTGAACATTCCTACAACCGTATTTCTTGAATGACATGCTCTGCCTTCTCTGCATATGGAAAAAAAAAGTTCACATTTCAGTTTTTTCAAGTGTTCTCTGGGTGAGAGTCAAGTGGTTTAAGCAATGAGAGTGAGTGAAGTGACTTCATTTCTGACATGAAGGCATGCTTTGCTGACCACCTATGTTCCTGGCCTGGGAGACACCCCAAGGAATGTGGGAARGAAATGTCCCATAAACCCATTCTCTAAAATACAGACAGAGTGCATTAGCTGCGAGGATGCAGCAAGAGCAGCTTGGGGAGTTACTGGGAAAATGTTCTCATCCATTTCTCCCTTAGCTCTTGCATGCCTCCCCTTCAGTCCTGTCCCTAGGTCTTTTGAAAGAAGTCTTTGATAGGCCGTGTTCTGCAGGCTGTTTTGGTTTCAGAGTAGCTGTTCATAGGTCTGCAGTGCATACAGAGTGTCGCRGTTTGGACAAACTTAGGAGGAAGACTCGAAGAGTCTCCTCTGCAAAAGATAGGGGTCTAAAACTCCCTCCCCCCCCACCCCCTTAAGAATTTCTCAGAGGAAAGTGAAAAAAACAGTTTATTTAACAAAACCCGGCTGCTGGGGAGGGGGTGCACACAGGCACCAGGGGAAGGGAAAGGAAAACAAAAAATGAGTAATGTTAAATAATAAACCTCTCGTGATGAAGACAACCTGGATGAATTCARAGTCTTTTGTTTCCTGGGTGTAGTTTTCTGCTCTGTCTCCCTCCAGGTCTAGGCTAGTGCAGGCCTCCCCGGGCCCAGGGTGGGGTAGGCCCCAGAGTTCCACAGTCTGTTGTAAAGTTCCAAAGAAAGAAGGAAAAGAAACACAATCCCACGAAAAAAACTGTCTTCTTTCCTTGCCTCAGGCAGAGGAGGGAAAAAGCCAAAAGCAAGTTTCAACTCCCTCCGATATCCTTCAGCTGAGCAAAAGCAGAGCAAAAAGCTCACAGAAAAAAAAGTAAAAAGTGTCCCCTTCACCTTCTGCCACACAGAAAAGCGGCCAGAGAGAGTTTTGTCCTGAGAAGCAGAGTTTCTCCTGAGAACCACAACAAAGCTAGCTGATAAAGCCAGGAAAGTAAACACCTTCAAAGAAAACCAAAACACCGTGCCTAGCTTCTTGAGCCAACTTAAAGATGCAGAATTAATATTTTTCATTAGGTAGGCGATTGGGATATATGGCATCATAAAGTCACACCAAGACACAGAGTCTTTCAGAAAGAATGAAGGAATGAGTAGAAAACATTTAAGAGGTTCAGATAAACATGGTTTCATCCCCTTTTGGCTATTATTCAGACACACATTTTATTGCAAGCCAGGGCTTCAGTATCAGCCTGTAGGCTGGTGTCCCTTCCTGCCTGTGTATGTAAAAATAATTTGATATGCTGAATTAATCCAGTCTACAAAAATCAGTGTGCATCTCTTGCCTTATGGTAGGGCATTAACTGAATCTCTCTCTCTCCCACGTTCTGTCAGAAAATGGAAATGTGTTGATTAGTAAGTCTGTATGAGCACAGGGAAGATGAGCAGAAGAATGGGAAGCACCTTAAATTTTAAACGTTGACTTGTTCTTTGAAGTTCTGTTTACTGCTGCTCTGTTTACCAATTTCATTTCAGACAGTTGGCCTGAATGGCTCTCTTTTGTTTCTGAATGATTTGCTGAATGGAAAAAAGTATTGTGAACTTTATATAAATTGGCAAAAATGGATTTGTGCATGAGTATTGCTGAGCTTGTATTAAAAGAAGGCTCTTTTCTGCCCTTTTTCAGAAGATGAAGGATTTTTACAGGAGGCTTTCATCCCCATTTCTAGATGAAGCCAATTCATAAACAAAGGTCAAACAAAGCATCCAATTTTTTCGGCATTTTCCTCCTGCTGAGATGATGTACTCTTTTAGCCTTTCCATGAGTCAGACTTAATGAACAAATCTGGCAGGTTTATTGGCATATGTTCACCAGCCAAAATCCTTAGCAGTAGTGGTTGGTTATTCCATTTGTCAAACAATTCAGTAAATACACTRTGGGAGAAAAGGTTCTCATCTCCAGGGCTCCTAAGGAAGCTAAAATGTTTCTCTCTTCACCTTTAATTTTTCATTCAGTTAATTAAATAATTTAGAATCAGGCCTTAAAATTACGGTTGCTTAATTAATAATGGATGGGCACCATTAGAAAGGGCTAATCAACCTGTTAGACTGGTTCTTTAATAACATGTGCAACATAATGTTAGCATTGTAAAGCTCTCATTTGCAGGGATATTTTCCCCAGTGGTTGCATTTTCATTGTTACTGATTCATCTAGTGCAAGTGGTGATTTTAAATCCGCTTCTCAACTTATCATTGCTATCAACTGAAATACATTGGACCRGATTGTATCATTGCTATCAACAAGTGTAAGGTAATATAGCTTTATTTAAGTGAGATAAATACACTGATTTATATTACTCAGATCCTTAAGCTGCAGTTCAAACCAGCTCTCAGCAGGACACAGGATCACTCACCCACCCCTGTCTGTCTTCAGTGTACTCCTCACGTCCTATGTGCCCACTTCCTCTTCTTTGCTGCCTGACACGCAGGGGAGCTGCCTTTGTGTTGCACAAACCACTGAGATAGCTTTTCTAGGTTTGTCTCTAGCCTTCATTTCAATTTATGTAATTAAACTAAGCATAGAGCCAGCTCAAATTTAGTTATAATCGCAGCCTGAGACTGGCTTTTCAAAATCATTTTTCTTGTGTGTTCTTGTGTGTCATCCTCTAGCACGCAGCAGTAGTTTTGAAATGCTGTATATAATCAACAGTTCGGAGATGGAGCATTAGTAAAATTGAACAGGAATTTATGATGTGTTTATTAACTATAGCAAGAGCTGGATGGCATTCCAGAGATCTCCACACTCTTCCCTTTAATGTYATTTTTTTAATAAACAATGTGTATTACCTACACCCCATCCAGCAACAGCAAAAGCTGGGGCATGCTTTAAGTAGAAATATGTAAAACAGAAGAACAGGATGAAAGACAGCATGGGTTGAGAGGTGCTTTGGTAATGGATTTGTGTTTTGTCAGTCTTGTTTTTTATTTGCAACAATAGTTGAAAGAGACCTTGTCAAGCTATATCCTGCAAGTGTGCTGGTAATCTCGTGATTTCCTGTCATTTCTGCTCTAAAATGCACCTTAAAGTTCTGGCAGTATAGCTCAGCAATAATAAAGCCTCATTTTATTTAATATAAATATGTATATAATATGTGTGTAATTAGATACACACACAGAGTAATATGTGCAAAACATATGCACACATGTATACATTCACTGTATGTGYGTTTATAAATATCTTTCCAATAAATACAGTAATTGCAAGAAACTCTGCAAATCCAATATGTCGAGTTTTGGCAAGACGTTCAGAACAATTTTCTCTGTATTTGTATTTTCCTTTGTGGTATCCTTTGGCCACTGAGAAGAAGCTGTACCTTAGAGGTGTCTGCCAATGGACCAGTCTTTTTTCAGCTCCTCTGAGCACCCTGATAAAGAACTGCAAGATCTGTCCAGGAAAGGGAAGGAAGGACATCATCAGGCAATCAATATTTCTGCTGCCAGAGCTAAGTCAGCAATGACATTAATGTGTACACCCGTGTATGGTGTTGGACCTTACAAGAGCCTGGGAGAATCCTAAGTATAGGATCCTGTCCATGTGTGCAGAGTGAACAGCAGTGCAAAAAAGTCAAGTCCCTCCTGTCAGTATTTGCGAGAAGGGATTCCTTGTGAGCTCTTCAGATTACACATGGAAATCTTGCTTCCTTTAATCTTGGCCACATCACCTCTCTGTTCTGTCCATGATGTCAGCCTGAAGGTTTCCTTACCCTTCAGATCAGAGGCGAAGTGAAGACTGAATACTGGAAACCTTAGATTTCCAATACAATGTGTATTACAGCAAAAAAAAAAGGTTTTCGCTACCAACAGTTATAAATCCTGTGGACTAATAGGCTGGGTGACCTTGTGATCTCTCTACACACTCACTTTGATGCTAAATGTTGAGAAAAACACTTGACAGGCTGCAGAGGAAATCATGAATTCACATGAGAATGTGCTTTTTACAAAGTTCTGTTAGAATAAAACAATGAAGGAAAGCTTTTCACGTCTTTCACAAAAGAAGATATTTCTGCCTGTTTTAACATTCAGCTTTTGCCCTTGCCTTCTGGCTTAACCTTTTCTTAGTCTGTATAAGACAGTCTTTTGTTGAAGCAGATAGTGGAAACCTTTACATCAAAAGATAGTACCGTAATAAGATACAGTGCTAGATCTAGCCCTAATTTCTTCCTACTTACCCTTTCTTTCCTTCATGGGTTTTCAGTTCTTTCTTACCTCTATTGCTGCTTTCCCCATTTTTTTTTCGTGACAATGGCTGAATTCTACAGGCTAATAAAATAACTTTTTCACAATCTTTTTTATATCTCACTTTTATTCTTCAAACCTCAAACCAAAAAATACCCAACAAACAAATAAAATTACTTCTTTGCTGCATACATACCCCGTCGTGAATGGTTTATTCTGTTTGCAAACCCCATTCTTCCCTCCCCTTCTTTCCTGTTCTACACAGATTCTGCATTCACACCTGCAAACAGTAGCAGGAAAAAATGTTCTTTTCTCCCATTAACTGTGTTTAAGATATTGCTGGTAGAGGTTTTCCCTGTGAGGTAGCAGAGAACACAATTAACACTGCTAATAATTTAGGTCATTCTAGAAAATCTGAAAAGACATTATTTGGGATCAGTTGTTGCGTCTCTCTCCTGCTATGACATCCTACCACAGAATGGTGCAAATCCTGCCTGGCCTTCCTGCAACACTCTGTAAATGTGTATGCAGTAAGCTTTTATTTTTCTGGAGATCTCTGCATGTTGCTTAGCTGGGAGCGATCGACTCTTCATGCTACATCCCCGACTGTAGCATGAAATGCCCTATGGACTGCTCCACTTTTCTGTTTGCTCCTGCATTTTCTGGGCACGACATATCTCTGAGGCTCCAGCTTGAGATGGGGAGATAAGGATGGCTAGGAAGTGCAGGGAAGGGTTTTCAGAGCCTGGAGGAAAATGTGTGCCTGGGACTGGAACCAGAGCCAGAACCACCTCTGCAACAACAGCCAGAAGAGGTGGCGTCACTCCTCCTGACTGCCCTTGTCAAACAAAACTAGTTGAAGAATTCTCGTGGAATTATGTAGAAGAGCTGAAATAACACCTGTGTTGTTAGTGATGGGTAATGGCTATAACATACATAAAGATATATTTGAATATTTTCATGATTCTCTATCTTCATGCAGTTTGAAAATCAGTCCTTCAGAAAGGCCCATTTAATCTTATGCTGTTTAGATGCTCTTGACTGCTGCCCTCTCCAAGAATATACATTTAAAATCTGAAAAATCAGAATATTATTCTCTGTCCATTCATTCACCCTGACATGATGCCTCCGGCTTTAGTGCTTCTACAAAGAATACATACAAGCAGAAGGGCAACAGCAAAACATCACCGTCCTAGCTGTAGCTGAATGGTAAATAAATGATTGTCATCTTATTTCCTCCTTTTTCTTGCATACCCACCCTGCACACTTGCACACCTGATGTGCACAAACAGCCACCAGAATTTGTCCCTCCAGTTGTCTCTGCAATGGTTTTCCCCCATTGGAAATAACAGCTGCTCTTCCTGTTCCAGATCTTGCTTCTTATTGATTACCTACTCCTTCTCAACTTACCTGGTCATCACATCCTTTTATATTGCATATTATTTTTCTCTCAACTTACAGTAAGAAGTCCATTAGCTATAATTGGAAAATTGAACCTCTTCCAACTGTGGGTAGCTTATATAGCCATGATAAGTTTTGCATGTAAATGGAGCATATTACATGTCAATTGAATTGAAAAKTGACTCTTAAAACTCTGTTTACCTTTTATTAAGTTTCAAAATGATTATGCCCTATGCCTAAATTAAGTTTAGAAGCATTTCATTTTCATTTTTGTTTATCTTGTTATGTAGTCTTATTTGACTAATTAATGTCTTTTTGGCTTATTTGGCATTCCCAGCAATACTTATTCATGCAGAATATAATTGAAAAATGAAAAAATAAAATTTCAATTAAAGATGATTAAYCTTCTTCACCTATTATTTTCTAAATTTACATATTTGGGGGATTTTTTTACCTATTTAACCAAAATAATTTGTGACTATAATAATAAACTTGTGAGGGTTTTYTGTATTAGTTTAAAACAAAAATGATGCTGTGGAAATTCTTGGGCTTTTCTTTCTGGCTGTTATGCTGGACTAGCTACATAGAGAATTTTTAGAGTTTTGCAGACTAACACTTAAAGATGTGTAAATCTCTAATGGTTTATCACATGCTCCAAGGGGCTTCAAACAGTAATTAAAGCAGTTTCAGTACTGGCCTTGTGTCTGTGTTGTAGTTGGTAACATCTTTAGTTGATTAGGGTAATAAGATTCTCTAAAAGAGTCTTGAGCTCAGTTTTGGTTGTAAAATTAAGATGAACCTGAGACTGAATTGTGAATACTCTTTGAGCTTGGTATCTGAATTTAGATTATAAAGGAAGAAGAGAAAACTGTAACACAGTGTAATTTAAAAGAGAGCATTGTCTGAATATAGTCTGGCGTTATAGTTAAGCAGGATCAAATTTGCTCATTCTGAGTCCAATTTTAAAATCAAGAGTTCATTTTGATATGTTTCTGCATTATTCTTGCTGTGACTTGATTATTCTCCCTTGAAAATTTCAATGTGCTTATCTGATAAAAAAAAGGGACTGGTTCCATTTAGATATCATGTGACTTGGTTTAAAGTTGTATATGAGCTGAAGCACTGAATAGCTGATGATCTCACTAGGGACGTGCTCTGAAGCCATATTGATTGAAACATTTAAATCAAGATTGAACAAATTTGTAGTAAATATCCAGTACAGGAGTTTTCTAAATTAGTTTCTCCTTCAAAGGAAGTTGGTGTTTAAACTTATTAAAGGTTTTAATTTTTATATGGCGGTTTTTTTCTAAATTAAAACAGAGTGCTTCAGTAGAATTGATGTTTATCTCCTTGAAGTTGGACTACATTTGCCAAAATGTAAAGCAGAACAGATGTGCATCCACACCGATGTCACACTGGTATTTTATATATTTCATAGAAACTGCAGATGTTAACTGAGCATGCCTGACATCAAAGAGGTTATCTAATATCTTAGACTGCAAAAAGATATCTGTGCTGTTTCTGTGAATGAAACTACTGTGGTTATCCAAGGGGTGTACACTGTATGTATATATTTATAATTCCTTCCAAATTAGAGGACTGGGCAATCACCAACCTTATGAAGTTCAACAAGGGAAAGTGCTGGATTCTGCCCCCAGGAAGAGGCAACCCTGCATGAACGTACAGACTGGGTAATGAGATGCTTGAAAGCAGTGCCGTGGAAACGGACTTGGGCATCCTGGTCAATGGCAAGTTGAACATGAGTCAGCAGTGCCCTGGCAGCCAGGAGGGCCAAGCGTGTGCTGTGGGGCACCAGGCACAGCATTGCCAGCAAGGCAAGGGAGGGGATTGTCCCACTCTGCTCTGCTCTGGGGTGGCCTCACCTCGAGTACTGGGGGCAGTTTTGAGTGCCACAATACAAGAAAGACATTAAACTATTAGAGAGCATCCAAAAGGGAGCAACGAAGATGATGAAGGACCTTGAGGAGAAGCCATATGAGCAGCAACTGAAGTCTGTTCAGCTTCCTCATGAGGGGATGAGGAGGGGCAGGCACTGATCTCTTCTCTGTAGTGACCAGTGACAGGACCTGAGGAAATGCTCTCAGGCACATAGTGTGACTCTTGGGGTGTCCTGTGCGGGGCCAGGAGTTGGACTTTGATGATCCCTGGGTCCCTTCCAAGTTGGCATATTCTGTGATACTGTGATTTGGGGAGATTTTAGTTGCAAATATTTCCTTTCCTTTGGACAGTGGCAGTAACACACATGCACACTTCATACTTTTGTTTTGTCCCAGCTTGGGGTAATATCTGAACACAGAAATGATTTATCTGAAAACGGTGTAGCTGATGCTGTTGTTATACTTTACCCTAAACATGTGTTTACTTAAGGTGCTACAGTAATATAGTGATATTTTCATTTCACATCTTCAGGAAAGCCCTTTTCATCTTCCTAATGACTATTAACATCGCCTGTACTATTTGGGAGCCATTTTTTGTAGYCTTCATCATCTCCTTAAATGTTAATATTTTCATTTTTCCCTTGATAGCTGATCTTCATATCTACTAAAAGTTCACCTTCTGTACTTCCTTCTTTTTCTTTCAAAACTGTTTTTAAACCATACTTTTGCATTAACTTTTTATTCCCTGTTTCCATTTTTAGATTTTGTTTAATTCCCTAAAATGTCAGCTCAGTTCACCTGCCTCCTACAACATCTCTTGTTTTAATTTAAATCTTGACTCTCAAGTAACTACCGTCTCCAAGCTTTTTGCTCTCTTTTTGTGTCCTAAGATGCTTCTCTTCTGGAGCTGTGCAGTCGTATTTTCAGTTTTTCTATCAGTTGACTTCTGCATGATCATTATTTTCACTGGKTTCTCCATATTTTTTAGTGTCCTAATGATTATTCTTATAAAACTGAAGTTACTTCAAAGGAAGCATCTTCCACCCTGTAGTACATGCTGAGGTTGAACTTCTTGTTGCTGTATTATRTCATTTCTTAGGCTTTATATCAACTCAAATAGTCAGAGTAGCAGGCACATACAACAGAAGATAGAAAGCTGAGGGGAAAAAAATTCTCAGAAATGAAAGTTTTCTAGAACCTGATAGTCAAAAGAAAACCATGTATATCTATGCCAGGTCTTATATTTGGCAAGTTTCTGAACTCTGGAAATCTTTTATTTTGTGTTTGACAGAGGATACAAACTACTGCAGTAAATTATACACTCTATAATATCTAGAAATATTTAATTTCAAGGATCACAGATTTTAAAGGATCCATGAGGAAAGCAACTGAGTTAGCATTTTACATAAGTCTGTCTTGCATCCATTACTGCTGGGTCTTGTAAGTTCTTTTAAAACATAGCTGTAATTCCTAAGGTCATTGATCTTGAGAGAAATTGGTAAATTAAGGTTCTATTATAAAAACAGCTTTGCTGGTACTTACAATGTTTGCCAATCAGACCACTTTGATCTGACTATCTGTTGTTCACCAGGAATATTTAGGGATGTTTCTGTGTGATGCTTATCAGTGCAACTTTTGAGTGATACAGGTGCATTAATATTTTTATTTTTATAGTTTACAGCAGAGTAGGTAAGTGCTACTGTATTTATTTTTGAATGAAGTGAACAATGTAGACGAAATGAGATGCTCCAGGGCTCACAAGAAACCCTTTGGTAGTGCTGGGAATGAAACCTCGCTCTTTCCCAGTTCCCCTCCTCATGGGACCCCGTTAAAACTATGTGAGCAGCACACAGGCATGTGCCCAAAGGCAGTCAGCTGTAGAAACTGAGCCCGAGGAAGTAAGATAAGGCTGTGACCACAGGCATGTTTTCTCTTTTAACACAGCAGAGAAATTCCTCTCTGAATTCTTCTGGACAAGTGTCAGCAACAGGAATCAGCTACCCTGTTTCAGATATTGTTTCTAAAAGAATGTAAATGCTTTGCCCAAACTCACTCACAAGTTTCTATTCATTCCCAGGTTTCAGGAGCTTAAAAATCTGTCAGTCACCTTGTGAAAGAATGAAATGAGAGAATTTTTTCCTTTCTGCTTGATAAAACTTGTTCCCTCTTCTTTTACTTAAATTGAAAAATAGCACTACTCAAGTGGTGCATTATGGGTGGCACAGCCATTCCTACAGCCCTGGCTTTAGCTGTGCAGATCTTCRCATGACAGTTCTCCCTCCAGAGTTTTCACCCATCTGGTCCAGACAGGCTCAGAAGTGGGAAAATCATTCCTCCTTCTCTGGACACTGACTCCATATTGGCAGCCCTCATATGGAAGTCCTTCTACTCAACCACCTGCTTCAGTTTCGTGAAATGACCTTTGCCTCATGTGGTCTACTCAGAATCTGTTCCTTCACTGCTGATCATGTTTGGAATAAACAACCTTCTCAAAGAAATCAAGTGCCTCCAGAAAAAAACTAGAGACCCAGAGCAAAACACGATTCCAGCTTTTTCCAAGAGAGAGTCTGGGTTTTGCCCTGCCCAATGTAGTTGACCACCAAGTAGGGGATATTTGCCCATATTTTACAGGTGAATCACTAATATAGCTATATTAGGAAATTATTTTTATTCATAAAATTATATCATTTGCTCCAAATAATGCATGACAGMACTTACTTCAGTTAAAAAAAAAAAAAAATAAAGTGTCTAGAGAGGAACTTCTTTGTTCTGTAGAGGAAAACAGTTGTTTGGGGGCTTATGTTTCTCCTCTTGCATTCACAGAGGAAATCTGTTTGCATTTATCATATCTGTCTTCTTCCTGTGCATCCCTCAGGAAACATTTTTTTGAAGACTAGGAAAAAATAAAACTAAATATGGCACAACAATATCCTCTTTTAAGCTCAACACAGTAATTTATATCTATTATCTAGCATATATTATTTTAAATACCAGAAAAATTATACCCTAGAAAGAGCTGTGCTGCACATTGAGTTTTAATCTCCTTCTCCCTAGCAACAATCAAAAGAAACAATAAGGGCAATAAATAGCCAAATAGGGCATCAGAAATGAATAAAAATAGTGTCTCTGCTGGGGGAAATGGGTCTTTAATCACTTCTCTGATGTCCCTAAAATTGAAGGTTAGAACAATTAACAGTTTCAAAGAGAAGTTTCGAAATAGCCTCAGAAATGGTCTTAGTCTTCAGAACAATAGGCCTTTTCTAAAATAAACATGATAATACCCAGGAGATCTTGCTGACTTCGGGAAGTTCAAAAGACATCCATGCTCCCACACACAGAGAAAGAAGAAGCAGCAGCCTCAGGCCGTGTCTTCACCGAAATGTCTTTACACTGCATTAAATTTAGATGGCAGAGGTGTTGCTTTACTACGACCGTGGAGACAAGAGTAAGGTAGTTTTAAATTTCTCCTAGGCAGTTTGAGGTCATCCTTGAGCTGAGGTACAAAGACAACCTTGATGAGGCTCAGTAATTATTTAAAGATGTGAGTTTAACGAGTCGTAATGTCCATCCTGGGTTATTTATTTAAATGCAAAATGGAAATTGTTCCCCATATCCATATGAACTCGAGACTGAATATGTCRTACACCAGCAAGCCGACAGCAACCCTACAGCAGGAACTAAAACTGCAGCTGCTCTTTCTGTGTTTAATGGAGGTTATATGAAAATAAATGACAGTGTCTCTCTCAGTGCAGGCTCAAAAGATGGGTTTTGTATTTCCAAGGGCCAGTCTCCAATTGAAAGGGCTGAGTAGCTGAAGATATCTGTATTTGGATAAATAAGTGGTAATCGAGGTAGTTCTCTGCTGCATAGCTCTTTGCTCTCTGCACTCTGCAAGGGGCTGAAGCATGTTTCAGAGGTGTGCTTCAACACTGAAGCTCTATTAGGAGAGTGAAATGCCATCCCCAGCAGCTCTGCTAGGTGGAAGCAGCAGAGAACCAGGCCTGTGCCTGAAATTGTTAAATTTTAGTCTTAATTTTGCTAAATGTGAGAACAATAGGAACCAGCTGTTATATATCACTATTACTCGACTCTAGAATGAGTCTAGACAAACTAGTTGTCTACATTAGTTGGCTGGCATCACATGGTCCAAACATGTGCTACTCTCCATGTGAATTGTAGATTTATAAATATCATTTTACCACTCGAGTAACCAACAAAAGTGTTGTGCCTCCCAACAGTTTAAGTGTTGAGTCCCTCAGACTGCTGATGTATTTTTTCAAAAAGGCTCGTAGCAGCTCACAGGAGTCAGTGGAAGTTTTGCCACGGACTTAAAACAGGAGCTTTTCATAACCCCACTCTGGTTTACACCTGAAAGTGATGACTTGCAAAGTTAAATTCAAAGATATGAGGAMGCAGTTCATTCTTCATTAAGATCAGCTCCAAGGCTGTTGTCTGCCTAAATGCAATATTTGTTGCATGGGTTTTGTCCTGGTCTGTGGGTGGGAATGGATGCTGCAATTAACTGCACAGGTTATCTGGACCAACAGCCCAACTCGGATGTGCTGTGTCACATTGGGCTTCCACAGGCACCAGGGAGGATGAAGTTTTCAAAAGCCTAACACAGGAGCTGGGCACTAATTGCAGCTCGAATTATTTTTTTGCTTGCTTCAATAATTTTTGTCTCATGTTTCTTTTGCTGCTTTTTTATAATTACTTTTTAAATTTGAAAATAAATTAGTCAGTAGATTCATGGTAACGCAGTAAGAAAACTTAATGAGTTGACACTGTGGCTGCTTTCAAAACAAAGAATTCTGGTTTTGAGGACTCTGGAATTTTTAAGAGATTTCTTACCCTTAAAATAGTGTTGAACTAAAGAGATTTTTCAAGGAGAAATGTTTCACCAAAGGCAATTTTGTATTACTGTTGTAATCTGTTGTGGGTTTTTTGAGACTCAGAGCTTTCCAGCAGGAGAAAAAGTATAAATAAACCCAAGAACTGTAATTTTAGCTCATCTTTTTAGAGAATCTGCTATCATTTGTTGTTCTGAACTTAATACAGTTTGGTTTTTTCTTAGTTTTTAATTTAGTCTTGCAAGTTCACAGGAGAAAGCTGACACAGAGAGAGCAAGCTCTCCTAAACTGCTATTTTGCCCATGTGGGTAACTGGATGAGTTAATGTGTGCATTTATATTAAGAGGTGTGAACCTCAACATTTTCTGAAGAAAAGCGGTGTGGTGCAGTCAAGTGCACTGTTGGGAGATGTTTCTTTACCTATTATTACTCCAGATTTGCTTTTTTTAATGATCATTCAATTATCACTAATTTTTGTGCGTTAAGGGAAAATATTTTCTCTTCCATATCCCAATACTTGAAGCTGATTTTCATAMCCCCTATCTCCATAGCTTTAATTTAACTGTGCATTGATCTTTTAATCTTTACCCATAAATCACAATGTCCTGTTCTTTAATAATGTGTTCCTCTCTTCTAAAACTTCCCTGTATTTTTTGTCATACAGACTTTTCAGAAGGAGGAACACAATATATCAGATGTTGTCTCAGTGGTGTATTCATTGGGATTTTCTTGTGTTGGAGGTAAATACTACCATGTTCATTATTCTACCATAAAATGTTTTCTGTAGTGTGTAGCTAAAATGCGTATTGTGCTGCTTCTTTTCTTTTTAGTGTTGGATGCTCATGATACAAAATAGATCCTGCTGACAGAATCCAGCATGGTCTTCAACTGTGAGCCATTATGATAGGCAAACTTCTCTTACCTCCATCAGTCACTGACTGGTGAAGCAGACACACTGTGCTTATTCTTGGAGAGCTTACTGTGCCCTGAGCATCATTTTGCCTCACTTCTATCTGTACAAATGACTGAAAAAGAGGAAGACCTGAGCCTGTGTGTTAGCTGTGTGGTTAGAGAGCTGTAGGCACTGTATCTTTAGATAGCTGTGCATGGAAATCTCCAATATCACCTGTGCATCAACTGAACGTCATTGATAGTCCAGAGGTAAAATTTTGTTACGTTTTCCTTCAAAGAAATTAATTAGAAACATGAGATGTGTAAATGCATCATTGGTTTTACTGGTTGAATATTGTCTCCTTAGGTAGCCTTTTGAAACAATGAAATCACTATGCACAACATTTGCAATCAAGTCTTTATAGCTACCATTACAAAGAGTAAGTTTGTACGAGAGATGGCAAAAAAAAGGGTGCAAATTTTTACTTAAATTCAGCCTTTCTTCTCTTTCGTGAATAATTTTCAGGCAGACTTGCATTTCTGTAAACTTGTTTGTGGCTAAAGAGTGTGTCAGAAGCCTCTTCTTTGTATGTACTATAGCTCCATGGCAGCAATTTGTGTTCAGAAAAAGTGAAATTTTACAGAGTTTAGTGTGACTGCATCACTGTGGGAATATATAAATGCTTCTACAGGCTGGGGAAGGAGTGGCTCAAGAGCTGTTTGGCAGAAAGGGTCCTGAGGGTGCTGGTCAACAGCTGGCTCAGTATGAACCAGCATTGTGCCCAGGTGGCCGAGAAGGCCAATAGCATCCTGGTCTGCATCAAAAATAGTGTGGCCAGCAGGACCAGGGAAGTGACCATCCCCCTGTTCTCAGCATTGATGAGGCTTCACCTCAAGTACTGCGTTCGGTTCTGATCTGCTCAATTTAAGAGGACATTGAGGTGTTGGAGTGTGTCCAGTGAAGGGCCACAAGGCTCCTGAAAGGACTAGAGAACATTTTATGGGAAACAGCTGAGGGAGCTGGGTTTGTTTACTTTCAAGAAGGGAAGGCTCAGATGGGACCTCATCCCTCTCTACAACTGCCTGAAAGGAGGCTGTGGTGAGGTGGGGCTGGTCTCTTCTACTGTGACTGCACTGAGAGGACCAGAAGAAATAGCCATAAGCTGAGGAAGAGATTCAGGTTAAATATTAGAATAAAATCTTTCTCTGTTAGGGTGGCCAGGTATCGGAATAGGATACCCAGGGAGGTGGCGGAATCACCATCCCTGGAGGTGTTTAAGAGGTGTCTGGATCTGGTGCTGGGTGATGTAGTTTAGTGATTTAGGGGTTACAGTGATAGTGCTGGTTGGACAGTTGGACTTCATGATCTTAAAGGTCTCTTCCAACCTTGACAATTCTACGATTCTATGATGCTAAGTACATCAGTGACCAAGATCTCTGATGTACCCAGGGAACTTGTCACAAATGCCTTCTCTCTTGTTAGCCCTTCAGACAATTCAGACTTCTATTTTTCTCACTAAGCACACACTTCTGGCAGAAGCTATGCCCTCTCTTGGAAATTATGCTTCAACAATGACATCTTCTAGTCTTTTTCTCTTGTCTTTTGAAAAAGTCACCTTTACCTCTGAAGAAACAATGTTCACCTGGCTAGCTAACCTCACCTAAAGCATTCTCACTTTATTTTCCTTTTCTCCCTCATAATCATCACCAATCTGTAGCACATAACTTCTTTGCATATGGGTTTGGAGATGTTTAAAAAGGTAAGAGGGAAGAGGGTAATTATAGACATGTACTGCTGAAGAAAAATTCTTTGTCTATGTTGCCAGAGAGCAGTTCTGATGCCACACAGCAAAGTCAGAGCTTTTGAGGAACTGGAGGTCTTTCCATTTGACTAATGGATTCCTATAGTCCTGTTGAAATGGTCAGTGTAACGGTGCAATCAGAGTTGACAGATGCCCAGTGCCTCCCAGAGCAGTGATTTTGTTTCATCTAAAGAGATAAAAAGCAATACTGGCTGACACAGCAAGGTCTTTGGAGCCTTTCTTAGCAGGATACATCTTTCTACACTTTGCTCCTAAGTGCTCAGTATCCCATGGCAACCTCTTTTCTTCAGGGAGCTTTAGATTTTGACATATCATTAATACATGAGTTCAGGAAGCAAAGCTGCAAAGCTGGAGATTGGTTCATGGATTTAGCTGAGGTAAATAGCAAGGAAATTTAAAGGCAGACTGAAACCAATTTTATGGTACTTCCTGTGGGATTAATGACTAAATTTGTTTGTCTGGTAATGAAGAAAAGTTATCACCTGCAGGTGCAGATAGAAATTATAGAAGAGGTGTTTTTAAAGAGGAGAGCTACAAGATAACAACACCAAACAATTTTTAAAAATTAGTGTATTTTAAAGCACTAGCTGCTAATTGAAAAGGAGGGCTAGTGAAATTCATTCAGTAAGGAAGTACTGCAACCTGCCTGACTACAGAATAGATATTACTGAGAGGGCAGCAGGGCCACTGGGAAAAAAAGTAGAGTGAAGTATAAGCTTATATATTCATGTCTAATTCAGTATATAACAGACTGCTGAAATTACAACTGACTAAGTTCATCCCTTTGGTATGTTGAGTGTTCAGCTCCTGGAGGGTAGTTATTCACTTTTTTGGCTCCCAGTTGCTCTAGCAGAGGCATTTGCAAAGTATGAGATAAAAATAAAAAAGATAATATGGGGATGATAAACAGCAAACTCTGTATATGCTGACTGTACTATTAAGGCATACTCATTGACTAATCTCAAACTTTAATTTCTGTCAAGGTCAGAATATGGTGATTGACCAACAAYATCCAAACCCTCTTTCCTCTGGAGTGCACAGGACCTTGCTTAGCAAGAAAGATGCAAGTGTGTTAGCACCTCCACATGCTTATTGCCTGCCTATAATGGCTTATATCAATATTAGGAGTCTATAGGGAGGAAAGGTGCATGGATGCAGGTATGGAACCAGATTCTTCTTTAATTTATGAGATGCAGATATTAGTTTCCCCCAAGATGCTTGCTGGTTCACCTGAAGGCAATTTCTGAAGTACGAAACAGATAAACAAAGGAATACAGGGAGATAAAATATATTCATGAATTTTATCTGCTGCTGTCTCTTGGTGCAAATTTGGAAGAATATGGCTTCAGATTTAAAAAATAGTTGTTTGGGCTTGTGGGTGAAAGGAATTCAGGAAGAAACTCAGGGACTTCAAAAACCCGTACCTTGAGGAACAATTTTCCTCAAGGAACAACAAGGAATTGGTAGAAGGTTGTTTATTCCAGACGTGAAAAGGAACATGTATATTCATCTGGAGAAAATATATGGTAGGTTGTATAAATTCTCTGCCCTTATGTCTTATTTCACTGGTACTGACACAGAGCAAGATGTCTATTGTTTGAAAAGACAAGCTGCTTCAATCCATACTATTTTGCAAGGACATATCTGAAGTTGCTGATCTAGTAAATCAAGCAGAAGGTCCTGCTTTTTTATTTGTGATTAACAGTTTAAATGTAAAATGATGGTCATTTGTATTGACATGGTAACTTCAGTTAGGAGATAACATTAGCAAAGACCATTCTCTCTGAATGCACTTGAGCTACAGAATATCTGACAAATGTTAAAAATAACATTTTAGATATTGAACTTTCTAAATTAGATCTGACATTTTGCTTTAGTTCTTCAGCCTTAAATTTTGTAAATGCATCTAGAAGATTCCGGGAGAGAAATGTCATCATATGTTCTGATCTCTTGCCCAGTGTAATTTTCCTTAGGACAAAATAATGTTTTAGACAGTAGCACAGTTAATTTGTCCATGTCCAGCCTGAAATCTCAACTTTTAAATGTTAGGGAAAGATGACAGGGTGCTACTTGCTGGACTATTCAAGAAGCCTGTCAGAAAAAAAGAAAACCAACAATAATAAAAAGGAATATCTGTATGAAAAGCCTTACCTAAGCTAGCATTTGGCTTTACTGAACCTGAAAAAACTACATGTCTAGTCAGAGAAATGCCCCCAGAAGATATGAGATCCTCTCTATAGGCTGTGGAAATGCTGTGGCTCTTCAGAAAATTGCCATAGTAGTTACTTAGCCTTGGAAATGCTAAGCACTTATATAGATGAAGGCTTACTGCTATTTTTTCTTTACTTCACCGTTTTTGCATATCTGATACACCATTTAGAACACTGAACAATTTTTCTGGGCAATGTTGTCTGTTTGAATGGCCACAGTCACACAGCCTGCCTTGTTCATCCCTCACAACTAAACTTTTAGTGATTAAATGGTACAATATAGTACTGTTAATTCTGGAAGGTTTTAATACAAGGCATGTAGTTTTTCCTTGAATCTACAGTTCTTGTGAGAAGCCAATAGAAGAAACTTTGATAGTCTTTATGATCACAGGGGAAGGTGTGAAAATATGGTCTTGCTGCATTTTGGAGGTTCAAAGTCACATTTAAAACTTCCAATTTTGTGATTAGACAGCTTATGTTTGGCTTCTAATTATTGTCCTGTTTGGAGCTGATGATGGAAATGAGATCCTTAAGTGCAGGTGGGGGTTGTAAATGCAACTTTGAGATAAGCAATGATAGCTATACTAACTTGAGATGTGTTGTCCTCAGAACATTAGTAGTGACYTACCTGTGGTAGCTATCAGGGTCCAATACTTACTCCTCTTCCCATGTTTTTCAAGGAGTGACTTCTGAAAAAACAGATGGAAAGAGATATTCAGGAATCCTTCCACTCTTTGGAGAATGGCAGCTTTTCTGCCTGCAAACTGAACGTTCAAGCCTGACCTAATGAGGTGTGAGGCCCAGAGACTGCGAATTACTGGGCGTATGTGGAAGATATGAGACTAAATGGGGGAAGATCAACTTGGATCTTGATTTAGAAAAATGTGCTCTGGTTATACTTTAATACATCGCTAATACACATTTCTCAGGTGTTTTATTCAGCAGGACTTCCTGCTATTGAAAGATATTTAAATGATAAAAGGCTCAGAAAAATTGCAACAACTGAAAAAAATAAGTGTAAGTATGCTAGTTTTGTTGTCAACCCATCAATATGAATTGCCTGTACCTGAGATGCTTTTTATAAGGGTGGTAACAAGCAGCCTCCTACAGACTTTGATCACATTAACATCAAACAATCATATGGCTACTGGGGAAAAAAAGGTGCAGCTGTGATTGAGTAGTGCATTTCATACTATGTTTTTTTTAAGAGGCAGGTTCCATGTCAGAAACAGCAGAAACAACAAAAAAAAAGGGGCTCTCAGCTGTGACCAGGCTTAGGTGAACCAATTGGCTACAGATGGCCTCATAAATAATAAAACAAATAAGTGATAAAAGCATCTTCAAATATCCTTTCTGTCTTAAGAGACATATACTTGAATGGGTCTTGCTGTCTTCATTCATTTTGGTTTCCCAGACACAGTAAGTGGCTGAAACTCCCTTGTGATATGACTGGGAATTTTTAATTTTAAATTAATTTTAAAGGTACTGAAATGCAAGCACATAGAAGGGGTGAGAAGGCTGATGTGTCACACATCCTTTTATTCATCCCTCACCACTGGAGATTTCATCCCTACCACTGGAGATTCTTAAATAAATTTTGTTACATTAATAGTTGCAATTGATGCTATTTTTTCGTTTGATTGAAATCTGCTTACAGGTTCTGCAAGCAGAATAAAGACACTGATGCTTGTTGCTCACACAGAAGTGGCAGCTGGAAGATGCCATGTGTCTCCGTACATACACAGAAAGAGGGAAAGGCTGTCGATTCAAGCAGTTTTCTTGCCATGGTCCTACTTCGCCACCACTTCCCCAGGCCTCAGAATCTGATCCATTTGGAGCAGTTAAGCAAGCTCTTAACAGTTAACATCTGTTCTGCACGCCTTCTCCACCCTCATTAACTCAAATTTCCTTCCCATGTTCTTTCTGATACCTCTATGAGGCAAAAGGGAATACGTGTTGTGTGTGGTGTAGCACTTCGTCAGCTGGGAGTGTCCCTCCAATGGAATCACATTTGAGTAGCAACCTGAGGCTCACTGTCTCTCAGGTATTTTTGCAGCAAAGCACAACTAGATTAAAGCAAAATAGCGAAACAGAGTGCTTGGTGTAAAAGTTATCCCCATTGGTTCTATAGGTCCTTCTGATCTCTCTGAATTTCTCAAGTCCTATTACAGGACTTCATAATACTCCTTGTCACTGGGTGCACTTCTCCTTGTGCTGGCTGGGCAGTGACAAGACATCAGAGATGTTTTCTGTCTCTGACCACAGGATGTGGGTGGCCTTTCTCTGTGGATGAATATGGTCCTGACTCTATTATTATTTTAGTCCTCAAGTCTGAAGGAAGCTCAGAAACTAGGCAACAAAATATTTCAAACCATTCAAAATACATAAATATTTAAATTTGTGGTGTCTGCTACATTGGGTTTTAACCATTTTGTGGTTTTTCCAAGGAAGTAACCAGTGTACTTGTGGCACAAACGAGTAATGCAAGGTGTCCAAGCAGGGTTAGTATCTTCCATTAGATCACTAATAAAGTCAGAAAGATGGACAGGCTTTTGGCAGCACAGTCCTTTATCTATGGCACATATACAAATGAGTGTGCAACAAGGAGTGCATTTAGCAAAATGTGTTATCCTTTACTTTTATCCTTTTTTCCTACCATTTTAGTAGGCTGACGTTAAAGTGAAGGCAGAGGACAGTCCTATTTCTGTCTGACAGAACCATATCCTGTAATAGCTTCATTTTTTCCCAGACCCTGTTGCACATATATGGCCCCTACCTGTTTATGTTTTTAGATAGAGAGAKATATATATATATGTATATATATAACATGACTATGTTTCCTGTGTGTGTAACAGTACCCCAGTGCAATTTTATGGAATTCTGATAGATATGAAAACATGCCTACATTTTACACTGTTGGCAGGATGGAAAGCTATAATTTTATCTGTATCTTAGATGTGCAGAACCAGAAACCTAAGCAGATTTTTTAAAAAAGGAAGCCTATAACTATTTTCTTAAACACATATGATTGAAAAAACAGACTCGGGCTCACGTGCTGATTTGGATGGGATATGTAACATCATCAGAAAGGCCCTGGCAGTTGTATTCTTGTACTCTGATATTCTTCAGTGGTCAGTGTCAATCATACGACCCAGACCAAGGCCAACAGGAACTAAGAGGTATACAGAAGGGAAATAACAATTGTCTTCTTGTGTCTAGTCATTCCTTTCCCTCAAAGGTGTCATTGAGCAGGATCATCTTCATTATTCTTCATATTCTTGTAATATTAGAACAGTTGTCACAGAAAGACTTTTAAATTATACTCTATCTGATCCTGCATCTTTTTTTTCTTAAAGGATGCTCACTGTCTCAAGCTGTCAGTTAGTTTTGCAGAAGATATTTTTCATGTCTGATCTTTTCAATGACTTTATCATTTACCTTCACCCTCTCGAAAAGATCTTTGGAGTGGCTGCAGTTAAATATGCTTAGGATTTCCCAGAGTTCAGTAGAGAGAAGACAAGTAGCAGAATTAAAACAGCAATGAGAAATCAATATTACAGTGCTAGACTCCCGAAGATCTATGGACCAGGGAATCAGGAATTCTCTGAGGTGCTGTGCAGACGCTGCACTCCCTCAACACATGAGTTTTGGCCTGTAGCTTCCTCGAAGAGCTGGATGGGAAACAAAGCCAGAAGGTCATGTTCTGCTGTCCTGCAGGCATGAAGGCATTCATCACTGCGCCAGGGCTTTGTCCGTGTTGTGTCAGCACTTCATCATGTTTCGTTTCTTTCCCCTGTCTCTCCTACCTGTGTGTGTGGTCGGAAATATTGGGGAAAAAAAATAGCTTCTGCTTTCTGACTCTTGTCCTTAAGCATGGCAGATGGCAGCTCAGTTTCAGAGTGTGCTCTAGCAGACTTTGATTAACAGTTAGCAAGCATGGGCTTTCAGGCTTTGTTTCCAGTCCCAGTTACTGTTACTGTTTTCACTAAAGTCCTTTTGCTGAATCAGTCAAAGCAAATTCCACGGTGACAGATTTAAAAGTGTGGAATATCACTTTAAATAGAAAATAGTAGGATATTTGTATGTATCATAGATAATGTAACCTCTGTTCTTGTATTTTATCTATGGTAGTTACCTTTTGTTAACCAAAGTCTCAATTTTTGAGTCAAATAAT
This sequence comes from Amblyornis subalaris, assembly GCA_018881555.1. NCBI lineage: Eukaryota > Metazoa > Chordata > Aves > Passeriformes > Ptilonorhynchidae > Amblyornis > Amblyornis subalaris. The sequence continues at coordinate 30,155,139 of JACAXG010000001.1, read as the reverse complement.
TGCATCATCATTGGAAAATAATGTCTTTACCACACTTTACTCCTAGCCCATTTCCAGTTTCTTTGGAAGTACCCTCTGACACCCCATATCGATGATTTTCTGAATAGAGGATGGTGTTGGTAGCCTCCTGAGAGTCCTCCGTCAAGCTCTGCATGGTGGTAGCTGATAACTTTATGAAAGTAAAAGGGACAGTGTAAGACTGGARGAAAATCAGGGAGCTATAAAGGTTTTCTTGGGATTCACTGGACCTCTAGAATGAGCAAAACTAATGCCAGAAATATTACCCATGAGGTCAGTTAACATCCTGCCTTAAAGACTCAACTGTTACTCATACTTCATAAAGCTATTTATCTCTCTGTGGAGTTTAACAGCTCTGGGGTTTATGGTTATTTTTAGAGAAAACATAAAGCAAATGTCACCTGCTTTCTCTGTCTTACTCCTCACCAGTGTTGCTATCCAATGCACTGTGCCAGTGACTGCAAAGCTTAATGTTGATGGATACTTGCAGAGTCCAACACACGGTTTCCCACCCATTTTTACTAAAGCTATTCCCATTCAGAGGAATGGGCTGACAGAAGTGTCCTCCTGGAGTTCCTTTAAGTTACATGGCAGCAGTTGTGGTGAAATTCTCATAACAGAGGAGGTATTTGTAGGCTGTTGTGGGGCTCCTCATGCCAGGAGCGTGGCAAGCTCCAGCAGTGACATCTTTGCTGCTGAGGATTTTGCAGACCAGCAGCCAGCTTTCCCCTCAGGATTCATTGCACAGAGGTTGCGAGGTGCAGTGTAAACCCAAAAAGTTTCTGGTTTTTTTACATGCAGGAGCAAACATTTCGTGTTTCCTAGACGAGTGGAAGGTGTAAATGAGTGGGCTGATGAAGAGTCCCTTCTAAGGATTTAGTACTAAAAACTGGTTGCAACCTAGTGAAGAGTGTGCAAAATGGAAGGAGAAAACCACAGAGGGTATGTTTAAAGAGGTAATATAAACCAGAGCCTTGGGGATTTCCACTAGTGCGCAGAAATGAGAGAAAGCAGGAACAGTATCCTAGGGAGGATTGCCTAGTGAATCTCTTAACCCATAACTTCACTGGAAGCAGATCTTGAGGATTGAGCTCCGGGATTAGCCCCCCTCTGGCTAAAGTATTTGGCAGGGCTGAGTGCAGGTCTCACCCTGGCTCTGGTCTGGAAGCACAACTGTCTCTCCAGGGCTTTGCACAGATGCAGTGTGAGAATCCCAAACATGGATCCATAGAAGATCATAATACTCAGAAGGCATTGAAGCATAGCTGCTTGCAGAGGTTTTTGTCCTCATCAATACTGTAATCCCTTTGGGAATCATGATTCTAAGCCAGTGACTTGTATGAGCAGTGCTATTAAGGTAACAGCATTGCTCACCTGGCTCAAATGGTTTTGCCTATATGAGTACAACACTTCCTAAGTATTTACTGAGGTTTACATTTTTGAAGTATTTGAATAAATGTTAATCTATCTAACTTAAAGTGCCCAGTACTTGAGATATCACTGTTTTCTCCTACTCTTAGAAAAATTATGTATTTAGTAATTCTGATAATGGATTCTGTCTTAATGAACATTCTCATACAACTGCTTCTGTGAATAGTCTTAAAAGTAACGGAGTATCAGATTCTGCTTTTAAGAGGATCTCTGTGAATACTTCCATCAAAGTCCAGGAGTTAAGTCTGATTTAGTCTCATGTAACTAGAAGAAATAAACATAGAATAACTTGCCTTTGCCATAAAGCCGTAATTTTTTTTTTCTTCTTGTAAGCTATGCACTCAGGCTTGCAAGCAAAAACAGCCTGTAAATATATTATTGGGAAAGACAGAAGGTCAAACATTTTTTACTCGGTTTTAAAACTCACATTCCACTAAAGTTTATAGGGCATTTTAACTTCACATTCAGAAAGTACTAATCGCCAGATCTCAGTTTTCTATTAAGGATAAATCAGCTAAAATGGTTTAGACTACCCTGTCATGCCTACATTCATGAAATTTCATATGCATTCCATATCAGACAGTTTTGAAACCTGGAAGTATTTTAATGATGTTATTTTCCTTGATCATGGTGCCATTTGCACCTTTGCCTCCAGATTGGGGCAATACTTTGGTGTTTCTGAAGCAAGCTATTGCAGCTCTTCTTTCAATTAAAATGGTGTGGGACTGGCTTTTGTATCAAAACTATGGGTTGTTGTTGAACAGAAATAAATGGTCAGTTCAAATCAAAATACAGCTATTTGGGCATAGCTTCAGAGAATATCTCTTCTTACTTTTAAATGTCTTAAGAGTCACTTGAATTAACAGACCATGAGATGTAATGAAACTATATCACAAGTAACATCACATGTGAAGCAATGCTTGTCATGTTGTCCTTTTGCTGTATTTCTCATATAATAATAATAACCATACAGGCTCACTCTGAGAAAATGTCAGTTTGGATGAAATGGATATTTCTGAATCATCCCATAAAGATATTATATAAGTAATTAAGCAGACCTAGATGGCAGGATGACAGATTCATTCATGGTGTAATGACTGTGACTCCTTCTTGCTGAGAGCATTGTCACTCCTGATTTTCTTGCTGAATGTATGTATTCAAAACGTATTATTTTCTCATATTTGAGTCTACATATGTAGATGTTACAAAAAATAGGGTATTGAGGAATATGGGTTGTTATAGGCTGAAAACTGAATTGAGACTACAGAGTAGGGCTTTTATATTTTATCAGCATGTGTGTGTTTATGTATCTTTCAAAGACATGGAAGTCATGCATTCAGCCTGTTGCTTATTAATAAATTCATGTGCTGGTCAGAAGTCCAGTCAATTTATCTCATAGGATTTTTCCGCTTTCATCTCAGCTAAACTCATACTGTTTCATTTTTTTGTGTATGATGGAAAATTTAAGGTCAAAATGCAATAACGAGGTCAATGAGAGTACTTCAGAGAACAAGAATTGTGGAACTGGGTCAGTTTTACTCAAGACAATGATTTGTCTGCTCTGATTGGCACAGAGTTCATGGACCTGGGCTTGGAAAGGACAATGAAAGCTCTTGCGTAGTGCAGCACCAGCAGCCTGGTGCTCACAACTGAATGAACATGTAAGGTGTCAGGCAGCTGACAGGCAATTCTACCACCAGAAGAACATAGTGAGGACTTGCAGCTCCTCTGCTGCACTGCTCAAACCCACCTGTCCTTTCTTTCCTTTCAGTTCAAGCCCTGATAAGAACTTCTCAATTACTGAACAATCCTACTACCACGCTGTTCATGACAGGAAGCAACATTTCTTAAAATTTGCTTCTCTTATGGTTACTTTTCATCCTGCTGTGTTCAGGGAAGCATCTCTACCAAGAATCACAGTAGGAGACTGTAGAAGAATAGACTGAGCAATAAGAAGTTTTCTGGGCCCTTTTAATCAATAAAAGGTTGAGGATACTGAATCAGGCAAGCTGTGACCTGAAGGGTTTAAATAGGTGCTGGGCAACCATAACCTTAATATGAAATTATACATTTCTGAAATTTTCAATCATAATTTTTGCTACCCTTCTTTGTGTCACTTTATCTTAAGAAAATGAATCTGCAGAATAAATCTAATTTAGTAAATTCTCTTTAGGAGTTAGTTTCTCTTTTGTGTAGTATCACAAAAAAACCCCCAACCAACAGGTTTTTTCCCTTGTTCTTTTCAGTAAGCATACGTTGCTAGCCAGTAATCTGATTAGGTGATTCCTCTTTTGACTAGTTTGTAGCAATTCAATATCTAATTCAGTATTGCAATTCAGACTAGCACAAAAATCTGAACTCTTGAAAATGGATAAATAGAACACAGTGCTTCCTCAATGATGCAAGCTATGCCAAGTGCAAATTAAAACTATCGTGCTTTCTACTAACTTTGCTGAGAATTTGAAATTCAAAATTAGTCCTTTTCTTTTGTAGTGATTCCCTGGAGGCATTTGGGATGCTCAATCCTAGGGCAAGAACCTGTCTCAAAATTACACTTTCTTTGTGATGCAATTTCTCACCCCTTTTAAATCGAAGTAGATAACTTGCCCTATCACAAACAAATCCAAGAGCCACCCAACCATTTTTGAAATCAACAGATGGACAGTGTATTAGTTGCCATATTTATTTTAATTTGCAACTATACAAAAAAAAAGGGTTATTTATGTTCCTTTACATTATTTTTGTTTCCCTGTTTCAGTTAGTTTACTCGTAGTGAATGGGAATGAGCTTGCCATGTTTTTAAATCTTTGATTGAAACCAGAAGTTTTTTTCGATTCCTTACTGGACCAGTTTCCAATGTCTCCTTAGTCACTGGTTGAGTAACACTGTTCTGCAATATCGGTAAAGTACGGCTGGATGAAACAGAATTTGGGAGAAAACAGTTCTTGGCTGATCTTTCTTAGGAAGTAAGAATGATCACAATCTTATCATACTCACCTCCAGATATGGACACATGTCCTTGGCAGCACTTTTTTTAATTAACAAATATTGAACTATATGCTTACTGTATTATTATTATCTCAAGCAAGAAACATTGTTTCTGAACTGGGCACCCCTTTGCACTGGAAAGGTGATAAGTTAATGAAAAGCATGTGTCAGATATTAATTTTGTTATTTAGTGCACTGTTGGAAATTGTTGGCAGCATATTTCATAATGTTTTTTAATTTATTTCTGAGTCAAGTTACTTGAAACTCTAAATATTTACTTGATTTTTTTTTTTTTATAAAAAGCAGCTTATACTTGAAAAGCCCTAGTGACTCATACCTCTGTCAGATCTTATGGTGAGCAGTCAAGAATCACAACCTTTAAGAAATACTGTAAGTTTGCTCTCATTTTTTTTGCACCTGAGCTTTCTCTTGGCCTACAGTTCCCATTATACGAAACTGAAATTGCAATTTTCTCTTTCTGTTGTGCATATAGGTGTCAGGAATAAAGTAGCATTTTAAATAAAAGATGTGCCTGTGAACCCTATTCTTTCTTTATGAAAAGCTGGTTGTTACAATCTACAGGTGAAACCAGAGATTAATGTTCTGGCTGAACTCTGTTTAATATTTATGGTCACATGCTAGAAAGTCTTTAACAGAGTTGTGAATGAGAACAACAAAATAGGTAATTCAAAATGTTAGATTTCAGAACGATGGCAGGAGAGATCTCCACATCAACTGAGCTGCCATGTTTAAATATTTTTCCAAATTCAACTGTGGCGTAGGGATGGTGTCTGTTTGTTGTAAGAAACAATGACTATGAGAATTTGAGAATTGTATTTGTTTGCCTCGTGGTTTTAAAGTCTGGATGTACGCTTGCATGGCACTTTATAGAAGACAAGCAATTCTACGTCATACTTGCCGCTGAAGGAAAGGAAGTGAGAACAGGTGTGAGACATGTCCCTGAGAACTGCCAGAAAATCAAAATTCACCTGGGAGAAGGGAGTGAATTTGTAGAAGAAAGCATGGAGTCAGGAGGTTCATCCTTCTCTGGGAAAATGGAAATGGTAGTGCTGTATTATAACAAAAAGGCGCTGAATGGACAGCCTTGCAGATGAGAGGCTGACTGCTATGACTGTTACCAGATTTGTGTGATAGCATGGAAATTCTGGCACTGGAATGGCCACAGGCAGTTAAATGGAAATTTGCAATAACATGGCACTGCCTCTGGCAGGTGTTGTCAGAGCACAAGCCAGTACATTTAGTTGTGGGGGATGCCTGTCTGCAATGGCAGTGTGCTAATACAGGGATCACATCTCACTTTCGGCTGAAGAATGACAAGAACTACATCTCTTTGGCAGCCCCTGGGATACAGAGAACTGGAGAGTGCTGCTTTGCACAGCAGGGACCGGTGATGACGTGCGGAAAGGCTAAAGACAGGCAATGGCAGACAGATCTTTTGTCTAAAACCAGGTCCAAGGTAGAGATACTTCTATGATTCCTCGTGCGGTAATCAACAAAACTGAATTTAGGATGCTTGTCTCTGATGTGGTGCTAGTAAGGGTAATCAAATGCTTTTTCTAAATAAGGTGGAATTAATTCCCACTCTGCACTGAGCTAGGCATCAGGAGGCTGCTCTGATACCTACAGCAGCATGGAGCAAGCTGGAGGTAGTCTTTCAAATATCACAGACCACCAAATGCAAGAAACTTCTGGGAGTTTTGGACGACTTATTGGTAAAATGGTCCAGGAAAGAGAGTGGCTGCCAAAGGCTGAGGTGAGTGGATGTGAAAGTAAATGCTTGGACTGCAAACCTCATGATACTGAGGAGATGAGCACAGCGGTATAAGTGAAACACCCAAATGGTAGTAAAACACCTGTAAAAAGGAATGCCTTTGAACCACAGTGTCAGCTTATTCCAGGGTTTTCATGAACTTGCAGCTGCCACTGGAGCAAAACAGTGTTGATGAATGTGTAAAATATGGATGGGGATGGCAAATGAAAGGTGACACCAGTGTACATTATTAATGCCTTCAGCATTGCTTGATTTCAGAGCTTAAGCAAGTCCTGCTGTGGATTGTCTTGTGATGGTAACTATTGAAAGTGCACAAGTCCGGGGACTTTACTTTTATTTTGCTGGGTTTTTTAACACTGGGTAACAGTGAAGTGTGGACAAGTTTTGTTAGTGAATGGATATAGTTTAAGGAGGTGATGAAAACCCAATTTGCTTCTGATTTCTTCAGGAAGGCTTTGCAGTTCTGCTTCACAGAAATGTTGCAATAATTGTAGGAGATGGTGCACTAGGAGGTCTAAAAAGAGTATTTTTATATCCACTGAAATATGAGACACTTTCTTGCTTCAAAAGGACCACTGCTATACATGATGGAATTGAAATGTGTGCTGCTTCAGCCTCCCAGTGCTCTGTTTTGGTGTCATTGTAGGTAACGTCTTGTGCTTGCTTGAGGTCTTGTGTTTAGAAAATTATCTGTCCAAAACTGGGACGGGATTAACAATTTAACATGGTCTGAAAAAGAAAATGGCTGTGAGGTATGAACATTTGGCAAAGATTGATGTAAAAACAACTTACTATATATAAGCTCTGCCATTAGCAATAGGACTAACATAATAGTTTCTAAAGCACTCAGAGAAAATAAAGACCTGTTTATGAGGCATATATCAGTGTATTCTACAGTTATCCATTATTTATTGTACACATCAAACTCAAGACAGAAGCTTGGCTACTTGCTTGTTCCAGGTCAATATAAGAATGCCTCAGCAGAAAATGGCTATAGTGTGTATTCCTTGTGATAATGAAACTGCATTTTAATGGGATTTATACAAGCAGCAGAGGGAAAAAACAAACCTGTTTTTCTACTGTCTTTCAAATTCTCCTTTATAAGGGCAAATCTAACTCTGTGGTGAGTGGAGGGAATTATTTAATGGGAGACTGGGACCAGCTTGATATTAATTTTGATTTTTATTATAAGTAAATTTTTGATATATGTTATCCCCTTCTTTCTTTAGGTATACACGTGCACATACGCTTGCCTTTATATAGTCAGTTAAAAAAGCAAAATGAAAGCAAAATATTTCTTTTTATTATATAAATAAACCCTACTCCTCTGAAGTCATATTCACCAGAGAACTAACATGTCTATTAGAACATGTTTTACATATTTATAGAGTTTTCATCTGGTGACTTCAAAGTCTTCTGTGGACTTATCTTCACAATAGACCCTAAAGATAATGAAGAATGCACATTTTCACTTTACAGGTCAGAATTAACTAAAGACTAGTAGAGATACCAGTCCTAGTCTTTCTCCAAGCCCCAGAAACTGTTCTCCTTCTACCCCAACCTCTGATCAGGCTAGCAGAAAAGTAGAAGAAATCAGAAACTTGGATTAACTTTCTGTTCTGCAACACAACTGGCATTTTGGGGGTGCTGTTTTGAATCTCTAATGCTCAGCAGTTTATTTGCAATACAGGAGAAATAACACCGTCCAGGCACTCATACAAACATAACAAAAAAATACGTGAGAGATCATGATGAAGAGCACAAGTAACTTTTACGGTGAGACTCAAATAAACCTCCATCAATGTTAGATTTTGTTCTTTCCCCATATTGAAGTCCAGTAGCTTCTGTGTGCTGAGTGGTGGTGAAGAAAAGGCAGACTCGGTGTCCTCCGTTACAGTGCTGCAGCTCAAGGGATGAAGGAGGTTTATTCCTCTCTCTCCCTGGTGGAGCAGTCTGAGTTCTGCAGGGCAGGTGATAGTCAGGTGGTGAGTTCAGTCATAGACAGGGACTTACAAGAGGTTCAGGCATTTTATCCATCTCTGCAAAACCTCCCGTTAGTGTGTAAGCTTTTTGGTAGCGGTAGTTCCCATTTTCATAGTTTGGCCAACTTTGGGAGGATTTGCATAAGAATAAGGAGCATATTTCTGACACAAAATCTTACCCACCAATCTTCCAAACTGCAAGTTACTCTTTCAGTGCATGAGATGCTACAGTTTCTCAGGGAACAATCATCTGAATTGTCTGAAATTGCGGAACAAAGGGGTTCTTTAACTTTCTTCAGGGAAATGTCTGAACAGTTGTGTCTGAAATTGGCTGGTGTGATCATGTATGGGAAATTCAGCTGCAGACTGTCAGAAAATAACAACCAGTTGTTTATTTTCCCTTCTCTTCAGGACTTTGTAAGAAGAATTGGCAGGTAGCCCCAGTGACTGGCAAAGCTATGAGTTCTGCCAGTGATAATGTTATTGATACACCTACCAATATTGCTGGCTTTCTAACAAGGCACATTGGCTAGAAATAACTAGTGCTCTTCTTTCTGTGTTGTCAGGGTTCAGTGTAGGGTGTTTTAACTGCTAACCAAAGACCAATCTTAATGATGTCCAACATATAACCTCTGGCACACAAATTTATCATTCACATTAGTAATAATACTGGAAGTTGAAGGTTTTGGTGTGCTTCTCAACTATTCATTTGGTAGGTATCTGAATATTTAATATATCCACTGTCATGATACAGTTTGCTCCTTTGTACTGAGATGTACATGAGAGTTATTCTAGAAAAATGCAGAAAAGCAGAGTTTGGCAACTACTGTAAGTGGAAAATTTAAACATGATTCAGCTTTTAATGAAGAGAGTCATTCTCTTTCATCTCTCTGCTAGACATGTAATTCTAGCTGGTCCTTCATTAGTACAGCTTTCATCAGTATGAAGATAAAGCTGTGTTTAAGAAATTACTTAAGATTAGAGTTCCATATGAATTTTGTTTGCTATCTAAAAATGTGTTGCCTTTTTCAAACTGGAGTTTGATTGAACGTGTCACAGAAAATATGTTTCTTCTGGTTTTTTTTAATTTTATTTTTTTCTATGAGGGTAGTGTTCTGGATGCCAGAGCCATTGTGAAACTCTTCAAATACACATGATGCCTGTCACACAAAGTTATGAATTAGTGAAGGAAAGGTTCAGAGTAAATTCTATTAGCAGAGGTGCATGTACTGTTACATAATTCATTGCAAGCAGCATTTTGTAAAATTAATATAAAATCTAACATAGTCTTTATAGGTTTAAAGTGAAAAGACTAATTGCGTCAGATCCATTTTGTCCTGTTTCCTGCTAGGTGAATTCCAGCTGACAGCCTAGGAAATCCACACCTCATTACCATATTTTGAAACATCTGTTAAGGAAAACAGATCTGGTTGCCAGAATTCATCTTCCTTTCAGAAGTGCCAAGTATGTGAACAGAACCATTATTCCTTAGGCAGAAAAGACCATGTTCAGCTTTGCTGTCATCAGCCACATTAAGGCTTTATTTGGTTCAGAATGTATGTAATTAATTGAGGAAAGCTATTCATACAATGTCACTGTAATTACTGAAACATGAATATTTCTCCCTTGTATTTCATCTGAGAAATAATCCTTAGGTATCAGCCACATTCATTTTAATTCCACATTTTAACAGCTTGCTACCTGTTAATATTGTAATTATGACATCAGATCTGCCTCTCTGTAAATGAGCTGCCATCAGAAACCAGATGCTGAAGTTGTGTTTTACATGAAGGGCGACGGTGTCCTTCAGTCTATCGTTCTGGATCAGGGGTTCAGACATTGCTTGTGCACTCTAGCTACCTGTCTCTCAAAATACCCCTTGCAAGAACAATACCTCGGTTGCTTCTAGTCATTAAAGACTCCAGTAAGTCTTTTAAAAAGTACTTATTTAAGACCTGTTTCACAAAACCAGTGAAATGTTAGCCTTTTACATTTGCACACTTTTTTCTTTTTTTTCTCTAGCCTTGCTTATTCCAAGCTTCTGTGGCCTTAAAGGGATTCAGTTATTGACATGTAGGTAAGTAGAAGATTATGAGGCACAGGAGGACATCAGTTTTCTTCTTATTTCCTAGAGCAGACAGCTGTGTAAGCACACCGTGCCTATATACTGCTTTCCATTTCATCCTTTGGCTTCAGTTTCCTAACTAGAACAGTTTGCTCAGAATGAAAATGAAAAGCAAAGGAGTTAATGCGACTTTCTCCTTATCTCTTAATGAGACAGTGGCAAGGGGTAACAAAGCAGAGAGCCGCTGCTCCATAACTGGCCAGCTCTCCCAGACTCGTACAGCTGCCTTGTGGAGTCCCAGGATGAACGGCACAGTTTGGTGCTGTGAATGTGTTGCAGGGTTGTGTTGGGTAGCAGGGTGATGGGTGCCTCGAGCCCATCTAAGTACAAGCTGCCACTGCATTAATAGCATTGCTGATCATGCAACCGTGTGGTCAGTTAGATTCAGGGAGGGATCCAGATGAAAAGTAAGATGAGGATGGCCTCAGTTTTCATCTGGATCAGTCATTGTTCAGGCTCATCACACTGCTATGTGTTAGCTGCTGCTGGCATGGGGAGAAGAAGAAGGAGGGTAGGGCATTTGGCACCTTAAAGTTTACTTTGGTGGCAAAAGCTTTATGGTACATGAAGGTTAGTTTTCAGATGTTCTTTTCACTTTCCCCCTTTTGCATGTATTTATGTATGCTGTTGTAATGCTTTTCTCTTTGCTATTTCCCTTTACACTTTCATCTCTTTCCTGCACTTCTGGATCTGTCAGCTGTGCATCTTAGTGTGAATTTATCCCATTAGCTCTGTGCATATCTTTAGTCCCTCCTAGAGTTAGGGTAGCTTTCTTTATACTACGTGTTAAATTCATGCTCAGACAGATGGATTACTAGCCCTCTCCTGCCCTTTTTCCACCTGCTCAAAACCCTGTCACCTGTGCATGGGCATAGCCTGCTCTGGAGCCCTCAAACAGGGTCAGCACAGTGAGACAAATCAAACCTGTACATTGTAACGGGAGCATATTTGAAGGTGTGAGAGGAAATAAGACCTGAACTGATTTAACAACTTCCCACAACCACTGAGAAGGGATGTTATCGTACTTCTTTCCGACGTCTTTCCTGGCCGTCCTGGTCACACAGTTCTGTTCAGTACCTTGGTCCAGCTCTAGCAGGTGGTCAGCCTCTCCTGGAAATGGTTTGTTCCTCTGACCTATTAGGAAACTCGCCCAGCAAAAAAGAAGGTAGACAGACACAGTTCAAGGAAAGGAGAAGAGTCATGGTGCTGGCTGTGGGATAGCAGATGAAAGGAGCAGGGAATGAGAGACAGGAAGCAAGACCTTAAATTTTTGACAGCATTTTGGTTTGAGCATCCTTATTGCCAGGCTGACCTCACTGCTGGGGTCCCATTTGACGAATTACCAGCTGACTGCTGAAGCAATCAAGTGCGCACAACATCTATATACATTGGTACTGACTGCTAGCCCACGGCCAAGCCTAACCGACTTTGTAACTGTGCAAATATTGGTGAGATGTTGTCTTATTGCTCTTAGGAAAACCGGTGACACTCAGAGTTGTCACTAGTCTTTGAAAAAGCCAGCACAGTGTAATCTCAAAGTCCCCTGCCCAAGCTCTTCATGTCCTCAGTAAAGTAGTTGCACTGTTCTTTCCTTTCCTTCCCACTTTTCCCACTGCTGTCTGAGTAATTGCTGCTTCTCTTAACTCAGTCGGTGCTCTGTCAGGTGAAGCACCCAAAGCAGGAAGTGTAGTAGTCACAAAGTAGCTTTCTAACTACACGAGTGACGCTCATCAGCCACCTGCAAATTATTGTCCAAACATCTACTCCACGTGTGTGTGTGTGTGTGTGTGTGTGTCTATGTCTGTGTGTGTGTACTCTGCCTCTGTTGTTTGGATCCAAAGGACCTGACACCATCACCAGAGTCTAAGAGAAGGTGTCTGTACCTGCAGGCCAGGTGGGCCAAGGTCAAGGCTACTGGCCTGAATTCGGTGTGCCATGTCACCACATCCACCAACCTGTTTTTCAAAGCTCTGTGTTTGAACTTCTCAGTCTTTGATCTCCATAGCAAATCCAGGGGGAGGCTGCTAATCTCAGATTTGCCGTTTGCGTGCAAACCAAGAATTCCAAGTTATTGTTATGCCATGTCTTTATGTTCTGGTTTACAGTTGTTTAAAAAACTTACCCTTCCTTTGTGATACTCTTCTGAAGGCTTTCTTCCTGTGATGCAAAAAGGTACTGGTAATCAACTGCTGTTCCTGCCACATCCAGCACCACAGGAAAGGGACTCCAGCCTACTGTCACAGATGTTGGTTTGCCTCACTTTTCTGGGTTTGGAACTCATTTTGAAATATTATTACTATGTCTGTTTCCCCAACATATGTAAATTGGATCACCTCTGGCAGCATCTTCAGCATTCGAGTATCAAAAGTAGCCAAGACAGGTCAACATTCCTACATCTTTCCTTCTTCTGTACTAGAGGTGGACAAAGTCACTTGTAACTCTGGTGCTTATACTAAAGATATGTCACTTTATTACTTTTGTTTAAGAGATACAAAACGTATTGTAAGACATTCCTTAGAGAAATGCCTCTTGATGATAGAAGATAAATGAAAAAAAGAGAGCTAAGGAGAGAACGTTCCCATGGCAAGGGGCTTGGAACTAGATGATATTTAAGATCCCCTCCGACCCAAACCATTCTATGATTCTATGATTTTTTTCATACTTATCACTGCTCAGATATGGGATGTAGGGAGATGGAATGAGATGGCAACTTCTAGATGACCATTTACCTGTAAGGAAGTGTGGTTAAAAGGGACTGGCTTGCTTACTTGTGTGCTTAAAAGAAAAATAAGACATGCTTTATTGGCTATGGAGCTGGAACAGGAAAAGCATGACTCACCAAGACCCATGTTTTCCCAAAACCTTTTTCCAATGGCAGTTAATTCTTCATCCCTCAGTGCCTGTGGGAGCAATTATTCTTCATTTGTCTGCCTATTCGGGTTGAAAATTCTTCCCTTAGTGACAGCTATCTGTTACTGAACATTTTTGCAATTTACTCCAAAATGGGACTCCTGATTCAAGAGACTCACCAGTGAGATTGCTTTTTAAACATAAAATTGGGCTAACAAAATCAGTCTTATGGAGGATGTATGTGAAGGCTGGTGGAATTTCAATAGCTTGATCTCAGCTCTATCAAAAGCATAGAGAATCTGAATGTTCAAGCTCATAACTGAAGAAACAAAGAGATAACTTCCCTATATCCATGTAATTCTGGGGTCTGGGACTGTCAGAAATTGTTGTTGCTGCCTTTTGGACATTTTTTTGTTTTCTTGGAAGAAAATCCTGTCCATTAACTTTGCATCCTAGTCTCACGCTTGAGAACTTTCTCTGCCTCTGCCTTCCCCTGTGCAACTCTCAGGAGCATATTACATGGACAGCATATGTAGTTGACAAGTTGAGCATGTACCATTCACTAGGAGTAAGAGAAAAATGGGCTTACATGCAACACTCCAACCTATTCCTTGCACCTATCGGTAAGATGGCAAATCTTGCCTAACATGATGATTTCCATCCCTATCATGGCTGCCATTTGATTTCTTGGAGGCTGAACTTCCTGAGAAATTCCCTTTGGTTCTGTCCTTCTTACTGGGATGCCTGAAAAAAGTTTGGCAGTAAAATGTTACTCCTTTTTATTTGTCCCCCATTTCACATTCACATTACCTCTCTCTCCCCTCTTTTTGCTTCTCTCTCTAAAGGTTGAGAGTGTCTGAAGTAATTTATGCTCCTGCATTTGGAATTTTTCTGAACTGTTTATAATGTGATTGCCAAATGCTTTTGTGACTGAAAGAAACTACAGAAAACCCAAGGGTGTAATATAAAACACACTCTGAGTGTCTTGAAACCAGGAAAGAGTTGGGTTCAATTTACTATCAACATTTGACCTTTCCGTAATTTTACAGGACTATGGAGGTCTACTGGGACAGAAACTTTTTTTTTTTTTAAATTCTTTTAGTAATCTAGTCAGCACACGAGGGTACAAGTCCATTTGTGAGTATACTGCAGCTCAAATAATAATAACCTGTATTTGTATGTCTCTAACCTGCAGGTTATCTGCTTGAAAAGTAGAATGTCATTCAGCAGCAGAGTGGGTTGTATACGTGTGTGAGTAATAAAAGGAAGAAAAATTTTCCTGGGAGTCCCTCCATTGTCAATTCCCTCTCCCTCAGTAACCCCATCTTCACCCTTCTTACCTCATTTGTTTGAGATATTTCAGGGTGCTATGTGTATTTTTAAGAAGCAGTGCTTTTAGAGGTGTGTGTGGTTATCTAAGCACAAGAGCTTTACATACGAGAATACAGTGCTACTAACAATATTGTCTGAGTTTGTTTTAATCTGGTGCAACGAACTATTAAATTCACTTTAAGACAAAAATCCATCATCGCTCCCTCTATTGGACTGAAAGGTTGAATCCTGTGGCAAAGGAGAATTGCTCTGAGTAAATTTTCATTACCTGCTTAATTACTAATACTTTTGAAATCATATTTTAACAGCTAGTATTTGTCTGCCCTGTGCAATAAAAGTCACAGGATGGTGCAATACTATAGGGCACCCTGTGGTAAACTACATCAATGGACATACACAGCTGTGGCCATACATTTCCTCCTGTAGAAGTGAAAGGGACTCTTTTACTGTCTCCCTTACTGTTCGCGGAGCCACAAGGGAGTGGGCTTCTGTATGGTGGAGCAAAACAGTGGGGCAGACTACTTTCTTTGAGTACAAGACTTGGCTTTAAATCAAAATATATGCAGTTTCTGCTAACATGTTGAGCTTTGGATTGGAGCAAGAATCCAGTGGCCTGTGGTAAAAGAAAATTTTGCCACTACTTTCTTGGGAGCAAGATTTATTCCTTGGTAAAGAGAGCAGAGCTGTACTAAGATTCCTTATCTAATCTCTGCAAAATGTTATCGCCCAAGGGATAGTTCAGAGTGTCTCACATCTTGTCTAAGCCCCATGAACCCTCTAAATTTGGATGCTCAGACTTTTATTATGTTGGAGACCATTAAAATTCAGCCGTATGTACTGTGTGAGAAAACAATATAAATGTGTTGTAAAACCCTTTATTCTTTCTCTGGGGAAGTTTTCAGATACCTTAGGCTTCAGAGGGATGGTCTGTGCTGGATTAAGCTGCAGCAATAAGGACATTACTGCTTCCCAGTGTCCGTAGCCCGAGCCATGGGAGACTGGCAGGTATGTGGTGGAGAGGCAGAAGGGAATGCTGTTCTCCTCAGCATCCTGCTGAGGACTGGTTAAACGGTGCAGCTAAATCCAACAGACTGAGTGTAGTTTAAACTAATTCACTGACCTTGTGAACTCCAGTGTCCAGAGTGCCATTGCTTTTTTTTTTTGCATGCTGTTTCTGCTGTCCTTGCCGTGAAGACGGTAATTGCTGAGAGGGTGGATGTCCAAGAATGTAATATCTTAAGCTTCAGCACTTTAATCCCACAGAATAAGTCTGTGGGAACACTGCAGGAGATCAGATTCTCTGTTTAGAAACATTGGTCGATTTGTTTCCTTTGCTTATAAGATCATGACTAAACATTTATCTCCTTTGGGATATGTTTGTTGTTTTAATCTTCGCACTGGATATATAACTTAGTGTGCAACTCTATGATTGCTTTCTCTTAAAACACAGTCAGTGTATTTGCCTTCAACACAAATGTACAATGCAGAAAACCAGTGCCATAGTAAACTACAAAACCTATCTATCATTATGTATTCACTCAGCAAAGCTATAAGAAAGTTTATTACATCATATAGCAAAGCTATTCCGTTTGTTCCACCATTTATTTTAACTGAGTTATATCAGGGGTAAATGTGAACCAATAAATCTGTGTAATAGGTCCTCACCTGCTACCACATAACACAGTTCAAAAATTATTCAGATGTGTTTCAGTTGATGATACCAGGCTTTGCTGTCTTGGACTGTGATTCTTTCATAATTGTCTGATCACGCTTTACTTAGTTTCATGGAGCCAAATGACAACGAGTTTTATGTTACTGGTTCCATTGTTATGTATGTTTTTATGGTTACTGGCTTACTTATTAATGCAGGACAAAATAAACCATGAAACTACAGGGACTTCTATACCAAAGATTACATCAGCGGAGCTAAACCTCGAACTAAGACATCCTTCTCCACTTGAATGCGTTTACAGCTGTGATCAGACTCAGAGAGGGAGCTGTGTAGCACAGCTGTTGTCCAAAGAAACCTTTTTTCAGCACTGTGTGTACTCCTGGAATATCCCATGTATCTGCCATGGAGATGGGGTGAGTACAGATGGCAAGTGTTTAGGGAGAAGGATTGAGGGGTATTCAGGTATTAACATAACAGACACTGTAGAAGAGCTTGTGATGCCACTTTGTATTGTCTCTGTTTTGTGGAAAAATCAGAAAGAGGATTTATGCCAATGTGCTTGCAAATCCTGGCTGCAGTACATCTTATTCTTTTAGAGCCAGCTAGATACCAGCCGTGTGCAAGCAAGATTTTGTGATTGTTTTTCCTTCACTGCTTACTTGGACGCAGAGATCCCTAGTTTTGTCTTCACCACATGCAGGAATTCAAGATTATCTTCTGTTTTCCCCTTGATGAAAATGGGGAAATTCTGAAATGAAAATTTTTGCCAGTATTCATGATCCTTACAGACACCCATCCTGGCATGCTCCTTTTGTCTGAATTCTTGCCTAGGATAACAGACACTCTATGAAGCCGGAGAGGCATGCGGCAATAAAATAAAATTAAATTAAATCAAACCAAAACACCACTCAATAAGAAAGGAAGAGAAACTTTTCATGTGGGAAATTCTCCCTTTCAGAGATTTGCCAGCCTTTCTTTGGAAGGCATGCATGGCCGGTCTGTCGGGTACCAGCTGAAATATCTAACTCCATTTTTGTAGGCACCCACCAGTTACTACTCTAAGGCTTATCTTATTATAGTTTTGTTACACTGTGTAACAGAGCACTTAGCTTAATAAGGTGGGAGGGTGCATTTTTTTTCACAGAGTGTTTTATTCAGAGGCAAAGCCTCTGTCAGTTGTGAGTCTCCCCACTCAACTTTTGTGAAAATTGTATGTGAATAAACGTAAGCTGAACTGCCTGATCTAATAGAGAGCGTAATGCTAACACTGTTATGTGAGCTCGAAGCCAAATACAAAGATCCCTCCGACTCAATAGYTCCTGATGTTACTTTACCACTGGACCTCTGGACCTGTAAGGCAGTCCTTTTGAGTACATGAAATTGCAATGGGTTATCAAATCAAAGCCCAGATAGTCTGAAAAGAAGTCAGACTAAAGCTGACATACCCAAGCCTCCAAACTATATTTTAAGGTATAACCTTACTGTAGATAATAAAACCATACTAGGAATAAATGAGGCCCATTACTTCTTTTTTTCCCCATTGTCAATATGAAATTCTGAYGATAGTCACTTTATTGCTCTGCATGAAGCTGCATATATTACTTAACTAGTATGAAAGATTTCCATCTATTCAGCTACGCGGGCAGCTTTCCTGCGATAAAGTTTTATTCTGGCAGGGGAGTACTGYCAAGCTTTACTTTGGTTAAGTACATTAAAAGAAATTCTATCATCTATGTGAGTCTGCATTGTAAAATTCTGCTTTGCTCCCTGGGTATTATTTTCACTAAGGTYATCAATGCGAGAAACCTTTTCAGTAATCTTTAGCACATGTTTGCTATGTAAATCAAATTATAAGTAGCAGATAAAACCTTGCTAGGGCTTCTGAAACTATGGGTGTGAAATGGATTTGAATTCAACACTAAGTCAAACTTAGAGAATGAAGAGCCTTGCTGTCTTACAAAATTCTGAATATACAGTTGTTAAATCTCCACTTCCTGGCACATTCTGTTTTGGTGACCTTGTCACACTTACTTCAGGTGTGTTCTTCTCTCCCATAAGAGCCAGTAGCATATGATTTTCCGATCTTTATTACAATAAGGTAACACTCTGAGGCACTATCACAGTGGAAATTATAAGCAGGAAACACCATTTCAGGAAACAAAGGGTTTAGACTGCTTTCTTACAAGTTTCTAGGAGGCATAACTTTTCATCCTTTTAAAATCCTGTTCTACAGTCTGGAAAGAAGAGGGTGCTAATGGGGCAGAATGGCTCATTTTGAGCTCAGGATTCAGATTTGCCTTGTCTGCAGTGGGGTAGTTCTTGTTAAGTTTGATCAGATAGATGGGTTTTTTCTGAAAAATTGAGGAGTTCAAAGGCCTCTGTTCCATTTTCTTGTCATGATAGCTGCTTTGGAGGTTGTGGTGGCACGGCTCAGTACTTCTCAGGTCTGCTAGATCTACAGATAYAATAGATTTGATACATCACAAGTCCTTTTGCAATCTTTGCCTCATTCTTTTGCAGAATTACTTTGGGTTCAGAAATCTGATACATCTTTTCAGTATAGTCCAGTTATCACCAAGATCCTTGCATCCTTTGAGATGGACTGCCCTTAYCTCCATCAGATGTTGATTCCTCTTGGCATTGACCATGTTGCATCTGCTTTTCCATCATTTAYTTTTCCACTTCCTTGGATCAGTCACAGGGCTTCAAGGCTGCTTCTGCTCTGCATTGTCTTCAGCCCTTTTCTTGACCACCTCTTTCCTTAGTTTGCCTTCCCACCCTCGCTTTCTTCTCTTGGCCACAACGGTTGTCTTCTGTTCCTGCAGCTACCCATCAGCCCCAGTCCGTGCCTCTGCACTTGTCTTTGTAGGCAGCTCTAACAGTGCCTGCTGCTTCTCTGTGCTGAGCCCTCACTGATTGTGTCCCTGAACTTCTGGTAACGCAGAATTCTCAGACCCTCTGCTGCAGGTCCTTGTTTTCCCACATGTGATTAAGGGTCGAACTTTACTCTTTAATTGATTGCCAAGAAGTAAGAAGAGCAGTGATGAGTTAGATGCTCTACAAAGCCAGCTGCATAATAAAGTTTAACTGTTCAATGAATTAGAACAATGGGAACAATCATAAAGCCTTCAGTGACAGAATGGTCTTTTTGTTTATAAACACCTGCACAGTGGGATTTCCCATTTCATGACCGTAGTGCTTTGGCCCTTTTGCATTAAAAGATARTAATTTTTGAAAATAACACAAGCACTCGTGTTGAAGACTGAGGCAGTCCATGGAGAAATTTCATTTGGATAAAGAATCCTAGCCAGATAACACACTCTCATCTTGTTTTTCTTTTTCTTGTTTGGCATTCTCTTTTGGATTTTATTGGGATGAAGTAAAAGAAGGTAAATTTTAGAAAGTTATTGCTGTATTTCTGAAGTAAATGCTTACGTCTTGCTGTAGAATCTGTTTAGAGACCTGGATTATGTCAATCCATGGCACTGGACAATAAATTGAGGCTTGGCGGAGTCTTTAATTTTTCTACAGGTGTTGGCTACATGGCATAACATTAGCTTTCATACATATCCCTCTGTTTTACTAAAGAGAATGAAAAATGGCAAAAATGCTTCAAGAATAAGCTAACTACAGATCATACTGATGGCTCAAACACTTTGAACAGTGGTGAGGTTACCCTCACAGCACTCCATTTTCRGTTTCCTCCCTGTACTTTCCTAGAATGGGAACTAATACTGTTTTTAAAGAGCGTAACAGGCATGTCTAAAGGAGGTTTTAGCATTTCCAAAGAGCCTCTAATTTTACTGAGAAAGTACAAAGAGGAAAAGCAGAAAGAAAACACTTCAAAATAGTAAAGCACATTTTAAAAGTTGAATTTCATCTCAGTAGAAATATCACAGGCAGCTATAATCAAAAAATCTTGACTAACACAGCAATAATCTATGTGAAAGAAAACACATCCAAAGAAAGAAAACATCCAAGGAGGGAAATAAACCTAAGATCAGAGATATCATTACTCTTCTCAGTTCTTGAAATAGTCTCACAGGCAATATTTTCTTCCAGAATTACTGGGAAAATGTGATGGAACATGCAGTCTTATTAACCTTACTTTAGACTTTTTCTTTTTGATGTCAAAATCTGATAGCGTCATCAGAAGCATCTATTACAAGCTTATCTCCTTCAGTTCATGACTCCTGTGCATCAAATTTTATGCAAATCTATTTATTATGAGTATCAGGAGCAGAGACAACATTCAAAGGCAACATACTGTTGTAAGTCTGCCTTCCCAAATGTCAGGCATGCTCTAGGAAATCTCCTTGAGAACCATGCATATGATTTTTCTAGGGTCTGAATGAAGAATTTTGTAAGGGGGTATTGCCAACAGTTACAAAGCAAGAACTAAAGATATATTTAAGTATGTTGAAATTCCCTAGATCACCCTCTGCATTTTGCCTAATTTACTTCTGCTGCAGCTTTTCTGTTCAGAGTCTTATGGTTCTTTTATTGGTACATTTTTATATGCAATACTGGTGAGCAGCTATAGATAGAAATCAATAATCATATAAATGTTCAGGGCAGCTAAAGGCTGGAGCAGTTACAGAGACAGAGAAATGCCCTTTACAAGTACAAGGGAGGCAAGACGAGATAGTGGAAAGTATGCATCTTTCATCTGACCAACAAAATATAAACCAACTCAAAGAAAAGCTCTTCTTTCTAGGTTGGAAACAGACACCTAGTGCAGATTAGGAACAATTTATGTTGATTTAAATTAATTGTACTGTTTAATAAGATAATTTGAAAGACCAAAATAGCTGGTACCTGTGAAGCAAAAGGATGACATGAGAGTGGTTATTCCTTCTAGAAGGGACAGAAAGACAAGTGTTGTCACTTACAGAACAGCATGCATTAACAAGATCTGGATGGGGGAAATTTATACTGCTCTGTAAGACATAGCGTGCTCCTTATGGAGCCATGCTCATTCCCAGTTTTTTTGCTCTTGGAGCTATTTCCTATGTCTTCCTAGAGGATCAGAACTAATCCAGAACTGGAGCTCTGTGGTGGTGGTGTGGCATTGTCCTCATCAATTTGGCATCATTCCAATGTGCAGAGAGTTTATTTTTGCACACACGTTTTCTTTGAAGAAAACTTAGTGAATAATAAGCACATTATGTTTGAGAACACTGATATAAGGTGAATGAGAGCACTGAGTCTTTCCTGTGTCCATATTCTACAAAGCATTTACAGTGATCATTTTATGTAATTTAAAACACCTAAAATTCACATAGAATCTCATTCAGAAGCTCTATTCAGTACAGCTTAAGCCACAATAATTTGGTCAAAAACTGCTTTACCTCTTTCATGCTAATTACACAAAGGGACTTCACATTTTTCTTTGATTTTTTTCATAGTTTTCCTTGTTCTCCCACAGAGAAGGTCTTATTATTTTATCTGTGGACAGTTGTGTGAATGTATAATTTTAAAAATAATTCCTAGATTCAAAAGACCAGTAAATCAAATTAAAACACACACAAACACAAAGAGCACCGAATATTTTTCACACTGGCTGCAAGCTAACTGTACCTATGAAGCATGTCTACTTGACAGGCCCAAGCATCTGCTGATGCTTCTAGGAAGCGCTCCAGGTTGTTCCCTGGTGTAAACTGGATTGTAATCAGTTTAAGGAGGCAAAAGCATATGCAGAGATCTGTTCTAAATTTGTTTGACCTTGACCCACGAGCTAGTCATGACTAATAGAAAAATTTCCTCTTTACCACTGAGCATCTATAGCAAGTAAACAGTTTAGCAGAACACATGTTTTTAGAAACCTTGTCTCATGTCATCTTGGATTTTTGTGTAGGTGTTGGCCTCTGTGGAAGGCCACTCAGCAAAAGCCCATAACTTGCTGCACAAGGTTTTGTGGGAGAGGCAGCCTCACATTGAAATGATATATTACCATTTTGCTGAAGCTTTGTGATTGCATTTAAATTTCCCTGGCACTGTAGTTCCTCAGCTTTCCTGAAATGTGAGATGGAGGAAAAAGAATTTCACCCTGTAACATAAGCAGGGTCAGATGGGGTGTGTCTACATTAGCTTTTTAGTTCAGATCAGGAGGCCACTTTTGATACAAGTCTCCCAACACTCCCTACGTGCTCTGCTTTGGTTTGCAGTGCAGAGCTGTCTCAGATGTGTGAGCTGTCTCAGAGCATGTGAGATGCTTTCCTTTGGGAGGAAACAAAGCTGTAAGATTTTTTGTAGAGGTGTTCATAGTGTGTTCCAGCTGAAAACAAGTATTCAGTCGGTGGAATCAGACAAGGGCCACTCTGAAGTGAAAAGCTGCAAAATGGGAAAATTGCAGATATGGGATCTCCAGTTACAAGTGTTTTGCTCCGCAGAGCTGCTTTTGCTGGTGTGCACAACTGGCTAAGGTAGGGACAGCCCTTGTGATCTCAGGTGTGCAGTATGTTCATGTGGGCAGAGATTCCCCAGCTTCCATCTGAGTAACAGAAAATAATTTACTCCAATATATGCTGGGACAAAGGACATATAGACATATATAAGCATATATTGACACTAMAAGATGCCTATAGGCTAAGGAAGAGCAAGGAAGATTTACAGTATGGATTGTTTGACGTACATTTTTAAAAACCAAATATGTGCTGTAGGGAGCTACCTGTCCTGGTTTGACATAAATGAATCATTCCAAGCACTGGAGGCGTCTGCAGACACCTAATCCTAGAGAGTCAGTTCAGCAAAATTAAGACCTAGTTATTAAGTATAATCACCAATGTTTATAGAGCAGATTACTGCTTTTGGGTGCCACTGATGCAGATATCTGATATACCACCAGTGACGTACCAAGTGAGAACTTGATTTTTCAAGGCTCATTATGTAATTAGTCCATATTTTTTACTGGGTGTTTTTTACTATAATGTCTTCATATCAGCTGCGAAATCTTTAACATAATTTTCACAGATAAATTATCAGAGCAGAAATTCTGCCATACTAATTAAATGTGAGAAAKGTACTCATTGCATTTGTGAATATGCATATCATTTCATACAAGTTTGCTTGCAAATGTATTAAAGAAATTTCTATAAGTAAGTATGTAATCATATTTTGGAAAACTTACAATTGTTTTCACTATGTTCTTGTGGGTTTTTTTCTGTAAATGTGTGGATGCATTACACATGTGTGGAATAAATTATTTATTCATATGAGGGTGAATTCTGCTACTCCCTCAAACCTCCAGCTAGAAGGTAGTTCACCAAAATCAGGATGAAGTTCTCATGGACTTCATGTCCTGGTTCTTTATTGGTCTATGCCTGTTTCTTTCTGTGCTTTTTTTGGAGAGGGAAAAGGGTGTAGCAGGGCAGAAGTGTAGCCTGTTACGAAGTGGACTCTGAMAAATCCCCTTGGGCTTGACCTCCAAGTTGAATGTAATCATGTAGCTTATTTACTCTGAGTTAATAGAGTCTGTGTTTAACATTTATTGTGTTTGATTAATGAAGGTTTTGCTGTTCCTTTGCTGAAGGAAAGGACAGATGTGTTTGTGGTCATTGCTTCCACTTAAACAAACACAAAATCGAGTTTCAAATCTTACTCAAGGGTGTACTTCATCAAGGGGACAATATATAGCCTTCAGTCTGAAATCAGCTGTCAGAAGCAGAAAGTACTATGTTTTTTTTTTAATCATAGGTGAGAGAGTAGCTGTCCTTGAGCATCTAGCTTTCCATACCATTGAACACTRCCCAGTATTCAGAGCCAGTGGAAGAAACAACAGCCCTGGAAACCCAAGGTTGGTCCAGCCTTTATATTCTTCATGTCCCTCAGCATAATATCCCCCATCCCCTGTTTCAGGTTCCCTTTCAGACGCCCAGTGCCCACAGCAGACACCATCTCATCTGAAGGATAACTATGATGTCATGTTTAGTTTGACGTACAGTACTAACTCTCAGAAACCACATGTAATTTAATGTCATTTAGAGCAAATCAAGTCCTGTATACACAATATGCAAATGTTTTAGTCCATTCCTCTCTTAACTGACTTTATTTACAAACATATTATTGTTATTATTATTTTCCACTGACTCCTGCAGTGTCCATATCAAGGATCAGGTAACTATTTAAGTCTTTAAATTGAAACTGCTTTATGTTGCATTAGCTGGCTTCAGCGAGATGCTAATACACTGCACACCTGYCCTTCATTCTCTAACTATCCGCTGTTGCTGTCAGGACATTGTTTGCTTTGAATTAGAGACAGGAGACAGCTCAGTCATTGTCTGTACATCTACAAGCCCCAAGCACAGCAGTGGTCTTTTGACACTCAGGTTGTTTGTTCATTCAGGGCAAAATCAGAGGAAGAATAACATGGTTGCTTACTGTAAGATTGACTTAACGGAAAGAAACTTGATTTGAAACAATAAGACATGGGTTTGTTTATGAAAGAACAACAGGATGATGGCGTATTTTAGTAAACATGAAGCACATCTTAAAAGCAAAATCTCTTTGTTATCAGATAGGTCCCATGTGTAGAAGCTGAGTATTGTAATGTAGAAGGTAAGTATTGTAATAAAATAAGTAAAAATATTGTGATTTATGTTGCTTGTAGGCAGATGTCCCCATTGGCCACACTTGAAAATCTTACACCAGTGCTCTCTCATACTTGTAGCTCATCTAGTAAGTACAGGCACTGTCACTAAAGTAGCATTTTCAACATATTTATTTAATTTGCTGGCTCTAATGCAAGCTGCTTAAACTGAAGAAGTTCTGACTTGATTTATGAGAACATAGGCAGTATCCATGATAGTGACACCACTGGTAATTCTTCAGCTGATGGTGCTAAAGAGTCCTTTTGACATAGCAGAACCTTTTGACATAAATGTTTTTCAGGACAGAGACTCTTAGTAAGATGTGCTGTTGCTGTGAAATGTGTGTATTACTGCTGCTGAAAAGATTTAACTGGAAAYGACAATTGCTTGGCATTTTTCAGGTATTACTATCAGGAAAACTTGAAAAATAGCGGAAGAATGATTTTGTGCAGGCTTGTGCTGGATGGTGTGACTTACTCTCTCTGCAGAGATAGTGTGTCTGGAGAAATGACAGCTTATCCAGGTCCAGTATTTCCAGGTCAAGAGATTGACCAGGAAGTTCCAGGGCAATGAAGTTACACGAACAGTTCTTATCAACAGCAGCTTTTCTCACAGATTTTGACTGATAAAGGTTCCTCCTTGGTCTTATCTCAGCAGAGTATTATGCAGAGTATTAAGCCTCGTGTGAGGCTTATGGGGCATACAGCTTCCTCCACTGAGACAAAACTGGGCTTCCTGTCGCTGAAAGGAAGAACAAGCCTACAATGCTTTATGCTGGGATACAAAGGCTTTTTTCCTCCTGAAAAGAAAAATATGAAGAAGATTTTCCTAGAAAAAATGTATGAGCTGCATTCTAGATGTTGCCAAGGGCTTTCACATCACTGTAAGGCAACTGTGGTCAAACAATCTTAAATTTATTTCAGTGCAGTTGGGAACATGTGATAGACACATAACCTAGTGTCTCTACAAAACTTTCTGGGTATAAATAAGTGCCAGTTCAGGTTTGCATGAAATTTGTTAAGGAAAAGGATAATATTTTCACTTCATGTGTACTTACAAGAATCCTTGTCATAGAGGAATCAGATAGAGAACTTTCTGATTACATCTTTATTCTAAAAAAACAGCTGACTGCAACTAAGATACCCAAGAAATAGCCTTGGTGTATTACTGCATTACATACTGAAATCATTCACCAGCAGAAGAATCAGAAAAAAAATGCAAGACATTATATGCAGCTTTATTTTCATCATGAATTTGCTAAGTCAAAATCTTTACAGGAAATCCAGGAAAAGCATAAACCACCATGTGTAATAAACCTAATACATGRCATTCCTCCTTTAGGCTACTTCCCTAGTGATAGTTTCATGGAATCCATCAAACTGTGATGGCTTCTTTATTCTGTTCTGCTTTTTCTAATTTCTAATGATGAATCCCAACAGAGACTGAGGTGCAGAGAGACAGATACTGTATTACAGAAGTAATATGCTAACAAATCTGGTAAACTGCTTTCTGTGCTAAATATGGTTAGACCTGGACAGAAGTGATTAGCWAATGTTCTTTTTTAGGGATTCCTGCCAATTCTCAATATGCATGACAGCTGAGAACTGCCTGTTCTCGAACACGAAAGCTACCAGAGTCATTGTTTCCTGTTTCTGGCAGGAATATCATGTCTGTTCTGAATCTGCGGGCAATAATCTTATTTTACCACAATGCCGCATTCCAAAGGTTCATAACAGGACTCCCAACTGCTTTTAGTGCTTAGAGCACTGCTATACATCCAAAACTGGCCTCTACCCAGCAGCTCTTRTCACAGCCTGTGGAATACCAGAGCAGCCTGCACTGAAAGATGRGTTGGTTTGAATCTCTAATCACCTGCTGCATTGCCACAGCAGTACGTGCTCCAGACATCATGTGTTTCTTGCTGGAAGTGTGGTATAACTCGAGTGTACCTGAGAAGGTGTTCTTGTCTTTAAGCAGCAAGCCCAGATGCATTGTTGAAACAAAGCCACTTACATTTTTCCAGTTCTATATGGCCTGTCTTAGGAAAAGAGGACCAAAATCAAGTTAATTTCCCTGTTACAGGAGGCAAGACAGTTTTTTGTCTCTACCTTGAGCATCTCTCTTGTCCCTAATGTGCCTAATACACTGCACTTGTGTTTGCATTCAGGGGCATGCCCTACCGTAGTRGAATTCTTCAAAGGTTTCTTGAGAATCTTTGTGATACATCCATGCTCCATACATGTTTTTCACTCTAAGTCTATGCAGCATCTCTCTAAGCCTCACCAGAAAAAGGGAAGAACATAACTTTGCCAGCTGCATCGAACATGCTGAATTTGGGACTGTGATGTAGCGCAGGTGTTTCTTCAGATACCCTCAATGCAAGAAAATCCAGCACAGCATGACCTTCACATTTACATTTTCAATAAGTGTATCGGAGTTGCCTGGTGTTCCAGAGGCTGGTATGCAAATCAGGTCCTGTGATGCAGAAATACTAAAAGAAACTGCTAAAGTAAATTTTTATTATGGTTAAGATTTCTTATGAGAGGAGCTTGATTTTGAACCTAAAAGCATCCCATGTTGAAGCAGAGGTCAATTATCAGCCTGCCACTTCAGCATGTGCCACRGGAACCAGTGTAAAGACCAATGAAATGGTCGCACCTGACAGATGTGTGGTCAGGTGTCATGAAAGTGTTTTGATAGCTCTGTGGTCTGGAGAAGGTTGTCAGTTCATCTGTTTCTTAGTCCTAGTCATATTTCTTTAACCAAATGATGAGAATATTCTGGGGTTTGACCTGCTTTTCAGTTTCATGGGGACAAAATATCCTAACAGGTATGACCAGTGTGACCTTAGTGCTTGGGCAATTAGACTAAGTAAACTATAAAATATTCATAGCACATGATACTGTTGTGATTTTCTGGCAGATTGATTGCTTCAGTCAGGCTGAGGGGACTGGCTGCCAAGGATTTACATTGGCTAGCAAAAAGCACTCATGATAATAGGTCCTTCTGGTAAAAATGACAAAACCTGGAGGTCAAAGCACATAGAACAACAAGTGAGATAAAAATTATTCTGTTGTGACTCTATTCTGCYCTAGGTGGGAGCAGCAAGTTCAGCATGCTAAAACACCTGGCAAATGGTTGGTTGCTTTTCCCAGTACAATACTTCATTAGGAGTAGGGAGAAAGCTCTTCTTTTAAAATGAATTCCTGATAAGGAACTACTSGCAGAAAGGTTATAAGGTTGTGCTAGAAGCTACTTGATAGAACTTGTCCTTACTAAAGAATTAGTTTAAATTGCATACACTCAAGCTAATGCCCCTCAAGTTAATGTGGCTTGAATGAGGAAAGCCACCCTGCAAATTAACACTATAGCAATGCAGAGTAGCTGAGCTGATCAGCTCAGGAAATCAGTTTCCACTGTTGGGTCAGATAACTCCTGTTGAAAGTATAATTATTCTTGAATGAGAGTTATTGGGGTTTTGGTGGGTTTTTTTTCCATGAATAGGACCTGAGTTATCAACAGCACAAATATTAACTCAAGCTAACCGTGCAGTGAAAAAAGGTCATGTCTCCATGTGCTTCCCAGCCCCCTTCACAGGCTGAGAGAGGAATTCTCTCTGCCTGTGGYCAAAGGCAGATGTTGGTAAGCATATTCCCTCTGAAATTTGCACATTTCTTCTTTTTACTGARGGCATTTACACTTTGAAATTCAGCACACGAGATTCCATCCTCTCACTGAAATTCACAGGAGTTTTGCTCAAGTACAARTGAGAAGGCACAGCTTCAGCTTTGCCAATAGGCTTGTGATTATATTAGATGCAAGGGAAAGATATGCTTAAATAACAGAATGGCTGTCACAGAAGTGACAAAAGACTGACAGGTGTATGACACAAAGGAGGAACTAGCAAGTGAGATATCAGCTACTGCTGTAAAAATACAAAACAAGGGCACTGCTGAGGCGTTGGAGGACAGAGTGTTGCTTTCCATTTCTTTCTCTCAGTGGATACTGAGGAGGAGGAGTAGTTCAAGATTTAAATTCTCTTTAACAACCATTTATGAAATTATATAAATTGATAAATATTTGTCTGTGAAGATGAAATACCTTATTTGGATGTAGTCATATCTCTAGAGTAAATACCCAGTAAAGCAGTTGTTTGAAATATGTATAATTTTCCTCGATATCTGCACAACTCTGACAGTTAAAAACAAGTTTACAAGCAGATTAAGGGCACTGCTTTATAAATTAGATTTAAAATAAATGTAAAAAGGACAGAAGGGAACCTCCCTTGTTGAATTTCCATGTTCAACTGATTCAAGGCAGGCCAAGTTTCCACATCAGATCAAAGAGAGGATCATAAGCTTCTTTTTGTAATGACCAGATACCCAGTCTATCTCATGTGCAAGGTCAGAAGTAATTTCCTTCTTTCTGAAATACTGACAAGCTGTGTCTGTGCTTGGGACAACATGGGGACCACAGCTTGCTTTAATCCAGCTAGTGATTTAGCCTTTCATTTCCTTGTTGTCTCTCTTCTTTTGTATTGCCTTCAGAAAYTAAGTAACCACAGTTGTATTTTATATTCTTTAAAAAAACTGGGACAGTTCTGTGCAAGGGTAGAAAATCTAGAAGGAAGAAAATACAGACAAAGCTAATCACTAAGGTCTGGCAGTTTTTCGTATTGTCACTACTTCAGTTGAGCACAAGGACTTTTTTTGGCAGRGGGGGCAGGGGAGATTTATTTTCTTCTTGGATCAAAATATTTTCACTTGGAAAACTAACATTATATTGATGTAAAACTCCCTAATGCCAACACAATCTGTTCCCCATCCCATTAAGATCCAATGCTGTTCATTTATACTGATMTATTTTATATTGATATGTCCTGCCCCACTGATCAAACTACTTTAATGGGTACAGCCATCAATTATGTGTGTAAATACCTTACATGCTGATCATATCTCATAGATATTCAGAGCTGAGCCCTAGGTCAGGTATGCATGTGCAGAGCAGATGTAGCACCAGGAAGCACAAGAAAAATATTTCCACTTGCACCTTGCTTTGCTGGAAGTATTTGAGCCCATGAAGTGTTCCTGGATCTTTGGGTGATGTCATATTTATATATCACTTCCAGTGTGTGATRTATAAATCCTTCCAGTGACCTTTCAACTCTGCATTATCTTTGATGTCCTTACAAGAATGAAAATTGGAAAAATTACAAGTTCCATCAGGTTCTGTCTTACTGTTTTATAGCTATGGAGCTAGCACACAGGCAAAACTTTATTGTTGGCTACTTTGGGATTTAATTCTTCTAGTTAAGGTATTGGAATAGTTCAGTGTTAGAACCTTGTTTTAGAGGATAAAATAACTATTTTGGTTGATGAGTTCTACAAAAACATCTGCAGTCATATGGTGCATTGGGTTTTTGTGGCCAGGGGTATTTTGGTAGTGGGGGGGCTACAGGGGTGGCTTCTGTAAGAAGCTGCCAGAAGCTTCCTCCATGTCTGTCAGAGCCAATGTCAGACAGCTCCAAGACAGAGGTGCTGCTGGTCAAGGCTGGGCCTGTTAGAAATGGTGGTAACCCCACYGTGATAACATATTTAGGAAGGAAAAAAAAATATTGTACAAAAGTAATTGCAGCCAGAGGTGAGTGGGGTGAGAGTATGTGAGAGGAACAACTCTGCAGACACCAAGGTCAGGAGAAGGAGGGGGAGSAGGTGCTCCAAGCACTGGAGCTGAGGTTTCCCTGAAGTCCATGRTGAAGACCACTGTGAAGCAGCCATGTCACTGCAGCCCATGGAGGATCACAGGGATGCAGAGATCCACCCACAGCCCATGCAGGAGACTCAGGCCAGAGCAGACGGATGCCTGAGAGGAGGCTGTGAACCTGTGGGAGGCCCATGCTGGAGCAGGCTCCTGGCAGGCTCCTGCAGACCTGTGGAGAGAGGACCCCACACTGGAATAGATTTCCTGGTAGGACTTGTAATGTCATGGGAGTCCCACACTGGAGCAGGCTGTGCCTGAAGAACTGAACCCCACAGAAAAGTGACCAACACTGGAGCAGTTTGTGAGCTGTTGCCCGTGGGATGGACTCACGCTGGAGAAGTTCATGGAGGACTGTCTCCTGTGGAAGGGACCCCACGTTTCAGCAGGGCTTGAAGGACTCCTCTCCCTGAGCAGCAGGAGAAACATGTGATAAACTGACCATGAYCATCATTCCCGTCTCCCTGCACCACTGCAGGGGAGGAGGTAGAACCCAGGAAGGACGGAGGAGTGGTGGGAAGGTGTCCTTAATATTTATTTTACTCTTATTATCCTGCTCTGATTTTGTTAGTAACAGATTCAGTTACTATCCCAAATCTGAGTTTGTTTTGCCCATGACAGTATCCCATGAGTGATCTCTCCCTGTCCTTACTTCAACCCATGAACCCTTTGTTATATTTTCTCTCCGCTGTCCGCTTGTGGAGGGAAGTGATGGAGCAGCTTTTGGTGAATGCCTGGCATCCAGCCAGGGGGAGCACACTACATACGGTAACCAGTCTCACAGATCTCTATCCCCAGTGCAGAGAACACACTGTTCAAATTGCAGCTGAATGCCCAGTTTGGATCATGTGACTACTTCAATACATTTTGAAGTTCTTCATGAGCTGTGGGAACAGCTGACAAACCRGCATTGATAATTGCGCATTAAAACACACAGAATGGATATGCTGTGTATCAAGAAGCTGGTACTACAACCACTGCCCACAAGTGCACTTTTTACATCTCTCGCCTTGAATATTGTGATGCTGAGGGACYATAAACATAGGTGGAAGAATCCTGGAAATGTCAGATCTTATCTCACTTGTACTCAGTATCCTTTGGTAGCAGATTCTGCTCCTCTGGAAAGCTCAAATTTCTCCTTATTTTTCAAGGAATCAAGTTTGGTGGGTTGTTGCTTTGGTTTGGTTTTGGTTTTTTATTTCTGTACTAGATCTGGCAATCATAGACAAAAGGCCTCCTTACACTGTTGTCTGTTGTCCCTTTAAGAACTTCCCCTTCTCGTGAGTTGTTGTCCAGGAAGGAAGACAACTCCTGTAATTTAGAATAGTGGAAATTGAGAGCATGAAACTCTGGGATAAATAATTTCCTAGTATCAATTTCTTGTC
Organism: Amblyornis subalaris; assembly: GCA_018881555.1. Classification (NCBI taxonomy): domain Eukaryota; kingdom Metazoa; phylum Chordata; class Aves; order Passeriformes; family Ptilonorhynchidae; genus Amblyornis; species Amblyornis subalaris. The sequence continues at coordinate 30,123,219 of JACAXG010000001.1, read as the reverse complement.
TGGAAGAAGGAAGAGCTCCAGTGCTCTGCTATAAGCTCTGATTTTTCAAATGTATTTTCCAGTTGAAACACAAGATGGGTTTCTGTGCTAGGTCTTTTAGACAGGTGTTTTTCTTCTCTTTGTGAGACAAATATTTCTGTATCACATTTCACCTGTCCTCTGACTTCCCACTGGTTGCTGGGAGAATCTCATTATCATTTCAGAGTGCTTTAACTTATTGATCTTCTGCAGGTGACTCTGGTAAGTTGGAAGCACAGCAAAGTGGGAAAAGGTTCGGTTGCTTTATTCTTGCAGGGCTATAACTTGTGTTTCTGTTTGGGTGTAGAAGCTGTCAATGTTCTTTTTAACATTGTATGGAAAATTAGCAAGCCAGTAGGATAAAAATCAATTAACGTGTAAACTTTTTTCTTTTACAAAACTGATTACAAGAGACTAGTACAATCAACAAATCAAATTTGTAGTTGCAGTTGCATTGATTGGGCTTAGTTGATTAAATTGATTCATTAATGAATTAGTGTCTGTGTGAAATTAAATCAACAGCATCCAGTTGTAGATGGAAGGAAGATTCAAATTATGAAGTTGTGCAGCACAGCCAGGGAACTGCGAGGAATTTAACAACTCTCCAGCTCTTCGAGACACAGTTCTGACAATCAGATTTGCTTCATAAGTTGCTTTTCTCTTTTCTTTTTTTTCCCCCTTTTTTTTTCTGCTTTAGAGAAGGTGGGATTCACAATGGCAAAATTGATGTTTACAGTGTAAATGTTGACATAGCCAAGCTTCTCAGTTAGCACCTTTTTAGTTCACAGAGAGTAATAAGTACTTGTAGGATGTACATGATTCCATTCTAAATTATGTGTTTAAAAATGGTCACCTAAATCATACAGTCCAAGTTTTTATTTCTCTTCATTGACTGTAAAGAAAGTGCAGAGTATTGGCTTGACTGTAGGCATTTTCATTGYAGATCTAAAATATTAGGTGAAAATTATCTTATCAGGATGGCTCAATTTCCTTTTTCCAGAAGATTAGTTTCACACAAACACACTCTTTCTGTCTCCAATGAAGCGTGCTTATTGAAGGTAACATTTGCTAAAATGTAGATACTGAAGTGTTAGCACTTCTTAGGCCCAGAGATGCATATTCACACTTTGTGAAGTGTTACAGCAAAATCAGTCATCAGGAGGCAGGAAACCCCAATGCTATAAAATACAGAAGAAAAGGAAATAGTATTTAGAGAAGAAAGAAGCAGCTCCTCTGCTTGCATGGAATTGAGCTCTTCAGACATAGTGACACAGATGGGGGGGGGCTCCAAGTAAACATCTGGTTTGCAAAGCAAGCTTGAAGTTTTCTTTTTGCAGAGACCATAAAGCTACCAAGCTACTGATCATTTTTAGCCACAGAGGTCTAGAAGTAATGTACCATCTCTAGAGCATAGTTGGACACTTATTGTTGCAATCYCGTATTTCCTTCTCAAAGAGGAGCTAGCTAAGGAAATCTAAGTATAAATCATATGATGGGTAAAGTGGCCCAGTTTGGAATAAGAGCTAAGAATGTAACTTTCAGTTAAGGAATTTCTTTGACTTTCTTTTCTCTGTAAATTAGATATCATTCACTTTGGGTTTTTTAATTATATACATACATTCCAACAGTCATTGTAATCAAAGAAGTAAGAAAGGATAGTCTTAGCAGTAGGAATTGGAAAGTAATACTCCATCCCACATTGGGGAGGGCACAGGCAGTGTCACTGAGTTCAGTTTCTCTGTTCTCTGGTTTTGGTATAGCCAGTTACTTTTCCACCCTTTTGGTCATTTACAAAGTTAGCTTTTACATTTATCCCTGTTTTATAAATGGGAGACTTGATAGATTCCTGAGAACTTACCGAGCAGCAGAGACATCCTTTCAAGAGTGCAGCCACTCCAGTGCTTGCACCCCGAGAGAAGATCCTGTGGGAGCTCATACTTCCCTAGTGAGTCAGTCCAGTGCCTCAGGTCCTCCACAAACCACGTTGTCCTGGTGTCTTTGCTCATGAAGCTGTTTAAGACATTTCCTCCTGTGCTGAGACCTCATTTGTGTTTTACTAGGGCCACCCAACAAGAACACAAGGAGAGGAGGAGGAGGCCTCTGGTTGATACCTTCCCCATTGCAGCAGGAGCCCTGGTATACAGCAGTGATTTTAGCAGAAAAAGAAATTTCTTTGATGTGACTTGACATATTGACTGTCAGCTCTACTGGTAGAAGGCTGCTTTGCCAGTTCAGCTTTGCCTCCACAAGGGAAAGCTTACAAGCTGTATCAGTATTTTGTCAAATCTTAAGTTATTGGACTAAATGTATGTAAATCTTCAGATACATTCAAAAGCTCAAGAGTAAATACTCATCACTCCTAAGATTAAGGAATCTAAGCATGTTTTATAGGAGATAGACTACTGAACTCTAGCTGTTTCTTATCTGGTACAATAACTTTGTAAATGATTCTGAATAGGAGGTTCTCATTCAGTTTGTTAATGCTCTCTCTGATAGAACCATCCTTTGTGAAGGATGCTTACATTTTCTTGACTGCCATTCAGCTGGTCAGCAGATAACCTCCTTATCCTAGCATTCTCTAAAATTTTCCGTATAGAACTTATCTAAATTGGATGCTCCAAGTGCTACTCTGAAATCTTTTCTTCATGCAGCCAAGAGCTAGTGGCAACACTTTCTTGCTGAAGCCTTTTTTTCTCAGGAAAAATAAGTAATCTGGAGAAAAAAAATGATAATATTGCATCTGAATCCTTCAGAACTCAGGAACAATTTAATTCACATAGACAAGCTTCATTAAAAGAATATTAATATTGTAACCTAAGGAAGTGAAAGGAGGGAAATACAAAAAAGTTTGAACAGCAAATAAGTATGCAGAACAGATAATTTTATGCAGGTTTTCCATCATTCCTGGCCATTAGAGATCTATAGATTAATAGTTCTAGGTCTAATGATAAATCGTAAAGTTTAGATGGGAAGGCTTCAATTTTAATTTGTTTTACAAGTTTCATCTTAAACATAAGACAAATAGGACCAAAACTGACTTCCAACACACTTTATCTGCCTGCTCCACTAGTGTTATAATGCTGCTCTGAGCTTGTAGAATGTTCCTATGTCATGTTCCCTCTCCTCTTGTGAAGCAGAGATCCCATTATACCTCTGTTGAATCGTGTAATGAGGAGCTAAAGAAGCTTCTACTCTGAGTTAAAGACACAAATATAGTAGGATTTCTGAGAAGGACAGAAGATCTCCTTTTAAATTAAAGAAAAACATCTTGTCATGTTTCTTATCTTTAAAATGAACTTTCATGTCAAAAAAGTAGGGAAAACAAACACTAATATATTGAAAGCTAATATATGTGCGTATACATACTCTGCTCAGTTTAATTAAAAAAAAAAAGGACTGTACCTGTCTAGCCTTTATATTTATTACTGTATGCTGTTCATTTACAATCTTTTCTACTTTTTATTCCTGTGTAGGGCTGAATAGAAACCTTACAGAGAAAATCTCCCGATGAAATAATTTTTACTCTCTACCAGCGTATTTTCTCTCTACCCTTATAGCATTCTATTCCCTTCAGTTATAGCTCTATGTCACAGCATCGCCAAGTGTTAATTTTTTAGATTATTGAAGTTGTGGGAAAATTGAAACAGGTCCTTGTAGTATCCAAGAATTTCTTCAAAGAAAAAAAAAAATTAACAAATTGATGTGCTGGTTTTCTGCCTTTCTAACAGCAAAACAATGTATTTGAGTTTATTTCAGGTTGGTTAGGAAGATTGCAAATTGTACCCACAGAACAATAGCTTTAACAGAGGATGGCTGTAATGTACTCCTCTGTGTTTGTAAGCCAGCCTGCAGAGCAGGCTGCCACTTGGGAAATTTCTACCTGTTGTTCCATTAACAAGCAAGGAAATAACAGATCATTGTGAGAAGAGGAAATATTCAGAGAAGGTTATGGGTAAGACTTCCAATTAACTCGGCTAACACAGGTGTCATTGAAATTTGGAACCTTTGACAGTTTTCCCCATTAGATTTACATGCAGTATATCAGTGTTCAGACTTCTTCCCAGTGAATTTTCAGATACATTTTTTTCCAGGTAGTAGCTAGTTTACTCTCTGTAATGAGGTTTCCTGTGAGCGTACCATCCACGAGACCTTGGTTTCAACAAGTTTGTATATGGTATGCTGGCAAATACACATGGAGCTTGCCCGTCTTGACACAAAAATTTGTATGTGGGCTTTCTATTGACTATTATCTAGTAATCATAGTTTTCAAAGCATCAGTTGGAGGGTACTAGTTGTAATATCTCCACTACAAATGATCAAAAATCAACAACTTGATGTAAAATTTGCATATTTGTGTAACTTGGTGGGGAAAGAATGTAAGACCTATGTTGATGTTGCTCCTTATGCAATTTGGATGCGCATGTCTCTTTGTTGTGTAGCTTATCCAATGTGTGCAGTATCATCCAGTCACACATTTTCATCCCTATGCCCAAATCCATACTGACCTCACATTTTTCCTTCTACAGAAGGATGTCTCTGTGTACATTACGGATGCTGTTCCTTAACAGGATTTTCTGGTTTCTATTGCTAGGTAGGGCTGAATAGAAACCTCTAAAAAACATCTTGCAAAGAAATGCTTATTTCTCTTTACTTGTCTATCCATCTATATTCTTATGTTATGGCTGTGCCACCTAGTACCTCTAAGCTGACTTTATTCCCTTGCTTTGCCTCTTGTGTTCCTTGAACAGTTCAAGAGGACTCCTTCATGACTCAGTTCCCTTAAAAAGTGGGAAAAACCTGCTCTAGACAGAGTTTCAGGGTACGACTTGATCCAAGCTGACTGGTTTGTTAGTGCTCAGATGTAGAGCTTCAATTCCTGCCCTTCAAAGCCTAATGTCTTGCTCACACGCCCCACCTTGGGCCAACTTGAATGCCATCATCTATGGCAAACCAGTTCAAGTCACTGAAATAGCACAAAAAATAACTTGGTAAAACCTGCTTAGACASAGCTTGCAACTTCACCCTTTGCACAGTATTCATCCCTCTGTGAACAACACATCAGAAAAGGGCTTCTGACTTTTGGTAAGTTGCCTTTTGCACCTTGCCATGATGCTGTGGAGCTGTGTTGCTCACACAATAATTGATGGGGGGAAAAAATAGCAAAATATGGCAAAACAGGAAAATGTAAGCATTCATCCCAAGCCTATCCAAAAGAAAAAATCTCTGACAGTCTATCTAATGTAAAAATACTCTGAATTCACCTTACACTTTAAAAAACGTAGCTCAGAATAATGCAGAGAATCTGTGTCAGCATTTGTTATTGTCCCCTGATCTTTTAAAAATAAGCTTGATTCTCAAGGCTTATAGTATTGCATCCCACCGATATAAGCAGTTTAGAAATATACAAACATACGCCTCCACAGCTGTAAAACATTAAACCTGTAAAGCTCTTAGTGCTACTGCCTAGGATCATTGTTTCATTTCCTAAGCTCTGTAGTAACCTGTATATTTTTGTACTAACCTGGAGTGATGCAGATTGCTCAGAAAGTACTGGCTGTTTTAATGTCTCTCTTGATAAGATTATCCTATTAGTATGTGGGGAAACAGTGATTTAGTACTAAACTTTTTTTAAAAGGTCAAATTAATAAACAGCAATAGCATAAAAAGAAACACAATATGTTGAAAAGTAAAAAAAGGACTGTCCTTCAGAACATGGACATGTTTTAGATGTGTAGCTGGTTTAGCTTTGTCTGAATGCTTTGGACAACAAGCATTGCATGGRCTATGCTATAACATTGCATGCAGTTATACCCATTCCTGCAAGCTTGCCTGGGGCACAAACCTGCACCATGAACCTCTTGTGAGCCCTAGAGCGACATGTCCACTGTCTTTCCTCTTGGAAAGACACTGACACTCAAATGGGGCATCAGCCCTAAGCAGTGCTGTGTTGCAGTGCTACTGTCCTGCCACTCGTGGCACCTTTCTGCTTGGTAATCTTCCCGGCCGACAGGACAAAAGAATCTTGCTCTCCCCTTTAACTGTAAGAGAATACTGAAACACACTGTAAGCATTCAAGAGCATATGCATGCTGAAATGAGAGATAATGTATCTCTAACATATTTTCATTATTTTTCCAGGGCAAAAAACTGTGAAGCTTGATCACTCAGTGAATGAACAAAGTGCTAGGCTGTCTCTAATAAAATCCACTTTTTGTGTGTTAAGGCAACAGTATCAATCCGATACTGTCAGACTGACAACCATCTTTCCAAGCTTGACACACAAAAGGAATGGACAGTTCTGCAATCGATACTTTCAGGTTCTGATATGCAGATAATAAGAAYCAATCTGAATAAGAAATAGGCAGACTTTGGCATACCTCCAGGTTAATATTAAGGACTGTCAGGTTGCTGTAATGTTTTCTTTGGTCCTCCAAAAAGCTGTCTACCTTGTGCTAGCTAATATGATGTAAAGAATACACTTTTTTATTTGTGAAATTTAGGCCTGCGGGCAATTGGTGAAGGTGAAGGCATATACAAAGGAGTTTAGGTTAGGGTGGGAGCAATACCTGTTCAATTTTTATATTGTATTTTCCCAGTAATGTCAGCTGTGTTCAGAAGCTTATCTGTCAGACAGCTATGGACAAACTTCAACTTTGAAGCATTCATCCTTATTAGAGTCACATTCATCCATTTAGACATTGCAAATCAATAACTGGGAATGATTTGGGGAGCATTGTGGCAAAACAGTCTCTCAGAATATATCCCTTGATGAAGTGAAAATTGTGTAAGTTTTTTGAAGTTGGCTAGATTCACATTATGGTTAGGGTTTAATTCTAACTACAAGTTGATGCTAGTTATGGCCTTCTAGTGATTCAGATTTCTGTAGGCATCTTTTTAAATTCAGGTTTAGGCAGAACTAGTTTTAAATTAAAGGACTTGTTATATTCAGGAATCATGGCAATTCTTTTTAATACAATATGTTGATGACACTGTTTCTGTAARTTCATTCTGTGTTATTTACATCTTTCAGTAAGAAAACCAAGCTGTATCCAATAGCTGTACTTGAACTGCAATATAGTTTTTTAGAAAACCATCAATCCTGATTCGACATTACTGGCAAAATGTAGCATGCTCCTTTGCCCCCCCCCTCCACCCCCCCCCCGTTAGTTAATTACCCTTCCTGGCTAAAATTGAATACATTAGTCAACAAACCTGCCTTCTGTCTTTTCTTAATCTGAATGCATTTATATTCAGCTTTCAATCACTGGACCTTTGATAATTAGGCACAAGATAAACTCTTTTACTGTCAAACTTCCTCTTCTTGTATTAGATGTGAGACTATGATTAAGACCCAAACCCGTAACCTTCTCTTTGATGAGCTAAGTAGATTAACCTTCTGGAGTCTTTCACTAGAAGGCATCTCTTCTAATTCTTTAATCATTCCCTAAGCTCTGTTATGAACCTTGTCCAATTTCTCAGCATCCTTCTTGAAATTTGGATGCTTGAAATAGGCACAGTGTTCCAGCCACAGTTACACTGGTGCCAAATACAGAAGTAATATATTGTCCTTCTGTCCCCCTCAATCAAGTCTTACGAGTAAATTGGGAGCTACGCTGCCTCATTTTATACAGATGAAACACAGAGACACCGTCTTACCCTTGAGACTTATTGTCATCCTTTTTGTCATGCTGCTTCTGTGGTAGCATCCAGATTCTTATTCACAGTACTGCTCTTCCGCAGGCTTGCTGGAAAGGGGCTTGGTGGGTTTGGCAGGCTTAACTTTAGCTTTCACACAGAGCTCTCCACTCTGTACAACACATTGATTTTTTTATTTTTTTTCTTTGATGGCGCTCCATTCTGGAGAAGATGTGTAATCAGCTGTGGCAGTGAGTTGACATTTTAAATAGCCACRCTGAGCTTCCCTCGAGTAGCAGGAAGTGTGTGAGCCAAGAGAAGAGAGAACCCTAAGCTGTTTGTAGCTTTGTTCATGCTTCCCAACATGTTCCTGGATGGGGACAGTAGGAAAACAGAATTGCTGCATGTTGGGCTGCTGTCAGCCTCAAACCCCAAAATAGGGGAGTGGCTAAATCAACACCTGGAATGGCACACAGAAACAGACCAAAGTTAATATTTTATACTTTCTTTTCTTTCTAAGTTCTTAAAGAGATGCAGGTGCTTGGTGGTGCTATTTTCCAATATTGCCTCATATTTTTAAGTAATTTCTGTTCCCATAGTGTTCTTACCACCCATAGATCTGTTAGCATGGAGAATTATTTAAGAGGTTTAATTCTTGTCCTTGCCACTTGACCCCTTTATAATTTGAGCCAAATTCCCAAGTTACATTATAAGTCTGAGGGTGAAATCAAAGCTTTGGTAAAATCAGAAGGTACTCTGCTGTCACTATGACCAGGGCTAGGCTCTTCCCTCAGACTTTCTCTGCAAGTTCTTAAAATAAAGGCATTTAAGTAACYAGCTGCATTAGGCTCTTTATTTTTTTCTCCCATGCATTTTAAAATTGAAGGCAATATTTCAAGTGTAGTCTACTTGTTTTGACTCTTACACTGCCCCCATCTTTCAGGGGAGTGATATCACTCAGTCCAGTGCAACGACCAAGTGTACAGTAGAGTGCTTTACTATTTGCTGACAAATAAGACTGAGTGGTTTCATAGAAAGAGCTCAAGAAAGGTCAGTCCTTGGCTTCATTCACCACCAAATGATTGTTCCCATTGGAGGGAAGGATAGAGTAACTTGCATCAAGCTTACATAAACTTGGTATCATATAAGAGCTTTCTTCAAAGCTAATATATGCAGTTAGGATCCAATTAAAAATACCAGCACAATTGAATAAATTATGACTAGATGAGGGATATTACAAAACATTTTGTTAGAAGTTGTACTGTGGTAGGATTTACTTCAATGCAGGAAAGCATTCATCAAGCTTCTAAYATGTAATCCAGTTTTTCTACATGCACAGTTGTAAAAATGACCTTTGAAAGTTTTGTGAAAACATGTTCTTGTTTTGAGGTTGAATAGCATCCATGATGGAAAGCTTAAAAGAAATCAAACAATGACCAGAACCATAAAATTGAAAAGGGCAGTTGCAGACACAGGTACTTGAGCGTGTTTATTTTTTCAATGGTTTTGAGAATGAATGAATGAATGAATCTATGACCAATAACACACASAAAGGAAACAGACAACAGATTTTCAGATTTTTTTTTTGAAGGATACCAGAAAATGCTATGAAAGTTTCACAGGTAAGAGATATTGCTATTTTATTTTTCTTTTTTTCTTATTCTCATTTCTATATATGGATCATGTTCACATTTACTCTACATCTTAGACACGTTATGCTTTTTAGGAAAGCATCTGCCTGCCTTGGTTCACTTGCCACTTTTCATTAGCAGTAAAGCAGCAATATTTCTGTGTGTTTTATTTCACAGCTTTCTCCTTTCAGTAGTAATTGTTTATGAGAAAGCATTCAAAGAACAAGCTAACAGTGTTCATCAGTTCTATATGGATCAAAATTAGTTCCTGCGAGTGGGAATGGTCAATAGTTATATAGAAAAGAAGTCCATATATGTGACAATGAACTGTTGATTAAGCAATGTTATAAATTGTGCAATCGTATCTTAAAATTATTTCGTAGTTCAGAAGCTAATGAAACATTTTAATTAGTACTGCTATTGGAATTTATGTTGTCACATTTGTAAAGTACTCCAGCAAGGGGCAGTGCAGGACACAGAAAGCAGTTCTTGACAGTAAATCAAATCTTCCCTAGAGAGGTTTGAAACATGTTTATTTCACATTATTTTCTTGAGTTTATTTATTGTAGATGTTCAAGCAAATTAAAATAATTTTAAATTGAGCAAACACTCTTCTTATTGGTCTGTATATAATTTCTGAAATGGTGTTAAAAAGGCAAAAGTCTTTCTTGAAGGCAATGAATGTTTGTATATCATTCCTTGGAATTTTTATCTGTATTTAGTCTAAGACAATGGAACACAAGTTCAGGGCTGCAGAATCAGATTTGTATCTTACTTTTTACCGTTTAGAAAACAGCTATATGAAAAGCTTTTCATATTCTTCCAGATAGATGAAATCCATAAAATACCTAGTTATACATATCCTGTATATATATCCTGTTACACACAGAACACARGCAATGATTTGCACTCTATGCAAGTCAATAGAAAACATCAATCAGACCAAAATGTCATTCAGAAACATTTATGGAGCTAAACAAGACCTGCAAAGAAATTTTTATTGAACAAAGCCTTTTTCTATAATGGAAAGAATTTCACCCTTATTCTTCTGTTGATTATATCAGTGAGGCAAAACGGCATTAGAGAGTGCAGAAGTTTTTCCAGGTTATTTTGCACCTCGGTTTACATTTACCTGCTGAGCAATAATTAACCTGATGATTGATAGTGACTTGAAACACCGGTCTCAGAATCAGAACTGTATTTCTCAGTTAAAATCTGAGCTTGACAAAGCCATTTTTTAAAAGCAGCAACCTATTTGCTAATGGCACAGCAGTCTGTGAAATGTCATCAGATTGAAAAGATGTAACAGMAAAATATAAGCATGTTTTGAGGTAAATCTGACATCCTGTTTGTGCAAGCTTGGATAAATTCACCTTGTCAAAACCAGTAACAGTGTTGCCCCGGGAATCTAATTCTAGTTGTCTCCTATATATCCAGTTATACTTGATTTACTGTATTTTACTGTATGAATGAAACTTTGCAAAGATTCTGCATTCCTCCAGCTTGAGTGAAYCATATCTTTTTTAACCCAGGAGCTTGCATTTTCCTTTTGAGAAGTGCAAGTGGTGTGAGCTTAGTGTAGTTCCAGGAGTGACAAACCCAGATGCCTCTTTTTTGAGGATGAGTGAGCTATTTTAAAGCATTTGRGGGCTGTATACTAATTGTTTGGAAATTTGAGATAAAAATAATTAGTTCATCAAGACTAGCTGTGTGTTAATCATGCCCAGCCTCCTGTTCCTCATTAAACTTCAGCTGTTTGAATTAAACACTTCGCAATGTTTAGGTTTCAATACAAAGCGTGAATATCCTCAACAGGCTGGGTTTTAGTCCCAGGGTTGTRTTGGTATGGTAGGTTTGTTTTCTCTTCTGCAGTCACTAGTGGGTAGAGGAGCCTTTCTAGTAGCAGAACGTTAACACCGCTCAGTTCTTCAGACACCAAAAAGGAAAAAAAWAACAAAATAAATTAAATTTATTCTTAGCATTGTGTCAGATTGCTACCACTTCATATTTAAATAGATATTGAAGACCAGCTAATATAGAAAGCCTTAATGGATTGAGTTAGGCAAGCTCCAGGCCTTCGCCATGCTTGTAAAAAGAAGTTGTGTCACTCCCACAGTTTTATTAAAATGAAACGTGACCTGCAGTGGAGCTGACAGCTGAGCAGCGAGGTTACAAATCAGCCTGTGATGGTAGGGCAGACCGAATGAATGTTGCCATGCAGCTTGTCAAAGGCAGGGTAGGAAACAAGGCTTGGTGAACAGCAAAGCTTGGTCTATGTAGTGCAAGGAAGCAGGCGCAGCGTGAGGGACCTCGGCCGACAGTACCTTCAAAAGAACCTGCCTTAGCACATTTATTTTCACATGTCATGTGGGCCTGAGGCTTTCATTAACAAAAATATTCTGGAAGTTGCATAATGGGTGTTCAAAAGGAGAGGTATTTAAATAATACCTGTAACAGTGACAAGCAGCGACTGAGAAGAGAGATGGACCAAGACCATGAGCTTTTTCTCCCAGTATGTGAGTTAATGAGCTAATGATAACCTCTTTGAATGACAGTGTACGCAGAAGGATCATTTTAACCTAGTCTTTTGTTGTGATCAGTTAATGCTGAAAAAATGAGTTCTCAGCACTTATTTGGATCAAATGATAGGTGATCCCTTTGAGTGATTTTAGCATGTAATTCTGGCTCTCCAGGGAATGCACTTCTCTGCAGCCTTGCCTGAGTGTAATTGGCAGGGTAGTAATTGGTAGGGTAGTAATGGTGTCGTCTGATTTTGCTTTCTCATCTTGATACATGCCCACAAAAGGTGATCTGGAATAACATTTTGGGCTCTCAGAGTCTGAGAAGTAATAAATATTTTTGAGAAGTTAGAGACTTTAAAATTTATTATCAGGGATATAAACAACTATTTTTCAGAGCAAGATGCTTCAGATGCAGAACTGCAACTCTTCACAACAGTAGCAAATGTTGTCACTGAAAATAAGAGCAGATACAGGTTAGAATAAAGGTATCAGCACTGCAGAGTATGATTTGGGGTTTTTCTTTTTTAATTAAGGTTATTGGGACGCTACATAATTATTACTTGCACACAGAAGAAAGAAGATCAATGTGTGCTATAGTGGAGTTCAAGAAAATAATCTGTCTTAAGAAGCTATAAAGGTACAGTAATTTAAAGAAAAAATGAACAGCAGTGGAGAACAGTAGCGAAGCAATTATGAGATCCGCTGCAGCAGACAGTAAGAGATGTACACTATTGGCCCTGGTTTCTCTAAGTTTTAGTGTTTGCAGTGGCTCTGAGATAATTAAAATGCAAATCTAAGTTCTGCCTGGCAAGAGAATGGCCAGCACTGGTCTCTGCTGTGGGTTATCGCTGCAGGTTGGTAACGCAGGGCATGCACCCAGCAGACCTGAGGTGCCACCTTCACCACAGCCCACTCCGTGCTCCTGCGGACAACGTGCCATCAAACCTCTCAGGCTTCAAATCAGATAAGCCAGCTTTGCCTTGGTTTGCAGCCAAGGCATGTACTCTCCGTCACCACTGTTTTCACGTTTTCCAGTGCACTTGGAAATTAGCGAACACACTGAAAATGTCTAAAATCCTCTGTTCCTCAGAATAATTACTGTAATGTCCACACCAGTCTCCAGGTGGTTTTGTCTTCCTCCACTTGACTGTCTTCTTAGTAGAGGAAGGAGATGCTTTAAGAATATTTTAACAGCAGAATATTTTAAAGGTGAATCAATAAAGAAATATTCAGTGACCAGTGTCCCTTTAGCTAGTACACTGTTGCCTTTCTACCGTGCTCTTGATAAAAATCATTGTATTAAGAAGAATCTACTTGAATAGGTTAGAGCCCTTATTATGTTGTCCTGTACATATACATGTACATATATATGAATTTATCTATCCTCTAAACTAAGTGTTGTTTAATAATTATTTATAAATTATTTATTATCTTATCCTAAGATGCTATAATGTAAGATGAATGGAGTTTCATTCTGGATGAGATTTCACTGAATATTTCTGAATACACTTCAACAGTTCAGAGATGGTACCATAATATTTTATTATAACCCTGATCAGAAAAACGTATTTCTATTCCACATGATCCATTTAATCCCCTCAGACATGTAAAACACTAAACATAAGCTTCAGCCACTTCAACAAGATCTACTCAGAAGAAGAAAATTGCATGCTTGTATTAGTCTTTTTAGGATGAGATGAAAGAGTAAAAAATGGGATTTGGTGCAGTTGCTAGGTGGCATTTCACTCAAACATGTAGCATACTGTATAAATAAACACAGAAAGTGTCTGCACACATGCATCTGTCTGATTGCAGAGACTGTTAAATGAAATCTTCCTCATTTGTGGGGGGACTTTCGGAAAACTTTAGTCTGAATGCTGAAATGAGTTGAAAGTAGGAAACTGTGTTTAAAGCCTGTAGAGGCTGATACTTAGTGAAATGTAGGTCAGTCAGATTACACCATACAGTCTCAGCTGCTGTGTTTTGTCATCTGCCTGTAATAAGAAGAACCAACGTAGGTAGCAGTTATACCAGAGAAACGTAATTTTCTCCTAAGGAGAAAAGAGTGATTGATAGGAATGTAGCCATGCTGAATTGGAGTCTGAGGCTGATACTGAGCTCTGAAAAACAGGGAATAGTGAGCAACACAGGTCAGTGAAGCTATGGACAGAATAGCACAGATTTCTTTTTTTTTCCCCAAAATATCTTGCATCAGAAAACTAATTTTCTTTGACTTAGAGAAAAATACATAAGGATCAGGAGATAAAAAACTGAACCCACAAAAACAAGGAAACAACCCTTCCTTCCCCAACATGATCTCTGCTTCTGAATGTTCAGTCCCTCACGTGCCATGAGAGCATTGGGCTCTGACGCCATCAGGCTCTGCACCAATACCCACACACAACATCTTCCTTCTCTCAGAGGTTCATTGGTAATTTTCCTCAATAAAGTGGGTGGACACCACCGCAGAAAACACAGCAGCTGATAGGTGCTATTTTATATTGTGCTATCTTAGGCGTTATGTTTCCCATCAGCAAAAGCATTCCAGTAATTAACCAGAATGGTTGTTATTAAAATGTTTCTGAAATTATATCAGAACTAATTAATTTGTGATACATTGCTGAAGACATAGTTTGCTTTTTCTGTATTGAATACTGTCATTTTTCCTGAAAACTGACAGTTAAACATGTTGAACCTTAAAACATAGTTTATTTATGACTCTTTAGGGATTTTTTTTTTTTTAATTTTAATGAGTGGGAGGTTGTATGTGCACTTGCTAATAAAAGTAACTTCTGGAGAGCTACTCAGAATTTTTGGAGTCACACAAGATTCACTTGATTTTTCTCACATAGCTTTCTGCAAGTCAAATATATATTTGTGGTCATAATTATTCAAGAAGAATTTAGCAGCTGAATCTGTGTTTAATAAGGTAATCTGCTTGCTATATTCCTCCAAACAGTGCGGGAACGGCTGATGCTTATCTCTGGGAAGRAATTTAAATGGTGTTCACATGGGTTCACACGAGTCTAGAGAAGTCTGAAGGAGGGAGATACTGCACATAGTGAAATCTGTGGTGCAGGTGGAAGGGAATGTGCTGCCAGAGATGGTTCTGAGTCTTCTTACAGTGAACTGATGGGTAAGGAAGAGCTCAAGAGGCACTGACTTTCAAGGGGAGAGAGCTTACAGGGGTGTGTGATGTGTTTTCTAAGGCTCAGGTTGTGCAGTCAGTGCTTTCAGTAAGTCTGTGGCTTCACAGGCACCAGTATATATTTCACAGACCTTCTCTGGATCTTCACCTTCATGGCGTGTCCCATACAGAGGCTTGTGATCCTCTGTCTTCATTAATGACAGCAACTCCTGTCTCGTGGGCAAGCAGGCTGAGTTGGTTAAAGGGTATGTTTAAAGGTATGATTTCACTTTCAATTGTGCTATAGCCTTCCTGGGAACAGGRAACAATGCACTTGTCTGTCATCTTCTCTGCTAACAAATTATTCTCCCCTCAGCAGCTTTGTTTTCCCTGTTCCTGCCCCTTTGGGAAAGGAGCTAAGGGAGTCAGCCCACATCTCTCTGCTGGTACTCTGTACCCTACCTTGTTGGCTGCTCATGTGGGCTGGGGGCAGCCAGAGGACAGACTAGAGAGAGGTTCCCGACGTCAGACTCACTGTAAGGCATTTCTTACAGGCCCCTCAGTGCAGTCAGGCTGCAGGAGCTACCACTGCTGCTGACAAGTGTCTGGGGGTTGCACAAGGGGCATGATATTTGGCAGCTCTCTCAGTTTAAACAAAAGGGTGCTTCCTCCTACAAACAGACCCACATAAAGGTAAGCACATCATGATGGTACCAATTCATATCACAGGGAATTCACAGGCTTGTCCTTCAAACGGACACTTCTTCAGGAGAAAATTATGGTATCTAGTCTGTGTGTTACCTCCAGGGACTGGAACAAGTTATTCATTCATTACACATTTATGAGATTGGTAATTCATCTGCTAATGTGTCTAGGAGTACAAATGCCTGTTTACTTAGATGGTGTCTCGAGGTATTAAAGCTCCTATAACAGTATATTTCAGTCACAGTGAACTTAATGGTCCTAAAAGCACTACTAGAAACAGAAATATGTTTCAACTCCTTGTTTCCTTTTGCATATCATGAAATTCATTGGGCATAGAACTGAACAGAGGTTTTCACAGGTTGTAAGGGCAAAGGCACTCAAATGATCTGGAAGCCCATGTTAGTTGCAGATTATTTGGTAACATTTCTAATGGACTATTCCACTGTCCAGGATCTTTTCATCAAAGAAAGTTTTTTCTTGTTTCTAACCTGAATATTCCTTGTTGTGGCCTGTGTTTATTGTTTCCTGTCCTGCCTGTTGTGGACATGAAGAACAGGTTCAGTTTTATGCCCTCACCTGAGTCTTCCTGTATTGGGAGAAGCAGACGGATCCTTTCATTTCTCTTGCAGGCTGTTCTTCTCTTATGTATTTCCAGATAGAATTTGCCTTTCTTACAGCAGAGTGAAACTTACATGGCAATCTTCTATGAGTCTCATATCCTTTTTTCCATTGTTTTGTTGCACAGACACTTGTTTTCCATTCTGCTGTTGCATAGACACTCAGAGAGAGTGACTGATGAAGAAGAAAAAAATTGTGAGGATCTTATCATAGAGGGGGATCAAATCTCCTCAGCAAAATAGTTGGTGGTTGTCTGGTGGTGACAGAAGTCTCCACTGTAAGGGCACTTGCAGCAGCATTTTCAGCTGTATGGGGTGAGGCCTTAGAACCATTGCTCTGCCCACTTCTTATAATCCAGGCACCACCCACCATTTGTCTAATTCATTGCTATTTCTATATCTTAACGACATTAAAAATTTCTCTTAAATATCTTAACTGCACATAAAATACTGCCCTACATGACCATTTATGCAGGAACAATTTGTTTATGCAAAATTCTGCAGCAGCAGCCAGGAAGAGCAGTCTTTGAGACACAGAGTGTTAACACAGCCAGCTATACAAACTGGACTAGGTACAGTGTGATCTGGGAGGAGGGAGTCATTTCCAGAAGTGTAAATTCCTACCGGGAGGCCTCCTGTAACTCCTGTGATTAATACAATGTAAAGTCTTTAAAACACTTTTCTTTGAAAAATTAGTATCTAATATTTTGTGTATTTTGTTGCTAAGGTAATGCCATCTGAAAAAAAGTGTTTCTTTTTAAACTGATGCATACTACTTTATTTCTAACTTTTCAGGTATTTTACATAAATTCATTTATTTCTGTTTGAACAGAGGTATAATGAAAGGTCATTTTCCCTTGATATTCCTTTGCAGAAGCTGTAATTCCCTCCCTTGCTCCCCCACCCAGCCCCTTACTCTTTCTCTGGGCAGAAGGGGAGAGTAGGAGGTTCAATGGTGCAGTGGCATCTTCTCTTAACATCTGAACAAAAAGGGGTCATCTTGATGCAAGCCTTGGTGCTCCTGAACTTGAATCTTTTCTCAAGCAAGTAAAGATTGTAACCAGAACGAGAGTTTTGCATCCAGAAGGGTTCCCAGTTACAAAAAAATTTCTTCTTATATTTATCTTGGAGTCCTGATGTTCCAGGAACTGAGGTAGACTTAAAAATATCACAGAATTAACACAGAATGAGCTGTCAGGCTCTGGGCATCTCTCACTGGCATTGGCATCAAACTGACCTTAGTAAGCAAGGCACATACCTTGAAGTACCTGGTAGAATCTAAGCTGTGCAGAAATAGTTCACTGGTTCTGTGAAGCTTGATTATCTTTTTATTTGCTAAATTATTTTTTTAAGGCATGTGAGGATGGAAATATCAATATGATTATATGATGAAAATAAAACACGGCTTAGGTATGGATTCAATACCTTAGAAATAAGGTATTCTGAGAGAAACAAGCAGAGAAAAGGTTAAATGTTTCAAATTAGCTCTGTGGAAGGGTGAATTCTGATTTTTCTGGTCTGTTCTGAAGGATTTGCTCTGATAGCTGGAGATTTATTGACTGAATCTGCATCACTCAAAGAAGCAAATTAGTGCTTTGCTGTCAGATTCTGAAATAAAGTTCCATGCTGTGATTTGGTCTGTTTCAGTAAGAAAGCATCTTTTTTTTACAGTCTTGTCTTATTTGTTTTACTCCTGATGCACAGGAGTAGTCTTCCCACCTTGTTTACAGCAGTGCTTCAACACATTCATTRCCCAAATTATAGCAAGAGATCAGTGATAAGGGACGTGCTTGCTGCATTTGTGCTGCAGACAAATTACCAGTTTATAGAAAAGCCTGTATCTTGATTTCTGTTAGCCAGATTTGATTACTTCTTGAAATTCCTGGAAATGTCATTTGGTGACTAGGAATTGTGTGGGCAAGGGGTGGACCATGGCTCTGGTGGTCAAAACACATGCGGGTCCTGATTCTGCAGTCAGCTGGGCTGGTGTGGCACCATGTTATGGCTTCAGCAGGGAATCCTCGGTCGAAAATATGTTCCTCAGTGGAGTGGTAATCCCAGCATTTATACCTCTTTTGAAATGGAATTATGTTGGTATCAAGTCACTATACTAGGCAACCAAAACAATCTTTGTGAATAATACCGGAAGGCACTGTGGTTTTATTTGCCAGCAGTSGTGCTTATTTCCAAATCTAGCTTGATATGGATGCATTTCTGATCATTCTTTCTTGATCTTGTAAATCTAGCAAAATTAGACAGATTAAGCTCTTACTGTAATCAATATATATATTGATCCATTTCTCAGTGCCATTAGTATTAATTTCTCTTTATATTAAGCATCCCTGAAATGTAATCTCTGCCAAAATCTTACACCTACAACTGAGAAAAGCAAAGAGCATGTTATGAGAGAGAAAGTATATATTGAGTGAATGGAGTAAGATTATTACATTAAAATAGAGCCTATTCTTACAGATGATGTCAAATTCACTTGGCTTTGTTTCTCATTACTGCAACTAAGACTATGGCCTATGCTGGATATAAGTAAATTT
The DNA here is from genome assembly GCA_018881555.1 of Amblyornis subalaris. Classification (NCBI taxonomy): domain Eukaryota; kingdom Metazoa; phylum Chordata; class Aves; order Passeriformes; family Ptilonorhynchidae; genus Amblyornis; species Amblyornis subalaris. The sequence continues at coordinate 30,104,416 of JACAXG010000001.1, read as the reverse complement.
ATAGACAATGAGACATAGTTCTTATCACAGAACATGAACATTTTAAATTGACAAGCTTTAAAGGAAAGACCATTACAGCTGAATAAGCATTTGAGAATGTACATACCTCAATACACCTCCCAAGAAAATCACTGCTCAAAATTGTTGAAAAAGTACTCTTATTTTTCCCCACATTTGTTTTTAATGCTAAGAAGATTTCATACTTTCCTCAGGGAAGATGTTCCTTGGTGTTCTGAAAGCTGCYTTTGTAAATACTGGGAGGGCTGAAGACATCACTTGATCCCTTGATTCAGTGCATGTACAAYCGGGGAGAAGCTGTGGAGGCTGTCCCAGATTGTCCTGCCAGTGTGCACAGTCCATCCTGGGGGAAGGCAGAGCAGCTCCAAGGCTACACACCGGCTGAGCTGCTAAGCTTCTGTAAGTGGGCAGCTTGTAAAATGCTAGTAACCCCTCATGGCTGTTCCCTCAACTTGTTTTATAAAATATGCAAACCACTAAAGGTTAGCAATGTGGGACCTCACCACTGAATGCTTTTTGACTTGTGCTACCTCACTAGCAGGGGGAGAACCAGTGTAGCTCTGAGATTAATGGTTTTAAGGTTATTTCTCCCAATTAAGGATGTGATCCAGTRTGTTCAAATATGTCTTGACCATGCAGATCAAAATATCTTTTATTTAACTGCTCACTTTTTCTGGTTTTGAGTCTCTCACTTTAGTGCCTCAATACTCTCTGCTCCACTGTAAACTTAGTATTGGATAAACTTAGTATTAAATAAAGTATTGGGGGGTAGCTGGTCAGTACCCAAAAACMATAGCAATATCCCACTGCAGGTGGCCTGAGATCATTTTGGAAGGTGGCATCTAGGAAATTCAAATAGTAGAGAAAAAATATCAAGCCTTTCTGTTGAACATCCTACCAGGAGAGTAACTGGGGGAAACACTAGGATGTTTTCTCTGCCCCGTTATTTTTGTTGCTCTTATGTTCTTAAGCTCTGAATGTGCAAAGGACAAGCAACAGTATAGTAAAGAGACTTTTTCAGTGCATGCTAGGAGGCCACACTCATATGAAGGGTGCCTACATGGTTTCAGCCTGGTATATGTTTTTTTGTATCAAGAGCTGGGTTTCAGTTCAGGCAAGGTTCTTCTCGAAGTTTGAATTTTTTTTTTTCAGTTCTGTTCATCCAATTATAAAACTGCATTTCAGAATCACTTTTATGCAATTGCTATTGCACGAATCATCTTTCACTTGATGCATGGTGATGATACTATGCAACTTCTCCAGCTTAGTACCCAGTATTCAAAACTGAGCATTGTGAACCTGGATAGCAATATTCTCACTTATGTGTAAAGTTCTACATGTGCAGTTGCACAAATAAATGACATAAGCTCACTCAACAGGGGAAGTGTGAGTTAACAAAATAAACCAAGGCACTATGCTAAAACAAAGTATGCCTTGCCCATTCCAAAGCCCATTTTTCCAGGTTCTCTGAGTAGCTCAGAATAATCGCACTCACAYCGGGTCAAACCATGACATGGTGCCTTTCTGGTTTCTGTTTATCTTAAAAGACCAGAGAATAATTACCTTTATTTTCAAACAGTTTGAGAACACCTTAAAATAGGCCATGGCATCGCACATGAAATGTTTGCATCTATTTTCAGATGGCTAAAAATGCTATTTAATTTGCAACTACTYAAAAACTGAAACTCTTTGCTCCATAGATATGGCTTCTTCAGTGTAGTTAAAATTAGAAGTTTTCATCGCTTTTAATTGGCATCTTTCTGTTTGTTCTATACTTTCCTAATCTGTGCTATGTCAGCCGCATGAAATTTTTTAGTAGGTATTTGCAGTTTATATTCTTTTAGGGGTTGCTCTTCCATATGAGCATAAAGTCATGCAAGTAAAAAAGATGGTAAATACTTTAACAAAACTTATAATTTTATTCAAATTAATATATTTTAATAATTTTTGCAATATTTTCTCAAGTATAGTACGGTTTTCTACATGCAGATGCATATACAGGTACATGATTCTTATCCTTGATATCCTTTTTATACCACCATTAAACACCAATTTGTTACTAATGCATACTTTGCAATTAAGAATTCATTGCTTAAAAACCAAAGGCAGCTTTCTKCCTAGTTCTTAATTAATCTTTATTTAAGACACTTAAATATTTATAGTGAGTTACTTCTTTTTTCATTATAAACACTGTAGTGCTTCAAAGAACTTTTATGTTTCTGAAGAGTTTTCACTTTAACTGCAATGGTTACTCATAAAAAAGTTCAGCCTCTATCTTAATCCATAGACTGTGATGTTATTGCAGCTGTAGGCACAAGGATGTGAGGTTTAATGGTGGCAGATCGGTACAGAAAGGGTCAAGTTTCCCTTAGGCCTCATTCTCCCTCACTGAAAAGTGGAACAAAGTGCAGGTAAACTATTACTGTGCCTGCCAGATATAAGCAAGGTCCTACTAATTTCAGTTCATGCCAACTGCATGGCTAAGGGAACAAAGAAGTTTTGGATCTGTGGGCTTAAACTTCTGCCTGCATCAGCATTCGTTGTGCCAGAGTAGACATTGCTCTCCCAAAGGACAGCAGCAGGGAGTGGCAGGGGGTTTATGTTGCTCCAAGGCACGATGTTTCCTGGCTGCTGGGCTTTATGAAAGCCACTGCCTGGTATCTGCACAGGGGATGACTCCACCCTCGACCCACTAACTGSTTGTACTGCAAAGCACTTCGCCCAATCCCCAAGACAACTTTTTAGATTTTCTCAAATTTCCTGAACCCCTGCTTATCTTGCAGATTTTCCCAGGGGCGCCTGCACTTGAAATCATCAACTGAGCCCTATCCAGTATGCAACCTTTCAATTTCCCCAACTACTTAGTGGTTTTGGTAATGATGTAGCTGTCAATAGAATAGACTCTGCTTCCTTATTTTATAGACAGGGACTTACAAACCAAGTGGGATTCTGCATCACATATTCTACAGGAGGTCACACTTAGTGATCAAAGAGGACTGAACTTTGCATAAGAAGGTCTTAATCTGTAAGCAATGGAAACAACCGTGGCTTTCCTTCTGGCACAAGGAAGGGTAAGGCGGACTTCTGCATGCAAGTTAAATTAGAGGACCATCACTGTGCTTCTGCATGGTCAAATTGCCTTCAACGACAGGATCACCACAGTGCTCTGGGAAACATAGCAGGTAAAATTGCTAAGCACATATGAGAAAACCAAAATCTAAATTGCAGTACAAGCAAATGACCTGCTGCTATAAACCGTACCCTTACAGATTTGCTTACTGATTGCAACATGCTATTTATTGTGTGTATAAGCTGCAGATTGATCAAAATTATTTGTTTCCATTTATATCTTGTTGGAAAGCAATGGGAGATCACTGTTTGAATGAGGTAGTTTACTGCCAATCATTCTGATAYGTGAAATAAGGAAATTGAATAAGAGTTATTCTTGTCATTTTCAGCTGAGTTATTTAACTAAAACCATAGCTGAAAAGGTGGGATTTTTCACACTGTTTGACTGGAAATACTTAATGTAGCCAGAGATCGATATTGATGCTTGAATGGATCAAATAACATTTCAAGTATTGCAGTGCTGACTGAGGATAACATAACAGTATACTTGGTGATGTGTGGTATGCATCAGGGATGTCAGCTGACCATATTAACTGAAATCTTGCTCATCTTAATCATGTGAATGATTTCAAGGATGTCCCTCAATGAGATCCTTTTCTAATGCAAGATCATTGGTTTAACATATAAATGAAATCAGACTGTGCTCACAGATTCTTTAATAAGGTGTGCATTCATTTATTCTAGTTCTGCAATAAAAATGGGTGATTAAATTGATACTATGTTAACAATTTTTTCTTCCTAGCATACTTAAATCTCCTGTACAGTGAGTTCTCAGTGCAAATTGTAAGTTTGTGTCACAATTGTCCTGTTTCTCTTTGCTGGAGAGGGGTACTTTAACGGGTGTCATTTTTGTGATGCTAGCAATAACTTTCAGCAATTCACGGTGAGACTTTTCTTTCCAGTTGCCTTCTAATAGCATCACCATTTCATTAGCCTTAGCTAATTCCAGAGGTAGAACAGTTTATCAGATAATGAAGGTTGAGTAAGCCTCACCTASGTGACATGTGGCAAGTTATGTCATTTCTCTTAGATGTGTCATCTGTGTAAGTCTGTCTGCAGTGATGCTACTTGTATAGCACCTGGGACAGCTGACATAAGTTTTACTTCTAGTTCTACCCCTTTCACTGCAAGACCTGAGGCAGGTGGCTCAGCCTCTTTGTACTTGCATAATACTGCACCTCAAATAGTAAAGGATTTTGATACCTAGTGCAGAGGAGAATAATAACTCTGGAAGTGCTAAATATTCCTGCTGAGCAGTATGGCACAATAAGCATGCCAAATTGAGATGGTGCATGAACTAGGCAGTCTCTCAGAGATTCCCTATTCTTAGCCATTACTGATCAGTGTCTACTGCACAGAGAAGARGTTATCTCCTACAGAGTGTGCCAGTGAAACAACCCTTTTTCTTTGCAAGGGTTACCGCTATCTGCACAGTTTTCCCTAACTGCCAGTCCAAGCTTGTCAAACAAGAATACTGTACTGACCACCACACGCTTTTTACCTATCATCCCCCAAAAAAATGCTTCCTCAGCTGTGGAATGTTCCTCACATATATCTTTTTGTTGTGCATGTCCTTATGAAACTAAGCTGAGGCAATTAGAAAAGATTAAGCACTTAAATATTGCTTCCTGACACACCAGGATAACCTTCAATAAAAAAACAGCTTGCTCCTGGATGAGGTAGCACAGTGTCTGTTGCCTAGGTTTACTCATGTGCTTTCCAGCTGGAGTATTGCTCAAACTAGAACAGCACACCACAAGCAGGTGGGAGATTTCTCTAGCACAACAGCCACGGCAAATCTCGGTGCATTATGGACAGTTGGGACCAACTGAACAATCAGTATCAAATTAAGGAGGAGACAGCTGGGAGGACTTGAAATCTTTTCCTCTCTTGTCATAGATACTGTGATATTGTCTGTCTCTCTAAATGAAATAACAATAGGGAAGCCTGAGGGCAGATTGTCTGCTTCCCCTCTCTTGGGGAGTCTGCCTTTTTTTTGCTCAGCATATTAGAGGTGGCCGATCCATTGTAATGCAATGCTGAAGGCCTTTGGGACTTAAAAAATGTTGTGTGTGTGGTATTGGTAGAGCAAAGAAAAAGCATTGACCCTACCAGATGTGATCTTTTCAGATGGCATGTATGCACTTGGGTTGACCAAGCTTAAGGCAAATGAAATCATTCMAGGTGATCGTCCAAACTTACAGCAAATATAATTATTTTAATTGATTGCCCCCATAGCTCTTTTACTCAAAAATCCTTGAGGAATATTACAACCTTTGCATTACAGATTACATGATGGTCCCAGTAAACTTGTTTTCTTAAAAACTCATTCACTACTGCTGCAACATTTGATGAAAATGTTTGTTAGATACAAACAGCTATTTGAGAAATACTTACATGTGTGAGGAAGCACTTTGCCTTGCTGATTGTTCTGTACTCACAGGCAAACAACAAATCCAGGTGCAAAGTAGCATGGTAGCTATTTTCTGTTTGTTCTTCAGTCATTTCTTAGGCACCTGTATCTTGCTGAAAGTTGTTTTCATCTGTTCAGTAAGTAGAAACATTATGGTTACTATGAGGTGGCCATTCATGAGCAGTATCATTCTTCCTGCACCATAAGGCACATAAGGCAGATGTAGAAACAATTGTTAACAATGCATAGTCAATAGCAAACAGCTGACAAACCACCCACATGCTAAAAGTGCTTTGTCCAAATAATTCAATGCATAATTAACAGATGCATCTGCAGAAATCTGCCTGTTAACAATTTCCAAGAGGAAAATAGGGCTGGATTGTGCATTTACAGACCATCTCTACTGGATGTAGTAGGAAAGCAGAGTTGCATCCTCATGCTTCCAGAGAACAGAATCATTCTTTGTCTATGTAAGGGTTGCTCAGAGCAATTCAGTTTAAGTTAACTGAAGGTATGGAATTGACGTATATAACTGAGGTGCAACAAATCCAGTCTGGACCCTTTCACTGAAAGCAAAGTAGCATAAATATGTTGCCTGCTCCAAGGATCTGGTGGGTTGATCTTGGCCAGTGGCTAGGCACCCACCTTGCTGCTCTCTCAATCCCTCTCCTTAGAAGGATGAAAAAGCTCATGACTCGAAGAAAAGTAGATCATTTACCGGTTACTGTCACAGAGAAAACAAGCTCAACCTGGCCATTTGAATACCTTGCCCTAGACCAACGCAACTCTACAAGCTGAAATACCAGTGTAATGCAGTAATGTCCTGGGGCTCGTGGCAGTGTGCTTCTGAGCCAGCTGAATGAAGATGTTCTTCTGAGCATTCAGTTAACCTGAGTGGCAACCCTTATAGAGCAGACAGGCATTGGAGTACATGCCCACGCAAGAAAGTCTTTGGACTTGTACAGAATAATGATTTCATGTCATTTGAGGTAAACTTTGAAAGAACTTATGCAAAAAGAGTTGTGTGTAAACCTCCTTTGCTTCCCACCAGTTTTGAACGGCTACCATTTCTCTGTATAGAGTGTGAATTTCAAGACTAGTCACTGTTCCAATGCGAGTAGTTGGAAGTAGCTTTTTCTGCAATATCTCTTCAGTCTAGTTTCCCTTTTTTTGGGCAGGGCTCTTAAGAATTGCTACGGCTAGAAAATTTTTGAGGGCAGAAAATTCTGAGTTTTACTGGTGCCTCTGTGCGACTTCACATTCTAGGGCAATTAGAATAAATGAATGGTTTTATTTTCAGAGTCCTTACAAGACCATCCATAGTTTTGGAAATAAAATGTTAGTATAATGATAATTCTAATAATACTCTGTACAGACCTGTGATAATCTTTTAGTGTTTTGGTGTCTTGCATAAATGAATAATTAAAACTGTCTACACTAAGTCAGACAGCTCTGTCTACCTAAGCCAGTATCCCACCTACAATGGTATTTTATCACCACGATAAACTGAAAGTGACAATTCCATACATCCTATGCCTATGTGTTTGTCCGGAAAAAATCTCCCTCTATTCTTCCCATCATGAGACATATGAAACAGTTCAGATGAAGTTCACTAACTGCACAAGACCATTTTCTTCTTTTCCAAGGGCAGAAAAGTCAGTATCATTACTTATTTCCACAAAATGAGAGTTTTGTTAAGAAATCCTTTTAGTCTTCAGTAGCAGTTGGATGCTTGGATGCCAGACCTGAGAATTCTAGTCTAAAGCCTGATTGCCTGAGTAGGCTGCACTATTTGAACTTAAAATTATACTTAAGCCCCTCTGTAGATAGGTGTATATAAATCTGAAATCACATATTTGCACTAATGCTSCGTAACATCTGCGTGTTGCAAGAGATGACTAAGAATTCAATAAAAGAGCAAAATTAATGAGGACTTTGCAACAGCTCTATTGAAATCAGATCAAAGGACAACCTCCCTTGGTATCATTCTACAGCACTTAATGCTTCTTAACCTGAAGGTTTATACTGTGCATCCTTGTGTAAAACACAGACTAGTACTGGTCAATGTTTCTTTTACCACCACAGTGAATTGCTTTCTGAAGCCCACACATGTTTGCGGCATCCCACCACATCCTCTGGCAATGAGTTCCACCCTTTAATTATAATCCTTGTGGAAAGCATTCTTTCTTGGGTTTCATGTTTTAAACTTGCTAACTGCTCGTTTTATTGTGACTGCTTCCTTTCCTATGAAATAAAGTGAAAAACATTCTTTATTCACTTTGTCAGTAATGTTCATGATTTTCCTGGGGCTCTGTCACAGTCCTTTCCCTCATTTGTCCCTCTTCCACATGAAAATCCTAAAGCCTTTCTTTTTCCTTTCCTACTACAGAAACGATTAAATACCTTTGATCATTCTGTCACCCTTTCCTTTATCCCTCTATTGCTATCCTGTCATTTTTTGAGATGACTGGAACCGTATTCAATATTCAAAATGCTAGGTGGGCAATGGATTTTTATGGTGGCATTATCATGTTTCTTCTGCTGTTTCCTGTTCTATTCCTAGTATTTCCTAATATACTGTTTTATATTTTTTTGACAGTTGAAGAAGATTTAGGTGACATTTTCATAAGGCTGTTTCCAAGCTCTCTTTCCCAGCTGGTAGTTAATTTCACTGTGTGTTTATAGAATTCCCAGGTATGAGACCTAAGTTATTTAGCCTTGAAAACACAGCTAAATTACAAGAGTGGTTAGGCTGTAAACAGGAGATTGTTCACAGAATTTAATACTTGCTCAGTTCTACTGGCATCTTTTATCCTTCTACGTTTTGTTATACCAGAGGTTTCCCACATGTATGCGAGGCAGTGTGATTGTTTACCATGGATCTCACCTTCTTAGTGGGTTGTTGATTATTTTAACAGAACGTTAATTCTAACAGAAAACTCATTCAGGAAAGAGTTCATTCAATGAGTTTTGGAGAGGGTTTTGCTAATTTTGCCACTTTAAGCCTGACCCTGACCAAAACCAAGGGAATCCAAACAAATGCATAATCCTCTGCAGTGCTAATTCAATGGAGATTTCATCCCATAGCCTTCAATATCAGGTGGAGGTGCATAGCACTTCAATCTTTTTCGTAACTGAAATGTGCTATTAGTATCATAATGATTGACAAAATGGAGTTCTGGAGCTTAATGAAATCTGGAATTAAATAAATCACTTCAGGACTGTTAAAACCTAGCTGTGAAAGAACTTTAAATGGTTGTTTCTAAAAGAAGAGCTGACAGAATAAATATATTGCTGCAAGTCGATCAGTCTCATCTCTGACTTTAAAACACTTGCTATGTTATATTTCGATGATCACTGTCAAAAATTCCTTAATAGGCCAAAGACACGTCAGTATCATATCACAAGCAGAGATCTTTTTTAAACGAGGTTTTCAGCAGTCTGCTTTCATGGAGTGTGAGTCATTTGACTTTGTCCTTGTTGCCATAAGCTCTTGTTTTCAAATTTGTGGCTGCAGTACAGTACAGAACCTACAGACCTATGAAGTTTTCCTGTTAATGAAGTTTTCTCTGAGCAACATTTCTGCTCCTTACTAATTCTGTTTATTCCTATGTGTTATAGGCAGAGTTTTATTTGTACAGATTTTTTTTTCCATTCCAGTCTCAGATTTGGGGATCTTGGAAAGAGTGGCAATGGAAACATTATTTTATAGCTGTGGTGGGCTGACTTTGACCAGCAGCCAGGGACCCATCCTTCTAGTCTCTCACTTYCTCTTCTCAGCAGAACATGGGGAGAAAACATGATAGAAAATCTTACGGATTGGAATAAAGACAAGAAGATAACTCACTGATTGCCATCTTGGGCAAAAAAAAAAACAGGCATGACTTGGGAAAAATTAATTTAATTTTTTGCCAATTAAAAATAGAGTAGGAGAGTGAGAGTTAAAGACAACACTAAACTCACTTTCCYTCTAACACTTCTTTTTCCCAGGCTCAACTCCACTCCTTAATTCTCAACTCCTCTACCTCCTTCCCCCACATCCTGCACAGATGGACTGGTCATCTCCCAGTCTTTCAATTTCATTTTGGTTTGGAGACCTGAGACAGCGCCTTGGCTCCATCAACTGCCCTGTGTGCTAAGGACAACTGGAAATTACAAAGCTAGACCTTAATGTAGAATAACATTTGAGTACAAAGCGACATCCTCAGATGCTAGACCACAAATTAGGAGGCCAAATACACAACCTAGTTCAAAAAATAGCAAATGAATTCTAGTAATTTGAAAGACATTTAGGGACATGATTTTATGTGCTTGTTTTGGAAAGTCTTTTGCTCCAGAATATTAGTTGATTAAACAAGAAAAGGACCAGACCTCTTTCATTTTCACTGGTCTCTCTCAAATGGAAGAGCTTAAAAATGTAGGTATGCAAGAGAATAAGTTAAATAATTACTCTTCTCACTTCTCTTTTGACTTCCTGTGCACTCCAGGAAGTTTGATCTGAGCGGTGCAACTTCTGGAAGCCCATAAAATCACTACAAGTTCAGTGGTGAAATGAAAACATATGTTATGAATGAATAACCTCATAAAATGGGAAAGCAGTCTATGTTGGACAAGTTTGTTTTAGTATTTGATAGGTGATAAAATTACTAAATCATTGATTCTTCTTCTTTTCAGAGCATACTCAACACTTTTAGATACCTTGAGACTGCAAAAGCTGAGCAACGACAGCAGGTTTTCAAATATCATTGGTCTTCTGACAAGTAAGTTCTTCATTCTCACGGGTTTTTTTCTTCCTGGTATTCCTGACTTGTGTTTTATCCTTGTATTTATTATATGAACTTCCATATTCATTTCCTGGGCCAAGTGAATATGAGTGCAAATTGAATAGTATGGAACTGCTCTTAAATTTCCCAGCTAGTACGAAAATTATCAATATTACAGATATAATTGAGATAAAACACTGACTCACCTAAATATTCGAACTTGTAGTACCGATGGAACTGTGGTCATATCTCTGGATGTTTGTGGGCTTTTTCCTGGTAAAAGGTTTTTTTGAGAAAAAAATGAAATTATTTAAATATTTGGAAGTTCTTACCGGACTTAGGGAAAGGAAGCTGGAAGAATTTGGAAACTGCTGGAACTAATAGTGTCTGAGTATAGCCTCTACAGTTAGAGAAAAGAGTGTTAGAAGAACCAGTAAGGATTGGGAAAAGTGGAGAAGAAAAAAAATTGCATTGGAAGAGGGAGGAAGAGGATCCTTACTAAGAGGAACAGAAAGTACCTTCCTGTTCAGGACTTGAAGAAGAGCTTCAGTACTTATTAAAATCTAAGTTTTCCTGTTCATGAAGTTTAACTTTCATAAGAAACTACATTTTAAAACACAAAGTTATGTCTAATCAATGAAGTCCATTTACCCTAAGTGAGAGATTTTGTAAATCCAGAGACTGCTCCTTCAAAATAGCAATGAAGATTCTCATAGCACTACTAAACTTCATCTTTCTTTGTAGCTTCACACAACTACTGTAAATACTATGTTATTTGCTTCTTGTTGGGATATATTCCACTTCAGTGTAGCCAACAGATGTTATGAAATGCAGCACCTGGTTGCAGGTTGATTCAGCTTTGACAATCATATTTTATTATCTTGTGGATGATTGGTATTGAAATTTTAGGACTTTTTTTTTTTGCCACTGCATATTTCTGAGATAAAGAAGAAGAGAATACATTGAATTTAATTCATATAGTATCCAATATTTCATGACCTTGTATATCATAATTAAGCATGTTTAGCTACCACAGTCTCCAAAACAAAAGAGTTCTGATGTATTATTTCTTATAAAAGAAGAAAAAGTGGTATAATGAATATGCAGTATTTAATAACTGATCACAGGAATAAAAATCTTTGGCTTTATATTATTTATATTACTTAAACGTAATTGTACTAGAAGCTATGTCACATTCTACACCAGCAATTCTAAGATTTTTCTCTGTTTCTGTTATATTTACAAGTGCAAAACCAGCTTCCCTCCTTCTTATTGCTTACTTGGTTGCTTTTCAGGTGTTTCGGCTATAAGCACACAGCCAAACTTTTGAGTTTTACTTGGGGTCTGAAAGGATTGCAGGGTCCTGACTTTGATTTCTCTCTTCCCAGAAAGCAGATGTACCAAATACATCCCTTGTTACCACGTGATCCACCCATCTGCCCTTCTATGTGATTCACTTTCCTATCTGGACCATGACATGTCAGGGATGTGTATAACAATACAAGCTTCCATATCTACTTAATTGACCATTCACTTGGATTTTCCTAAGAGGACAGGCAGGCTAGAGCCAACAGCTTCCATTCTTCTTGGATTTGTCTCTGAGATGCGGTTTTGAAACTCTGTCCTGTTTACCATGAAAAGCAGACCCTAAGGAAGATGAGGCTGTTCGACACAATGAATCCAAGCTTAATAATTGAATTACTGAATCTCTGTGGCATTAAACATGTCAGGACTGTGCACAAAACTGATTTATTAGTTCATCAAACCAGGAAATAAATCATATATAGTGAGTCAATCTGAATGGAGAAAAGAAGGGGCTTCATTTCGAGATGAAAGAGGGGGAGGTTTCAAGGAATAGGCTCCATTTCTGTTTAGACAAATTAATTATTTTCATTAACAACATTGTGTTTTGAGGCAAATGCTACAAAAGCAAAGGAGAAGGATAGGCAGATTCACATCACAGGTGAAGTAGTGGTGGTCATATTTCTTTTTATTTTGTGGTACAGCATTCTAATAGTTACAGGGTTAATCCCCTCTTCTACTAAGTAATATTGGAACACAAATCCCTCAGCTCTGATCATAGTACCTGTCAGCTACCTTGGCTCTACAGTATTCCCAGCAAAGTATTTATTAGGGTTTACTTCAATCTATTGCTCGGATAAAACATTAACCCTACACAATGTCAATGGAGCACATGCTAAATGAGCATATCACAGAAAACACTTGGCAAGAGGAGTCATAATTGAGGGAGAGGTTTATCAGAAGTTTTCAGCAAGGTTCACAATTAGATGCTTTCAGTATTTTTCAGACAACCTGGAAGCCGACAGAATATCATTGTCAATGAAATTTGCAAAGGATACCAACAGTCTGGAACACTTGCTCTATCAAGCAACCTGGGTTGCTTGGTAACCTCAGCCCATCTATGTATAGCAACATACTGAATTTAAGGCTGAAGAATACTAGCTTCATTGAGAGAAAGAGGAATTGAGTTCTAAGGGGTACTAATCTTTGAGAGGAATATTTCAGGAATCACAGCAGATAGGCAACTTCAGTGAAAAAATTCATAAAATAGATCAGGGGTTCTTGCTTTGATTGTGAGTCTGACTTTGGTGAGACTGATACAGCTACAAGGCTGTGTTTTGGTGCCTCTGTTTTAAGCACGAGTGTTAAAAAAGCAATCAGAAACTATCACTTCGTCTTTCTTCTTTTCATTTACTTTGTAATTAGTTTTCTGAAAAAGGGTTGGTTTCTCTCAGTTGGTATTATTAAAGTATTTTGGCTTTCTGCCAAAGTGTAGCAGTAAATAATATGGTGGTTGACCTGACTTGTTCGATAATCTAGACTCGGAAGTACAGTATTACCCAAATAAAAGTGGGTAATATCCTTTTGCATCATCTCCTCTCTGCTTACTGTATTGTTGATTGGCAGCATAATTCCCATAGTCAAAATAATGATGGTAGAAAAGTCTTTGATCACTATAATCATTCCTGTTCCACTGTTGTGAGAATATCATAGATTATTTTGGCTGCTACCTTGTTTACATTAGGTACTTACATTGGTAAAGGTGGAGCTATATTGTCACATTTAGAGAATTACATTAAAATTCCTGATATATTTATTCAGATTCTTGATATTTGCTTTTTTTTTYCTTAGAAACCAATGAATGACATTTTGCATTTTTATGTTTATTTATTTCTTATATATATTAAGGTGATTTATTAGTCAAATTAGCCATTCTTTGTACTGAGTAAACAGAACAGTGTGTTTCTTTCTGTTTACTGTGCCCTGCAAGATTTTAGGATTAGCAGATTTCAGTCTCTGCCGTGGAGTTTTTCCCTACAGTAGAAAGTAAGATTTTCTGCCTTTATCAGCTCTCAAGAGATAGCTCTGCATGAACTAGATATTGCATAAAGCTAACCTGAATAAAGTGAACAGAATACCTTCTCTGAACATGCAGACGAAGCTATAGATATCAAACTTGGACTAAACACTTCTGTCAGAGGCTGTTTTCTCCAGTCACTTAAACTCTCCCACCTCAGTGGTTTGATGGTCAGCAAATATTTACCAACAGACACATAATACTTGAACACTGCATGTTATGTAATGCAAATCCAGATATTGAATTTAAGATACATTAGGAAGTATGTATTTTTAAAWTTTTAAATTTTTAAATTTTCATTTTTAATGTCCTATGTGAACTAAAAGGATAATTTAAAATAAAAATACATATTTGAATTGAAAACAAAATGCACCTAGTTAAAAAAAAACCCAAACAAAACAGACAGCAGTTTGAGCAAAATCCATACTTGTAATAAAAAATGATGCATGACTTCCTATGCAGGCTGCCTGCAGGACAGTGGAAAATGAAGCAAGCAGCTCTTGCTTTGCATGGCTATTTGAAAACACTTGAGGTGTTAAAGAAATGAAATAGTGGCTTGCCCAAGGCAACAACTGTGTTAAAGTTAGATGTTGATTTGTTTATTTAATAAGCATAACAAAATGGCAAAATACTAAACGAATTATCTTAGTGAAAATAAACAGAATTCTTATCATAAAAAAAAMCATTATTTCTCATTTAGGGAATTTCAGAGCCAGATTATATGGACACTGAGATATAAAGGGGACATATATTTTGTTTCAGCTCTTAAAGACAAGGTAGCACGCAGGCAAGTATATTTGAATTCTGTTTGGTAGTTATACAATATGAAGAGAAAAGAAGCTAAATGTGTATTCGATCTTTTTTCCTAGAAACACACCTTGAGTCTTAGGCAGTACTCCAGCTCCCTAATGTAAAATTCTATTCAAGTGAGTGTAATGGATTTACTTTCAGATATTTTTTTCTCAGATTTCTAGCAGAATTTCTGCCGTAGGAAGCCAAATGGTACTGAACTCTTTGTTGTGGAAAAAGGCACAGGAAAATTCAGATGAATGTAGAAAGAGTATAAATAAAAACCCTTAGCCTCTGACCCAACAATTGTCCAGAAACAAGTGCAATTACGTAGACAAATGGTGCTGACCACAATCTTCTTTCCCCATAGTGTGGCAATTGCTCGGCATAGAGCACTGCTGAATAGATGGATATGCTTTTGACATAAGCAGGATGGAATATGCCTGCCAACAGTGAGATAGAGCAGTCATTGACTGGGCTGACAGGTAGAACAAATAAAGATCTTGGCTCAACGGGAGATGTTGAGCTCCTCTGACATTTGTCTTTGCTAATTTAGTGTTTTGCAGGTGAATGCAAGAGTGAATATGAAGGGTCACAGTCACCTGGTTGGGGAGGGGCAGCAGAGGGATCATCTGAATGAAGAAATCAGTTTTAGGGAGCCTCTAATCAGGCAAGAAATACCTGTGGCACCAGACACAAAAAAAGCAAAAATTCAGATTTCAAATTGCATTCCAGGATTACCTGTCCCCTCAAGATTTTGTGCTGGAGCAGGCATTGCCTGCCTCTGCCACCTGACGCTGAACCCGCAGGCAGCACCTTCACCCCCTGCAGCAGTGAAAGCTCTTGACAGCTCTCCCTTCCTCCCCAGAAATGCATCTGTGGCCCCAGGCCTGACCCAGGAGAGCACTTCTGCTGTGCCCAGGTAGTACCTGGGTGCAGGGGATCAAGCAGTCGGGGCAATGAAACAGCCTGAGCTGCAGTTACATGCAGAAGGGCCTCCCGTGACAGGAGCCTTTGAGGGGACCCTTGTGTAACCCCCACTTTGAGAGGACCCTCTGCTGGGGTGCTCATGGCAACAGGAGGAGCTGAGTGTGCAGGTCCTGCTGGGGTGTTGGGTGCCATAGTCACYGCTCTCATCCTCATGGATTCTCATTCCTCAAAGATCCCATGAACACGCATCTGTCTAACTTCTGGCATCTGATGGAGGGTCCTAAGTTTAGTGGTGCCATCATCTCAGACTCTTCCAGTTAACACAGAGAAGGACTACTACGAGAGCAAGAGCTTGAGGGGTCCTGGTCCATTTAAGGTCTGAGAGAGCCTTCCAATGTGTCTAGTTTCTCTCCGTAGCTGGCCAAAGGCAACTGCTTTCCAGAACCACGASCTTTGGTTAAGTGCCTCCAGGTAGGCAGGATCGCTGGGAACTTCAGTCCTCATTCCTGTAAGCGAAGAGAGTGGTCCCTGCTTCTTACAGTGCACAGGCTGCTGGCCCTGCTGCTCTGCTCCTGCTCTCCAGCAGGCAGAGGGAGCTGAGCCCTCCAGATTTGGGCTCTCCCCACCTCCCTTCCGTGGGCACAAATCACRGATGCCCAGCAGCAGCCCTTCCAGTGAGCACAGGAGTCTGGGCTGAGAGGGTCAGCAGGGTCAGCGTGCCTGTCTCAGCCCCCTGGCTGAAGAACAGTGCTGCATCACTCACAATATTAAAAATAGAAGAAATCGATGTCACTGCAGCTGGGATCCCTGGGGCTATGGTGTATGTCTGTGACACCCTGCCTACAGCAGCTCCTCCCAGGGCTCTGGCAAAGGGCTGCAAATTCCTGACAGACCAAAGAATTTGGGGTAGAGAGCGAGTGTTTAGTGTCTTTTTAAGCAGGAGTGACATTTCCAAAGGACGATTCCCCTGTTCTGATAGGACAGGCAGATTCAGTTCAGCTAAAGAGCAATTTGGCTAAATGCGGTCCTATGTAGCTCAACATGAATAGTATTTTTGTATTGTAGTAGTAATAGTTAAAAGATAACACTTCTTAGGCAGATACAGACACATTATTTGCCTGTCTTGTCAGGGTAGAAATGAGCAAAAAGCCAGAAACACAGTTCATTAGGAAGGAACCAAGCCATTTAATTATCCTAAGAAAACTGTCTTCCTAATTTTTGTTTGTTTGTTTGTTTGTTTTTGCCAATGATTGCAGTGTTCTTACTATTCACTGAGATTTATATATTGCAATAGAAGCACAGAGCATCTGTCTTCTGGCCTATCAACTTCATCAGGCTTGGGAAGCGGAGAGGGAAAAAAGGAAAAGAAAATATGCGAATATAATGACAATAGCATGAATTATTTTATGCTGCCATATGGAGTTAAACTGGTTCAAAAATAAAAAGGAGAAGATTTCCATTTCAATGCTATTTGTTTTATAATAGAAACTTCCCTTTTCTTCAACCTCCTACTTCCAGAATGGTCTTATTCAGTGTATTCAGTCCTAGCAAAAAGGTCATTGTTGTCCTACAAGAGAGACCTCCCTTCCCTTCCTGTCACTTCAGGATACTGTGAATAGAGCTCTCTTCCTCTGAGGCTGAGATCCATCAGTGGGAAGGTGCACTGAGAGCAGCCGAGTATCGCCCTCCACTCCTGGAGGTCAAGTGTGTCACCCCTGGGTGCTGCAGAAATTGTGGGAGGAGAGGGATAGGCAATCCCACCAGTCCTACTGGCTCTGACCCTACAGCACTCAGCATCCTGACCACCCTTCCACTGCATTGTGCCATTAATTTCAATTAATTCAGCCTCTTTGACAGTTCCCTAGATAGGTAATTTTTGGTTTTATATTAAATTTCTTAGTCTGGGCATTTAACATTTGTATTGTATACACATTTTTCTTTGTGGACTCCTGACTTTGACAAGGCATTGATGAAGTAACACATCCTGCAATAGGAAGAGTCAAAGGCTACTCATTCCAACCACATTCTGACACTTCTCATCACAGTAAATATGTTTCATTTTAGTTTTGTCTTATGGTATGCAGTAGGAGTTTTTATGGAGTGACATTCAAGTCCATTGACAATGCTCTGGGCTTTTTTCTGTGATACTGTGAGAGGAAGTGCAGGAAGGCTATTGCCATTCCAGCTTGTGCTGTGAAGAAATAAGAGACTAATTAACTGGCATGAAATGCAGACAGGACTCTATCATAAGGCTACTCAGCTTGGGGATTTCACTGGTTTGTGATCAGGGAGCTTCAGTTGCACTGAATGGTTTGAGTCAGAGTAGAACAAAGAGCAACAAGCCCAACACTGGAGGAGGAGGATTTGARCTCTAGAAGGAAAAGACAGTCTCAGATCCCATGGCAGACAGGTTTATGGAGAGATGGCCTGTATTGCAAGAAATGGCTGTGAGGGCATAAAGGGACCTTTTTCTGCTTGTATTTTCATACTTCCTAAATTAAACTGTGCCTATGTGCCGTTACAAGCATCTCTCTCTCCTTACTTGTTTATAAGAACTCAATCCAGCTACAAGTTTTTGCTATTAATAGGAAACAGTAAATATATTTGAAGAAAAGAAACAAAAAGGAYTCATTACTTGCAGGTAAAAGCTCTGAGGGAATAGGATATAAACAGCACAGAAGAAATCTTTAGAGAGTCTGGCTGCCAGTGCTTGGCATGCTTTTACTCAGCATCTGCAAAAGGAGATTTGGGGCAAAGCTGAAAACACTTGAGACAGAGCAGAGGGTGCACATGTAACATCAGGGAACTCCTGTCCAAATTAGCAGAGTTTCTGAGGAAAAAGGAATAAGAATAGCTAAATACTGTTTTGCAAAAGAGCTACATCAGTTTAATTGTAGCCTTTCAAAACATCTAACCTCAAATAGCRTCGGAGGTTTCAGACTGAAGATATGAAAGTATGACAAGGTTGCAAAAAATCTGTAAACTTTGGCTTAACTGTAATGGTTTTTATCCTTAATTATTGGTGATATTTTCCATGTACTGCCATAGAAAAGGACAGACTAGAGACTCCTAAAACATGACTCTTTCAAGGTAGTGAGAGTGTACATATCAAAATGATCAGAAAGGGACTAAATCAGTCCCCAGCAAATTAAGAATGTGTATTCACTATGCTTGTAATATTGGTAGTATGTTTTATAACATTACATTTAAGCAATTGTAATTTCAGTCTTATGGAGCAAAAAGTGCAATCACTGAGACTTAACTTTTAAACAGTGGATTTAATTGACACTGCTTGAAAAATATTCATAGCCCTTCAATAGTTGGCATTGTCTCTCCCCTTATCCTACACGATTGTTTTAATTTAAACTAGCTCTCTGCTTTGTGCATAGAATTATTGACAAAAATATGCCTTTCCTCAGCAAATGATTAGCTAAATCATCCTTTTATTTACAAGCAGCACTGTGTCCCTGTGCCCTAAATCTTGCTAGTTGGAAGAGTGGGAGGGGAAGCAATTTAATTAAGTTAACTTTATTGACCCACTGGAGCTGTTGTTTAATAGCATGGCTCCCTGGAGTGTAGTGCAGGTAAATTGAATGAATGCCACAGAATATCACTTCCCTGCATTGCATATTTCAAACCTCTGCCAGGCAGTTTGGGATGAGCAGCCAATCAGGAMAAAGGTTTTTCCAGCCTTGCTGGTGTGAATGGCATTTCCCGTTATGCTCAGAACGAGGTGCCGAGTGTTACCCATGYGTTCCTCTGAGCCTTTCGAGAGGGATAACTCTGGGACTGTGTGTTGTGCTCAGCTGCTGCATTTGGAAGGCAACTTTGTGGATTGGCTCTTCAGCCATGTATCCAAAAATGTCTTTTCATGAAGGAGGAAAACTAGCATATGAGTCTGAATGAAAGTGCTGTGAGTAAACCATTTAATTTTAAAACCTCGATACACTCATTCTGCATGAGAAACCAGACTCCAGAAGGATAAGATATATTTTGTGGGCTGTGTTTGTCATTAAATACTTGGGAATGAAAAGAAAAATYGCAAAACTTCTTTGTTTAACTGTTAGTTGATAAAACAAAAGCTGCAAACACTTCCACAATGTATACTCRTATATAATAGTGCCTGGTACAATTTCAGTTACTGCTTCTGTTGTTAAAATCTTTGTCCAAATGTCTTATCGGTATATAAAATGAGTACAACTATTCCTCTGCAGCTGACTGGAACACACACCATTTTCTGCACTGTTCTTCAACACTGCCCACTGAATGATAGAAGACAGTATCTCAGTCTCCTGCACCTGCAGTTTCAATCACTTATTTTAAAAGTCAAGCCAGATATGTAGTTCTGCAATGTAGCAGGAACTTCTTACAGCTTTTAACCCTTGAAGAATTTCATTTTCCTTGATTAAGGCTGAGACCCAAATATCCAGTCCTACAGCTTTGCTTGAAGAATTAAACACTGCCACTCAGCTAATTTATGTTTTGCTCTGGAAAATAATAAGAGATAGAACTTTAATTACAACTCACTTTTCTCATATTCGTTCAATTCAATGTTTGAAAAAGTTTGTGTGTAATTTTTTATTTTATGTAGAAACAGATTTTTCTTTACTTCAAACTGCCATTTTTAATTTTAAATGCCTGTGAGATGAGAGAGGTGGGTTGTAGGGGAGAGGCAGTGTTCTCTCTGGTGTGGACCRGAGCGGTTGAGAGAACAGGCAAGTTTCAAGCGTGTAAATCTTTCTTTGAAGACTTTCGTGTCTTCAATCAATCACATTTAAAGAGTTGCAGTGATTGCTTCCCCTATGGCAGGCAATATGCTGATGATGAAACCAACTGTCCTCTGGAATGTCATTTCTCACGGCAATGAATCACTTTCGGGGGCGGTTGGCCCTTGGGGCAATCATTTCCAGTTCCTCTCCTGACCTTTATGCCCTAATATGCCACGGACATCCTCAAAAGTGGTGCCAGGTATTTTTAATATACAAACCCAAGCTGTGATGCAGTCTAGGGAAATTCCAGACACTCAGAATCTGGCCCTCTGCTCCAACCTCTGGCCCATGATATGAAGTCCAGAAGGTAAAACTGCTTTTAGTTCAATGTTAGATTAACACGGCATTTTACTGGCACTTTGTATTTGGGTGTTCGCAGAAAATTACATCTTGCATGAGTAACCCTGAACAATTTACTAGCTGATATTCTTCAGTGCTCTATTACTTTACTTTCATTAAATGCGTGCTGTGGCAGCCATTGCTTGAAGTCCRTATTCCATATCTGTAAGACAAATGCAGTTTCTGTGCTCATGATTGTGTCTGAAAATACTCTGAAATAAAAATATTCTGAAAGCCCTATTGTGTATCTAATAGAATGAGAAGAAAACATATTTCCACAATGCCACCCCACAGTTCCTTCCAAATGCAACAGAAAAATCACAGTGAGCCATAAGTGACTGTTTTCCTGTGTAAGAATGCATGCTATATTTTTAGGTGAAGTTCTTTAAAGGTGTTAAAATACAAATACATTATAAATACCTCCATTTTAGTTTTACTTGATTACAGTTTCAAAGGACTATTAAATCTAGGTTTCTAATATTGCTTATTTAGTAAGTTTAATATTTAACTTAACATTATTTAATGTATGTGAATATTAGTGTTAATATAAGTTAATATATGTTAATTGATTGTTCTGAGTGGGGTGCAGAACTCATGCCTGACACTATTTTAGACTTCTGTGTGTATATTTTTTGGTGGGAAAATCAAAGTTTAGCACCTTCCAGCCTCTCCACAGCCTTCCACCTATCCCTGCACCTTTCCTTCCCATTGTGCTGGCATAGTTTTTTGTAGGACTTAATTAGGTTAGCAACCTTGGAAGGTTACCCATCTTCTTTCTCTTTTTCTCAAGGTCCTTTATAAAGCAGAGCAATGTGCTCATCTGGTTTGCAGTGTAGCCTCCAAATCATTGCTCCAGTGCAACTGGACATGTATCATAGGGAAGGGAGCTGACTCAGTTCAGGCATGCCAGGGAGAAGTGCCCATCAAACCACCACTAAGATTTTAAGACATGCCATTTGTTCGATGCTTTAGCCTGTAAACTYTATATAGACACACTTAAGTACTAGTAATGGTGTTTTTTCTGAACTAAACCTTTGCTGAAAATGTTTGCCAATACAGAAACAACATTTAGGGTTAGATTTAGCCTTGGAAATTTGAAGGTTTTATGAGTTTGGRGATTTTTAATGCCAAAAACTAGGGAAAAGCCTAAGCTAGTGCACTTATACCACAGACAGTGTCATTTTTTTGTCTTAGAATCGGGTACAAGAAATTTACACTTTCTATACTTACAAGAGTTTGGTGATTTACTAGCTGATTTTGTGCTTGGGTTTTTTTTCCAAGTATAGCATATATCAAGTGGCTAGAAGTAACATACTGTAACTTCTTTCCCCCAGATACTTCCCCCAGAAGCTTTTCCTGGGACTGGTCTTTCCCATACCTAAGGGACACTGAGGCAAAAGTTTTACAGCTGCAGAGGGATGGCATCTTCTCTGCTCCAGCTGTTCTGCTTAAAGATGTTCCTGCTTTCCACTGTCACTGCCACCCAGCAGCTGGCAATGCTGCTGCTGTGGTTTTGCTAGTGGAGTGGCTTGCATGATTGCTCCTTAGCCYGAAACCTGCTAACTCAGCCAAACCAGTTCAGATCCACAGTTCACACTGCTTAAAATAAACTGGCTCCTTTTGCCTTGAGCATTTTAGAGAGTGTTCATGCAAACCCCTCTGCTGGCACAGCTGTGGGGCAGTGTGAAAAACAGGGAGAAGTAATGTCATCAAACCAGTGTAATGTGTGCTAAGTTTGCTATTCCCTAAGTCTGAACTACATTAAACACAAGAGACGGCAACAGAAGCAGCTGTAGCATGGTTGTGTCTAGCAGACTTGCATTCAGGTGTGATGCTAAGATGCAGCAATAAGTAAAGGCATATGCAAATTTTTTTTTCACACTTCTATTTAAACGTTTATTCACGGTTTCCTCCCTTCTAAAGACTACAGCTGGCTTATGCCTGCATTTTGAGGTTGGTTTTCTCTACTTCACAATCAATTGATTGTTCATTTATTTAAGTAAGTAGAGATCAATGATGATGTGTTGAACCTTTGCTACACAGGAAACAAAACTTTGATTTAGACTACATCTTCTCTAAGTCAACCAGTTAGAAAAATAAGAGTTGATTAGGAGGTGCTCTCAGCAGCTCATGGAGCTTAACCTGGCAGCAGACAGCTAATGCTCCATAATCCCAGCTATGCAAAGGCCTAAGGAGTTTGAAGAGTTCAGTTTGGTAATTTACTAGGAAATCTCTGATGATTCCTCCAGAAGAAAAATTAAGTATATGGAGAAGATACCATGGCCTGGACACCTCAGGAGGAATGCAGATGCTGAACAGAAGTGATTAGTCTCTTTGACCTCAGTCAGAAGCCTGTTGCTGCAATATCTAAGCGGATTGTCTGCCTTATTGTGTACTCACCATGAAAGGACGGCACCACCAGCGTCACAACGAGAAGATCCCTTCTCTACTGCAAGGTGTATCATCAACCGAATTGCTGTTTACATTCTCTACCAGTAGATAACCATAACCTGTATGAGCAGAATTAACAGAAGCAGCAGGAGAAGAAATGTAGTTTCTCAGCTTGGAAGTCACATATGAGAATTAATTGAACACAGTGGGTTTTTTTCTTAAATAAGGGAGGTTCCCTTGCATAAATGCAGTGTAGCATTTCAGAAACCTGACCACAGGAGAGAAGAAAACATCAGGAAAGAAACCATGTTATTACAAAATCCAGGAAGTCTGAAGGGAACTCTCTAGTACACTGGCAGTGGAGGTATTCTGATTCAAGAAACTACTTCAAAAGCACATCAGTCAAGTCAGACATGRTATTTTAAAGACTTTTATTGAAGCACAAAAGGCCAGCAATAACCAACACCATAATTTCTGCCAGAGAATAGGAATTAAATAGAAATTAAATAGTCATTGCAGTATTTTATTTTATGATCATCATTAACAGTCTTCTGCACCCAGGTTATTAGATATTCCTTAGCTGTCTTCTGCATCCACTGAATCACAGAATCAATTTGGTTGGAAAAGACCTCTGAGATCATCAAGTTCAATCTTTGACTGAACACAATGTCAAGCAGGCCATGGCACTAAGTGCCACGTCCAGTGTTTCCTTACACACCTTCAGGGACAGTGACTCCACCACCTCCCTGGGCAGTACATTCCAATCATTAATCACCCCTTCTGTGAAGAAAGGTTAATTGGACATGAGGAGAGCTGCTGGGTTATCCTTAAAACCTATCGCATTCCTTGGCCTTGAGGAGAGGCTGAGAGAATGAGTTGGGGGAAGAAAGTCGTATTCAAATGGACTGATTTCCATGTAAATTCCTGTGTCAGATGCCAGCTAAAGTTTTAAAGCCAAGAGGAAATAATTAGACACAGAATTAATGTCCTTATATAGGCCCTTGTGACAATGGCTTATAGTTGGTACATAAAGAATAATATCTAAATGTAAGTAAGCATCACTCAGCCACCTTCCTCTTGGACTAGTCCATTTATGGAAGACACAGGAAATGTAGGAATATCAGTGGTGCCACTTCAGCATAGCAAATTCACAGCTTTATTTGTGCTCTAGATTACCAGTCACAGACTATCATGTTGCCCTGAYTGGAAACACAAAGTAGTTTGTTTATCTGTACGTGCTAATAGATTTTCTGTGTTGCAGAATATGAATACAATTTTGAACAATTCTGCTCTTGCCATGTGTATGTTTTCTACTGTAAGTAACTACTCGGTCTTTTAGCAATAATTCTTGATATTTTTAAAGATATGGGTTATAATCGATACTTGGGAGTTATATAATTACTGATTGAAAAAAGAGTCTACTGAAATAAGTAGCCATTACTACTTGATACATTTCCATGTGGAGTGGATGCAATTGCCATAATTCTAGTTAAATAAGAGATTGCCTACATACTGGCCTATTTAAAGGGTTTTACATGTAAGGAAGAAAAATAAAAGAGAAAAATCCAATATTCTGTCTCTAGATTTTCTACTTTTTATTTCAGGTTCCATTCTATGGCTCCATTGTGGCAGAAAAGAGACACTTTTACGCCTGAGATATAACTGTATTCTGAAGCCCCAGGCCTTGCCCAGTAGAACTAGTTCTGATGAGTAGCTTCAATAATTCAAAAAGCAAATCTAGCCCTGGGAGAGGAGGGGAAAAACATTTTTTGTGAAGTTTGACCCCACTTACGCATCCAGCAGTCTGGAAGAGTTTCAGGGATGAGCAAGACCTACTGTTTACCATGGAGCTGCAGTCATGCATGCCACTTACAGGACCTGTTCTTGGCTAGAATAGTTCTGTCAGTTATGGGACAATCAAAAGAATGGTGGCCCTTTGCTTCCGGGGCACCTGCTGAACAAACATTGCTGTAGACTAGGGTTAGACCCTATTTAATCATAAAATAATAGAATATGCTGAGTTGGAAGGTACCCATCAAGATCATTAAGTCCCACTCCTGGCCCTACTCAGGACAGCCTAAGAATCCCACCATGTGTGATTCTTGCATGGCACTGATTTTCCCTACCTGAAGTACTGGAAAATACAAAAGCTGCTGTTTCTCAGCCTTGTGTATAGGCTCCATGAAAAAGAACAGCATAAATAGAAGGAGGCTGGATGGGAATAAAAGGAGAAGCTGTGAATGACTAGCAGTGCTACGTGGAAATAGTGTAGCAGACACTATGGGAAGAGTGAAGATGAACAGGAGGAAGGGCAGGCAACTATACCAGTAGCAAAGAGTAGAAAGGAGATCAACAGACTGGGAGAAGGGAAACATGAAATGACAGAAGGGCCAGAAAACTGCTAATGGAAAAATGAGAACAGAAAGAAGAAAGAGAGATGGCACATTTTGTCATTTAATGAAAGGCTTAATGTGCCAGRTACTCAGAAGAATTTTTAATCTAAATAAGGCAACTGAGTCATCTTCTTAACCTGAATTCTCTGAGCATTCCCTTATGACCAGATGAATGTATGTGTCATCTCATAATGTGATTATGACAGAAGATGCAAGCGAAGCAGGTTTGAACCCAATATCTGTAGCATATAGGGACAGCTCTTAGGAAAGTTGGGAACAGATGGAAAGTCAGTGAACATACCCAACTTTTAAAGCACAATGCTAGAGAAAGCTGCTTTTTTGTTTGAAATACTCCTTAAAGATCAGGACACACACACACTCCCTTCACTTTCCCACTCAAAGAGGGAGAATTGATAGCTTAGTCCTTTGGGTTTAGCCACATTTCAGCTCAACGAGCTATGGCGATCTTGATCCTGTAACGATTTTTAAGCCATAAAGATACTTTGCCTACTCACCTTATAAGCAGCCAGGTGCAGCACAGACAGTATGCAGTCAAATTTTTTGCAGAGAATAAGTCATAAATTCCTGCCAATGAGCAAAAAGAACTTAAGGCAACATCCAATAGCATTTCATATCTCGTTTATGCTGTAGGGGTGAACTTGATTTCTCCATCTGCTACCCTCTTCCTGCCCCCATGTGTGACATTGAACTCCACTGCTCTGGCCAAAATTACCAAAGTAATTTCTGTAATACAGTCCTAAATGGCACTCTCTGATTTAAGGTGAGATTTTTTCTAAAAATGCTTTTAATATAACTTGAAGGAGAAAATGTTATAGAAACCGACATTTTGGCTGTGTTTCATGCAGGTTTCTTTACTTTAAGGCGTACATGTTGCATCGTTTGCTTTTCATTCAAGAAATACTGTGAGAAGCATAGGCACAGATTAGTTCAAATAATTTTATTCATCAGCTATGTGTGGAAACACAGGATACTGAGAGAGCCATCAGTAGGCTAAGAGATTATTTAAAGTGATACTGCCAAATTCTCAAGTGCCACTTCAGTATGTTAGTGGATTAGTGTTTAATCATTACTTCAAAATGTGTTGCAGGCTCCAAAATGGTCTGCTTTACAAGGGGAGCATTTTGAAAAACTAAAAATGTGAAGGCTAGATAAGAACGCTGCCTAGATGCTGTACAGGTTGTAGAACAATTCAGAATCTGAAATAAGAGCTGGTTCCCTCTGTTCTGTGACCAATAAGGTTTGTGTGTCTGTGTGATATAACAGTATGTAGTGAACTATAACGTTTGGGAAACCAAACTAACAAATTAATGACTATTGTGATTTGGAGCCCATTGATCTTTCTCCCTGTCCAAGATGGGGATGGCAATGTGTGTGTTAGGAAAAGCTATTATCAMTGTAACATTTACTGGAAAAAACAATGCTAGGGGTAGTTAAATTAGAGCAAAGTCTTCAGTTTTTGCAATATTAAGATTCAGATGATGAATCACAGTCAATGTAGATAAACCAGTTACCTTCACAACGCTGGTGCAGGGTGGGAGCAAATGCGCCCCATTCAAATATCCTGTTGGATGCCTCTATACTATCTGACAGGCAGTACTCAGGCCAAGGCACTGCTGAAATTAATTCCTCTAATATTGGAGGGTTTAATGATATTCCTGATGACAAATTATCTTTGTTGTTCTCTTCACCATTTTATCCCTTGTATCCTGGGTTAATTACATCGCATTTTAAGAGAAGCTTTTTGAGCATACTGTGCATGTTGTAGGAAAAGTAAAACGCTGTCAGTTTCTGAAACTTGCCTAGACTCTCACAAACATATATGGATTTAATTCTGATAGTATCTTAATTCATCATTTATATTTTTACCTGTCAAATACTCATTCAGCTTCTCTTAGCATAACAGGTGGGAGCAAAAAACCAGAATTCTCCCTTTTGCTTGCCTTTTGTGACTAAAATGAAAGCAGCAGTAATTGCACATCTCACAACCTCATGATTTAGGACTAAAAAACATGATTACAGAATGTTTAAATTAGGCACTGCTGTGAGTTGCAAAGGAGGCAAGACAAGGTTGCCGAAAAATGAAACAGATGTTGACAGGTACCAAGCAAAATTCATGAGATGCTGAGCTGGGAGGGATTCTCTGTAATCTCTCTTGATATTATTTTCCGTATTGTCAGACTTAGTCATGGATCATTATTTACAAATTAGTATTTTAAATTACAAATAATCTAAATTATTTGCAGTCAATAAGCAGTAAGCATCTCTACTCCATTACTTTTCATTTCATCTTAGTGAATGAACACAATTTAGTGACTATATCTCCTTGTAAAAGTTCAGCTGTGTCTAAATTGACTTTGATAGGAAAAAAAAGTTTCATTTACTTTTTTTTTACACTTAATTTTTTGAGAATATTTTGTCTGAAATGAACAAATGCTTTGAGCAAAAMCTGAAAGTTTTCAGAATGGTAACAGCAAATGAAAATAGAGAGTTCAACAGCTTGTTCTGGGAACTGTTTGGCAGGTTCCCATGGGAGACTGCCCTGAAAGGGAAGGGGAAAGGGAAGGAAACCCAGAGAGGATGCTGCTCTCTGAGGACAACCTCCTCAGACCTGGGCTCAGCTCAGCCCACGGCTCACGCAGTCGCACAGGCACAATGGACAGGCAGGGAGTTCCAGCCTGGTCTCCAGCACAAAAAGGCAGAGGAGGCCAAGGAGGGCTACTCAGGAGCAGTACAGACCATTGTTGCTCACGTAGGCAGGGAATTAGGGAAGAGCTCAGCTGGATTTGAAACTGGTGAKGAATGGGAACAGCGACAAGAAGAACTTCTAGAAGTAGAAACAAAAGGAGGTCTAAGGAAGATGTGTGGCTGTGAAGCAAGGCAGCAGACTGTTATGGTCAAGTTATTAAAATTATTTAAAAATTCCTCAGCCCGAATTAAGGTGCAAACGAGACCATATGCCAGTGTCAATTGTATGGATTTTATTTGATAGTAAATATGACAGAGAGATAAAAAGGAAGAGAAATAGAAAAAGAGGTGGAGGGACAGAAAGAGAGTAACAAAGACAGATTAAAGAAAGTATCACCACTCCATGGATCCCAACTATGTTCCATTGATCCTCTCCATCTGGTCTTCTTGGTAGTGAAGGTCCCCCCAGAAACACAGAATCCCATGGATTAATATACGTTCAGGTTAGGTAGGAAAATCCAGGCACCTCCCCGGGGCAAGGGGGGGGGGGGGGCAAGTTCACCATTGTCTCTTACAACAGACTTTGGCTCTGTTGCATCACTTTGCATCACGTGCAGTCCTGTGGTGCAAGGCCTCAGGAATGAGTCTGGGGAGCACTTCGGGGGGTCTGTGATGGATCAAGACACCTCCTCAGCTGCTTCTCATGTGAATGTCCCGTGGTTGTGGCCTTCCCAGGGCTGGGGGTTCCACAGCCAGTTTGCATATGGGAGGATGGGTTTGCTGCCCCTGAGCAGAGGTTGCAAYACACCCAAACCTGCTCCCCCCACCTCGGTTGGGGGGTAAATCTGTGCAAACCTGCTCCCAGCAAATGGATCTGTGGGCTATCGCCTCCCCTACTCCCAGCCAGGGAAATTTTGCTGCACAGTTGCTGGGTTTCAGCCTTGTTTACTTCTCCCCAGACCTGAGATGACTGAACAATAGGTCTCCCTTTATCTAAYCTCAGCACCTTAACTCTCAGTCCAAAATTCCAGTCAGGCATCTCTTAGGGAGGGGTGGGCTTCGGAGGCTTCTTTATACAGTTTTGCTGTAATAAGAMGACTTCTTTATAACAATGTTTTGAGGCATGAACTATTTCAGTTCTGACACAGACTTGGTAACGAAGCACGCAGAAAAGGCTGAGCAACACAGCATCTTCTTCTCTTTGGTCTTTCCTGGCCAGTTCTGTCCTCACATCTCCCAGGCAGAATCTGGGAAGATGGAGTTAGTGACCAAATAAGCAAACTGGACGTACACAAGTCCATGGTACAAGAGAGAATGTATCCAAGGATGCGGAGAGAGCTGGCTAAGGTCACTGCAAGGGCTGCTCTGTATCTTCTTCAAAAGGTCCCTAGGAGTCAGGAAAGGTTCCTGAAAGCTGGGAACAGGCAAACATTACATGCATGTGAGCATGAAGGCAGATCTGGGGAATTATTTGCTGATAGAGCTCCCTTCAGTTTCCACAAGGATTTGGGAGAAAACTCTTGTGAAAACTGTGTCCAGTCACATGGAGGACAAGAAGGCAATTAGAAACCACATGGATTCACAAGTAGCAAATTGTGGCTGAGCAGTCTGAGTGCTTGCTCTGAGGAGATGACTGGCATGATGGACGAAGGGAGAGCAGTGGTTATTTACCTTGRCTTCTGCAAGGCCTGTTACATGGTATTCCTGCAGTCAAATTGGTCAGACACGGACTTGAGAAGTGGACTACAAGGTGAATGCACTATTGGCCATATCGTGAGGCTCCAAGAGTYGTGATCAGCTGTAAGAAGTCCAACTGATGAGTGGTTTCTAGCAACATCTATCAGGAGTCAACACCAGTGCTGACATTCATTCAGGCCTTCACTAGAAATGTAGCCGGTGGGGTGAAATACACTCTCAGCAAGTTCACAGATGACACCTGATTAGGGGAGCAATTAATGCGCCAGAGTGCAGGGCTGCCATTCAGAGCATTCCCAACAAGCTGGAGAACTAATCTGGCAGAAAGTTTTTTAAGTTCAGCATGGGCCAATGCAAATTCCTGATCATGCAGCAGGACAGGCTGGGCACCAACTGGCTCCAGAGCMGCATTGCATAAAAAGTTCTGGGTGTCCCAACAGACAACAAAAACTCCAACATGAGTCAGCAGTGTATCCTGAAGGTCAACAACATCCTGGGCTCTACTAGCAAGGGTATAGCCAGCTGGGTGAGAAAASTGATTCTTTGCCCTCTGCTTGGCACTAAGACCCTACCTAGAGGACTCTGTACTGTTTTGGATTCCCCTGTACAGAGTGAATATTGACATACTGGAATGAGTCTCTTGGAGCACCAGGTGGCTGGAGCACAGGCATACATGGAGAAGCTGACAGAAATGGGTTTCTTCTGAATGAAGGTGAGAATAAGCGGGGAAATCTAATWGTTTTCAACAACCTATCGGCAATGTACAGGTAAGACAAAGTCAGACTCTTCTAGATAGTGCACCAAAATAGGACAAGAGGCAACAGTCACAAGTCGCCACATAGGAAATTTTGTCTAAGTATCAGAAATATCTTTCCTGCCTTCGTGAGTGCGTGCATGCGTGTGTGTGTGTGTGTGTGTGTGTGTGTGTGTGTGAAATACTGGCACAGGTATTCAGAGAGTCTGTGGCATCTCCATTCTTGGAGAAAGGACAAAGTTGTCTGTGAAAGCCCCTGAGCAACCTTTGAACTCAGATGTAACTTCAAAACTCATCTTGTTTGGGTAGGCCCAGATGAGCCCCAAAGAAATCTTCCAATCTGATCATTCCAACAGAATTTGGTTTTGGTTACTTAAATGGTTGATTTAATGATTTAAACAATGTTCCTGGGACACTTTGTATTTTGAAGAAAAAGAACAGCGAAAATGCAGATCATTATTATTACCAAAATGTATGCCATTGCTGCTAGGAAATATTGTAGGACTGATCATGTACACCAGGATGCCAGAATAGATTGTAGGTTTTTATTAAACAGAACAAAAAAAAGTCAGTTATCCCAACCTGCTTATTGTTCCTCACACAGATACCATCCCTTACCGTTAATTATCYTACTTATCCGTATATCCTTCTTTATATGTTTTCTACATCAGGTGAGTCCCTTGGGGCTTAGAAGATAAGGTGTATTTTCTTTGTGACTATATAATCCCTCTTCCATTTCATTTTCCTAATAATTCATAATATTCCTTTTGCTTTAGGCTGATGTTTTTATAGAATGGTACCTGGTTTCTCCAGTTGCAGTAGCCATATTTCAGAATTKTAACAGCTCACTTAGAGCT
Source organism: Amblyornis subalaris (assembly GCA_018881555.1). NCBI lineage: Eukaryota > Metazoa > Chordata > Aves > Passeriformes > Ptilonorhynchidae > Amblyornis > Amblyornis subalaris. Next base: position 30,073,091 of record JACAXG010000001.1, on the reverse strand, counting down.
CGTCACTAGGTATGTATAGTTAGGACTCTTTGTTGTTTTATTCCAGATTCAAAATTGATCAGCATTACTTTTCATCCACACTTTTATCATCAATCACATAGAACTGAGATTATTCTGCAATTTTTCAGCCACCTTTGGCTTTTACYACCTTAAATAATATAGTGTGATTTACTGTCACCTCACCATTCAGCCTTATGCAAATTACCAAGGACTATGTTGAACAGTGCATTTCCCTACACTGATCTACTAGAAATCTCTCTGAATTGTGAAGAGTGACCATTTAATTTTCTGCTGTGTGTTTCCTCCTGTCTAACCAGTAAGGGGGTTGTGCCCTGTAATGAGTTTTGACCTGGGAACCTCCAAAGTCTATTCCATAGTGAACACCTGTGTAAAGAATTCTTTTCAATTTGATGAGGTAGAGTCTGATCTTATTCAGGTTCCCCTTTCATATCCAAGTTACTTATCAGCCCTACAGACTTTCTGGTAGACTTCCTGTTTCTGATGTGCTTAAAAAATATTTTATTATTAGTTTTATGCCTTTGGAAACTTGCTCTTCAGAATCTTTTTTTTTGGCTGGAATTATTAAATTTAACTTTCCAGAGTTTAATTTCTTTTCTGTTTTTCTGGTTGAGAAACAACTTCYACTTTTAGAAAAACTTCTAACAATCACCATTACCATGCTGTGTATTGAAATGGTGTAGAAAAAAATGAGAACTCTGGGGAGTATCTCTTACAATATTCCCTGCCTTTCCTCCCCTGAAAAAGGGTAGGTTTAGATTAGATACTAGGAAAAAAATTCTCTACTGTCAGGGTGGTGAGGCACTGAAACAGGTTGCCCAGAGAAGCTGTGGCTGCTCCATCCCTGGAAGTGTTTAAGGACAAGTTGGATGGAGCTCTGAGCAACCTAGTCTAGTGAAAGGTGACCCTGTCCACAGCATGGGAGTTGGAACTAGGTCATCCTTAAGGTCCTTTCCAACCCAGGCCATTCTATAATTCTATGCAGTTAAAGTTATAAAATAATTATTGTTCTTTTTCTGAATTGTTTTTTCTCTCTTTAATGTCTCCTCAGAAAAGGCACTAAAACCTGAAGGAATGCTGGTAGAATTCAAAGCATGGGGAAAAAAACCAAGAGAAAACATTTGCAAAAATTATTAGAGAAAGGAAGAGTTGGTGCGAATGTGCCTGCATGGATAACAGAGAAGGATTAGAACATAGAAAGAACAGGTTGGGAAAACTTACACAGACAAATGAAAAAGTGACCAGACCAAAATAATCACCTCTGAAATACTAAAGATTTCAGTGCAGCTTGTTCTACAGTTCAGTGAGATAAGTTCTAGAACTATTCTGAAATTACAAAATAGTGTGTTTTCTGAAAATTATACCCAGATATAGACAGAGGTGTAGATATGGATATATGCATGTGTGTGTGCATGTCCTGCCTCAAAAATCAGGAAGACTGAGACAGCAAGGCTTCCACATGCTTTGATGGGATTTGAATGGCGAGCAGATTCCCCAAACGAGGCAAATTTCATCCTTGGGCACTGCCCAGATTTCATCAGCAGATTAGAAATAGCATGCTCTGACTCCTGTAAATAGGTGTGTACAGAMGTGATTCCTGGGTATAATCTGCAAGTGGCCCAGCACTGCACACTGAAGCAGCCAAGGATGGTACCAGATTATGTCAATGCCTTTGTAGGATTGAGTCCTGTGAACTTTTGCTCATGAGCCGCTCCAGGAGAGTTGCTGATTTCTCCCTGAGCTTGCTGCTCTGCACAAAAATGGTGGGTCTGTTTGGAGTCRTAGCAAGGTAAGGCTTTCCAGCCATGTGTTGACAACTTAAACATTTCTACAGATTTGCTGGGAGAAGATGTCTTACCTTTTGGAACTGAGCAATTATCAAGTTTTAGAAATGCACCTACCACCCCTGAAAGGGAAGTAATACAAAGACTAATATCATTCTACATATAATTAACATATCCGTGCTTATTCTAGGAGTTCTGCTGGATTCTGAGTTCTTATTTAAAAGGCCAAGTTGCAGTTGCAGTTGTAAGCATTTTTTTTTTAACTAGGCTTAACAATGAGACTTTTAATTTATTTTTCTGAGGACAGATCTAGGTCCTCCAAATGACTAAAATCAAGGTAAATGACAGCACTGGTTTGTTCTGACTTGCACGTCTTGAGAATCCAGTGCACAGGACAAGGGAATAAGGAGCTGGGAGCCATCAGCACCTGGACTGCTATCATCCCATAAACCACAGGTTTTGTAGCACACAACAGCTTTGATTTTGTTTCCCACTTGGGTCCAAGATGTAAAATACAACCTGTAAAGCCTCCTGGGGTTTGAGCTGCATTAATTTGAAGGCCTCTGCAAGGTTAGCAACTTTTTTGCACTGAGCACTAGAGAAACGCTTACTTCAGGCAGATACCATCCCTGCCCTGAAGCACTCATTATCTCTGAGGTGTTTTACACCTCGCTAAAGTCCTGCATGTATCCTGAATAAAAGCCCTCTGATCATTCACTCTTTCTAATTTCCCTGTCTCCTCATCAATGAATGCTTGCGAGTGTAGGGCTCTCCTTCACCCCTGTAAAGGGAGAAAATTCCTTCAAGAGGCAAAGCAGGGTCGTTCAAAGAAAGGAAAGAAAAGGCTCAGATTAATAAGAAAAGAGATACAAAGACCTGAGTAAATTTGGGAATAGTTACCTATTCTCAATCTAGAGAGACTGGCGATATAGGAGATATAAGAAGACTGCAACAGTGGAGAAAAGAAGTACTGAAAGAAACCTCATCACAGATGACGCAGAAAAGTGACTGAAGCAAGAAGACTGTAGCAGGAGACAGAACACACTACACAGCAAAACAAGGTGATGGAAGTTAGAGAAGAAAATGAAAAAACAAATGTTCAAGAGACAAATTTAGGTTTTGTGGGTTTTTTTTAAAAGTTCTGTGGAAAATGTACAGATAAAATAGTACATATATAAACCATTTTTCTGCCATAATGCTGTAACGCTACAGAATATAAATGGGCTGTGCTAATAGCAGCTCTGTGAGGTAGGACAAGGTTATTGTTTTATGTTCCTGGAGCTAAGGCACTGAAAGACAAAGTGAATCTCAAGAGGGCACAGTGGAAATCTTCAGGTGGAGAAGGGGTCTGAATTTGCTGAGCATCACTGAATTATTTCTCCCTCAGTAAAGTTTCATATATTAAAAAATATATAATGGAAGTAAAATATGGAGTTTGATTTAAAAAGTCATTAYGGTATAGCAAGGGATGATTTTATGTTGAACAAAATTACTGTTCTACCTTTTTTTCCTGTTGTTGCTGCTCTAGTGGCGAACAATTGTATAATCTGTCAGAAAAGCTGCAGCAAATATACCTCCATAAGGCTTTAATAACTCCAGCTCGAAACACTAATATTTACTGAAACTCAAATGTTATCTGCCAATATTGATGCAACACATGTTCTGATGGTCCTGTAAAAGGAACAACTGCCAATATACATTTCAAAGCTGTTTCTGATTTTACATCTATAATTTACTCTATAGCTCTTCAGTCATTTCCTGATCAAACTAGTCATGCTCTACCCTGACACACTGATAACTCTTATGTTGCACCAGCATATTGAAATATCTCACAGTAGCCTTTTACATCAAGAATTTCACTGCAATCCAACCCTTTCATAAGGAACWTGAAGATCACAATACAGACAGCATGTCAAAAAAATCTTGATCATTAGGGATGAACTATTTGCTTTGTTTGAGGATGATTTTATACTGATGACCCTGGAGACGGAATTAAGACAGACACAAGGTGGATTTCGTATGTTAAGGGTCAAGGCCCCTGACTCTCAAGCATTATGACACCAGTGAATGTAACTTTTGCTGAATCTTCTGAGAATGCAGAAGAAGCCGAGTTAAATTGAGTCCTTAGCTTGCAGCAGCAAACTGGACTGGCTGCGAGCACAGGCAAAGCAGAAATTGTCTAAGGTAGCAGCTCCTGGAAAGACAAAGTGCACATCCCTTAACATCTGCCCACCCTAATTTTGTCCATATTAGGACAGGGAAAAACAGGTTGTCTGAAAGTGCTGCTGCCCCTAAAGTAGGAGTGGAAACTATTGGTAGAATGCCCAGTGCCAGCAGCTGTGATAGCTCACTGCTATCAGTCCCTGGAGGCAGCCAGATTAACAGCATGGGTCCTCTAGATCTCTCCATTGCAATTCCCCACTTTTCTGTGGCAGGCAGGAGTGGCCCTGTCCCATCTGTTATTTTAGGAGGATTGACTGTCAGTTTTGTCTGAGCTGTTGAAAAGTCTTGTGCTGGCTCTAGAATAAAAGGTATGCAAAATGTTTATAGTTAGGAATATTTTAAATGAGGAATAATCATGGCATTGCTTATACTTAGAAATTCAGGGAGCGTCCTTGGTCTCAGTATTGCATGTAACGTGCTACTCATTACAAAATGCAGATGACCTYATCAGCATTTCATTCTCCATCTCTGGCTATCTCAGTTTCTTTTTCTTCTACACAAGTTTTTTGTGAATTCAACAGTTTAATGTTGAAAACAATTTCCATTCAGAATGGATAGATGGATGGTCTGCCATCACTGTCTGCTTTTGAGATTTGAACCACAAAGGTGGTTCAGTTTTGACTTTCCAACTTCTCTGTGTTTGGGAGATTTTGGTTTGGTAATTTCTACACCTTCTACCAATGGAATTTCCAGACATTACCAATCCAGTAGCCAAAGTCAGAAATTTTAAGTGAAACTTCCCAAGTCTCTTCCACAAATGTCTGATTGATTTTTGTGCTCTGGAGCTTTGTTCCTTCAAATAGGCAAACCTCAGACCTTGTGAGATAGAAGTAAACCATTCCTTTAGATTTATGAATTGTTCTCTTGGWCCATTCTGTGCTTGTGCTATTCCCTCATGTTGCAGCCAGTGTTTTTCAAAGTGGCAGAATTTTTGAACATAACTGCTTCTCTGGCTTTACAAATCATGACAGCTTTTTATTTATTTAATTAATTACTTTTTGCAATTGTTCATAAGTGCCACAATGAACAGACTGTCACATATTATAAACTTCCTTTTTGTCATCTCTATTAGGTCAAGGGTTGTATTGTGAGGCTCATGAGGATCAGATTTCTCACTCCTTATTTATCCTACTTATAGCTGCTTTCCTCTTTGTACAAGGAAAGAGTAGGTACTTTCTGTGAGTTTTGCTCAGATTCAGTCTAGGGCTGCACTCTAGCCAGTTCACAGGCTTCCTTGCTCTTCCTATTTCTGGCATATTTCTGGTTGGTCTTTTTTTTTTTTCAGATGAGACTTATTCCAAGAGTAAGCAAGCTCTGACGTTTGTATGCACACATCCTTGCCCTTCTCTGTGAAAAACCTTTGAGCATCGTGGCTGGAGGCTTACTTCAGCTTTTCAGTTGGCCAGTGGCCCCCATTATTTCAGTTGTCATTACTGTCAAGGAGCTTGACTGGCTTTTGTATTAATCCCCACTGAAGACTGGATACTTGCTTCCAGTTTTTGATTAACTATTAGGAAGGCACTCAAAAAAAAAAGTCGCTTCTTGGAGTTTTTTAAAGAAGAAAATGGTGGGTGATTTTAAATTATTTTTAGCTCTGTGATTAGTAGTGTATAAATGTTATTTAGACTTTATACAAAAAACACAGTAATTTCTCCTTTGTACCAGACAACTAGTAACTCCTCTTATACCCACTGGTATACTTAGTCACTCTTCTGCAAATCGTCACCAGCAAACTTCCCAAGGGCAGCTTTGATAAACTGGCACACTCCCCATGCCAGGGAAAAATGACCTGCTACCTTCTCTATAATAACCAAACATAGAGTCAGAGGCTGTTTGAAATCCCAGGGCTCACCCAGAACTGTGAAGTGTTGCTTTGCCAGCATGCAGGAGAAGAATTAGTTCATGCCTGTTAGGGATAATGCTTTCCCTGCTAGTAAAGTCATCCCAAGCCAGTGACCCTTTGAAAATAGGCAGGAAATATTTGCCAGTTCTGGTCTTCTATGACCGTGCTGGAGGAGACATTCATGTCTCAAGGCACACTGTGCACCCCTCTTTGTTTTCTGATAATCTACTGGTTTCACTCTGTTTCATCTTGTCTCTCCACTGCACCAGACTGGCTGGGTGGTGAGACACTGCAAAATTATGTTAAGCAAGACCTAACGGCAGACATCCAAGTGCAAGATTGAAAGCAAAATAAAGCAATGACCAATATGCTTCTGGAGTATACTTAACCATGACTCCTCTTCCAAGCATCCCATGAAGGATTTCTCTTGCACTGCTCTGCAGTGAGAGCAGATGATGTTGGATTCAAAGTCAGATTTCTTCTCAGGTGGTGAGCTCACTTCTGCATGGCTTCCATTTCTATATGCCCTGTATTCCTTTGGGGCTGTGCTTCTGGATGCACATGCAAATGCTGATCATGTCCCGTCTTGAGAGGGACACCTGAGATACTTATATGGTTATTTCCATGTGAGCCTGGCAGGGACTGCTAGTGAAACAGTGCTGATTTTGCCTCCTGAGATCAAAAGTGTTGAGCACCAAGACTATATTCTCCTTTTGTCCTTCAGCAGTCTGCTGACAAGCTGCACCTGCCCATGACATCCTTTTCATCTCACCATGCTCCACTGAGGTTATTTATACAATCATAATTTCTCTATTATGAGATATCAGTTGTGTGTGTATTCTGCAAGGCTCGTGATCGCTGGTACCTCAGTGACATTCTACAGACATCACACTTTAATAACATGGATATCTGATGCTGTAAAATTCATATGGTATGAGTGTTAGTGCAACTTGTACCTAATGTTTCAGATACAGTGTCTTTTTTGAAGATCAGCTCCTCTCTGTTTTGCTGTGTGTCTAGGTACAAAGTGCATTTTCTTCTGATCTAACTGCACTGGAATTCCAGGCAAAGGATATCACTTTTATAGATCTATATCATAATTCCACTAAAAAAAAAAAATTCTGGTTTTATCTTATCTTGGATGTACAGTGCTCCTGGTTCCCTGCAGATACAGTCTCCCTTGATACAGAAACCCAGACACCGATTTTGAAGATAGAGTTCATTTTGGACTTTATTGAGGCAATAGACCTTGGTTTTGGCTGCCTTCAGAGAACAGAATTTCAGTCAAGCAGAGCTGATGTTGTAATCTTGGATGACGATGGCATTTATGATTGTCCAGTGAGCCTTCCAAGGGATCAGCCTTTATCTCTGGGTTTGGACACAATTATTTTCATTCTGACAAAATTACTCATGGTGTGGAAGGAGATCACGACTATAGCTGGGTAGATTTAGATCTTTCCCAGCCATAAAATGTTTTATTGTTTGCATCATGTCCTGTATTTTTAAAATTTTCAAAGTCAGTGGAGTAAAAGGCCTGATTTTTGTTTCAGAATGGTGTATGAGGTCAGCTGTGCAGAGGTATCTATCTCTTTGGAGTATTTTTAGGAAAAGAGGCAAATGTGTAGATTTTTAAAATTACACTAAAACAGACATCACATTGAGATTTTAATTTTAGAAAACAACTGGCGATGAATGAAAGATGTCTTCTCTCTTCACTAATTCATTTAAAAAAACCCAGCCTAGCACTTTTTTTTCCTGAAATGAYGCTTGTCTCTCTTTATAACATAGCTGCAAACTTACCAAAATTATGCAGTTAATTGAATGATGTGATTCAAATGCTGTACATGTGGGCTTTTATCCACTTTCTCCCTCCTATGAGGGAAAGAATTCTATGTTTATGGGATTACACTGCTAGGCTCATGAGTTTAATGTGAAGCTCAAATAATTGGCATTTACAGTCTTATCAAATGAGAATAAAATTAGGATGGTAAAGTAAATGCAACCTAGAGAAATGGGACAAAAGACAGAAATTGAGGAGCAGATTTTTTCCACCGCTAGTGGTTTTGTGGTTGATGGCCACAAAAGCATCTTTTTGAGATGTGTTGCTTGCTGCGGTGGACTGACCAAAGCAGGAGGGAGCTAGCATCAAGAGCTTTCTCAGGCTTCGCAGCTACAGATACTTTCTGATGAACAGGGCTCCTAATCACTCAGTAGAGCTATATGATTTATGCCTCACTTACCACAGCTTTCTGTTGCCATCTTTGGTTTATTCAGATCTAGTGAATTTCATTGTGCTTTCATTTTTTGGAGAACTAAATTTTTAGTGTTTATCTATTTAAAAAAGCAAGTTCTTGTAACACATGGTATGGAGTCAATTGAACATGGGCATCAATACTATTCTTTCTTCAAAGATTAGACTTTATTTCTGAATTTTGGACAGCTTTTTGTGCTTTTCTTTCTCCTTTTTTTTTTTTTAATCTGGTGCATGGTGCTACCACATTTGCAGAGCTTGATCCAGGAGAATCGAAGCACATGCTTAAGGAAAAGAATGGCATGCAGTTCATGAACCCCATAATTAGTTCCCCTTCCTAGCTCTAAGCAGTAATTAAATCTGTCACTTCTGCTCTGCTGATTCATTTATTCAGCTATTTAATTGCTCAGCTCAATACATCTTTATCTCCGGAACTGCAACATTTTATTCAGGCAAAGGAATAGCATAAGCTATTATTATTTCTTCTCCAAGGGCAGGGACATGTAAAAGAAAAGAACACTAATACTAGATGATTTGGTGGTGTTGTCAATTTTCACTTATCAAACAAAACAGTATTTAAGGGAAAACTTCAACCAGTGTTTGAGGATAGCTTTCCACATACAGGCTTGCTTCTCCAGGAAATTATGTCAAACACAAGGACCCAATCTATCTGATCCAGGTTTCCATTTCCATAATGAGTTAACTTAAAGCACTTCCAGATAATACATAATTTTCTATAAAACGAGTAGTCTTAGTCTGATCTATTGGTGGAATATTTTATAAAGAGCTTAAAATTGCAAATAAATACTAAATTGTTTAAAAACTAAACAGGATCTTTTCTTTATACATTTTATTTTGGGGACGTTGCTCAGTCAGGGAGATTTCTGTCATCTGTCTCTGGAAAGCAAATGGCATTTGGAATACTTTCAAGTTTGCAAAGACAGCCTTTCTGAATATGCCTCTGTGAGGCATATTTCCATACATGCAGTTTTTCTCATGTTACATTTTCATCAATCTTTAAGGGAGGTTACAAGATTCCTCCACCATTTCTATCCATAGGGCAGAAAAGCTGATGTAGGAAAGGAGCATGCGAAACAATGAGAAGCAGATCAAGATAGATCAATTCAAAGAGGGGCTTTTGGCAAAATGAGAATTTTTTTTATTTTCATTTTTATAATCCTTTTTTGAACCCTGGAGTGATAGCTGATCCAGGAAATGAAAGATATAAAACCCACCCTGAATTCAGAGACAAGAATATTTTTCTGTCACTTCTGGCATCAGTGGCTCAGTTCCACCAATTTATTCATCTGCCTGGCTGGCTAAATTTTTATAGCATGCACACAGTCTTGCATTTCACTCCATTAGTGACTTATTTTTGCTATCTTGTTATTCAGTTACATCTATGCAGCTATTTAAGTCATTGCTCATGTTTTTGCCAGGTAAGCTTATTATTCTAAAAATCTTTTTCCTGCTTACCTGGAGGGGTTTTTGTTGTTGAGGATTATGTTGGGGTTTTTTATTCCTTCAGCGAGAGTTCTGTCCACTCTTTTGCAATGCAAAACGTGTTTGTACTGCTGCTGTGGACACCCAGCTTGGCCCTGCTTGCAGTAAAAGCAGGACCCTGTGTAAAGATCAGCCCGTGGACCTGGCGGGGTTTATTAGCCATACTGCATGGAAATACAGCTGGATGCCCTGCCATACCTCTGGCTGCTGTGCTGGGCTACACGGACCCGCACCATGCCTGTGCCAGAGCRGGGACCTCTGCTTTGCTCTCCCCCATCGCCAGCAAGGGCTTTGTCAGCCCATGGGCTGGCAGCTCTGGCCTGACAATGCTCAGTCTGTGTTGTTCATGTTGGTGTTATTGTTTTGCCTCTGTGCACTCGGGGTTACTCAAAGCTCTTCGTTGAAATAAAGAGTATTTTTGTCCCTGCTAAATCTAGGAAGTCTGGAAATCTTGCAGGCAGTTTTGTTCTTGTGAGCCTGTGCATGTGATTTTTTGGACTAGAGTTTTGCATGAGCTTCACTTAAATATTCTCTCTTTTAAATGTGTTTCTTCAAACGATCTTCTGAAAGTACACTCTTCGTTATTTTGGGCACATGCTTAAATCCAGGGAATTAATAAAGCAGCAAAACCCATCTGTGGACATCCTTTGTGGATAAGGGTGCTTTGAGGATAAGTCTGTATGTGAATGGGTTTAGTTTGAGAAAGCAGTGTTCACTGCAGCAGGAMAAACAAATGTGATCAGAGGAGGGCATGGGAATGAAATGGAAAAAATAACATTTCTTTGTAGCAGAAGAGAAGTTGATTTTTGAGTTGACAGAAACCCAACAGAGGAAACACAGGGTTAATTTCAGATGGCTTTTATCTCGGTTCTAAAAGAGCATGAGGCTGGTCAATAGGATTAACTACTTTTACACAGATTTGTACATAAACATTGAGGCACGAGACTCGGAGGGACATCAGCTGAGCACCCTCCCTCCGCAACGATTACATTCTGGAACGTCTGGGGAGGGAATTAGGTGACAGTGGCTATTGGCTTCCCCTCAGATGAACCTAGCTGTTGTCATCTAGCCATCAACAGACTGGAAATTACTATCTCAAAGCCACTGCAGAGTTGACAAGCAGTCTTATGGGACTGAAGCCACTCCCTTCTCCCACTCTGCCCTCCCCATGATGGAACCAGTGGCGTCCAGCTACTTGCATGGTGCAAACTCGAGGTTTGTGAAGTGGTGCACAATTTCAAGGTCCGGGCACTGCTGGTGGAGGCACTGTGCTTGATCAAGGGTGTGGGGGGGTTTTGTGGGGTTTTGGTTGGTTGGTTGGTTTTTGGTTTTTTGTTAGTTTTCAGCTCCAGCTCACTGAATAGTTAGAAACCTCAGGCTGGAGTTTCTCCTCACTCACAGCACTGGAATATGTTAGTGTAAGATTAAATTAGATTAAATCACCCAGTCTTGATATAAACACAGCCCAGTCTGTGCTGTATCAGTGTATTGATTTACTCACTGGTGTATTGGGAACTTATTGTTAATGTTTTAATTAAGAGAAGCCCTCGCTTGTACTATTTGTGTGATGCACCATATCTTTGGGGTTGGAGGCTACCTCTGCCCAGCCCTGGCCATTCGACTTGGTTATATAAGGTGCACAGACTTGGGTACCTATAAATATTAGCTAGCAGCTGTCACAAAGGGATTGTGAATGAGCTGCTTGGGACTTCGAAAACATTATAACTTGGCACCCAGAAATACAGAACTTTGAAAACATACTACGAGGTTACGTATTGGGGGGAGAGGGTAAGSAGGTGGCGACCGCTTTTAATCTTTGTCTCTTTTATAAAACAAAAAAAATTTCTTCCTTTGTATTTCTGGTATACATCGGATCTTTACAATTTTTATCACTTTAGGATATGACATTCCTGGCCTTGACAGTGCTTTTGTTTGGATATTTATAGCAGCTTCTGGTCATTGTTGAGCAAAGGCGATTGCCCTGCCCTCTGGCCCTTTCTTAAGCAGATTTTGGGCAGAAGCTCCTCTCATGTGGCACTAATTGAAGTGACTGGCGGAGGGGGTGTTGTGAGCACACTTATCTGCCCGGGGCTAAGCCAGGGGAGGAAGAGAGGAAAAACGGGAAGAAGGGAGGAAAGGGGAAGGAAGAAGAAAAAAAGGAGGGGAAGGAGGAAAAAAAAAAAAAAAAAAGCCGGGCTTTTGCCTCGCTCCGGCAGAGCGGAGGGCTGGGAGGGCTGCCGGCCATCTGTCCGCGCAGGGCGGCACGGCGGGAGCTGCGCCCAGGGAGGCGGGAGCGGACGCGCTCCGCAGGTGGGTGCCGGCCCGGCGGGGGCCCCGCGCGGCGCTCGGGGGTCGCGGGGGCGCTGCCGCGGGCGGGCTCGGGGCTCTTTGTCGCGCGGCGGCCGGAGCCGTGCGGGCCGCCCCACAGGGAGCCCGGCGGGCCGCGTCCGGCCGCGCTGCCGGCCCGGGACGGGCAGCGCCGGGAGAAGTCGGGAAAACTCCGGTTGTAAAAGCCCGAAACCAACAAGTTGCTGTAGGAGTGCTCCGTGCGGGGATGGGGCTGGTTTATCCGCCGCGCGAGTGAGCCGCGCTGAGGGAGATCCGTCAGGGACTGTCAGTGGGGAAGTGTGGGCTTCCCGCGGGTGAGTAACCCCGCCTGAGCCGAGGCTCCGGCGCTGAAACGCGGTAATACCATCCGGAGCGTGCTCCGTGTGTGCCCGTGAGACTCCGGTGAACGGTTTCCTGCGAGTTTCACGTGAAGTGGGGAGAGGCCAAGCAAAACCGCGGGGATTGTGGAGGGATTAGGAAGGCAGAGGCTAATAAGTTTCTGACGTGCTGTAAACCAGCATCACTGTCAAAAGCGACCATCCTGGAATATTGTCCCTTATTTTGGCATTTGTACTGGCATTGGAAGTTATCACCTTTCGTTTAAGTGTAAACGTTTCTGGAGGCTTTTTTTGCTGTTGTTTTTAAGTTGCTGTGTAAACAACCGGGTCGTCGCTCTGCGAGTTGTGCAGTGGGGGAAAAGTGAGCTTCAAAGTGTGTGTTTCCTACAGAAAAGTTAGAAAATATGTGGTAGTTTTAAGTTAACAGTGATTAGAGGGGAGTCTGGATTTCATAGCTTGTTATTATGGTTATTAATATTATTATTTTTAAAGAAGAAAGAAATTTTGTCATTGTGCGCCTGAAACTGTGTTTTAATGTCCTTTACAAATCTATTAGAATGTCCTATTAGTGGATATGGTTATGTTCAGTGTACAACTTGTATTTGTGTTTCTGATAACCCTTACTAGTGCTATTGGAAAAATAAACACTCAGTTAACGCACATTACCTAAACATATTTTAACAGCTCAGGCGTAGAATATAGCAGCAAAATGCAGTCATAACTGGCAATTTCTTCGCATGTCTACCTTCAAATGTTAAAAATAAATAAATAAATATCTGTTAGAAGTGCATGTGTACCATCCAGTCTAGCAGTAGGTCTTGTTTGTTTCTTTTATGTATGGTTCTAGAAGTAGAATAGTGAAAAAGGAGTTGAGCAGCTGGTAATCCGTGTGTCCACTGCTTATCCCTACAAAGTTCATGAACTATCACTGAGAATGGTTCCAAGCAGAGTCCAGAAAATGGCCATACTGAAATAAATCAAGAGTTTATAAAAACAAACTGAAAAGCTGAGGCTTGCTTCCTCATAAACCTCTTAAGAAATATGTCCTCTATCTAGTATGCTACTCAGTGTGTTCAAGACAACGAAAAACTTGATGGATCATGAGGTTATTGCTCCATACCATCCTTATCTATAATCAGGCAAACAAAAGTATTTTTACTTTCCTTACAATCTAGAATAGCTGGTTTCTTACAGAAGACCTTGCCCCCTTTCGTCCTCTCATCTGTGTCCTTGCTGCAAAAACAAGTCCTCAGAAATATAAGCGTTTGTTTTACTGGTTATGTTCCTTATCTCTGCTACCTTCCAATTTATGCTGGTTTGATTATTTCTGTAATATTGAAGTCAGTTGCCATTACTTCCTTCAAGGACCCTATTTAAACACATTTGTAGAGTGTGTGCAGTATGATAACGTGTAGCGCCATGGATATATTAATTTTATTCTTATAGGGCTCGATCTATTTCTCTTGTTACTTCAGAGAAGCAAGAAACATGATGCACGCTCCATTAGTGGTATTGGTAAGAAATACATTAACATGAGTGCACAGTCAGTAAGGAAGTGTTTTTATTTGAAAGCCTTCTCATAACAGACAGCGTGCTAATAATTATAACCTGTGCCGCGTATCTTCACTGTTAGATTGCATTTGCTTTTAGGTTCTTTGTAAATACCGTTTTTATTCAGGATAACTGTATTTCCACCAGATGCCCAGGCTTCTTGTTCCTTTGCAGCCTCTGAATTCTGCGGGAATTTGCTGGGCATAAGACTAGGTGTCCGTGGGGTAGGCATTTCAGGATGCAGCCGCTCTCAGAAGCCAGCTTCAGTATTGTAGGGCACTGAGGTCTGCTAATAATGTGAAGTGAAATGTGGTATTAAAAATATAAGTCAAATCCAAAGACTGCTGTGTTGGTTGGATACCCAAGAGCAAGCTGCAATAGCCGCCTCTGACAGATTACTGAAAATGCGGTGAGCGACTTCTGCAAGCTGTGAGGGAAAGTGCTCCATTTTCTGTGTATGAAGCTTCTTTCCACGGATCCGTTGCAGGGCAAGAGGCTATCCTGGCTGAAGGACATCCCTCGTGGTGCTTTGTGCTGGGGGAGGAAGGAGATGACRTGTGGGAGCAGAGAGTGAGGTGGCCCTTCAACTCGGGAGAGCTGGGAGCCTCGGTCCAAGCATGCTGGGCAGGGACCACTGCAGAGAGACCGACCCTGCAGCAGGGCGAGGGTGTATCACTGAGGTGGGAAGTTGTGGAGCAGCTTGCAAAGCTAATGGGGGACATGACTGCAGCCACAGGTGTGTGTGGGAGGAGTGGAAAAGAGGTATTTGCGGGAGGGAAGGGCATTGTAGTGTCAGATGTGGCAGAACACGTGGTGGTCATGGTGGGATGTTTTGAGGGCAGAAGAGAGATCAGAGGTCTATTGGAGTAAGGAGTAAAGGCAAGTGGGTGGCCCCAGGAGCAGCCAGGAGCCAAAGGTCTTAATGCTACCACAGGGAGACTGCAGCTGGATGGATAACCCTGTTTGGGTGCTTTGGAAAGAAAGAGTCAGGAGCTGGGAAGAACCATCGAGGTTCCTGTTTGTCATCATGGCCTAAGGAGGAAGCATTGGGCAGCTGAGCTGAGGGGAGATGAGGTGCAGCAGTTGTAACTGGGGTGCAGCAGAAGGGCTGACAGCCAGGAGGCATGGGGACAGTGAATAATCTTTGGCCTTTTCTGTGGCATATGTGAAATTGGGAAGACAAACTTACAGTCTAAAGCAAAATTTAAGGATAGCAGGCAAAATAAATCTATAGCTCTGAAGCTGTTTATTCTGATGTTTAAGTCTTTCCCCAAGATTTGAGGTAGCGGGATCTGCATCTTCTGATGTTTATAACAACATCATGATTGGGGATTGTAAAATGCACAGAAATTAATTTCCATAGACTTTGCCACATCATTTTTCTTTAAAAGAGATCTAGTTGCACTTTTAGTAACAGATGCACGTTGTTGTGTTCATTTGCTAAGCAACAGGCTCACTGTGCTGCCTATGAAGCACAAAAGCAAGGGACACTTTGACACACCAAGTAGAGCTTACGTAAAGTTTGTGAGCAGCAGCAGCAGCAGTGAGTGATGAATGCTCTGGGTTTTGTTCCTTATGTTAAAATAGTTTAAGGTTGGGTATTTTTCTCTGCTGGCTGCCATCAGCAATAGAAGTATCAACAGGAGAAAAATGGGTCGCTTGGGTTTTAGCATTAAGCAGCAAATCCAGGGCCAATAGGATTTAGCTGGGATGTTAAGGTTTATTCAGTGCATTTAGTTAATGAAGTTGGGAGGGGAGGAAGAGGAAAAAGTCAGTGTCTGGGCTTGGGGGAGGGGATGAAATAGCCTGCTGTCTCTGGGTGCATCCTACGGTGACTCCTCCTGATTGATAGATGCTCCACAAGACAAAAAAACAACTGAGTGAAGGAGGTTTTAATTAAAAAGCACCAGCTCAATGCCAGCTCATAAAATCAAGCAGAAAGTCTTTGGAACAGACATCTACCTAGTCTTCAGGGTGTACGTTTTTACTCCTAAGGGTGTAGTGCCCTTCGGCTGGGGAGAGGGAAGAGGGAAATGATAATATGCCCAAGCATCTATAAAGTGGTTATAGAGCCACAGAGATATTCAGCAAGTGCAATTGTACATTAAAATTCATCAGTCMGGCACAGAAATCAAGTTCAGGCTAGCAAACTCCCATTTGAGCCCTCTGCCAGTTTTCTAGCAGACAGCCCCTCATCCCCTACGCACACGGGTGGCCCTTCACTGTGCTCACCCATATTCCAAAGCCTTTGTGTCCCCTGCCAGAGGCTGTCATCTTGTGTACACACATGCTGTTCAGCATCTTGACTTGCTTTCTGAGCCCTGAAAGCCTTCAGTGCAGAGACACAAAAAACAATTAGTACAGAAAGTCATTGTTATTTAAAATATAAAGGGCTATTATCTATACTTCAAAAAAAAATTGCAAACCAACATGAATTGATCTTTTCTCCCAAGAGGGTTAGTTTGTTGGGTTTTTTAAATTCTGTTTCTCTACAGACCAGGCTCCCACTTGTATCAGACCTTGTTATTCCCAAAGCTGTAATGGTCATTTAGAGTCTGATGAGGTTTCTTTCTCAGAGGTCTTTACTTGACCRTAGTGTCTCAACACTGATGGGAGTCGTTGAGCAATGATAAACACTGTCAAGACTCAGATGGTGACCTCAGCTGTCTTTCCTCCTATGAAGGATGTGGACATTGGCAGCAGGATTTGACTAACAGTATGGAATAAATAAGCAGCAGGTTTACAAAATGAATAAAAAGAGTCCATGTACATGTTATTCTTGGCATAATCTAGTAGTTCAGACAGCCTACTGCTTGATACAATTCTGTGAGGAGGATGTTGCATTATTTCTTAGCAGGATTTATTGCAGTGACATCTGAAAACTTACACAAAATGGTCCAGAGAAAAACTTGAATGTATGATTTTTGGTTTTGTTTTTATTTCTTTTTGACCTTATAAACATTTTAAGATAAGTATTTTCAACTAAAAAAATAAAAGGAGTGAAAATGTTTAGGAAAACACTCTGCTCTTCTGCCTTGTCCTGGGCTGTTTTAATTGTTAGATTCACATTACATTTACTGAAAAACTTTTGGCTATATTTACAGAGTAGTTTAGGGACATGGCTGTAATAAGAAATAAAGAGGTTGATTTCACTAAAATTAAAAAAAAAAAATCAAAAACCAGCAAAAGACTTGACTGTGATGCTTACAGCAGGGCTTTATGAATGTTCAGCCAAGTTTTAGAAAATGGGGGTGGCTGTGTCAGAACAGCAGTCCCAGCCACAGCAGCAAGAGTCTGGGCAGCTGCACACTGAGTGTGTGGAGCTCTAGGAAAAGGCTCCTGTCATATACGAATAGGTTTGCTCTTAAGCAAATACAGATACTATTGCTGATCTTAGGATTTTATGAAATGAAATCTGAAGTCTGGTTGTCTTGGTGGCAACAAGGAAAGCATAATACCATCCCAGATGCAGAGTGTGCTACACAAAAGTGAAGGGGGTACATCTCCCAAGAAAAAGGATACTTTTGGATGTATCTACATGGTAATGAAGTGCTTGGTGCAATGTCCACACCGTCTAGTCCTGTATTTGTGATGGTCTGTTGTCTTTACCCTTGTTGTCATGTATTTTTCCGTGAGTGGGCAGTAAAGCATTTGAGCCTAAACAACTAGAAAGATGGAGTCTTGAGTTTTGAAAACAATAAAATGACTTTTCTGTGATTTCACTCAATTAACAAAACTGTGTGCATACCTCAAGGATTTCATTAGCATGGTTCTGGCTGTGTGCCAGCATCTAGCCAGAAGAGCAAACAGAAAATTGCTGGCTGTGTTGTARCATTAAAGATTCTATAGAATAACAGCAGAGATTTTAAATGAAAGGGCTGTGACCTCAGGGTCTGATGCAACCTTTGTAAATGCTGTAAATCCACTCAATAATTACTATACAGTCTCAATAATTACTGTACGGTATGGGATTAAGTACTGAAAGTCCCTGAGCTGCGTGGATCTGGTAGAGATTTCCTTACAGATGATCAAAGTGATTGAAAAGACTGTTTGTCTTTCTTCATAAACGTATGTTATACCTGTGAGAGCAAATTAAAATAAAATGTTTTCCTTCTAAAAATAGGAAGACATGAGAGATCTACCTTTGTTCTGATAGACTAGTTTATAGTTTTCATTCACAGTGATGGGAATCAGGTTTGGAGTTGCAACTCCTTTTAATTCAGAGAAGTTTAGATTGGTGAATTTTGTTCAAGTAGTAGGGAACATCAGAAGTTAAACCGTTAGATTTCTCTGTGAAGAACAAGGGCTCCGGGCAGACACTGAGATACACTTTGTTTCCCTCTTCCTCCTTCCCCCATCAGCGTTCACAGTGTATGAGTACAGATGCCTGGCAGATAACGAAGAGACTGTCACTGTTAATTTACTGTGAGCATCCCCCAGTGCTTACTGTGAACTGAGGTGGGGTAGAGGAAGCTGAGTAAAAATTACAAGAACCATTAAAACTGGCTTGTAACAAAGTCTAATGTCCCTTCAGTGTTTGTAATGTCAGATAAGTAAGATTCTCAGAATCTGACCCTGTGTTTTAAAATACATCTTAAATTTTGGAAGCGTCTCTTTTTTGTGTTGCAATGATACATTTCTGACAAAAGATTCCAACATGAGGCATGATGGTGAAGCCTCCTGAAGCTGTATTTTTCCATTGACTAACCGGAGCAGATCCCCAAACAGCCCCCAATCCTGACAGAAACGTGGCTGCACTTGCGAGTATCGGCTGTGACCGTCAGGTGCTGGGTGTGCCTTTCCCACTCTTCCAGCCAGTGTTGCTGTTGTCCTGTTTGCTTACAGGAACCGTAATTGCYAGTGTATCTCAAGAAGCTTCAATACCAATTAATCTGTTGGCATATCCTATTATAACTTAATATGTGACATCATGGTATTCAGACTCTTATTCGTAGCTAATTAGTGTTTCTGAGTAATTTCCCCCATGTCTTGAAAAGCATGCTTTTAGAAGACACTGATCTTGAGCTGTGGCACAGTAACTTCAGGGATTTCTGTTCCTGGCTGGGGAGCAGAATGCATTASCTTAAACACTAGAAATGCGAATTGCTTCCTTCTGCAGCTATTCAGATTGTCAGGACTGAGTATAAGGGTAGCTCACCTGTTTTGCTCCATGTTTTTGCTGGGTACGATCACATCCATGGCCAGTTACTGAGTTCCATCTGATGAGTGATCCTCCTCAGTGATACTTCCTAGCCAGCAGGTGAAACGATCTCCTTGCAGTTGTGTGAACACACTTAATGTGCTTGGATGATGCTTTTTGATTTCTCAGAAACATCCTTCCTGCTTTCTTGGTTTCCAGTTTCACTGAAAAGATCATAAAAGGCAGGCGTGGCCATTTAAGTGACCTATCTTGATATTTCCGTACTTTCTGTTACTAGTCTTTTTGTGGCAAAGGTAGCCTTAGCTTTTGGATTTGCTAAGCCTTGAGAGAGTTCTGTTTGTTTACTTTGTTTTTTGACTGGGCAATTGTATGAACACCACTTGTGGTGGATTACATAGATATGTGTATATACATATATATGCAGTTTTGTTGGTAGTTACTTCTTGACCTCAGGTTTGCTGGGAGGAGATTGCTGACACACAATTTGGACTTCGGGCTTTGCCTTGTCATTCCTGGGTTTCCTTTTAGGGTGATCTGCTACCGGGACCTATTCACTTCTAATCCTGTTCACTGTCTGAAAAGAAATCTCCCAGCACCGTGACCTTTCCTTGCCTTTTGTACCGCCTGTTTAGGAATAGCTCCCATCACGCTATGAGTGGGTGTGTGGGGTTACTGTGGCGTTGGCAATAAGATGCAAGCGAGGCTTTACAAAAAAAGTGTACAGAAATCTTTTTTACTGTGCTTTTATTACACACAGATTATTCTGCACAGATGGATGGGCTTTTAGTTGGCTCAGGTGTGAAGGGCCCACCGATATATATCTAAACCTTTTGAAAGCAACTTGAATTTCCCTAGGAGAAATGCATTAAAGTTCCTATGAAAATGGAGTTTTCTTTTACTTTGTGACCTTTCTGATTTCCCATCCCTAGACAGGAATGACCATGGATATTATTCTTATTAGTCAATAAAGTTAAAAGCAGCAGACCACATATATATTCGGGGATAAATAAYAATGTGAGTAGCCAAAACTAGAGTTGCCTATGGCTACTAATAAAATGTCACCTTCATTTTAGCTCTGTATGCCTCTGAGATCATACTTAAAAATAGATCAAAATGTGATCCTCTCAATGAGAATATGGCTGAGTTGACAGGTAAAGAATTGTATTTCTAAATTAAATCTTTAAAATATACAGGACAAGCTTAAAAGATTGCAGACACACCTAAAAACAGTTTAATTTTTAGTTCCTATGCTGGTAATGAAATTCAGATTTTTCAGATACGTATATTTTACATGGGGGAATTATTTTATGTGGAGTTTGAGATTTATGCACAATCCTTTCTTGGCTGTGTTGGTTTCAAATATATTAATTCTTACTCAATTGAAACACTCAAATTGGATCTTTAACTACAACGTTAAACAATGACTGGCAACTTTAGAAAGAAAATTCTCAAGTTTATATGAAAAAGGCATCACTACATTAAGTTTCTTGCATGCYTTTGTTTCTAGAATATGGGCAAATCAGGCAAATTTTGTGTGCATGTTTGTCCAAGTTTAAAAGGAAATTAATTTGTGCTGTAACCACTGTTTTATGAGAAAAGTTTGAGAAACCAGTTTGTTGCTTGGAATAATCACAGAAATGTCTCAGTTAAAGTAGTTTTGGTTTGGTACTTTCATTTTCTTGATAGTAATTGCAATTTTTTGGGTGGTGGGGATAGCTACAGAATAAAACCACTTTGGCCCTGCAAATATGTGTAAAGCTAAGGGCAAAGTTTTCTTTAAAAATCACATCGGCAGAGATTCAGTCTAGTGATGAGTGTGGCTCAGCATGTCTCCTGCAAACCTTATTTCAAGAGATTATTAGTCGAAATTTGAAAACTGTGCTGACGTCTCATGCAGAAAACTGATAATCTGTCTAATGAGCCTCAGCACTCTAGGGAMAGCCAAAGAAAAGGGTGTGTACTTGAGTGCTTTTCATTAAGAACATTTATTAAGGTAGATGTCAAATGGATAGGCTATAGTAATAAACAAAAATGGGGTTATAGCTCGTGTTTGAGGCAAGCTTTCATGTCTTGCAGCACTCAATAGCTGYTGCCTGTAGCAGTCTCTCTACGMTTCTCTTACAAGAGAAGGGCTTATGGAAATGTACTTGTTCAAATAAATATATTTTTTGATTTATGATGTGTAATCAACAAGGTATGGAGATCATCCAGATTAATTTTATCCTAATACTGTTGTTGAGTTAATACTTGGTCAAACTCAGTAGTGTTGTGCAAGCACTGAGCACCTAATTTACGCACCTATCTATGATTTATACATATGCATAGTGACTTTGTGACAAAAATGGTATTAGAGGAGATTCTGAGACATAAATATCTTCCATTTATTGTCAATCTGAAGTGCTGTTGCTCTGTATTAATAGCCAGCAATGATCTTGTGTTTGTAACTGTAGTTCTATTTTAATACAGTTTACCTGGTTGGTTTTGCATATTGAAACAGCTGTTTCTATGTATTCCACTCATCTGCAGCCTTAATTCTTTGGGACAGACTGTGAAGGTTGTCCCGAATTTTAACGTGTGTACAGAAGACCAAATGTGGTAAAAGTCCGAGCTGGAGGTAGCCTTGTCCTGTTGTAACATCCAAGGAAGATGTTGAGGATGAGATATCCACAAAACCCCTGACAGAATTTCTCTTCTATTAATCTGTTGGAGCRATAGGATGAGAACAGGTCTCTGTCTAATCCCTAAGGATTTCTGGGATCTTCTGTCCTCCTGCAGCCCATCCTTGTGATGACACAATGATGTTCCCAGACACTTCTGTTGACTTTGGCTGCAAAATGGCATCTYGTTGTGAAAGTGATGTGTGATACTGCTCCAGCTTGTATCTGGATAAGAGCTTCTTCCCAAGTAAAAACTGATAAACAAGAGGAAACAGCTTCGATTGTGCCAGGAGAAGCTTAGATTGGATATTACAGTAAAATTAACTCACTGAAAAGGTTATCTGGCACTGGAACATGCTGCCCAGGGAAGTGGTTCAGTTACCACCCTTGGAGTTATTTAAAAGACACGTAGACGTGGCACTGAGGGACACGGTGAGTGGTGGACTTGGCAGTGCTGGGTTAAGAGTTGGACTCAATGATCATAAAGATCTTTTTTCAGCCTTAATGATTCTGCGTTTCTATTGCCCATGGAAATTACATTTTCACAGGCTCTGTCTTCTTGCTCCATCTGTTTCTCCTTTCACTCCCCTTTTCAGAAGGTTCTCTGAGTTGTAAATCTGGGTGGCTCCTTCTGTTGGGGTGAAAGGAGAAAGGATCGGGTTTGCAAAGATACCTTGTTTCAATGATAGGACCAGTGGAAAGTGAGTGTAGTATGTCCATGAGATTGGAAATGGAGCATGAAAGTCTTTGCAATATGTTTGGATTAAAAAGAGCTTACCTTGGTGTGTGGTTTTTTTTTCCACGTACTTTAGAGGAGATAATATTTTTATTGACATAGGAAAGGTCTAGTGTTTAGTACAGGAGCACATCTCTATCCACCACCACTTCGCTTGAGTAGAAATAAACTTTCCAAAACTTGTGTATTTTCATTTCAGCCACTTGGAACATTGAGCAGTGAAGTAACTAAAAGATCATCTTCTAGGCAGGTTGTCCCTCCCCGCTTTCAAAGCAGCCCTCTGGATCTCGTAATAATCATAAGGCCAGCTTCTCGCTGGTTTTTTGTAGATCTCTGCTGTTCTGTTGAATGTATTAGCAAARTGACATTGGAGATCGAAGGTTACTTTGCAAGTTTGACTTGTTTGCAGGAGAAGCTGGTCTTTGATGTACCTGTATCCACTTAGCATTTTTTCAGGTTTTGAGGTAAATCTCTGCTTACTCATTCCAATTTATATAAGCAGGTATGGCTTACATGACATTATTTGAAAATTTACATGTTGGATTAATTACGAGCAAGTCTTCTCTTGCTGTTTGAGACACATCCTGGGCACCCACTGTATATCCATCCTTAACTGTTATGATGGGTCATTTGCCATGGTAATGCCTTTTTTCCCTGTCTGTGGTTAGTATTAACAACCTGTCTCCCATAAGTTGGAAGATAAAATAAAAATACTTCTTTTGGACAGCCTGTTTTCTAAGGTTAAAACCATACTTAACTTTGATGTCTCTTTTGAATTTATATCTGCTATAGGGCACCCAGACACCAAAACAAACCCCAGTCCATTTGGTAGATGACCATAGGGTTGGGCTGTGTCCTGTGAGGCACAAGACTCGCCTGCTTTACTTGGAATTGCCACATGTGTGAAATGACTCTGCTTTGATTAAAATACAGTCCCATGTGTGCTGCTGTGGGGTGTTAAGTTTTGCAAATATCTGGCCTACATTCTTCTGTTCAGTTTTTCCTTCTTTAGCTAAAGGAAGTTGCTTCTCATCTTACCCTCTCCCAGGACTCTAAATAATTCTCTTCTTTCATCTGTATTGTTACCTGTAAGTTATTTATAGACTATGATCATATTTTGCTCAATCCTCTTTTCTGGATTATATAACTTTAGCTTCCTTAGTCTGTCTTCATATTTGGTGTCTTATCCTCCAATTCCTATATCATTTAAGTTAGCTTTCTTTGTATATGCCTAGTTATTTTATATCTTTTTTTGCAATATGTGGAGATAAGAGCTGCATACGATATTCCATTTGTTGTCACATCATGGCTTTGTACTGTGGAATTATTACCTCCTTGGATTTATATGAGATATGTGCACATCAAAGACCAGCGGGTCCTTCTCCTGCAAACAGATCAAACTTCCAAAGTAATCTTTGATCTCCAATCAAATATTGAGCCTATTTTCTGATGGCATCACGCTCTATGCATTTAGATAACACTGGGTGCTGTTTATATTCCATCCTAAAGCAAGACTAGCTTTACTTATGAGTAAATATTGCCTTGATTTCTGCATCAGCACATTTCAATGTTTGTGGATTACCATTCTCTTCTAAACAAAGGAAAATCAAGTGSGCAGATGGAAGATACTTCCCCCAAAGTACATAAACTTAATGCTTATGAACTTAAAAAAGAATTAATCTTTACTGGAAATGTATTTTGTTAATTTTCATGTGTATTTGTCATTTTTGATTTCAAGAGAGCAAGAAAGTAATAGTTCTAAAATAGAAAGAGATGAACTACACATAAGACCAGCCGCTGGCAGGACTCTCACAAAACCAACTTCAGTTTCTGTGCTTAGGAGGCCTCTAAATTTTTAGAAGCTTGGTTGGTTTTGTTCTTCACTTCACACTCATCCCCTCAATACATCAAACCTCTGAGCTGTCTGATTTATCTGTCTTGAATTCAAAATGTTTTCAGTTTGTGTGATCCAACAATGAATTACGTTCATAAATCAAGTTACATAGAAGTATCATGTGGTTCTATTAATGACATCTGTAGTAACTTTTATAATTAAAAAATCTTTATTTTAACTTGCTGTAATTTACTTGTAGTGTGCATTTTCCAAGTGGTGAGTTCTTACTCTTCCCATCCAGATTTGTCATAGTCATAAGTGGTCACATTTCTTATTTGCTTCCATGCTAGGCTATGCCAGAGATTAATTTGTTTCATCATCTTCAATTGGGAAAAAATTAAACGTTGCTGTAATACTGTACAAAATATTTTGCTGCGTGAATGACTCTTGTCATAATTCGGGTGAAAGTTGAGTAATGCAAGCTGTCTTTGAAATGTGCCTGCTTCCTCCTGTGATGGAGGTCCTTGCCAGTTGTTGGCAAATCCATTCTGACTGCTGGGTTATACTGGTTATTTAAAATAGTAATAAAAAAGTTTTAAATGCATTAAGTGCTTTAAGATTAGTGCCAGAATGAATGTCATTAAGTAGTCTAATGGATCCACTGTGTTTCCTTTTGATGTTAGGAGTCACTGAGATCCCCGAGAGCAGTCTTAGTCCTGAAAAGTTGAAATGCAGTCGAAGAGGAGCCCAAGGAAAGGGGACATGCTGCAAAAGTTGAACTGAAATTAGAAAATAACAAGGATTTAAGGAGAAAATTTAAGCCATTTGAAGGCAGTTTTCAAATCCTGAAGCTGGAGTCTTATCTTATACCTTATTGCCACTGAACCTGCAGACATGGCTTTGGTTCCATCTGCCTGATAGATGCCTGGCTCCTTCCTAAAGTCTGTCTTCRGTTATTAGACAGGGACTTCATCTTCCCAGACTGTGCTGGGAGCAGAGGGGTTCAGGATGGTTATTCCTGGTTTGCCTCCCTATCATTACTATTGATAGAAGAATGATGAGGGGCATTCGGGTGGGTAGTGTGTTGCATGAGTGCCCGAGTTTGGGATGTTGAAGGGGCTAGTTATTTATTTAATTACTTTACTTGGCATCATTTAAGATCAGTAGCCTGCCCAGGGAGTTTGTGCTGTAGTACATAAATAGCAGAAGAAAAACGTGCAGTGAAAGACAGATACAGAGATAGCAGGTTCTCCAGATTAAAAGAAACCATTTGGTTTGTACTTGTGCAGCTGAAGCCTTGTGTATTGTTTGGTTTCCGAAACAAATGATGCTGCCATGTTACTGCGGTCAGCTACAAAAGCCTGGGAGTGCCCTTGCAGCCCTGCAGATCTGTCAGGCATCTGGAGATAGGGCCAGGGAACAGAAAGTGTRAGTGGGCTCTGCACTGCAAGGGTGTGTTCCTGGGGTATTTATAGGGTCTTACAGCACTGTTGGTAGGCAAGGCAGAGGCAGAGAGTGTGCAACCATGCTGCTTGTTGCTGTGTTGTCAGCAAGAGAGAATAGGTGTGGATTTGGGGCTTTTTGTATTGTGGGGGCTTGGGTTGGTTTTTGTTTTTCTTGCATTTTGGATTGGGTTTTTTCCTTTTTTTCTTTTTTTTTTTTTTTTTAAACAAAGCCACCCAGCTTGATCAGGCTGCTGAGTGCAGGCAGTTGTGCTGCATGGACTGGTTGTTGTCTTGTGTCTGTGTACCTTCTGGGATGAGCAGAAGTGGCTGTTCCACAGCTCCATCTCACRGACGCTGGAAATGCAACTACAGCTGCTCCTGAGCCAGCAGTCATGTTGGGGCGGGGATTACTTTGCAAACAAACCAGATTTTCAAGGTCTGAGCAGTAACTTGTATTAAGTTTGCTTGACTTCTAATTAGCTACCCTTTCAGGGTTGAATAGGAATATGGGCTCCCAGTCACAGAATTTCGTGGTGTCTGGGGCTAGGGGGAAGTCTGTACCCATTAGAGGATCCAGAGATGAGGTGGGCACAGGACACGAGTGACTGCTGTGTGTACTGCTCCCCTTCTTGTTCCCTTGGCTGAGGCCATGCCTCCTGCACTCACAGGCTGTGGGATGCATCCCAGGCTGAACTGGGATCCAGCTGCATTTGGGACCTGAAGTCCCTAAACGTTGCTGGCACTGGGCTCAGAGTAAGGCAGCTGGAACCCACTGACAGTGCATTAATACATTTTGACAGAGAATCAGAGCTGGAAATGGATGATTTTCTGGAGAGTTACAACATCAGAAGTTTATACCACACCACCACTATGGGCTTACAGTTACTGTCTCCTAACTGCTTTTTGTGTCTGGGTGATCCTTGCACCTTAATTGCTTTTTTCTTTGGCGTGCAATGAACATGACCACCACGGTGCTACTCAGAAGGTCTGTCTTTAAATTGGAATGACACAGGGAATGCTTACAGAGGCAGGAACTGTTCTACTACCCCTTCCATACGCTCTCTTTCCCTCCCTCCCCTTTTTACCCACTCTGCATTTTTTCTTTTTTTTTTTTTTCTTCCTTCTCTGCCAAAGAAAATGTAACACACAAATCGGAGTAACAATCACTTTGTGCACTTTTGACATCAAAAAAAAAAGATCAGCTCAGGAGAGTTAAGTTGCAACGTGCTGTGAAACAGTCACAGTTTAAGACTAATGGAAAGTGTATTAGTTGATAATGCTGTGAGGTCTAAGTCACTTGGGTTAGGTCTCGATTTCTCCTCTGTACTCACTGATCAGGCAGTTATCAATGGTAAGGAGTAGCCCTTTCTGGTATGATCTGAGTTATTTTACTCTGTGTGGCAGTATTCTTTGCAGACAAGCCTGTTTATTTCAAATTCACTTTCAATTTTCATATATCGTGAATAAAGGGTATAAGTTTCTGTGCAATTTTCAACAGCATGTTTCTTTTATTTATTTTTTAGTATTTTTATTAACATTACTTTCAATTTTCTCTAGCTAAGCGGCCTGGTTGCCATTGTGTCAAGTAACAAAAATGCTCAATAAGTTTTTGTGGCCACATAAAGGAAAATCATATGTTTTATTTCATCCAAAAATAAGAAGGATTTTTTCTGAAGTAGTCAATTATTCTTTGAAGCCACTCTGGACCACTGATTCCTAGAGTCAAGTTTTTATTTGAGCTTTTGGAAGACTTATAGTAATACAAATATGAACATTAGATCTGTTAGGATGTTATATTAWAACTTGTTGGGGAAAAAAGGTGTACCAGTCTCTGTTCTGCGTCTTTTGTTCCACAATGAAAATTTCTGGTGTTATTTCACGTACTTGATCTGGATCTCTCTAAAAGCATCGTTGCTCCCAGTTGCAAATGAGAGGCGTTGACTCAGCCACAATGTTAGTCAGTCAGACAGAGACTAAAAGAAAACAATTTTATTTTTCTTGATCAAGTGCAAGAGTAGATGCATACAACTTTTCTGGTTGATGTGCTCATGAATTCCTCTCCCCCCGTTTTTGATCCATCTTTGATCCTCTCAAAGAATCTTGAATCTGAGCCAGTTTTCTCTGGGAAATTGTCCCCTTGATGATGATATTTGCCAAGAAAGGGATTTCCACACTGTGTTAGCAGGGGAAAGGACTGTTAACACTCTGTAGATGAGGGAATGGGTAACATGAAAACCACCATGGGAAAAAATGAGATTATTCTTGTCTGCATCATATAAATACACAAGAATTTTTTCTGGTAATTCTGTCAACCTAAAGTTGATACCAAAGTTTTTTCATGTTTTCTATCAAATTGCACTATCCCTACATAAGAATTGTTCTGAGGATTTTTTTAATTATTATTTCCTGTATAAATTATTGAGAGGAGGGAACGCTGTTAYTGTAAAGAGCCTACATAATCATCTAGACTGGACGTTCACCAGTGCACAGTGGGTGTATTGTCCTTTCCTCTCTGTAATACAGTGTATCACCAGAAGCTGTAATGCGCTCATGCCAAACACCAGAGTTAGAGCTGAAGCTCAAATCTTTAGTCAAAATTTGGAATGGGAATGGGAATGGGGAAGAGAAAGTGCATAGCCAGGAAGAACCCTCTTCAAATGAATATTTCTTTTAAATGCCTGYACCAAGGGAACTCTGTAAAGAGCAGTAGGGATGCATCTCTTCAAAACCAACATGTGTACAAAACATGGATTGAATTAAATACTGTGGGGACTTCAGTGTTTAGTGGACCCAAAGATGCTTTTGTTTCCAAATCGGCGCCTGAGGAGACTCCGAGCCCAGACCAAGTGCAGATCTCACACATGAAGGTCAGTCTCAGGTAGATAGACATGGGTGCTTTCCTGTATAATGGAAGGCTGATAAACTACAGAAAGAAGGTTTGCAATGCAGTTTGTACCTAAACCGATGCACGGTGAAGAAACCTGACAACGTAAGCATCTGTGACTTCCATTCAAAGAAATCTTTTCTACAGAACATGAGTAGGGTGTCTTTTCTTCCTCCTTCCTTTTGAGAAAGGCTATGATAGCAGTATTCTAAGCAAAAGAGCTGAATTGTGATAAAAAGATGTCTTTTAAAAAATATTTTTCAGCCTGTGGTCTGTGAACTGTGTCTCAGAAACCCACGGCAGGTAAAGATGAAAAGCAAGCATTTTGCCTTGGGCTTAATTTTGCTATTCAGAGGTCTGCATCTCTGCTGGAAAATATTTAGGGATCTGTGGATTGAAAAACAGTTGAAAATCACTGACCTGAAAATATATTTCCTTGTTTTCAGAAAACCAGCAAGACTGAGTTAGCAGAACATTTCTCTATGGTGATGTTGATGTCTTTCCCTCCTACCCCCCATCCTGCTAATGGATCACATGATTTGGAACTAGAATATAGCCTTTCATTTCTTATGGTCCTTCTCTAATGAGATCTTTCTGTGTTAAACATCAACACGAAGACTGCTTGTACAATTATCCAATGTACTGCGAATTTAAATGCAAATGCAAAGTTCTATTAGTTTGAAAAAAAATCATGTTTTCCACTTAATTTTAAATGGTCAGTCTTGCCAAAGAGATCTCCCATTATAATTAAGACGTCTTATAGTTCTGGAATCAAGGTTTATTTCTATTTATGCTCAAAAAAAAAAATACTACTGTAAATGAAACAGATGTGTCTACACTAGATATCATAATTATCCATGACAGTGTAGCCTGCCTTCGGAACACATGTGCTAAAGGCACAGCATTCGGGTATTCCAGACCTCTGACCTTAAGCAGATGTCATTATTTTAGTCATATGGACAAGCCAGAAGGAAGGTCAGACCTCATTCATAGATATTTATATCATAGTTCTCTATTTTATACATACATGTGGTGTTTTTGCTTCAAGGTTTATAGGAAGAGGTTACCCCTAAAAAGTGCTTAGAGTGGAATTTGCCTTCATTCTGACAGAACAGGGTGTTTTTAGTGATGTGGCTTTGGTTTTTTGGTGTTTGGGATTCYCTGCCGCCTTTTTCTTTAGCACGGAACCCTTAGGAAGTTGCTGTTACCTGAATTATGCTCTGAAATGGCTGGAATTGCCCGGAGTGGACATCAGCCCAGACTTTGTTTCCCTCAAAGTAGCTGTCATCCCACGTAACTGCCATCTTCATGGAATATGCTCGTGTCTGATCATAGCCTTTGGCAGCAGTCTTGAGCAGGAAAACATTCTTCCAGTTCAGGTGATGGGGGCTTGTATTTGTTGCAGACCACTTCTAATGCAGGTAGGGAAGCTGCAGCTCATGGAGTTTAATTGTACTGCATTTTACTGGAGCACTGCTGTGATATTTGTAACCTTCCTCCTTTCGTTTGACTGAAACCATATAATTTCATTTCGTAATGTTGCTTGAAGCCACCAGGTTATCTAAATAACTTGGCAGCCTCAAAGCAAACCTCTCCCCTTTTCCTTCACTACTACCACCAGCACCCTACCTTTTTTTTGGGAAGGAGGGGAAAAACATGCCAATCTCAAATCATTTTGCAATTTCTGACACAGCAAATGGGCCTAATAATAAAAATAAAAGGACAACTGAGCAACAAATTAAAGGGAAGAGAAGGCCCTGAGAGAAAATGGATACATGAGTTCCTGTGTGAAATGCACCTTTTTCTTACATTGTATGTATAGGATGACAGCTGCATTTTAGCCAAGTAATTGAACTCTGGGGTAGATGCTTATGATGCCAGGAGAGCAGAATGACTGAGGCTGAGAATTTCTTAGAGTTAAATCACATTTTAAAGCTGAAGCAGCAGCCAGGTACTACTGTGATGTTATCGTAGTGGTAAGAATAGTCACAGGGATTCCTGACAACTTACACCCAGGAATTTATTGAAACAAATGCTACTTTCARGTCTTTAATGAAAGCGCCTGCCTTTAAGCAATGGTCAAAAGATGCTTATAGGTTGTGACAGGCATTTCTTCAACTGTATACTTTCCTATTGCTACAGAAGCATATACAGCATCAATATGACCTCCAAAACAGAGGTAAAAAAAAATKTTCCATATGTTTGACCTCAGTTTTGAAGTGCACTCATGGAACAGCATGGTTGCAGTCGTCAGTGTGTTAGAGCTAGTTCCACCCATCATCCTGTACAAAGTCTGGACTATGTTGTCCTCTCCAGTATGGTCCTCCTGAGGCCACTCGGTCCTCTGCAATATACTTATCCTGGGCTTGGTGCTCACAGAAACCCAGGCAGGAATTGTTGAGCTGATGCTAAGCTGCAGCTGCCCCCTGGCTTTCTTACAGTCTGTGCTTTTTGATGCTCTTCATAAAGACAGGGAAGAGAAGTTTGGCTTATTTTTAAAGRGTTTGTTGCTTTGTTATTTATATTTTAGGGAGGGAAAAAAAAATCTTTAAAACTTTGAAAACTGTAGAAGTTGACAGCTCAATTCCTTCTTTTACCAGAACTCTCCTATTTATTGCATTATCCACCCTCCTGTTTTGCAGTGGGGCTGAGAAGTACCAGAGCAAGTAAAGGGCGAACATTTGTGCTGTCTGGATCTGTCTCTGGCCTTAAAGGAGCCAACCAAACTCTGCTGGGTTAAGATCTGTTTTATTGTACTTTTTSACATAGTCCTATAGAGCTGCATTTTGTAAGGCTCAAAGCTGTTGAAGTTCAAAGAAAAATAGATGAATTACGGAGAAGAAATATGAGAGTTCACTTACAGTTGGTAATACCTGGCAGCTGTTTCCAACCACAGGTGGAAGACAGTATAATTTGGCACGAAGGTACACAGAAATAACCCCAGGCATTGTTTCTGTGTGGCACTAGACCACATCAAAACTACATAGGGCATGACGATATTTAGATCAAAGCATTAAAGCTGAAAGGGCATCCAAACCTTATTGCAGCTAAAAAAAAAAAAAAAATCAAGTAATCCTTGTAAAAGTTTTGGCACAGCATTGCTTTGGTGGGAGGGGGGGATAACTCTTGAAAAAACCCTGAGGTTTACATTGATTAAAAGTGAAAATTGAGACTTGTAGGTTGGCACAAGCCACTTTTAAAGGATGAAAATGCATTGTCTGTTCTTTTTTTATAGAAGGATGATTARTAATCTGATATGAAAATGTCATTTAGCTTCTTTGTATGATATGTGAGTCAACAAGTGTGCACTATGAGTTAGCCCTGCGATCTTCAGCATTGTTAGGACTGCTGGGTATAAGTCATTCAAGTTTCATGACTTTGCGGGGGCCAAAGTAAAATGGCTTTGAAAATCAYTGATATTCTAAAAGCCTGTTTGCTTCCCAGCTCAGGCAGCTCAAGTTCTTAATACCAAAGGAATGGAAGTTTAGGGCATGGTTTATGTTCTTTCATAAGTGCATTAAGCATCACAGTTGCACCTAAAAAACAAAAGATCCTTGGACTTTCCAAGCCCTTTGCTGGTAATAAACTGTCCCTGTGTATTCAACATCCTCATTAAGGAGAGGAAACTTTTAATTGAGGATATGCTTAGGCATAGGAACTTTGCTAGCTTTTCTGGAACTTGGCTTTTTAGGAGTATCGTACTAGTTTGACCTAATAGAGTAGCAAGTGGTTTTTGATAGAGGAGAAAAATAAACAACAGGAGGCAAGCCATAAGTTGAAATTAGATAGATTCTTTTAACAGTTTGCARCTTTCAGTTTCTGTGTTAGCCTGTAGAGAGACATGTCTATGTGTCTTTACTGTAAACCTGGCAATATTGAAGCAAAAAAATCTGTTTTCTGGGCCACATTGAAAGAGCCTGAAATTTTGCTTTAAAATTAAAGCTAGCCACAGTCTGCAGGGACCACGATACATTTCTATAAAACAAATGTTACAGTGGGAAGGATCAAAACAATGTAAGTGACTTCAGTTCCAATTTCTTGTTGATGTCCAGACTATAACAGATTCTGGACTGACTCTGCAAGATAGCTATAAAATATTGCTGGTACAAATTGGTGATGTTTTGCTCTCTTTTTGCAGTGTTACACTGCAAGAGAAAAATCTAAGCAAGTTCTGTTATCTGTGCTGCCAGTAGGGAGATTTTCACTCACTGAAGACAACTGCTGTAAAAGCTTTAGCTGGTGGTAAACCCATCACAGGACTGAAGGAAAACCGTTTTTATCCACACTTTGGCACAGATGCCATTCTTTTCATGAAGAAGAGCATGGGGAATCTCTTGGCAAGTAAATTTTGTGGATGTTGCACCTCTTAAGATTTCTCTCATTTCTATAAATCTCACAGAACAAGTTTTTTTTTTTTCTGGAAGGGATTTATCACTGCTATCTGTTAACTGCCTGTAAACACTGTGTACTTTAAATATTTTATAGCTACATGAATGGATTAGGGCTCAGGGCACTCTGGTTTTATGCAGCTTATCTGTCAAATGGCTGTTACACCTTCAGTTTCATAATGTGTTTTACCTAGGAATGTGATTATCAGAACATATTTTAATAGATAACTCCTTTACACCAGGAGCAAAAAGTGAATATATAAATGAATTCCTCATGGGTCTTTACATGTTGGTCCCTTGTTTGTTTTTGGGTCATGGAAACCTTTAGCAGTGCATGAGAATAATCTGATTTAATGACAAGAACAAAGAACCAGCTCTCTGTTTTCTGAAGTTGCAGCAGATGTAGAGAATAAATTATAAACAATTTGCCAAACATAGTGTATAAATTCTTAGCAGTGACATCTTGATCTTGCATGAAAAGCACAGCATATACGTGCTAAACAGAGCAGTTCACACTAACCAGATGCAGGGTCATCCATTAGCAATACTTTATCTGATTAGTATTGTTAATGGAAGGGCTTATCCGGCCATTCTGTAAAAGCGGATCTGCTGTAGATCATGATTKCTTGTCAATACAATCATCAAGGCTATCATGGTTGTGACAGCCCAGTATTAACCTACTGGAGAGAACTGGGCAGGAAAATATACCAAGCAGYCAGTGAAACAGAGACTCTTCCATTTGTTTCCCTGCCATGCATAGCACTGCACCCTGCACTGCTCCTTTTCTGTCATTCCACTTGGCAAGACAGATTATTTCAGCATCTTTCTTTACTCAACTTCTGATATATTCAATGGCTTTATTGTGATAATTTATGGTGGTTTTGATTTTTGTATTCATCATGGCCTTGATAAATGGAAAGGTAGTACAGAAAGGGCGTATTTCTGGAACAGATGGAAGTACCACAGTTACACCTTAGATTATTCTAAAACATGTAAATTAGGAAGCAAAACAAAACCTCAGTCTTCTATCTGAGAAAATAATGATCTTGAGATTGAGATATCCTACATTAACTTTGAAGATGACCTAATATTTTAATTTTGAATAATACGCCTCTGTTGTTTGTTAAAGTATTTTTGGCAACAATCACACTATTTACTGATGTATTCATTGTAAATAGTATGTTTAGATATTAACATCTGTCTTCATTATAAATTGTATGTTTATATATTAACAATTTTAGCATAATTTTAATCAGATAGAATTTATGTAGAAATCAGCTCAATAGGTTGTATTTTGTTTGAAGCCRCTCTTCAGTTATGATATAGTGGATTTCCTGTTTATTTTTAATAACCTGGGAAAAATAAATCTTCTGTTTGGAAGCAAGATACATGTTTTTTAAAAAAACAGATATTCCTGAGTTATTTGCCTAGCTCTGAGGAGAAAACAYTTATTTTTACTGTAAGAGACTGATACATGTAAAAAGCTATTATGAGTGTAAATTCCTTGGAAAATAATCCTGAACCAAGCGAGGCCTACTATGACTTGTGTGCATGGTAACAAACACATGAAGTAGCTGTGCTATTGCAGAGCTCTAAAACCATAGTGTTTCTTTTGGTGTTGATCACGATCCCAGCACTGCACTGCCTTTGCAGCTCCCATGTGGGACCCTAGCAGCAGGAAGTCAGCTCTTTGTTGCCATGGCTGTAGAACTGCACCATTAACTTGGAATAGATTATCAAAGCAAACCCATTCCTTCCCTGTTTTCAAGAATAAGATTAAGATTAATAAAAACTTCAGAAATATTTTGAATTTTATAGACCGCTCGCTAAGACAAGGTGATTTTCAATCAAATGTCAATCAAATCATTGACATTTGATTGTGTGAGGGGGTTGTATTTCTTTTCCTAAAATTATAACTGAGCTTACCTACTTAATTTTAGGTTTTATTTAAATATCCTTTTAAGTATATCAGATACTTCCCCCACTATTTTTTTCTTTTTCTATTTCTCCCTTTATTGCACACTCATTCATTCATTCATTCATTCATTCATTCTTGTCTTCTAAGTGTGGTTGAATTCCTTAGGTTCTTTGTCCTTTTCTTAATTTCCTTATCTTTCTTACTTTTGCTTTTATGGTTTTTCCCCTCCATGTTTTCCTCCCCTAGATGCGATACAGGACCGTATGTCCTATGCTCCAGGTGTGTATGAACCTGTCCCTTTCTGTTCCCCTGCCTTCCTCTTTCACTCCTTAGGTAGGGATATGGAGTAAAACCTGAAAGATCTGAACAAGGGTTTTCTGGCAATAAAATGCATCTAACATTGTCTGTCATAACCACAAGAAGATCACAATTCTTGAAATCCTGCGTGTACTGAGAGCTCTAAAAACTAGCAAAGAGACCACACCAAAGAAGCCTCACCAAATAGAACATACTAAAGCTTTCAGTGAAGACAAGAATTTGTACAGGAAGTAGAAGCCAGACTACAAAAAGTGGAAA
Organism: Amblyornis subalaris; assembly: GCA_018881555.1. Taxonomy (NCBI): domain Eukaryota; kingdom Metazoa; phylum Chordata; class Aves; order Passeriformes; family Ptilonorhynchidae; genus Amblyornis; species Amblyornis subalaris. Next base: position 30,037,653 of record JACAXG010000001.1, on the reverse strand, counting down.
TGGGGGGTTTCAAACAGTAYTTGTAAAAATGCTTGTGTGGAAAGTGGGATATCCAGACAGTTCCAATACTTTGTCATGAGGCACAAGAACAAGTGAGTTCAGAATGAAAAAAGTGGAAAAGGGGGATGATCTGCAGCCACAGATCACAGGGGCAAAGGAATGGAAGAGTAAATTGATAATAGGCAAAATGACATCAGGGTTCATGACCTGGAAATCACTGAGACTTCTAACAACAAGGAGGAGGGGTCAATGCTCTGTTTTGGCTGAGACCAGAAGATGGAGAAGGCTGGGGAAGAGAAGTCTCTGGGAAGACCAGACCTCAGGCCTTCCAGTCCCTAAAAGGGACTACAAGTGAGCTGGAGAGGGACTTCTCACAAGAGTCTGTAGTGATAGGACAAGGGGTAATGGCTTTAAAATGAAAGAGGGTATGTTTAGATTAGATGGAGGGAAAAAATTCTTTACTGTGAGGCTGGTGAGGCRCTGGAACAGGTTGCCCAGGGAAGTTGTGGATGCCTCACCCGCAGCTGGATATGGCTTTGAGAAACCTCATCTAGTGGAAGGTGTCCCTGCCCCTGGCAGGGGGATTGAAACTRGATAATCTTTAAGGTCCCTTTCAGCCAAACTGTTTGCTAATTCTATGAATAAACAAAGAAAGATGATCAGACACAGCAGATAGGAACCAAAAAGAAGTTAACAGAAGAAAGCAAAGGGAAAAGAGCAACTGGATCTAGTGTAAGGAAAGGATAAAGGAAGCAGATGCTGTGAGACAGTAAGGGTTGTGGTGAGAGCCCTAGGAGACTAGCAGATGGACCAGGTTTTTTAAAAAAAAACAAACAAAAACCCCCAAAAGCAAACCTCCAACAAAATAAAACAACAACAAAACCCATTAATGACATTCAGGGAATTCATGGATTTGATATACCTTCAAGAAGAAAAACTCATAAGCTAGGATATCGTAGTCAAATGGATAAAATGTAAATAGTTGTAAAGTGCTTGTGTGGATCCTTAGATGCCGTAAACTAAAAGGTAGYTGGCATTGAATTTTTAGCTTGGCACAGCTCTTCCTGTGTGAGTGCCTTGCTAGAGCCTTAAAACTGAAAAGCAGCAAACCCAAGCTTCTATGCTRTAGAAGATGTGCACAATAATGAGCCTAAACTCATGCACAAATGCCTTTCTTATCTAGTACCTCCYACATCTTGTATCTTTTGTGTCTTTTCTGCATCTAGTTTCATATCTGAACACTTGAAACCGTAGATCCCAAGTAGATTCTCTGAAAAACTATCCGTGAGGTGAGAATTTTGCACGCTTAACGCAGTATCTCCTTGCATTTGGAGTTACACGAGGTCTAGTCAATGGGACACGCTCAACTTTTTAAGTCATCTGGTTATAATCAAGTCAGGAGATACCAGCTCAGTCAGAACTGATGTGCTTTTGATGACTACACTCTGAATTTGCACTGCTGCCTTTCAGAACAGAATCCAGCCACTAAGTCTGCGTGAMTGTAGGCAGGATAAGAATTTTTCTCCGTGAATGAATTACTTACTCCTTGCTAGACACACTCARACAGATACCAATTTCCTTCAGGTCTTTGTATTCTAAGCTTAGGGGACTGAAAGTGACACAGCAGTCATCCATGCCAAATTACATACAGAGTACCGCACAACAGCAGTGACACCAATGCACCCTCTAATGTGTGCTTAAACATCCTGATGCCATATTTGACTTAAAAGCAATTGTTGTCCTGTTACKGGGAATCATAACAGTGCACTTCCCCTTCCTACCCAGCATCTTGACTGAACAAGCTACTGAATGGAATATGCTCTAAGTGACCATATTTTATATTAAAATTTGATTAAATCCATTCTGTAGGCCACTTCAATGTGAATCATAATTATATTATTCTGCCAGTAACTGAGGTAATATGATAAGAAGAATGTCACATTCTCTGGACTGCTTCTAATGGAGTATATGTTATAGCTCGGTACTTCACGTATTCAGCAATCCTCACTTAAGAAAGAAATTTAATACTAAATGGCAGCTTAGAGCTGTAAAACTTGGTGGGTCACACTCTTCCTGCTCATGCATAAGCATCATTGGGTGTAATGGAAATCTGTGCAAGATGAAAGGCCAGTGCAGGATTTGAAAAGTGAGGGTGGTGATAAAGCTTCCTCATATTATTAAACATTTTTCATACATGCTCTTCGTTATTGCAAGGCAAGTGGGGGCACTGTACTGTCTTGGTTGACCTCCTTTGTGACTTATTTTCAGCTCGCCTCTCTCAATAGCTGAGAGTGGACGTGGCTCTGTGGCAGTTYGTTTTACTGCAGCAGAGCTGGCAAGAGCATTTCATACCCTTCCCTTGGAGAATTCAGCTCCTCGTGTACCAGCATTCTTGTGTGGCTTTGTCTTCACCCGTCTAACACAGTTTTGGTTTTACTGAGTGTCCTTAAAAGAACAAAAGGGGGGAAATCATGGTGAGAAACTAAAGGACTGAGAACAAGATAGGCAGTTAGCACCTGTTTTTCGGGTTGAAGAATACAGTTTCCGAGTAGGAGTTCTGTGTYGTGGCTACATCGAGCTGCGGGTTACAGTAATCTATTTCAAAATAATGATTCGCAGTTGATTATCTGATGCCAACTGGCCTGAAAATCAAATCTACAGTTGTGGGTTCCTACATGTACAACATATAGTTGTAGGAAAACAGAGCCTTAAAAAGGATAACTGCTTGGGAAAATGTACTGCTTCAGATGARCAATAGGGTCATTGCAGATGCCAGACTTAGAGTTTCCTTTACTGTGCTACTGTTTCTGGGAGGTCATTTTGTCTTAGTCCTCTCCACACCATTGTTCTCTTTTCCTTAAGCATTTCTGACAACATACCCATTGTGCAAGCATTCCCGGACAAACTTTCAAGAGCAAAGGGTTTGTGCTTTGTATCCAAAGAAGAGCCGCCCAAATCCATTGCAATTAAGCTGTGATGGGCAAGGCACTGGAAGTAACTAAGGAGGTTAGTGGGGTGCTTCCCAACTGAAGAAACTGATTTTCTATGCATTACCAATCAATGTACCTGGCTTCTCTTTAGGTTGGGAGTTGCACAGGCAAGAATTAACAACTACACTCTGAGCTCTGATGAAAAGAGTAGTATGTTATTGTTGGTTTGTGTTTTCTTGTCTCTACCAAACAAGCTAAAACTGTCAGAAGAAAAAATTAGTGACCTTGTCCTGCTAAGTCTTGAAATGGGATTGGAGCAGCAGCTGACTTTGGCCAAGTTCTCTTGTAAAAACACCCTCAGCAACAYTGCAACATGTGAATAAACAGTAAGTGTCATTCTAATAACAACACGAAGGTCGAATATGAAAATAAATAAAAACAAGGACAAAAATTGCTGACCTGAGGCCCAGTTTTCAATCACAGAAGTCAAGGGACTTTCAGCATGTTTCAAAGCAAGCAGCATGTCAGGCTGACTGGGATTAGTATTTTTCCTGGTCCCACTTGTATTTGCTCTCAAAGCCACCTTACAGTGATCACTGTTTATACTGTAATCAGACATTAGTAGCTCTACTAGATGTGAGTCTTCTTTCACTGATACTGGAAGTGCAAATTTTAAGTTGTAGGGAGTTTTATTTTCATGTCAGCAGCAGGATCAACTTTTGCAATAATGAAATTGTCTCGTCGTGTTAGCCAGTGCCTCTTGTGGCAGTGTCTCTTCTTGTTGGGCTAGCTCTGGATGTGGGCTGTCGCTGAATTCATTAATACRTGGAAATGATTCATTTAAGGGAGGTTTCTTTCCCCTCTGTACATGCTTGCTAATTAGCAGATGAATTTTGATGTTCTAATTGATCTGCTGCAGAGAGACAGCTGTGCGCCCCAGCTGTCCCCCGMTCCGATGGGCCTCCTCTGCAGAAGGGAGGCAGCAGCCCCGCTCCTGACAAATTGATTTAACTGGAGCGCCGTGCCTTGGGGGAGCCGTGCAGCACGCTGTCGCTGCGGATGATCGCAGCYTTTGCGGATGGCAAACACTGGAGTGCTGTAATTGCCCAACAATGTCCTTTCCYTTGCCTTGCTGAAATTCAATTCTTCATGCCTCACCAAGCTTTCCAGTCCCCCTCCTGCCCCTAGTGTGGAAATACTGTGTTCTGTCTGWCTGCCATTTTAGGTAAAAATTCAGATGCTTGAGAACAAGGCTTAAATTGTATTTAATATGCTAATACTAGGTAATGTAATGTGCTCAGTCACATATCAGAGTATTTGCATTTAATTCGTAGAGAAGTATTCACTAATTACATTGTATTTAGCAGGTAGTCATTGCTAGGAACCTTTCAACACTAATCKTAGTGCATCAATGTTCTTCCCAGTGCTGTACTGCATATGTAGAAATGATGGCTGTGGTGCCCTTTAAACATTTGCTCTTTCAATTTTAAGTATAAATTTTTAAGGTTTCATGTCCATTTACACCCCATTTTGTCAAACCTGGTAAATACTTTCATGAACAGGTGCCTCTCCACAAAAAWGAAAACTGTGGCCCCAGAAAGTACAACTGTCTAATACATCTTTCATGTCACCCTTCCTCATGAATGGATTTCCAAGCTGTGCACTGCATCATCTACCCTTTCTGGAGGCCATTGATTTGGCCTGAATACACCTCTGGGGAAGRAAAAAAGGTGCATTCATGAATTCTAATGTGTCCCACACCACTACCTTTATGCATCTCTGATAGATAACCAAGCATATTTAGCACATTTATGAGTGTGCAGATTTATGGACTGCTAATAGGTAGCAGTTTTTCTGGAAGTTCACGGGTTTTGTGGTGCAGAGGACATGCAGGATTTCTGAGAAATGACTGTCCATTGCATTTCCAGAAAYGTAATGTCACTACATGCTATTATTTTTTCTCTGTATGTACCTCTTTGTGTAAATGTGTGCAAGTGATGGGGAGTCAGCAGGAAGGAAAAAAGAAAGGGRTTTATACCATTGCCTGTTGAGGCAACCCCAGTGTATGTATGTATGCAAGTATTAAGCCATAAGGCTGCTAAAGATTTTGTCAAAGTGACCATATGTTCAGACATAAGCAACAGCCACTAGAAGTTTTCAGGAAACTGCCTTTCTGAATTACACTGAGTTATAGTCCCAAAGAGCAGCAGAAACTACATKAGAGGGGGAGAAGTTAGGATTTCATCCATTTTGTATGCCACTGTTCTCTACCGCTACACACACAAATAGAACAGTATGGGTTAAGCTTAGGCAAATAGTATCCTTCCCTTGATGTGAGACAGACAATTTCCTTAATTGGCAGTGCTTCTCTTAAAATTCCTGTTATAATTTGCATATCTTCAGGAAAAATACCTCTCTCTTAGGGTCAGCCCCTGTACCACATGTTGCCATTATTTTCATCCTTCAATAGCCTTTCTTGTTTTCTTTGTTATATTTCCAGTGAGTTATAATGTAAGCAATTAGGCGTTTTTCCCTCAGAGAATGACAGAAGCATATCTTGCATAATGAGTAAGATGTTTTGTGGTTAAAAATAGTGCTTATTGGTCATTTTATTTCRTTTTATAGCAGCAGCTGAGGATTTACTGAGTGCTGCTTGGTGATGCTACATGAAATTCATGGGCTGAGGAAGCAACCTGAACTCTTAATCTTTGGCAGCATGTAAAAAAGTGATGCCCAGTGGACCATCACCAGTAGGACTGGATTATGTTGAGCTCATTTGTAAGCCTTGATGGACAGAAGGGTATTCTTAGGGATGAGGTTTGCATCCCACTACTGCTGTGTATAGCCCCAAGGGGTGTAGAAGAAGGTGTGCTCTCCTGACATGCCTGCGATCTCTAAAATGTGAATTGCTCCTTGGAGACTTCTGTGTTGACGGCTATGCCTGCAGATGGCTACAAGGCAGATGGTTGCTGCTTCACTGGAGTGGGATTGGTATGGATGCTGGATCTACTCACCTTTGTCCAGTCATCTTGTGCAGGGCATTACTCTGCGAGCCTGCTTGTGGCTTCATACCAGCAGTGCAATTATGGCTGGTAACAGAAAGCAAGAGGCCACAGCAGGTGGAGAAATCAAAAGGTCAGGTATCTTCCCTGAATGCAAAATTGCATTGTGAGGCAAGTCCTATTTTATCCCAGAAAGGCCTGAGAGCATAAGGCGCAGAGGCACCCTTTGGCACGTTGCTGAGGATAAAAGTTCTCATGCTCTGACAAGGTCTGGCTGTGAAAGTACCGTGTCCTAGATGTGCCCATCAGACGCATACACTCAAGATTGTTTCATTACAGGGTGTTATTTGTTGCAGAAAGTACTGCAGGTCTTGGGGTCTCCAGGGAGGGTCAGGTGTTTATCTTGCTTTATGTACAACTCTTTTTCACTGCCTTACCTCAGAGGGCAAAACATCCTGGCAATCCTGTTCTGTTGTTAATGCTGTGAGCATATGCCCTCTAGACYGAATTCCAGATTCTGTCATTGGGAAAAGCCAGTCCTTCCCTCCCTCCCTTCCAGTTGGGATAAAAAGCCAGCAGCTACCTCTGGCTGATGCCAAACCTCTCTTTGCTCAAAAGCTTTAGAACACGCTAACAAGGCAGGCTGTTTCAGAGAAACACTGGAAATTGGAAAAATGAGGGGGGGTTAGCACTTTAAGGATTAATTTTCTTGGATGAGATTTTTTTCCCCACAGCCAAGATGGTTTATATTGAACATTTTAAGCTGTCACGTCGCAGTAAGGTGCTACTTTGCTTATCAGCAGGGTGCTGAAGATTGCCCATCTTTGCATACATCTCCATTGTAACGTTTGGCTGTTGTGTATCAGAGAAGCATTTATTGCAGYGTATGTTGCAAAGTGCCATTTTGTGCTGCCACTATTTAGTTTTGTTTCATAAGAAGCGAGTAGAATGGCAAAGGTACACCTGCAGTACAGCTTCCACAGTATATTATCACAGCTAAGGCATTAAGGAACTGCCACTTCAAGCAGGCAAATGAGTACAGGTACCAAAGAAAATGCAGTGCTTAGCTCTTTTATTTTGACCAGTGTAATGTAATTACTTATACTAATCTCCCATTATATTTCCATGACTAGCGGAGACAGAGACCTAATTGTGTCTCTAGCTGTTGCTACTGCAAAGTACCTTTTAAATCATATTAACATCCATACTTGATCTTCCTACTGGTTTTGACATGTAGATCACAATATACTGTTAAATTACTCAGCAAGAGTGACTGGCTCACGGTGCATTCAAGCCACAGCATAGCAATGTATCTAGTGTGAGTGATTTGATGAAAGTAGAAGAGGCACTGACCCCTTTTCTCTGAGAAAGCACTTGACCTTCCTTTTTCAAAGCATTATGAGTTCTGTGCGACATTCTACTCTAGCTGATACTTCAATATGAAGATGCCAGAAATAGTCAGAAATTAATTATTCTACTTCTGGCTGTTCAAGAAGCTATGCTTCCTTTTCTTTGGCGTGGATCTAGCAGTAGTGATGAACACGTTCTGCACAASCAGGCTGGATTATTGTAATTCACTGAAGCTGAAGATAAAAGCTCCGTAGAAACTTCAGCTGCTGCACAGCACAGCAGCCTACCTCATTAGTAGGTACCGCACTGCGAGCACACAGCTCCTGTGCTGTGCATCATCAGCTGGCATCCCATTTACTTCAGCAGCCAGCTGTGGGCTCGTTCAGCACATAAGGTCACCGAAGGACTGGTATAGATGCTGTTTGTCAATACATTGCAATATTGCTAGCTTCATGCCTCTGGTACAGTGCTGCCCATCATGTGCAGAATTAAAACTCTTTGTAACTGGACATGGCCAATTTTAGCCAAAGACCTTTTCCAGAATSTCAGAGGCAGCTACAAGAAGGTCTCTTCTCAATTTATAGCCTTTATGGTCTTTTGAAGAAATCCTTCTACAGTAGCAGAAGAGGCATTTAAAGATGTATGTGTCTGGAAGGAAGGATACTGAAACTTGGGAACAGAGTAGAGTCCACCCTGGAGAAGTGTGTGAGCTTCCAGTTAYGAAATTGCCATTCCAGTGATGTAGCGGAAGATGTCAGAGTAGTGCCTTAGCTAATGCTTTACTGATAAATACACAATTGTGTGCTGTGGGTAGATCTCAGCCTTGCTGTCAGGACAGGCATCAAGAGGTCGTTTAGCTCCTCTTGTAGCCTGGTTCCTACAAGAGCAGCAGACTGCTCCCCACAGTCCAAAGGGACCTGTTGTCCATGCAAAGGTTTGAAAAGGCTTGGGAGGCCATGGCAGAGGGTAGGGGGAAAGGCGACAGGGAGATTCAAGGTTGGCTGCAGAAACACCAGGGAGGCGGCTCTAGGAAACAGGAGATGGCTTTTGGGTGGTGCGCTGACAGAGGGACTTGGGAAGAAATTACACTATTTGACTCCTGCTGCATGCAGGAAAATGGAAATTTTGTCATTCAGTCCTGTTACACAACCTTGTCTTCTCAGTCTCAGAAATACAAGACTGGAAGGCAGGGAAGCTGTGAGGGCGACTCCTCCAGGCCTTTGGATGGGAGCACCAAGCCCTACCAGCCCTTGTTCTTTAGCTGGGATTGGGAAGCCATGCTGCAGGAGAGGAGGGGCTCATCTCTTCCCCTCTGCCTTGTGGAGCACCACGGTTCTTACACTGCTTCTGCTAGAAGGGACCTCTAAAGGTCATCTAGTTCTGCTAGGATGCAGAGTTATTTATGGCTACATTCTCTCTTACAGAATTTTTTTTCTTACAAATCTGCAGCAAAGTGGATTGCATGCAGTAGTCTGCTTTGTGGTCCTTTTAGTTAGAAGGTCTGTTGTCTAATTAATTTGAATTACAGAATTATATTTTTTTCTTTTTTCCTTTTTTTTTAATTGTAAGTTAAACCAGTGATTTTTTTTGTCCAGACATGGACAAAACCAACACTGTCCTCATTTATAAGAACATTTTTCCCTCAGAAAGCTCTCATCTTTTACTAAGACAAGGAGACCCTACCTTCCAGTTTCTTCTTCCTGATCAGACCTTCAGGAACTCTTAAATATGTTGCTTTTTTCTATATTCCCTCCATTTTCTCCACACCTCGTTCAAGTGCAATGCCCCAAACACTAAATGTGGCCTCCTCAGTGCTGAGCAGAGCACAGTAATTGCTTCCTGTCTTCGGCTAAAATGTCACAGAATGGGAATTGTCCCCTCCTGCCCTAAACAGCCTTACGGTRTTGGTTCCTATGCAAGTCATAATTTGTTGTGGGTTTGGGGGTATTTGGGTTTTCTTTTGTTTTCTAGTTATACCCCATTGTGCATCTCTTCTGTTTTGTACCAAAACTGAAGTTGTCTGCATCTAAGGATGTCTGATTTCATTGTGAACTTTTTGTACTAGTGAAAGTAGTTCTCTGAATTTCAGTGTATTGTTAAGGTCAGAAAGGGATGTCAGTAATTTTTCATAAGGTACAGTGGTCTTAATGTGGTGAATAACACAGTCATTACAGCATCTGGCTTTAAAGTTGGTGAGAAGGATTGATTCTAGTGTTTAGTGGCATGGTACATGTTAGGAGAGTAGAAACAACTGAGGATCAGCTGTTGTTTTCCATACAAAGCCAAACTGTGGCAATGAGTCAGAAAACCTCACGGAGTCCAAGCAAATTATGTGGGTTTCCYGCTGAAATAAGCGGCATGCCCTGCAACATATGACATGTGTTCCTCTGACCTAGGACACATTGCTTTTAGCAGTATTCATCTCTGCAATTTATACAGGCATTCATATTTCACTTTCTCCATTTAATCCTAATAAGCAGCTTTTAGAAGAACATGACAGTATAACATATGGGTGGTAAAACTGCTCATAAACCATAATAACATGGCCAAAAAAGATTAGATAGATAGATGCACTATGCTTATTGTGACATTCTGTGATTAAGAGGTATAGCTACTTATTACAGCCATTAGCTTGGTGACTTGGAAGCAGACTGAAGCCATTATTTGAAAAACAGGTTGTAAATCCAAATTTAAAACAACTGTGTACTTACTACATGTAAGAGATATAATTATGTTTGCAATTCTGTTCTTCAGTGTGCAGATGGTAATTTTGTTCATTTATGGTTTGCACACTGATAGTGTTTTCTGTAGAAGYGGCGTTGGCAGGATTAAGTGTGTGTTAACAGTAAGTAGGCAGTCTGTAATACATGGTTATAATTTTGTTGATAGGGTTSTGGTGGGATGAAAACCAACCAGAAACATAAGTCTAAATAATTTCTTGCAGTAGCACCAAGACAGGCTCTGTGTGTGTGTGTGTATGTTTTTGCACCTTATTATTTATTTTTATTGTGTGAAGAATTTTTTTCTTTTTTTCCTTCTCATTTGGAAACTTTTATGTTAGCTTCATTTCAATGTAGGCAGTATCTGCAAGTTTTTGCCTTTAGGAATGAAATTCAGTTTCCACTSAAAGTGATTTGAAGTTTCCTATAAGTTTTTAAGGGTTGATGTATTTAGTATATGCTTATTAGTGTGTATATGAGAGAGATATAAAGAAGAAACCGTCCATTAAAGGTACCCTTTTGATTTCATATTTTCTCAGASTTATTCAGCAGATGTTTAAGGACAATTAACAGTATATTTTCAACAGCCACTCCACTTTTCCAGATTGAAAGGGGAACAGATAAATATGCAGATCAAATCTGCAAAATGCTTTTATGATATTGAAGTTAGATGTTAGAGGGTCATGGTATGGTACAGCTATTGGTACAGTTCATTATTCACATTTTCCACTTTTAGAATTGTGTGGCACTCTTACTTCAATTTAATTATATAGGTGTGAAAGGGGAAAAAAGTAGTTACGTAGCAAGCCCAAGATACATAATAAACATCCTCTATTGCTTCTTCTTGTTTAGCCAGTACAAAGAGTTTTGCAGTGGACTAAAAGGGCATAGTACAGCRTACTGCATCTAATACATGTACATTAAATATATTGCATACTATATACATTATATACAAGTACACTTATAAAAAAAGTAGACTATGTATTACAATTATCTACGTATGTTTATATGTTAAAAATTCTGTATAATATGCTGTCGTGATGTGGCACTGGCGAAACACCAGGCACCCACGAAAAGCCCACTCACTCACTTTCCTCTGCTCTGCAACTGGACAGAGGAGGGAAAATTTAACAAAGGATTAATGAGTTGTGATAAGGACCGCGAGAAAACACTTCGAAGGCAAAACAGGCTCAGCTTAATGATACAAAGTGAGTTTATTACTGACAAGATCAGAGTAAGAGAATGAGAAGTAAAATAAGCCTTAAAAACACCCTTGTCTCCCCCCAATCCCTCCCTCCTTCCCACTGACGGTGCAGGGAGACGGGGTGGGGGGTTTGGTCAGTTCATCACCCAAGATGTTTCTTTCTGCTGCTCAGGGAGAGGAGTTGTTTCCCTGCGGCACCGTGGGGTCCCTCCCACGGGAGACAGTTCTCCGTGAACTCCTCCAGCGTGGCTCCAAGCTCATGAGCAGCAGCACTCCCAAAACTGCTGCAGCATGGGTCACTCTGCCACGGGGTGCAGTCCTCCAAGGACAGGCTGCTCCAGCCTGGAAGCAAGGCCTGCCTCTCCATGGAATTTCCTCTGGATGMCAGCGTCCTGGTATCCACCCGCTCCGGTGTGGGCACCTCCCCCACAGGCTGCGAGTGGATCTCTGCATCCCCCGTGGACCCCCATGGGCTGCAGGGGGACAACTRCCTCACCATGGGCCTCACCACGGGCTGCAGGGACATCTTGGCTCCGGCGCCTGGAGCACCTCCTCCCCCTCCTTCTACACTGACCTTGGTGCCTCCATTGTTGTTTCTCTCACATATTCTCACTCCTGCTCTTCTCTAGCTGGAAAATTACAACTACCCCCTTAACTATGTTGTGATTTCTTCTTGAATCTGTTATCACGGAGGTGTTACCATCATCTCTGATTGGCCCAGCCTTGGCCAGCGGCATGTCCATCATCAGAGCCATCAGGATCGGCTCTGCTGGACATGGTGGAAGCTTCCAGCAGCTTCTCACAGAAGCCACCTCTGTGGCCCTCCCCCACTGCCAGAAATGAGGCCCTGCAAAACCAACACATATGCACAAATTTTATGACAGAAAATAAAAAGTGCCATAGAATGTATTGTCTTAGAATGGCCCAAATGGTGTAAATTCTCAGAACAAATGAAAAAGCTCAGTCTGGCCTTTGATATTATCCTTTAGCAGTTCAAACAAGATTTTGCCAAAAGCATCATAGCCACCAGAGCCACATAAAGCAAATMTGATTAAAAGGAGAGCTCATTTAGCATCACAAAAAGCCCTGACTAGTTTATGTTCTTTTATTGTCCTCTACATCAGTAAGTTTGTGAAAGCAGTGTTATGGCTAAATGAGTGTTTTATCTCAGTTTTCCATGGTCATGGGAGGAGATAATTACTCATGGAGCCCTTTGTATCCTTGTTAGGTCCTKTTTAGGACCAGCCCTAAAGGAGCTTCCCTTTTACCTGTAACTTGTGGGCTCCAGCCTGATGGGAATGGACCTCCCTCCATTAAGGCTGTGAGTGGCACTTCAGGAAAATGCACTCTGGTAATTGCATTGCACACAGATGTGTTTAGTAATGTGTGTGCAGTGTTTCCTGCTGTCTTTCCACTCTGACTCTTCTCTCTGAAGACCGCCAGCCTGCCAAGGCAGGGATTACATCTGTTCTCTAAAGAACCTAGTACAGTTGTTGGCAATGTAAGTGTTAGGAATATTAAAGATCACTCATATTTAACATGAGCAAATGTATTCAGTACATAACCAAAACTAATTCTTTCTGAGACTGAAGTGGTTACTGTAATTTTAAAAGCATATATCATTGTTTATGGCACATTAGGCCCTTTGGCTTCTCTATTCCAGATGTGTTAATAAGTCTTTTATTAGGTATTATTAGCGCCAATTTATTACATTCTTTATACATGTAACCATTCCACACAGAATATGTTAGGGTCCTTTATAGACAGGTTTGGTAATTCAGGAGCTTGGAGACATGAATGGAGATTGCCATGGAGTCATGAAATTCTCTCACAAGACAGTGCCATTTTTAACATTTAAAATATAATTTGGACATCTAAATTTGTAAAAAATTTTTTATAAGCCAGCGTAGAGTCAACTGTCTCTGAATCAAAAAAAACCCCATGAATTAACCTGAAATATTCTGAAAAATCCACGAATTTATTTTTAAGAAAATGAATGTTTGTTAATTTTGTAACTGAGGAAAAAAAATACACTTTAAATTCACTATAGTTAAACATTTGAGTGTGATCAATAGCACTCAACATGCATTTGTTTTCTTGTCTGTAAATAAACTTGCCTTTCCCTGCCCCTTGTTGATCTCGTTATTGATGTAAGGTTGTTGATAGTTCCTTAAATTGTTACATCATTGGGCAAATACTCTATTAAATAGTCTTCATTCTTCCACCAAACAGCCAGATCTCTGTCCTRTACTTATTCCCGAAGAGTTACAGTGTTAAAAATACACCCTTAAACATATATTGCAAGTTTCCAAAATAGTTTCTTCTTCCATCCTGGAGTCTCCTGGAAGTCAAGACACCTACCTGCCTGTCATCCAGGCCAACCTGCAAAGTAGCGTCTTTGGGAGGCATAAGCCACAATCTTCCTAGTTCATCCTCATGCATTTTTGCTCCTCTGAGTTGCCCACCTTCCCGGTTTAGAACCACAAGTCATGCTTTCTTCCTTCCATTTTACTCCTCCCTCGCTGTTGCCTCTTTTTGCAAGAGCAAGGTGTTTTTTTCAGACTAGGTGTTTGAACATCTGATTAGCTGGGACTTGGATTGCACAGAAGGATGTGGCCTCAAAAAAACTGTAACAGAATGTGATAATCTGTTTTCAGACTGTCAAAAGAGATATGGCTGATTTTGAAAGAGTCAGCAAAACTGGCTTTGACCATCTCTGAGGCCTTAAAATGTTCCCTGAGAAATAGTGATTATTAAAAGAAAGATAAATTTCATGAGGCAGKTCCCTCTCCAAATATCAGGAGCAGTTACGTTGTGAACACACTTTTCTCTGGATGTTTATGAAGGAAAAAAAATCATGTAAATCTGGAGATTTCCATAGTGTCTTTATTTCTCATATAATCATTAGCAAGCATCTCTCAGACACTGCCTTATTTATTAGTCACTGGTTAATAGGTGTCACTTTTTGGCCTGGTTTACCTGTAAATAAAATTTTAAATACTCTTGGAAACTAATCTGAATTGTGTGTTAGCGACCAGAGAACATAGATACTCTTATGTAAATAACAAATGAAGTTAACAGGCCAGTATATTGAATGTAATAGCTAAGAAYGCAAGCTCTGTCTTAGCCACAAATGCTGTCTAATAAATGGGGCTTTGCAAGCAGAGTCATAGGAAGGAGTGCTGCAAGGCACCTCAAAAGGTTATCCAGTAGGGACCCACTGTCATAAGGATCAGCTTTCCTTAATCATACCCTGAAGGTCATCATGTTCCAGTTTGAAAAATTTGCTCCCTRCTGTGGCCTACAGTTTGTTGCCCTCATGAAGAGTATTGGAGTTGCAGTCCTGGGGTTTTTTGTACAATGGTGAGAATCCGCTCTGCAGCTGTGGCAAAAAGTTGGGGGAAGAGAGACAGTCACTTGAATGCATCAGACCAGGCTTGAATTTACTGGAGAAGGAAGGGGAATGAGATTTGGATTTACTGCATCTTATGACAAGAAAATGCTTTTTCCCCCATTTTCCAAAGCTGGGCTGAACAGTTGTCTGATGCCTGTTTATAACTTCACATATGATAACCAGCATGTCAAGCTCTGCCTGCTGAGCAGTAGGCAGCCTCATGCAGACCTCAAAGCTTTGGTATGCTCAGCTGGCATGTCACTTTTCTCCTCATTGACAGAAAGGCAAATGGTTTCTGCCAGAGCCCCACTGTTATGGGAGGTGGTGAAGCCATGGAGCTTGAGTAGCAAGGCTGGTGTCTCCAGATGGAAAAGGTTCATTTGCGCGGGTGCATGGGATATGAGGTTGTCTGGAATAGTGATGTAATATGGTCATGTACCGGCAGGTGGGTGGGGAAGGAGGAAGTAAATAAATCTGTCTAGCACACGTTGGCAGATGGGACATAACCTGTTTTCCCTCAGCTGGTAAGGTTGATGGGGATCTGTTTTATGGTGGGCAGAAGGGCAAAGCACTGACTACTTYGTGTTGCACATATGCTGTTCTTCAGGCTTTGTGGCTCTGCCTTGGAGAGGCAGAAACCCTCCTGTCTCCTGATGCGTGTTCTCCATAATTGCCCATAGCTAAACTCAAGGAGCTGTCCTCTCTGCACTGTGGTCGTGCCTGCAGGTGTTCTGTGGATCAAGACTTTGACTTTCCATAGTGCTTTGACACTTACGGAAACTCCTTCAGCAGCTGCAGTTGCATGTGAATGGTGCCAGAGACTGTGGTGCCTTAGGGAACACTGCTGTCCAGCCTGCAGTACCTTGGGAGGGCACCTCATCTCCCCGTGACCTTCTTGGTGCTGATTGTTTCTCGTTACAGGACTCAACTGGATTTGGGTCATGCAAAGGGACAGAAAGTTAATTCATGATCTCGGCAAATGCGCTATTGGGTAAGGATGGACACAGTGTGCGTGACCAATGGAGACATTAGGGATTGGGAGACTGTGGAAAGGACTTATTTAGAGCCATTCCTCTTTGAGTCAGACTCCTCAAGGCAAGTGCAGTGAATTGCTTCAGTCAGCTGTGCCCTTACCACAGGATAATTTCTGTTTGAATGCTTGATATGTGAGTAACTAACCACCATCTTCCACAAAGGTCTTGTGCAGTCCCGTGGAAAAGGCTGGAATCTGCAGCATCCAGCTGAAGGGACAGTTAACTGCCTTCCTGTTGAAATGGGTTATGTCACCTCAGCGTTGAGAGGTAGCATTGTTCTTGCTCACCAGCTCCAAGGCTTTGTACACTACCAGATGCTCCAAGTAGTCTTGTAGTAGGTTCCTGGTCTCTATCTCTCAGGTGGGCAGTGTATGCCTTAAGGAAAAAAGGAAAACTGGAAGGAAACAGTGTGAAAATAAGCATGATTTAATCAGAGTGCAGCTGCTTAGTTATTCACTCTCCCCTTTTATTGGGTTTTTGAACAGTTTCTTTTTCCTGAAAATAGAATTTTGCACAAGTAATTTCTGGTTTTTCTTTTCCTACTAATGGGGTTGTTTTGCTCTTAATTCTGCCTTTTCAGATGTTTCCTGATGCCCTTTCAGCTTGGTGATTGCCATACACTTGGTTGTGAATTAGTATGTATTAAAAAAATTATATGGACATGCTGTCTTGGGTATGTAAGAGGTCTTTATCCCCGGCAAAATCTAAGTGACCTGTGATAGTTAACACARTTCTTTCAAAGGCTCCAGGGAAGAACAATCCATCACCTTGTAAAATAGATAAATGAATTCACTTGATGAAGATCAAGCAAAAAGTCTTTGGGAGAGGGCACATGAAGCAAGGTTTCTTGTAAGACTGATTTGCTAATGTGTGTCCTAGACCAGCCACTGTCTCTGATGAAAAGAATTCAAAGGGATGTTTAATTTTGGCAACTGCAAAGGTCATTTCTTGGAGGCTGGTATTGTCTGTGTGGATTATTTCTTCTTATATTTCTATCCATCATTTGCTTTTGATCGCAATTATTTCTTTYTGGGGTTATGTTGCTTGGGGTTTTATTTTAATTTCACGGTATGAAATGTTAGTGCTTCATGCAAAGAAGGGCTAAATTCTGGTAGAAAGGTCTGTAGTGACTTTCAGCAAAAGTAGCATCAGGTTCCCCGTTGATGTAGATCACAGGGAAGCTTCAGAATTGCATTTGAACTAGGCTGCATCCCCATTCCAGACCTTTGTTGCGTTTTACCTTTGCAACAAGTTGGCATTGCAAAATATTTGTTTGTTCTTCAATACAAATGTGATGGGTTTTTGGCTGCCCAGACCTGTCAAACACTGATGGTTGTCTCAAAGGCATCAGCCAAGGACCTGCCAGCCCAGCAGTACACACTTGGTAGGTTTTGCAGTGCTTATGCTTGGTTCAGTGAATCCAAGGTAAATGAGGAGAGCCCTGAGGTTTCGGTGCATTGTTACACATTGACTGCAGGACATGATGGTGGGAGGTACAGTACAAATTAAGAGGCCCCAGCAAGGGTTAGTGTACTGTAATGACTGACTGAAACAATCACTGTTAATAAATACTTTATGTAATTTGTATAATACCTTCTTCTGTTAATGAGCTGAGGCTGGGGTGGGGTGCAGATGCCTGGGGGCAGGGAGCACTGAGGGGGGATTTGAGGCTGTTTGACAGCACACTCGGCCTCTAGTAATCTACTAGGCCATTTTCAATTCCCAGTAGTTTTTCAGAATATTTGATGTAGTCCTTTTTTCATGCTTATTCAAAGTGCCCCTAATGTTTTAATTCCCACCCCAATGGAACAGAAAGTGAATAAACAAGGAAATGAATGGAGATGTATGAAATGATGTTCTTAAACTTAACAAGCCTGTTTGTTTTTTCAAGCTGCTGAATAAATCCTCTGTGGTTTGTGCTGCAGAGGTCRATGTTCTGCAGTAGGAAATGACTGGTTACATGTCAGTATTCTCCAAGAGTTCATCTCAATTACTGGATTTGTCAAACATGACAAGCCTGAATGACTGTGTGGTGAAAATAGCACACAGTTTGACTATTAAAGTAATTGGAGCATTGACATTTAACCGAACTGCAAGAGAATTGCGGTAATAAGTCTGAGGAGCACTACCACAAGCAAAGCAGAGACTAATATTTTTATAAAATCTCCTGTGAGACTGGTGCCTTTTTGTGTTTTGATTAAGGTAAATTTCAGTATGTTTTTTATTTAAATCATATAATTAAAAGTACAAGGTAATTCCTTTTTGCTACTTTTTTTTTTTGGAAGAAGTACTAATATTTTTATAATTGGAAATTACATTAATTTAATGCACACCCTCGTGCAATTCTAATATTGTTATGAGTAATCCATGTATGTATTTTTAATGCCCTCATAAAGTATATACACTATACAGTTAAAAATTTATGTATGTATATATATGTATGTGGGGATCATCATGTGGCAATCATCACAGAATTAGGTTATAAATGTGTCTATTACATGATGTCCACTTGCTACTGTACCTTGCTGAAGAGTTATTTCTGGGCTTTCAAGCCTGAGATGTGGGAATTAAAACTCATGGCTTTGTTAAATGCAAAAGAGCTTTTCTAAAATCATTTAAAAGTCATTTACTTGTATCCATCTGCAATGAGATTTTAATTTTTTTTCTAAATATATTATTTCTGTTGGTAAATTCTACATACTTCAACTTTTCTGAGACGTATTAAGGCTTTGGAGAACAATATAACTATCAATCACTGTGGATAATTTCGATTTATACTTGTGGATCAGACTAGATTTTGCAGTCTCCAAAGTTGTGTTTCAGACAATGGCTTAAACCACAGCCTCTTCCACTATCTGGAGTAGGGACTGAAGTAATGATGATTTATGACAGTAGTCCGAGGGAGCTCATCTTCAAGTGAGCTACCTGTGTTTTGGCACATTAATTTTACCTTATCTGAACTTGAAAATTTGTTCTCTCCCAGTTATGGGAGCAAGTCTTCATGTGGAAATTGGGACTCTCCTGTTCCTGGTGAAGTAAATCAGACAAAATAATCCCAGAAGACAGGGTCAGGAGCATGGTACAACCAACAATATGTCTGAAGTACCTCAATTACATTAACTTATATTTAAGTTAGGGTACAGAGTATGATTTGCCACTTCTGCAGCCACTTCTTAGTTATTGTGCTATCACAGAAACAGAACAGTGCTTTCTAATTTGATCTCTTACCTCTTTGACTTGCTTAAGTCTCATCTCTGTAGAGCAGTTGAACATCATGCTTAAGTCTGTGTCCCTTGTGAAAAAGTAAGTATATGTTTAAATCCTTTTGTTTTCAGTGAGACCTATACATATAGGTGAGCCTTTAGCTCAATAGTCATAAACCAAAACATAAATTTAACTGGTTTATTGAATTTGGGGCTTGAGTGATCCAAAGCAATACTTAGTCACAGCCTAAGTACAGATTTTAGGCAGTCTTCTGTAAGGACAGACTTTCCAGTATTTCCCTATGGAGAAAATAAAGGAGAATTCAAGGAAAATCAGCAGATGCTTGGCTATCTGTTTGCTGACCTTAGTGTGAAAATAAACTATGTGCGAGGACCAAAACAATATCTTGGGAAAAACAAAAGATGCAGGTGAGAGTCTTAGTTTTGGTTTGTTAGTTTGTTTTCCCCCTGAATTACATCCTGAAAGTCCATATGGACTCRGGGTTGGGGGGAGGATGGGAGATCTATAGGCTACTTCACCTTTTTGAAGTACATTCTATGAAACCAGTTATCATAATCTCCTCTGTCACTGATGCAAATTCATTCAGTCTCCTGACATTGCGCCTGATTTGCCCCTAGTGTATTAGAGATCAGATACACTTTCCCATGGAAGAAGCTCCTGTTTCAGAGCTGAAGTGGCACTATCTCTACCTAATATAATATTCCATTTACTTGGAGTGTGATCGCATATTGCAGTTGTCCATCTTCTAGTGTTCTTGCCAGCTTCGCCTGTAAATTAGTTTTGAAGATCCAAACTCATACTGACGTGTTCCTCCCAAGAAGTGAAATGAGGTAAATAATCATAAAGGAACAGCAAGCTGTGCCCTTTCCTGGACCTTGAGGGTCTAAAAGTGGAAACCTCAGATTCATGCATGCAAGAAGAAACTTCCTTATTAAGCATTAAAGTTTAGGCAATTTTAGCTGCAAAGGTTAGTATAGAGCCCCAAATCAGTTATTTGGAACATTAGGTATGGAGGAATTATTTTTTGTGTACCATACAGTGGAAATGGTGTCCTCCAAAGGAGAAACATCCATTCAGTTACAGGAAAAAATCATCATGATTCTGATTGAACAGTAAAATAGGAAAATAGTTTGGAACAGTGTTTTTCAAAGCTTCTGGAGTGGAAAAGGATCGGATGAAAACTGGAAGCAATGTTACCTTTCTGCTCCTGGGCGGAGGGATGAAGGCAGTGTGCACTCTGACATTAGGAGAGAAGCACAGCCTGTGTTAGCCATCCAGCCTGTTAACCATGTTTTGAACTTTGAGATTATGGAAACGGTGCAGAAATGCCAGATACCAAACAGAGTAAATCAGCATCCAGCAGAAGGCTGCTGCCAGAGATGTTTGAAACAGCAGGAGGACCTTGTAGCAATTTTACGTTATATGTAGGCTTAAAGTCTGAATGCAGTGAATTAATATGTTGTTCTTCAGGGTGAGAAAGAAAATGTTAGGGAGATTTTGCAGGTGACTGTCAGGGAGTCACTGTCACTAGAGATGCTTGGACAGGTGCCAGTTGTGTTAGGACTTCTGAGACGATCTGCATAAATCCCAGGTGGAAGAGCACTGATTCCGTAATAGCAAATTTTCCTTTTGATTACTGGCTCTGCAAGAAGATGACAGTCTTTGAGGCCTAAAAATAGTAACTCTAAAATGCAAGAGTGAGGTCACAAAGTACACACAAAGTTCTTTCAGTAAGATTTCGTTTTGATAAGTCTGCAAATTTGCCCAAGATCCAAAGCCATCCAGGTAACTGCTTTACTGAGCAGAACCATCTGTCCAAGAAGTTTCATCTACTTGGTGAAATTGAGTTATAAAAAGTTTAATTTCAGAGATTTGTCAGTGATTTGGCCAACAAAAGAAAGCAAATCCCAATATACTTTAGCAAATCCTATTGTGAGTGACTTACATGGAGCAGATGGGGAACTAGGCTGGGTTTTGCTCTGTGGGCTGTGATTGAAGAGCTCCATTGATTCAGGCTAAGGCAGCTTAAGAAGTTACTGCCATCTACTTTGCCCTGCCTCTGCTGGAATTTCTTATCCTTGAGGTAAAAATAGCAAGAAGTAGTATGGTTGCTCCCCAGCCACTGCAGCTCCCAGCTTGAGGGCAGTGTAACTCACTTTTAGGTTTTATTTGGTATTGAGGCAGCCCGTGAGCTGAGGCAGCAGGGAACTTGGAGTCACTAATTCATATTTAACTGTGGCAACGGGGTGATGTGGGAATAGGATGGGAAGACCAGCAACCTCTTCAGTCACTGCTGTTAAAACCAGTAGGAATTGCTTTGCAGAGTGCTTACAGTCCCAATGGCAGAAGTTGCAGTGAACCATTCCTTTCCTGCAGCATGGTTGACCAACACTTTGCTATCTTCAGGGAATTAAGGAGCCCTGAATTAGCTGATAACTGTAGTCATCTTCTAATTGAGCCCCTTTAATGAATTTGCTCAGAAAATTTTGATGGTTAGAAAGTGGATATTAAATACAAGTAGTAAGTAAATAACTAGAAATCTAGAGCAGCCTCATTTGCCTACATTGTTCTAGTGTTTTCTAAGAGACAATATCTTAGTTTCACTCCTGTTGTTTCTGGGTGAAAGTAAATACTCTCAAGTGACAAATGACTAACCATGCAGTCAGTATGTGTAAAGCAGTTTGTGCTGGTTTGACTGTAAACCAGCAGGGGAAATTAACCTCACACGAAATATCTCGAGAGTTTTTAGGTCAAAATTGCAATTTTAATAAAAAGGTTAAAAATAAATGCAGTAATACAGAARCACGGGCTTAAACAAACCGACAGAGTCACAGTACAACCTGACACCCTGCTGACCTGGGTGGTAGCTGTGCAGTTCAGTTAGGCACTGGTCCTGCAGGAAGGCCTGGTAGTCCAGTTCCGGTAGTGGAATGGAGTAGCTGAGTCCAATTCCAAGGAGTGGAGTGGAGTAGCTAGCTGAATCCAATTCCAAGGAGTGGAGTCCAGTCGAGTCAAGTCAAGTCGAGAGTCCCGTCGAGAGYGGAGTCCCGAGAGCGGAGTCCCGTCRAGTCGAGGGTACCTTCTCCCATCCAAAACCCTTGTTTTATGCTGCGTTTCTTGACTGGCACCTCCCCCAGGGGCGAGGACTCTCACAATGGAAGAGGATCTTCCCGATGTTCTATTGGTTGCTTCGGTAATGATCTTGGATGAGCCCTAGGGTCCTCAGAGATGGTCCCCAGGGTTCTCAGAGATGATGCGGGGTCCTCCGATGATCCGGGGTTCAGGCTGTTAGTCAGGCTGGGTGGTGCTAATGGGCCATTAGCTGAGATTAGATAATCAGGATGGCTGGTGCTTGCTGTCGGCCAGAGTGCTTATCTCAGTTGAGATAAGGAGTCCCAGGTGTGTAATTATGAAATTTATCCAGCTTTTGTGGGTGATAATAGAATATATGACTAACCTAGGACACAGTTGTACAATCCAAAGCTGCTCCTGGAGTAATTTTTAAGAAACCATCAAACTCATTGAATATGGTCAGCATGAAGGCATGTTTATGTTCTGTGATTCTTCCCTTTTTAAAGCAAATTTTAAACTAGAGATTAGATTATTGTTTTTGGTGGTTTGGGAGAGTGTCTTTCAGATGTCCAGAGGACCATCTGCAGGGATCTAAAGTTTTGAATTTACAGTAGTAGGTATTATGTAAGGCATCATGTTATTTTTACAGAAAAATAAAAGATCTGTCCAATAAAAATCCATGAATCTCATCCATTTATTCATGCTTATACAAAAGTAAAGCTTTTAAACTAAACCATCTTTACTTGCAAGGTTAATATAGGTTTGATGTGGAAAGGCACTTTGGCATTAGTATAGTGCTTAAGCACATGCTTAACTTTGAGTCTAGAAGCATTCAAGTACGTTCTTGAAATGGAGCGGTAACCTGGGGCTATATTCAGCACAACTTAGAAGCTTTCTCAAGGAGTTAAGGGTTTGATTGACCTTTCTTCCCTGTGAGGGGACACAACTGAGCCTCCTAAGAAGGATTTTCACTGCAGCACTCAGGGACAAGCAGGGAAATAGGAAAGGACATTTCCTAACAAGTCCTAACACACTGCTGCCATGAGACAGCATAATTTAATCATGTTTTTTCACTAAAATTATGTGAAAATGCTTTAGTTTTATAGTATGGAAACCAAGACTTGATACTGAGTTCTGCTTTTATATTTGATATCCCTTTGAACACAGCACTTAGGTCKGTGAGCTCATCAGCTTCACTCATAGCCAAAGACAGCATTCACTCATATAAAACCCTACAAAGTCAGAGCTCTGTTTCGTATTCTGAATTATTATTAGCTTCTTCTTGATAGCAGAACTCTCAGCTTTCTTTGTTGTTGTTTTTTGTTAAGGGAAAAAATAAAAGTTGCTTTCATTTTTAGCTAAATTAGGTTATTTAATCTGAATGTGACACTCAGGCTTCAAAGAATCCTGTGCAGTACATTTTTAATCTGTTGTTTTTAATGAATTCTAGTCACTAGGAAATACTGTTATCTAGGTCAGATTTCTTGAATATTATTTTACTGTGGCTGTGCGTCCTGCTGTGCTTTCTCTAAAATGAGCTCCCCAATGAGGTCTTGTTGTTTTATTCTCTCACAGCTTTCTGGAGTAACTTTCCTAAGTATAAATGTAGGTTGTGCTTTAGTTTTCAATATGAATGTATTGTTGGCTGAACCAACATCCACCCATCCAAGTCTCAGTCTTACACTTTCTTGGGGGATAAGCAAAAGGATCGAAGATACCTCCRAGTTTTATCATTGATATCCTTGATCCTTCCTACCTGGAAGGAATGGAGAAGAGGTGATCAAACCACAACAGTGTGTTGTCAAGAGTGGACACATTTTTCACCTAATAGTAGTGGGGTTGAAACATTCTTGTACAGCATGGAAGTCAAGTCCTTCCACTGAAATCCTACCAACTGCACAATTTCTACAGAAAGTCTTACGTGGACTATGCAAAACTCCAATAGCTTATTTAATTACTGCATGTATTTTCTTAAGCATATCTTGGACAGAGAGATTATTTTCAGCTCACTGAATAAAGTTGGGTGTCAGAAAATTGCCATGTGCACAGATACCTGTAAGTAATAGTCYCAGTTTTGTCGTAACAAAGTAGTTCATATGTCATGATTGTTTTCTTCTTCAAAGAAATATTAAAACTTGTAATTGTGACGATTTTCTATGTAGGGTATGAATTTCTGACAGTGATGTAGCAGATCAGCGTATAGGTAGGTGAAAGGAAAAGCCAGTTTTGTGGTCTAAATGGGTAAGAAGAGAAAAGCAGAGAAATAATGTGATAAGTTTACATCAGAATGAGGGTGCTGAAACTGAAGACATCAGAAGAAAGGTGGATGACAGCCTGCTGAAATCATTTCTCCAGCAGCTCACTCAGTGCTCCCTGTTCTGGAGCTCAGGTGTTGGGTGTTCCGGACTTTCCATCTCACTAGGGTCTGTGACAAACCTCAGCAATCTGAAAACAGAGGCTGTAACAGAGCACATGAGCAGCTGCCCTTAAAAGGCTGAGGTTAGAGAAAGTCTGGATAGAGTCACTGGTGCCAAACCTAACTAAAACTGACTAGTCTGAGGGAGTTCTGAGCTCTGAGAATGCTAGCTTGGATTATTGTCAGTGTTAACATAAAGCTTATTTTTAATCAATAAATAATTAATTAAATAGAATACTGCACCTTTACTAGAAGTTTGCAGCTAGCATTGACATACAGCCAGAAGAAAAGGAGATGTGGACTTCAGCCAACAAGAAATTCAGCCATTTAGACCGACCTGACCTGTTGTAATTTCATTTTCAAGTAACACAAGAAGGACTTCAAAAGGCCCTTGAATAGATGGTGGATAATTGACTCCTAGCAATGAATGCTGAATATGGAGGTGCCTGTGCTGGTTATTATTAGATGTATTGTCAGCCTTTGACACCACTSATCACAAGGCTTGTTGACTCGTGTGCTGTATGATCTACTTCATACCTAAGTTAAGCTTTCAGGCAGGTGGTCAACATAACAACTATACCTCTCCCAAGTCTTATTTAAACCCTAGTTTGAAAGTTCGAGAGGGACTTAAAGCTGTCTGCCTCTCTACAAAAAGGGAAATTACTGTGATGAATTTTGCTGTCGGAAGGAGCCACTCGATGTGGATTTGTATTTCAGTAGGCACCTGTCTCTGATTAGATCTTCCAGCACTCATTGCTGAAAAGGTAATGCATAGGGACACATCTATGGAAATGGAGGCGCTTTTTAGTAGCAGTTTGAAGGTAAAGCAGTCTTTTCAATCCTTTGCCAGGTCCATAAACATCCAATTCTGCTTTTGTAATGTAAATTAAGTGTCGTTAAAGACCAGCTGTGGTGCTGGATTTGTTTTTGATTGTATACATTTTATTTGTGCTGAAGACATATATCCTTAGAAAGTACTTGTACCTTTTTATTAAAGGTTACAATTCTTCTGAAGCGTATTTATTTGGACGTCTCTGACCAGTGACATTTCAAGATCAAGACCTTTGAGGTTCAGTGTGTAGAACAAAATGTTATGATGCCTTTGTTTCTGCCTTCAGATTCATTCATTGAGATGGCTGAAACTGTGCCTGGTGAAGCCACAGAAAGTGTATCTTGCCCTCTTCAAAGCTGGTGGGCAGGGATAGGAGAGGACAGCAGAGTGGCATTTAGAGAAAAATGTCTTTTTCTCCACAGCATTGGTTGTCTTCCCCTATGTAAGCTTGGTGATGCCTCTGATAGCAGTGCCAGTACTAATAATTGGCTTGGTTTCCTACAGGAAAACATGGGTTCTTGTTCTTTACTTTCTGCTCCTGTATCTATGTAGTCATGCAATAGGAACAGTSTGTCTGTCACTCTTGGTTAAGCAATAGGAGTGGGGTTCTTAAGGACAATAAGTGCACAAAGTCATCCGAAGAAGTTTTAGGGAATTTCAGAAGTGTATCAAACCCCACAGCAGGTCAGGGTCCRTCTTCACACTGGGTTGTCAGCACACTCCATCCAAGTTGGCTGGGAGGGCACCTCCTTCAAGTGCAGCAGCCGGGGCTGACACCTCCTCTTCGAGGTGTGGGAGTAGGAGCTGACAGGCATCCAGGCTTTCTGCGAGTTCCTGAAACCTATTGCCCCTTTTTTGGAAGTGAAGGAAACATCCAGATCTAGAAAATGTGCAGGTTCAAAATCTTCTCAAAGCTAAAGATAAAGCAGCTTGTGCCTTTCGAAAAGAGAGAACAATAAAACTTTCACAAATCAAGATGATTCATTCCTCAGAGCTGCTCTCTGAGGAGGGCACTGAAGAGAATGTAAGACAAAAGGCATTAGCACACAATGTTTAAGCAAAAATGCTTGGTCCTGCTGCTGAGTTCTTTAATACGTCCTAAAGCAGCAGTAGGGACATAGGATTTTGCTTAGCAGTTCATCTTTAAATGAGGAAAACAGCCTGTTAACATGTATATATTATTCGAGTATTATGGGAGCAGGCTAATGCTCACATACAGAGGCTGACTAACAATAGCCTGAAGGTAAATGTCTTTACATGTGTAAGAACACCAGAGACAATCTTCTATTTAATACATCTTAATTGACAGTGATGGATTTACTCTAACTTTTTATTTCACTAATTGACTCTGTTAACACCTAGCATCTACATTGTAACAAATGAATCTCATGCTGACTTTTTTTTTTCCAATAAAGGTGTGTTCGTAGGCAATTAATTTGCCTACAATTTCCATTTCCACTGATGTGGCCGCCATTTATTCTCATAGCACAATTCCTGGTGTTTTCCACAAGAGGAGTCTGGGGCTTTTAGCCCATGTTTTTGAGACCTAACTTTCGCAAGAAGGTGTGGATTTAGAGGAACCTTTAAAGAAAAAATRTTTTTCCTTTTAAATAAGATTCTATTTTTAAAATGCCTACAGCAAGTGTATTCGACTATTTTTAGCATTGCAGATTGCAGCCTAATGTGTCTTACCCTTCCCTATGCAGTAATGCCAATAAGATAAATTAATTTACTTTAGACTTTTATTAGTCCCACTGAAAACAACATCTAGTGAGATTGAGGTAGTAAAAGCAGCTTTGTATATGCAATTTGCATATATATTTGCAGGGAAAAAAATGTAAAATCAATTCTGCTGGTTTTGTTTGATCAAGTTTGTGTACAAATACAACTAGCAGATTAACAGTGCATAATGTGCTCTGTGTATGTGGACTTCTGAAGAGCCCTCAACTCTCAATGCATGACATTTTCAAAGAGGACAACACCTTCAATAGGTAACATCACATCATTGAATGAGTTTGTCTATTGAAATTTTTTTAAAGGTATGAATCCCACATTTAATTGAAGAAAGGCTCATCCAAATGCTCAGTTTCAAGAGACAAATTATTCTTTTCAACATCCAGTTCGGAAAGTGCCATATTGTTTGGATGACAATTGGATATATTTTTATGTCGATTTGTTATTTTGGAGAACTGTGACTCATTGTAAATTGGGTTGGGGCTCTCTGCTTCCTTTGTGTTCTTTTCTCCATGCCTTGTTAACTTACTCCTCATGCACTCCAGAGATTCTCTTCATGCAGTGGCCTGGTTTTTATCTTTTTCTTAATATTGTACAATCTCCCACCTCTTACACATGGTCCAAAATTGCATCATCAATTTTATTCTTGTTATAACATTACCCTAGAATCTTCCAGCCGGATTATCGTATGTTATCRGTATAGCAGCTGCTTTCAAAATAGAGCAAGGTCCCTGGGGCTTCTTTTCCCAGGCAGTTTCCTAATAATGTGTTCTGCAAGGCATCTTTTCTCTCCCTTTCTCCATCTAGCAGTGGACAACTGTTCTGAAGAGTGCTTCTTCCCAGACCTACAAGGTCCAGTCCCCTGCTAATTTGTTTAGCAACACAATCAGCACTACTGTTCCTAGCAAGATGAATTTCACTGCTGTATGGATGCGAAAATAGGAGTCACAGATGCCTAGATCTATTGGAAAGTGAAGCCTTAATTCAACAGGAAACACCAACTTTCCTTACTTTGGCTGAACATTTAAAATGCTTTTATGAAAAAATAAATCATCTGATCGAAGCAGTTTCACACTGTTTTTGTGCTAAAGCTTGCCAATTTCCCCGCTGCCTGCTATTCRGTACAAAGATGGGTAGCACCCTCTGTTGTGCTTTTTTGACCCAGATTCGTTATTCACTTACGTCAGTGTTTGCAGTAAACAAGAATTTGCAATAACCAAGTGCTGAATCCTCTTGTCTTGTGACTGAACTTTTCAATCTTTGAATAACTACCCAGCATCAGAATAAAAGTAAAGCAGAGGAATAAAGCCTGAAATACTCAATAAAAATACAAATGAAGATCATTTTAAAAAATGGATATGCAATGTTTATAGGAAGCTACACTGGAGGATTTGCATATGTTGCAATTTACRATCACATCTGCTTTGCACAGTCTGCAGTCACTTCTATATCCGAGTTCCATTGTAGCCAATGCACATGAGCCTGTGTGGTAAAAAAAAAAGAGATGGCTGAAGAATTTTTCTTCCCTGCCCTCTCATCTCTGCGTTTCTGTGTCACTGTTGTAAACCTAACTGGGTTATGTGTAACTTCTTAAAGCATATCGGAGTGTCATCACCATTCTTGAGCTGGATTTGTGCAAGTTGGCAAAAATAAAACAAATTCTACTTTTTCAAAGTTGTAATAACGRTAATAAAAGGAAATCAACTCAGAAGCCTTTAACTAATGCAGAGTAAGCTCATACATCTCCCAGGGAGGCAAAGCTGCGATTAGCATGTTTGAATGCCTTACTACAAGTGATACTTTGTGGAAATGCAGCACTTTTTGTGGGAATGAAAAGTGCAGTTGCAAAGCAGGCTGTTAATTAACAGAAGAGTTAGTGTAGTATTTGCTGTGATTTCATCCCAGTTTAACAGAGCAGAACCAAACTGAAGAGCCAAAAAATCAGGCAAGCAAGAGCCTTGTTGTTGTTGTTTTACATCCTGAGAATTTGACTTTATGCGTTATTCTAGTTCCYTGTACATCGGGGTTGGGGGCAGAAAACAGTGGTGCTGCTTCTAGTTCAAGCTTCCATATGTTATGAAATACGTACTTCTATTTTTCTGATATGATTTCTAGTTGTTGCAAAGCTTGGAAATGAACAAAGCAGTTTTATGTTGTTGAAATCTTACCAATGTTTTAGTCTGAATTTTGCAGAAGAAATAAGAAGGAAAGAGAGTCTCTGTASGGTAAAGGCATTATGTTAAGGCCTCAAAGTGTTCTCTCTTGTGCTGCACGAATCCCACTGCCTAAGCAAATTCGTGTGTGAATGCTCACCTAACATCATCTCTGTGACACACTTGTAATTTTGCTTCTGTTTAAAGTGAGTGGACACAACTTTGCCACTGACCCGGTGAAGGTCGTTGTGGTCTGCATGTTCTAAAGGTTTTACAGAATTACTGTGAACAAATTAGGTACATTGTGACATCTTCTGATACCGAACATCACTAAATGCATACACTCAGTGAAAATTAGTATTAGCAATGCCAGAAAAACATATCTAATTTTATTTAAAAACTCCTTCAGATAGGCCATAGTCCATTCCCATTGTTTAATTGATAAYCTATTTTCTTACATGTAAAAAAAAAATAATATTACCACATCCCATTGTCAGATGAGAGTAACTGRTGGATGAAGTTGCTTTCAGTGTTAAGCTGTATGATAATGCAGGGCGACGAAGTGAATTATAGATCAGTGACAGATGAAAAGTGCTCCATCCAAATTGTCACTGATACCATACCATGGCAAAAAGACTCTCTCTGTATGTGCTGCTTTATGAAATGGTTTGCATTGCTTGCTATTTCTGAGCTACTGAGCCACTTTAGTGCCTCACATCATATATGCTCATGTTCCATAGAGAACAGGACAATACCTTCACATACTGGCAGTCTTAAGGCAGACCCTCAGCACAGCTTCTTCTTGGGGAAAGGGACTGAGGAATTTTTCCTGCCTCTCCAGCCTCAAGTTCCTATCTGTGCCTTGCAGTAACTGGATAAGGGCAGCGATCGCTGATTTTCTTTGATGCTATGGTTAATGAAGATGGTGGTTCATTGTGGTCAAAGAACAGATGATGTTGTTCCCAGGTTTTGAATGTCTTAATGAAGACCCACTCAATAGCAAGAAGTGTTTAGCGTTTTTTTGCCTCTGCTCCCAAAGTAACTTCACATATTCATGGCTCTGTTTCATTTATTCTTAAGTGAAATATGCTTGGTAAAGTAATTTTCCTGAGCTAAAGGCCTATTTATAAGTGAGGACTTAAACCTACATAACTGCAAATTAAAACTCCCTGTGCTGTTGATGTGTCCAGGGTTGTCCCAKGTCTGGTCTGAGGCCAGAGAGCTCCTTGGCATAGAAACTGTGAGGGTGCTGGTGCAGGCTCACAACTGCACAGCRTGGCAGCAGCACGCTGTGATGGCTTCCAGGGTGTGAGTGGGTCTTCTCTGCCTCCAGCTTTATCACTCACAACACAAATCTGCCCTGAGAGGATGGTTTCTGTGAGGCAGCCTTGCCTTATGTTGTGGAGGACATCATTCTATGTCCAAAATGCAAAGTAAAAGGCCACAGGGGACACCATGAGCAGGTCTGGGATGCGGCTCCCTCCGTGTGAACTGGYTGTGAGGAGGCACAGCTGCACAAATTGCAAACCACCGCCCCTTGCCCGTCGCTGGTACCACTCGGTGTCTGAAACACTAAGAAATACTATACAAAAGCAGGCTTTCCAGCCCCCAAACCCATGAAGACATGTCAGTTGTATTGCAGTTGTATATTAATTGTGCAGCACTTAACATTAGCAAGAAAAGATTGTTTCATTATTAATGCTGGTGAAAAATCAAGTGATGTCTTTGTGACCACTGTGAACAGGACTGTGGTTGTAAGCCTGAAAAATGCAAACTACAAAGCTTTCTTGTTTCCTGTGATCAAGTTATATTCTCACATCAATGTGCATAGCAACAACTTCAGAAAACAAAAGGAGTCTTTGTTCAAAATAAGTGATTATTCAGTCCTTTTTAATTTAGCATAGAGTGACCCTTTATATTGAGAAGCTCAAACATGTCTGCAAATTTTTGGAGTGCCTAAAATTCTCAGCATATTAAAATTGCACTTTTTAGAAATGGAAACAGAGGCTTGCGAGGAAGACGAGCGCAGAACCAAAGGTAGTATTGCTTTTTCTTGCCACTGGTCTTTTGCGTGCAGCCCTGACTCTCATTTAAAAAAATCTCGGTGTGTAATGTTATGTGATGTTAATTGTAAAGCAGAACGAATGTGGATGTGATATTGATTACAACAATGAAGCTTAATGAAGTAAATGCTAGAGCATAGCCTCCATACTGAGGAGGCTTAAAGTGCAAGTTTTTGCTCAGAAGAAAAGAAAAAGCAACTCAGGATGGGTTTATGAATGAAGGTTGGATGAACACTGGGGATTAAATATCTGTGCTGTAAAAGCTGCTACACTCTAGACTAGTAACAATTTAGACTTAAGTTGTGTTTAGCTTTATTTCCATCTGAAGGAATTCTCATGTGTCCCCTAGTACTGAGTGGTGCAGGGTTGTGATGCCTGTAGATTTCACTTTACTAGTGGTGGGAGGTGATCATGAAGTTCTATGGGGCCACAGGGGTTCAGGCTCTTTTCTTTATGCATCTTTTTTGCTTGAAAGGATATTCCT
Organism: Amblyornis subalaris; assembly: GCA_018881555.1. Lineage (NCBI taxonomy): Eukaryota > Metazoa > Chordata > Aves > Passeriformes > Ptilonorhynchidae > Amblyornis > Amblyornis subalaris. The sequence continues at coordinate 30,006,040 of JACAXG010000001.1, read as the reverse complement.
CAAGACAGAGACTCTTTATATCTGTTTCCACTGTGGCCCTAACCCCACTGACAGTGCTTAACAATGAGTATGTAGCATTGCACTGAAAAATGACATGAAAAGAACTTGAAAGTGGCAGAAACAAGCTCTTAGAAGTCAGGAAAAGGCAGATGTGTGGTTTCTTCTGTGCCTCTGATTTGGCCTTATTATTCATACATATTGTGTTACAGTCCTGAATGACATCATTGCAGCCTTTTTTCCAGAGGACCAGCATTCCCTTTGAGTATGAGATGAGCAGTGTTCAGGACATGAATCAGTTTGGTGTAATGAATGAGAATGTTGTCGAAGAAGTTAATCTAGGAATTGAAAATTGTGTGATGAAGAGCAAGGATGGCTTCAGGAAAGGAAATGACAGTCTTGTGTGTAAATCAGATGAACTGCAGGCAGGAGACTTCGGTGCTGGCACTGCCCCAGGGTGGCGGGGAGAAGGACAGCTTTGGGATTAGGAACTGGCTCTGAGCAGTGTGGGAAGGGAGAAGTCCAGCCAGGCTTATCCTTCCCTCTTGGCTGCTGGCCGTGGGCAAGCCAGACTGCTCTGCTCCCCAAGGTTCCCAACACAGTGTGCGCAGCTGTGACAGCAGCAAGTGGGGAGGGGGGGGCAGCTGTGGGGCAAGCTGAGCTTTGGATGTGTTGTCATTCCAAGTCTGGAGGGTGCAAGGCAAGGGTGGGAAATGATCATTCTCTGGTTTATTATTCAGGGAGGGGAGGTGTCCGTCTAGGTTTGAAGACGTAGAAAAATTCATATTGGTCGAAAGGTAGTGTTGGCACGAGGCCACCAGGCTGCCACGCCTGCAGAAAACAGCACAGGAAAGTTTGGAGCCAAGAGGCTGGAACAAGTGTCAATGCAGGTTTTGTTTGAGTGAGCAGGATGTGGGTCATGAGCTTGGATCAGTGGGCTGCTGAGGACAGCAGGACCTCTGGGAGATGTTAGGAGCATGCAATCCTTAACTGCTTAGATCTTTGTGGTTTTGTGGTGACTGGCAYGCGCTCTCCAACGGGCCAGAAGCAACAGTCCTTTCCTGATCTGGGAATGCTTAATGAGGAACTGCAGATATTTTGCAGACCCTTATTTGTATTGGGAAAAGCACTGCAAATTATTAAAATATAATAGAGGGAATTATATTTTTTGATGGAGAATAAAAATATAAAAGAAATATAAGGCCCAGTTTTGAAGCTTAAATCTTTCTGTTGGGCTTTGGTGAAAATACTTGTACTTGTCAGTAGAATTAAGAAGTTGTGCCAATTCAGAGTTTGACATTCCCACTTAGGTCTTGATTTCAACCCATCTCCAAAGATGACATTAGCAAAATTGTTGGAACAAGATGCTTGTGCGAAGACATGCTGGGATACTGGCATAGAAACTGGATGGTAAAGTTTGCTTTGGGTCTTTGGGAAAAGCAGGAGACCTGCTGGTAGTAGTTGTTGTTCCTTGCCACACACTTCAATGTAAGCATCTTCTTTATTCATTCCAGGAGCTTCTAAACTAATCAGATTACTCTTGTGTGGTTCTTCCTGCAAGACAAAAAATGAGTTTAAATCCATTTCAGGTGAGCCAGGAGAATTCAGTTAATAACGCTGAGCCATTTACACTGGAGTGCCAGCAGATCACTAAAATAAATTCAAGTTGCTTGGCATGCCTTTGACAGGACATCTGCTGCTGAATTTCACCTGGTAACATCTGGGCCCAAGTGCTTTTCTAAAATGGGGGAAAAAGGTTGTCTTGGAGAAATAGTGTCTGCATTTCTACTGCGTTAAAATTCACTCCAAGCGTTTTGTGTACCATTTCTCTAAGCATGAGCAGGTGGTAATTTTAACAGTAAGGCTTACAYTTCATCTTCTTTCTGGGAATCTCAAAACATTCTTGAAACGTGAAAGAACATTTTCATTCGGTGATCAAAATGTGTTTGCAGTAAAGCTCTCGTTTTCTTAGAAAGTAATAATTAATATATAAGAAGGCAAAATAAATGTGGTTTTCTTTTCTTGACTTTTCAGTCTGTAGTGAGCATTTAGCTGTCACAGCTTACTGGAAAACAATGTATGCAGCTCTTTTGGAAAGAAAAAGATCACACCTGTGATTTGATGTGTAAATTGCTGAAGAAAATTTGCAGGTTCGTTTAGCCTCCTGATTTGACCCATCTTCCAGTCTGGTTAACTGTGAACACTGCTGCTCTAAGACTGCAGCTGTAAGAAGGCAGCAGTGGTAAGAAATGACCACTCCTCTTGTTTCGCCAGCAGAAAGACACTTCACTGCACATTGCTGAGACATTCAGCTCCACAAATGTCCTCCTCCCTTCATGGAGAGGGACAGCAAGATTGAGAAACAGCAAGGAATTACAAACAGATAGCAAATTGTCGTGTGGTCCCATGGAAACAGCAGAAAATTTTAACTGTGGCCRACTAAAAGTGGGCAAAATGACTAGGCAAAATGACTAGGGAAAAAATTCTTCAGTACCATCCTTTCTGTATAGACAAATATGGTTACACAAGTATTTTCTCAGCCAGCAAAGCTATTTTAATCAGGCAATATTCCTGCAYTCCTGTTCACCCACTTCCACGTTGTGCCATATGATCATTTGCAGAGTTGTGCTATAAACCAGACCCAGATTTTGGGTTTATTTTTTGGTTGGGTTTGGTTTTCAAATCACATCACTTCAGTACTGTTTTGTTCAGTGTATGGCTGCATCAGCATGACTGAGGGGATAGACGACTGCAGGAAAGAAGCAAATATGAAGAAAAAAGGATGAAGACTTCTTAAACTGCATTTGTCATCACATAACATGTTTCTATATCTCTGCTTTCATTTTTACAGGTGAAGGTGTGTAGTGCCACTATTCTGATGTGACAGCACCTTCTTAGGAGTTTTCTAATGAAACAGAAAGGGGAATTGTCAAAAATAGCATTATCTGCCGCTACCCAAATAGTTTATGGAAATAAACCAGTTTCAACATCTTCTAGTTAAATATTCCTCCTTGCCTGTCAGATTACAAAAGGRGGCTGCTGAGGATGTGAAAGTAACAGCATGTGTACAGGAGATAAGGATGTGCAATGTGTATGTGGGCTTGCCTGCTGTGGTACCAGGAGATTGGGAGTCTGAGCTGTAAGTGGCTCAGGGTCACTTACAGTTTTTAAATATATATATACACACACACACATAGATAGAGGGAGAATGTTTGATTAATTTGAAATTAGTTTTTATTCCGTGTCCATGGAAATTTGAATTCAACTTCATGGCCACATTTAAAGACGTATCAGGGTTTAGAAGGGCTAGTTACATTATGCATGAAACCATATGTCAGAAATCAGCAACCTCCAAACAAACTGTTAAATTAGAAACTTTTTATTTGGATCTATCAACGCCTCAGGTACTTATAAACCAGGTTGTATTAAATTGAGTAATGTTATTTTGTAATATTAATTCAAGCCAGATTGCCATGTGATGGAATAAACCAAGTTGAGTGTGCACACAACCATCTTTGAATACCAAATGCCGTAAGTTGTCCAGCCAATTTGTTACTCACCGTGAACAGTTCAGGATAAACCTGTAGCTAGATAAATCAAACCCAGTATGCCTGAGAATGGCAAACACACTTACAAAAACTTTATTTTCTTTACAATTTACCAGCAGGATAAAAACATGGTATTTGTCAAACTGCTGACAAGCAGTGGTTGAACTAGATCCGGTGTTCATAGTGGTCACTTAACTTCCCAAAATTGCAAGATTATGGATTTAATCTCCTTCAGTGCCTGTGTATGAGAAATTGTAACTCTGTCACAAAAAGTGTGTGATTATAAAGCACCTTAAAGCAGGGATGTGTACCAGAATAAGTGGATTAGTTTTTTACATATCAGGAACAAAAGGGACACAGAATCCTCCAATTAAATTTGTTTGAAAAGCAAACTCAAATGAAGCCAGCACTTTAAATCTATTAAAGATATAAATGGCTTGCAGAGTTCAAGGTAATACTGTGAGCACAAGGATAAAGCCCAGTCCTGTATACCTTCAGTCACAGTGAAATTGAGGGCACCTCCTGTGTTTACAGCTTTGAATATCAAGTGAACACATTATAGCTTGTATACAGTAAGCACAGTAAACTGCTTCTGGTAGGTACATTGATTTGGCCAAATATTGGCCTGGAAGGTTGTATTGGCAGAGCTTTGGCACCCAAAAACTGCACATTCCTGTACCTCCATAGCCCATGCTGGCAGAAACTTTTACTATCCATCTAGTTAACCCTTACTAGAAAGCACACTAACACTCTCACAGCTAAGCCTACATATAGAACTAGGTGTTGTTTCCGTTTGCTTTGGCCTTGTGTAGCTGTGCRGGCTTTGGTCCCCTTGCTCTGAGCTTGGTAAGTCCCCAGAGAGTCTGTGGGATGTTACTGTCTTCAATGGCTGCAGAATTTGCAGCCTCATTTTTGACAGGGAGAACAGGGCTGTAAGTTCATGAGTCTTGAGGTTGCAGTGATAGGATGTGTAGGTCTATACAGCAGTGCTGGGCTTGGCCAGAATTCCTGCAGGATCTGGGAGACAGCTGCAGTATAGGAAATGGCATAACTGACTGATGACTTCAGCTGCACCTGAGTCCTTGGACTCGGTTTCTRTATATTCTGGTGACACCCAGCAGGGGAAACACTGGACATGGACTTTTGCCCATCTGAACCTGGACTTCAGGGTAACTCAAGGTTTCATGCCTGTCTTTAATCATTGCTAGCTGTGGGGTGAAGGGACAGGGAGCAGTGGAGTGTCCCTCTTCCACACAGAGACACAAGTCCTCCTTCCTCTCACTGTCAGACAAGTGGATTTGTGTTCAAGCAAGAAAGTGAACAGGCTGAGGGAAAGGGAGTTTTCGCTCGAAGCTCAAATTGAAACTGCTCTGGGTAGGATGTGAGAAGAGGAAAAGGAGAGAGCATGGCTAGTGAGTTCCCACTTTGGTATTCTACCAGCTACATGATATTTGCTAGCTGCCACTTCATCCATCAAAGACCTCTCCCTGGGAAGAGCCATTGTTATTCTAATACATGCTGCAAACCTATTTTGTGATTAAAATTGATAAGTGGGATTCGGAATGTTCTTCATGCTAAAAATAAGACTCTTTGTTTAAAATTATAAAGGAAACAGGAATGGGACTACTCAGTTTTCCATGAAAAAGCTGTTTTCATGAAAGTCTTTCAAGTAGTCTGTGTCAGTTACTTATGCATTTAAGGGAGAGACCAACGAGATGCCTTTTGTAATAGGCTGTGCACAAATTTGCTTCCAGCCAAACTTGTGTGTCTCAGACTTACAAGCCTGTGTTTTGCTAGAATATGTGAATGATTTTATCCTCCACTGAGTGGATTCTTAATCTTTTTTAATGTCATCTGAAAGGAATTTCATAGCCACAAGTGAGAAACTGGTCTGATGACTCTGGTAGCAAAATTAATAACTCTGTGTCTTGTTTTCTGAAAGAGTGCAGCTGCTAGTATATTCAGTCTGCACTTAAAGTCAAGCCAGGTTGTGTTAATAGTTCATCAGTAAGGAGGAGGTAAGATCCATTGAGTTTTGCATTATCTATTTCCAAAACCTGGATGGCAAAACTGCAATTTTTGGAAGTGCCAGGATGTCAGCAACTGGGGAGTGGTGTGAGGGGGTGTTTGGGGGAAGAGAAYATGGAAGTTGTAACTATTCCTCTACATCAGCTTCTGTGATTCAGGAAATAAAARGACTTGGATTATGTGTTTGCTTCACCTGAAAAGTACTGCTTAAGTATTTAATCTTAATCTTTGCATTTCTCTGTTGTTGTTTTGCTATTATTTTTGCTATTACTATTAAGAGTACGGTAACATTTCAATACTACAGTTATACAGGTATCAGGGTCTGTACCCCTGGGAGAGCTGGCTTCCACTGTTTTCCAGTAGCAAAAATGTCTGGCAATGGATGATATTTGAGATATTTTCAGGTGACAGAAATAGGACTTCGAGAATAGTTTTTCATTTAACAATTCTCAAGAAAATACATTGCAGAAGTTCAGGATATTTGGCTTTGAGTCTCTTGAACTAACTGGCAGAGACCTGATGCGGAGAAGAAGGCAGGCAGCATGGCTCAGAGTGAGAAGAGTTTGCCTAGGGCTTGGGGATGTCATCACAGATATCCTTCCATTAACACATACACACCTCATATAAAACATGATGCCCTTAGGCTTTGAAACTTCATCTTTGACGAAATACTCTGGGAGGCAGTGATGTGTTTTTGGATGTCTTGGGGGTTTTTGTTCAGCTAGCCATAATAGCAAACTACCTGTGTAAGGTCCAAGGTCCTAATGTTTCAACAGAATTTGTGCTTCTCAGACTTCAGCAAAAAAAAAAAAAAAAAAAAAATAAGAAACACAGAAAATTATTATAATTATTGGGTTCAACATTTTCAGACTGTCTACATCTTTCTTCCTCAATTTTGCCATTAACCAAATCTGTCACAATGAGAAATTGTGAAGTAGAGCCTTTTGGAGGCTATCAGTAAAGTTCAGTAAATCCTTCTAAGTGGTTCACCACCTTTTCCTATTTGGAACACAGGGAATTCAAGGGAAACAGAAGGAAAAAATTAACACATCAGGTATGTCTGGTATTTCCTTTCCCTAACATGCCTTTTTTTCACCCTGTTATCTCACAGACATCTGCCATCAGCCTTTTATAATCGACAGGTTGCTGTAGAAGCAGTAAAGGAGTGTTTTTCTGTAGAAGTCACCCACCAAGTGTTGTGCTGTTCTCCTTTATATGGTTTTTAGATGCCTGACATCCTCCTTAAAGGCCCAGTTTGTGCCCTGAAAAGCCCTGCCTGTGACCTGTCAGTCTGCTTTCACCTGTGCCCACAGATCAGGGAAGCTAGATCATTAATTTTACATATCCACAAAAGTTGTGCTTCTGAAACAGTGCTGTCCTGCTTTTGTTTGATGCTGCAGTTTAGGGGTCAGAAGTGCATGGACTTAATATTTTATTTGTGCCTCTTTCATGCCAGAAAGGCAAGACCAGTGTACCCTTGCCTGTCACTGTGGCAAAGGCTTTTCATTCCGTGAGGTGCTGAGAATTTGTGCCTCAGCTCCATAGGGGACCGAGAATAATCTGGGGCACGTCTGTAGCCTATGGCCCATCCAAACTGACATTTGCATTGGCAAGAACAATACATAGTCTGACATTTGTGTATAGAATGACTGTGTGAGGAAACAGTGGTTGCTGCTGCATTCTGTGTGATCAGAATATTATCTCTGAGCACTGGAGAAGTGTTGGGGCTGATACAGGCAGTTTTATTCATGTAGTACTCTGTCACAATGAATAGATATATATGTATGTGTGTATTGCATGGCTGATCTCTCAATTATCTTGATTTTATGTTACAGTACAGTCTGGGAATACTCTAGGTAGTGTGACTGAATGCTGTTGCAAAGACAGAGCTTCCACTTTATGGAAGAAATTGAAGACTTAGAAGATCCTGCTCAAGAGCTCAATATTAAACAGGCTGGGGGCTGTTGCAGTCTGGGAAAATCATGATTTGTTTTACAAAATAATGCAGACTAGTTCCTCTTGGCAATGTTTTGGTGTCTTATCCCAATTTATAGAAAATATATCAGCCTTGTTACCAGTGTACATTGGTTTCATAAGTACGTGTGTGGACATGAAGGTGCACACTGCTGTGTGTTTCACATATTGAACAGCAGCTAGTTAAGCAGAGCACAGTGAAGCCTCCCACACAGATCATCTTCCTTTTGTATCTTATCACTTCTCCTGTTGAGGTGAAGGATAGCCACAGACAGAAACTCTGCCCGTTACAAACAGGGTCCATTTTCATTTCAGCCACTTCTAGGTGATTTCACTTCAAGGATGTATATGTAAGTTGTAGGTGAAAATCAATTGCACAGTTGAGAAATGGAGCATCAGAAAGCAATTTTTAAGTAGATTTCCTTAAATCCTGCAAGAAAAATGGTTAATTTGGATGGAGCATGTCGAGAAGAAAGGGATGAGGAATAGTTTGTGTTAGTTTGCTGTAGTGTGGTCCTCCTTTGGTGCTGACGTAAGACCAATTCTGTGGAGCAGGTCAGCTCTTCTGGTGCGTAGTTGGGTTTAACTGGTTGATTCCAGACAGTCTTGGACAGCGTCTGTGGGCAGCTGCTGGAAGATAACTGTCCTGCACATAAGATCTTTTTTTAAGATAGAATGACTGCAAACATTTTGTTTCATGGTAGCAAGGTTTGGTGGCTGTTCCCACACTAGGCAGGCTCCACGATCCTTCATGTGCTTGAATTAACGGGCCTAACTCACCCAGTTTTACAGTCAGCTGCACCTAAATACCTAAAGACCTGCCAGCATCGAGACACTCAGGAGGCATCTCTGCTGTCTRTTTCTGCTGACACACAGAGATTTCACTTTTGGAAGCTGCTCCCTGTTACCAGTGTAGCCTTTATAGTGTCTTCAAAMAAATGTTTCTGTGCCCTGCCTAAGACCGGGTTGGTGGGTAAAAGGCAGGTTGTGCTTCTGCATAAACTGAATTTCTCTTGTTGCTGGATTTTGGTGGAAATGTCTTGGACGGAGCATGAACTGTCTCAAGTGGGTCTCAAGTGCTCTGGATATGAACCTATGGTTAGAGGAGGAGGAGAACTCTTCCCCAGTGAGGACTGCTGACCACATGACAAGACCCAAACCAATTTCCACTGAATTTCCACTCCTTCCAAGCTGGTTATTCAAATTTGCCCAAAACAAAAGTTTTACCTCTTAAAAATTGCTTTTAAGAGGGTAGACTGGCATCACCACCTGCAACAAGCTGACACTTCTATTGTTCTCTTAAGTAACTTGAGTAGAGAGCCACTTGCCCCATGCTGCCCTGTCCTGACTTGACTCTGACCTTACAAACTGCTTTTATTATCAGTGCTTAAGGGATTGCGTTGCCTTCTCTCTCTTCAGCTGCTACCAGTGGTTTGAAAGCTTCATCCCAAGTTCATGTGGCTAAGCTAAGATAAACATCTGTGTGTTCAAACACTGACCCTGTCCTTAAAAACACTTTTTGTTAAAGAGTTCCTGCCGAGCCACATCTGACCAGCAGCATAGCACAGATATCTACTCCTTGTGCAATAGTGGTCACTAGCTGGTACTTCAGAGGGAAACCTGTTTTCAACTTGGCTGTTAAACAGTACATTCTTACAAATTCTTTAGGGAGAATTTCTAATTAAACACGATCACTTTTGTTCTTTGGTAATACCTGCAAGGCAAGAAAGCTTTGTCAGATTGTAATAACCTCTGTGTGTCTTGTGCTGTGTACAGTTTACATTGAAGCTCTAGGAAAGCAATGAGTAATTTCTTTGCATGGCCATTGGCTGTGTTACAGCCCAAGCTTGTGAGATGGAAAATGAGGGGAGGAAGTAAATTTGTCCAAATTAAAAGGAAAAAATAAGAAAGAAACAAAATAATTGTTAATAGTATCTCTTAATAGGATTTTCACAGCATGCTCTGTTGCTGGAATGTATCTCTCTTCAGGGCAGCTTCCCTATCTGATTTAGCCAACTAGAAACCTTCTGTGAATGGCTGATATAATCTATCAAATCTTCACCCTGTCTTCAGACTTCAGAGGGATATCGAGGGGGATTGGTTAGGAAGGAGGGGAGCGAACCTGTTCTCCTGGGCTTCAAATAATTCATCAGCAAAATATACTGATTACTCTTTTCCTTTTTGCTAGCTGAGAATTTTTGTTTTGGTTTGTTTCCTTCCAAAAGTCTGAGTTGTTTACTTTGGGGATTATGTCTTTTATGAAAATAACCAGGCTTCCAAATGCAGACTGTCAAGCTTGCCAAGTTACCAGCACACAGGTTGCCAGAGGAGTTTTGCTTCTTGTATTGCCTGTTAGTAGATCAKCAATGTGGAAGCTTTGATTTTTTTTTCATGTCCTCAGCTCACCTGCTGTGTTTTGCTGAGGAAAGATGAGGCAGTGCCATACAGAAGAGGAGGAATTTTTTGTCTTTCCCTTTCATGACCTTCCCATGGGGACAACAGCAAAGTGCATGGGCACCACTTAAGAGCATGTCTTTGGTGGGTACAGGATGTTACATGCCCTAGATGGGTGAAGTCCCATAATGAAGCTAGGATCTTGACTGGGGCAAGAGTCATTCTGGTCACATGGGAAAGGAAAGCCCAAATGTTTGAGACAGTATAGGCTACATGACCACAGGAATCAGGCTATTACAAAATTGTTTGGGTCCAGCTATTGTGCATTTGCATGATACCTGTTACTTCTGGGAACAATGATTTTTCTTCACTGTTTTCCTGAGAACAGTAGGGCCTCCTTTGGGGTTGTCTTAAAGTAATTCCTAGCAAAATATATGTGTCCAAACCAGCCCATTTCTGATGTGCTTGCTACAGCAATATAGCCCAGAAGACCAGTAAATAACACAGAAAAAATGTCCAAAAAGAAAGGAGCAACAAGACAGGCAAGATTTTAGATTTTTGAAAGTAAGACCATGTTAGGGATTGTTTTGCTTGTTATCCTTACGGTCTGCTCACTCTAGCAGTTTGAATTTTAGTGGCCCTTCTCCCTAAAGCTTTTTTGTCTGCTTCTGTGCTGCCTTCCTGCAGCACTTTCTTACGGAGGCAGTGGATGTGTCTTGAAAAATATCTATTCACCCTCCACAAAAAAACAAGCCAAGAGAACTAAAGAACGAAACAATGCCTGGCCAACACCTGTGATCTGATAAAGGGCACTTCTTTAAATACTTACAAGGGTTTGTGGGTCAACAAATCCATTTATAACACAAAAGTAAACAGGAGTCAACAATGGTGGTTTCCATTGTGTTGAATAAAAGCTCAGGCAGGCATGGGCATGTTACAGATGCCTTGCACTTGGTCATCTGACACACAGGTGACCCCGTTCAGCGCTGCTGATACAGGGCAAGTTATGCTGAGCTGTGTACTCGTCCATAGCTGCGCTGTGGCACTCGGCAACAGGTGTCGGCTGTAGCTGCCTTGGGAAGGATGTCAGGTCAGGCTGGAGCCTGGGTTTAGCTCATTTATTATAAGGACTTTTGTCAACTGCTACGGATCATTTCAGGCTTCATTGTGATTCTCAAAGGATGAGGTTGCAAATGTAATTCATGAAAATTATATTAAACTGATCAAGCACAGCACGAAGCTTTAGCTAGAATGTATTGCATCTATGAGCTCCCCCTAAACATTTAAAGGAACTGACTTAGTGACTCATCTTTTTGTGTATCATATCATCCGATAACAGCATTTTCAGAAGCACAGGAAGAGGAGAGGTTATTGTGATGTCTTATGCAGCATAGATTTGCTTTCTCTTTTTCCCTGGTCTCTTCCCTGTCTCCAACTCTGTGTCTGTCTCTCTCTTTTCCAATTTATCTGGATTAAACAAGTCTCTGATTATTCTTTATGCCACTGCAAATAAAGTCATTTTCAGAAACAGATGTCGAAAGAGCCCAGTGAAATAATCCTGGAGGCAGATGCAGTCTTCCATAAGCTGCCAAGTGCATAGTGCAATCAAAGTGATGAAACAAAATGGAACAGGCTGCAGAAAAAGTAATTAAATTATAGTTCCATTGTAGAAGCACATTTTAAAATTACTGAGATTCAGAGCCCATAATGCTGGTATTATAGTTGAAAGAATACTTGCCATGGGTCATGAGCATTTTTTTTAACAGTTATTAATCATGCTTGACTGGAAAGACATGTGTAACCTACAACAAGCAGTGGCTGTAGTTGTGCCAAAGGAAGCTTTTGTTCCCTGAAGAGAATTGTATCAAAGGCCAGTGTGTCCTATTATTACGTGTGCAATAGCAACGTGCGGAATCTGAAATGGGCTTTTCAGATTTCAATACAGAGCACTGGAGGGGAAAAAAGAAAACAAGTATTGTATCTCTTTGAATACTATATGACCTCCTTTTCCTCTTACCACGTTAACTTACTTATTGACTAAATAACAGTAAAAAATTTTCTAAAACATGCCTCCCCTCCCTAACTTCAATAAAAATAATTCCAGGGCTCTGGTAAAAATGGAAAAGAGACAGAAAATGTACAAAGTCTTGGAGACTGGAGATTAAAAAGACCTTGAGTTCATTTGGCTCTGTTTCTTTTACATTAGACTGGACAGTGGCTAAGATCCACCTCCATCTTTCTATCATTTTTAATTAGTAGGTTTTTTCCGCTCTCCTGTCAAGAAACTCTGTCTTTTTCTTTTTCCACTTTCTTTCTTTCTTTATTTTTAATTTGTGGTCTTTCGGTTTTTTTGTTTTGGTTTGCTTTCCTTTTTTTTGTTTTGCTATGGTTATGGAGTGTCCAGGTGCAAATATGAAACTGGTTATGTGGTTTGCGACGGTTATGTGAACATAGTTTCTTCCTCTTCCCCGGCTTCAAAGTATAAGTTTTCAACCTTCGATTTGGAGCCTTAGGCCATCCCCAGGTCTTCTGTATCTTCAGAGCCTTCCARATTTGACTCATTTTTAGGAACTGGGTTTCAAAGTTGTTGTATTTGTATTGTAAATGTATTGCTTATATTGTACATTTATTGTTAACCTTTTTTCAGGTGTGTTACTTTTTGGGTTATTACCTTTCTGCTCCTATTTGAACACTTTTTTAATGTCTGCAGTCAGTCCAAATGATTGTCATTAACGTGATGCTAATACCCCCTTCTACTTATTGACGTAGATACTACCAAAACTTTAGTAATGCTGTTTTTAAATTTTGGGTTTATTTATTTAGTAGTAATTCATTCCTCAGTATGTCTCTGGTGTCTCTGCAATGTCAGCAATTACCTTCTCTTGATCTTTCGTTTTTTCTTTTGAAAGAACAAATGGACCACTTTGTGGTCCCAAGCCAAAGGTGGGAAGGTAAGGGCAGCATCAAATCATTCACATTAACAAAGGTCCTGTCTTGTTTTCATAAAGAACATAGAGCACCAAATTACACATCTGGTTATGTCCATGAAACTCTGTTAAAGGCAGTGAGATTGTGTATGAGCCACAAAGCTATTGGAGCAGAGAAGAAAAAAAATGGAATGTGTGTCCTATGTCTGCTTAAAGCACCTTTTGTTGGGAATTTCTCTGAATCTGGAGGCTTTTTCAGTGACTATACTAGTTCACTCTCAGAGTCCCCTCCTCCCACTTTACTCACACAAGGTTATCACTGTGAGAAGAGGCTCCCATGTGGCCTGCAGTGGAACCGTGACCTTGCACCTCTGTGTCTCCATGAAACTTGTGTGAACCTGACACGTTTGACATCCCTGTGTCTCTTAAAAATGCTGAAAGTGGTTGGGAAGCTKGTATACATTCGTGCACATATGTACAGATACATGTGTGTGCATGTGTTTGTACAGAAAGGGACTGCAGGTTAGACAAAAGGACAGATGCATCATGGAGCACTGTTTCAGCTGAGTAGCTTGGTGAAGCAAATGAGCTGTTTATTCAAAAATAGACTCTTTCCTTTCTAAAGGTTCCACAGAAGTAACAAATGGATGGTTTTAGTGTTATTTTTTCCCAGTGCTAGAGCAAGATACAGTGGCTCACTTTACAACTGGCACTTTGAAGTCACTAACAAGCTATTTTTTTTTCTTTGTTTTTGAATACTTCATCAGTTAGATTGGCTTTTGGGTTTTAAAGATTCTCCTGGTTTAAATCAGTGACAAAAATATTGATTTAAGTGGCTTAAATCTTGGCATTTGTTTGGCGCTTTACTCTGAGTATTGACTGCCCATAAGAGAGCCATTCATTGTGGGCTGGTTGTTGGTTTTTTTGATTGGAGGGGTTTTTTTGCTAAATCTTGTTTCAAATTAGGCTCCGGAACTTACTGACATTTTTTTACCCACTGCATAGTCCTGAGTTTCACAGTGAAATCCATATAATGCTGTATGTTTTGATTAACCGTCAGTGATTGGGAACTTAAATATTCAGGTTGTGACTTTTGAAGGCAACAGTTCCAACTCCCTAGCAGGACATTGCAACATTGCTTTTTGTTTTCGTCTTTTATCCCCATCAATGATGGAAGTCTGCAGTGCTCAGCCACATTTGCAGCTGTTACAGCTGTGCTGCTGTTGGACCAGTTTCTCAGACAATTCCCAGTCCATCTTGTCTCAAGCAAGCACAAGGAGGGAGCCTCTGACTCACACTCCAGAGGCTGGTACCAGTCCCCTTGCAGCAGAAGGACAGGAGCTCGTCCTTTTCCCTTTCTTAGATGCTATGTGAATTTCCCTTTCTTTAAATAAGTATTTATTTTGTTCATCTAGGGAGCTTGAATGGATTTTCAAACCATAGCCTTGTAAATCACAGTTAAGGTCATGACAAAAGTTATATTTTTGCTTGTTTGTGTCAGAGATTAAATTATATCAATATATAATATTTTTATGTTTAATAAGGTAAATTGTATTATTATTAGCCTCATTTTCCTAACCAACAACCATGTTTGTGGTTTGAGTGAGACAACTGACTCGTGTTTATCAAACCAGATATGTCTAGAAAACATTTAATTTACAAATAGGTTGGACAAAGATATATGCTAGGGCAGATATCCTTTCAACACTGGTGGAACTATAAAAACTCAAATATATTTAAATATCTGTTTGTTCTGTGCCCAGTGGGGACATACTTAATGGGTTAATGTTTGCTATTAAAGAGCTTCTGTATTTCTTGGAATATTCTGCTGGTTGGGGGAATTTTTTCCGTTGATCAATAAGAAGTTGTCTCTACTCCTGTAGGTACTGGCCAAGAAAATTACAGATCTCTACGTCTGTGAGACTGCTTTTACTAAAGATAAAAATCTCATTTAAGAAATCATTCTATTATTAATATTTGCTATTAGATTACACCCCAGCAATGTGGGGCATAATCTTTTAAAAGTTGTCCACATCTGTCATGTAAAAAAATATACCTTACTTGCTTCACAGCTTTTAACCATATTCAATGCGTATTCGCATACTATATTGAAATGTATCTTTTTATATGTGTATATAAATCTTGCTTACTTTAAATACATTGGAAATAGACCATATGAACAGTTTCTCTGTTCTCTCAGAGATTTTAAAAAACAAAAAAAGAACATCTGTTTAGGCTTGATTCTCATTTAGTGCAAGTACATTTATTTTTAAATCAACAAGCAAAGCTGTTGCTTTATTTGTTTTAAATTATATTAAGGTAAATTTACAATTTAAACACTATTACAAAATAAAAATATTTAATTGAGGAAGTGTTGAAGTCAGGCATTTGACTTTAGGGGGCAGAGATTATTTAACAAATATTACACACATTCACAATGTTTCGGTCATCAGAATGTAGGGGTTTTCCAGGAACAAAAATCTACTCTTACATGGTAGACCATTCTTGTAAGCAACTCTCTGCTGGACAGACCACTATGCTGCTGGTGGTGGTGGTCTGTACAATTGTTTCCCCACCTTCCCTGTTATGTACATTTCTTTATTAGATTTATTATCTCACATCACATGGAATGATTAGTCAAGTTAGTTGGAACCTCTGTTTCTTAGTCAAACGTAAGCAAGTAAGGCAAAATTTTTATATGAAACAAGCAGCATAAAAAATCCCAATGGTTTGAGAAAGACAGTGCTGTATACTTGAGAGTTTGTAGCCACAGGATAAAGTGCCAGGTAAAGCTGATTTTGTGCTTAGAGCTATGATTAGAGCTTTTGATTCTTTGGTAAATAACTGGTCTACCATATGCATAAATTGTCTTCCCTGATGTTGCAAACTGGAAGGTTCGTGATGAACCTTACAGTTCATTTCATTGCTGCCATTAGGAAGGGAAAGAAAGCACCTTCTGCTCTGTCCTCCTGAACTCGTCCTCGAATCCTCCTGGAGAGTAATTTATAGTGGGCTGCCACAACTTCCTTACTTGTGGAAGCACTTACGTTTCATTAGTCTAACGTGCCAGCTTCTCTCTACAAGAGCTTTTATCTGCCTGGCTTTTGCACATATGCAGAAGTGCTAGTTGTCTACTGGGTCTGTACCAAATACTGAGATGCACACTCCTGTGCTTGTTTTTTAGTTCGTCTCGAATTGTAAAGCTGCTCTCTGCATTCGTGCCAGGGGAATTCTTTCCGAAATAATTATGGAAAGGAGGAAAAAAAATTAGAAACACAGAAGATACCTTTGGCAAAAGAATCCTTTTGTTTTCCATAGCCTGGAAATTACTTACTTCCCTCAGATCCCAGAACTGTTTGGCATTTGCTGAATGCCATTATGTAGCTWTTCTAGATTTCCTGATACTTGATTCCCAGGCATTTGATAGCATTTCATACCTGTTTGACATGGGATGTTTTCTGAAGGGATAACTTTCTATATTTTGGCAGTTGTTTAGCTGTCTATTCACACACGAAATAACATTTTGACATTAATTTATGTTAAATAAGTAATTTATCATTGGACATTGATAGCAAAAAATAGTTTTGTGAACAAGACAACAGTCTTTATTGTGCTCCTGTGATTTTTCTTCCTGTCATAAATTCATGATACCATATTGTTTACTCAAAAGGCTTTACAAAAAAACATTCTAAGTAGAAGAGTCAATAAATATGTTGTTGTTTACTTCCTTTAATAAATCAGAAAGGGAGCAACAGTGTCATTGCCTGAAGCATATGCTTATTGATGAGCATGAGGAAAAGTGGTCCATTTAAAGAACAGGACTCATATACATCGAGTTCAGCAGCTAAACATTCATCAATTGAGAATAGAAAAAATAGGTCCCTAATCTTTTGCCAGTCTCTTCAAAGATCATTTGATGTCTAGTGATCTTCAGCAAATGAGACATCAGTCGTGTAGGGTGAGGGCATTTCTTGTTTTAGGGAAAACACAAAGGCAGCTGCAGGGAGAACAAAAGACGGCTTCTTCTATAGATAAGATAGGTTCTTCCTCTGGCAAAATACCATTAAACATGTCTCTCAAGGAAAAACTAGTGCCACTTCAAATACTTCGTAAAATTACATTCAAAAGGCAGTGCTCCTGGAGTCTTGCCAGTTTTTGTACTTGCTATTGCCTTTAAAAGTTGTTCTGTTATTTTTTCATTCTGTTCTTTCCTTATCAGTTTCACATCTGTGGCAAAACTACTCCTCCCAGCTATCTGTAGGAACTCCAAAACTTAACATATCAGAGATAAAGAGATTTTTACAATAATTAGTAAAAGGAGCACATGGCTTTCTCAGCTCTGTAACTGCCTTTTGTTGGTAGCTGCTAACTGGCAAAATAATGTGTTGCTCTTTAATCCCCTTTGACTTTTGAGCTAATATTATACCACCTAAAAAAAACCCCACAAACATGTATTTTGTATATCTGTTTGGGTACTCAATTGCTGCTCTCTCAGTGGCCTATATTCAGCTTACTTTTATTAGTTGTTATTTATATCTCCTTGAGCATGTGATTTATGAATTTCCTGAAACCTACTTCTCTCTAGTGTTTCTTTAAATTTCATTCTTGAGGTATTCTTTTATCTTTTTTTTCCTTTCTAGCGAAAACTCATTCTGCCAACTGACACATGCATGCTTTGTTCTGGTAGCACAAAGAATTTAATTTTCTCATTTCTGGATTTTTGGATTCATACCAACTATCCCCCTACTTAAAATGGGCCATGATATGACGACTTAAGGTAGTCAGGTTCTGCAGATCTTGTTCTCTTTGTGAAAGAGTTAGAGATTAGCATTAAATCTATTTTGGGAATATAAATTATAAGGATGTGAATAAAATGTATAATCTTATTCCTTTGTGTAGAGTCCTCTCTAGTAATTTGGGAGATGGAACTGATAAAGTGGAAAGGTTGATACTGCACCTGCTTCTTTAGCTTTTGTTCATTAATCAGGTTCTCCTGGTGGGGCTTCTGTGTAAAACTGGAGTGCTCCAAAGCCTGATTTCTCCTTTTGCAGCTAGTTATTGGGAGAGAAATCCTTTGAAGCGTTGTCATTGTTATTACTGTTATTGTGGGCTTCCTGTGAGCTTTTTCTTCTTCTTAACCTCACAACAATATGGTTTAGTAACAGTGGATGTCTCTGTCCTTCAACTGACACAGAAACTGAAGAAGTGTATGTTTAGCAAATATCCAGTTGTCTTCTTTTGCTTCAGCTGAGACTGTAAATATTGTCTGATCATTATCCCTTTCTATCATTTCTGAAAAAAAGTTCCTTGAAACAAATTAATACGACTGGAGCTGAGCTGGTTTTGCTCTGGATTTCACTTAGAGTTGTGGTTGTTGGTTTTTTGGGGGGCTTAACTCTTGCCAGTGTTTTTCTGTTTAGTCCTTTGACATCCAGAGATGTTACTTCCAAGTGAAAAGCCATGGATAATAACTGCTTAGCTTATCAAAGAGCTTGAAAGCAAAGTAGTTATTTCCTCATTTGATAGCACAAACCTTTCTGTGGCAGACAACTTATTTTTAATTTTAAGCCTTACTGTATAGCCAAATGTGTCAATTTCTACTGATAATGTCATCAATTCTTGTCCTGTGGTAATTTTCTTGTGTTCCTTCTCCTTTCCTGTATTCCCTCCAGTTAAAATGAAAGACTAAAATCATGTAAGTAGCATAAATCTGCCTCCAAAGAAAGCTGAAAACACAGGTTGGTTGTTCTCATCATGATCCCTGGCAGTGTGTTTCTTCCAATTCCTGGGAGGTCTTCCTTCACCTGGAGTGTTCTGATCAAGAGGGCTTAGGTATAGCCTTTTCATGACTTCCTGTGTTTCAGTTTTCTCTGTTCTTTTTCATTCACTCTCGCTATCCTGTTTGGTTTTTTTTTTTTGGAGTTCTTGCTAAATAGATGAAACTCTGAACTATTTCTTCATAACATCAGTGTGTTACTGTTCAACTTCCAGTTCTTTGTAACTCATGATGAATCTCTTTGTTCATCTTCAGGTTACTCTGCTGATGTCTTAGTCTCCTTTTGCATCCCCTGTCTTTTCCTGTCCCCATGCCTATGGCTGGATACTTGCCTAGCTATCCCTCCTTTGGGATGTTTCCATATGTTATGAAAATGACATATTTACTTTGAGAGACTGAATGTTCTTACGTTTCCCTTATGGAAGTTATCTTTTTCTAAACCTACAGATACATGGAAACTATATGACTGAGTTTAAGTGTCCTCATGTAAATTAGATGTGGCTTCTCCTGAATGTCAGTCACTATAATTTCCCCATTCTTTTATCTTCGTTATATTTTTTTTTACTTCCAGTGGAACAGCTGGAATTTGTTCTTTTGTATTTCATCAGTAGATTCTTCCTTGCTTTCTTCATATTTACATTTTTGTGTTGGTGGTGATGAAGCGTCATAATTAGGTTCAAGAGGTTTTGAGACCCAGGCACAGGGAATGCTGTGCTGGGTGCTCTGGCCGGTTTCATCTCCAGCAGGCTGAGATTTAACAACCATATAATCAAGATTTCACATAGCAGAGCAGGCTTCATCTTTTAATCTTTCCAGGTGGTTCTTGCTTCCACATTGATTTTTCTCACATTGTTCCCTATATCAGCCATCTGAAGTTTCATTTCTCTCTTTCTCCCTGCCTTTGTCCTTCTCTCTGCATCTCTGCTTTCCAGCACACCTCTGTGACTGTGCTGCTCCACTCATTTCACCCTGTGCACCCTCTCTCTCCTTCCTCCCTTGCATCCTTCTGGATCTTCCAGATGAATAGCTCTCTTGGCAGATTCACAGATGTCAAATAATTTATTTGGGCTTTAAACTCAGAGATGAATTGCCTGATGTCTACCTTGGTACTATGTTGATTTTATTCATCTTTGGCATCCCTGCCTACTGCTTTCTTATCCTGTGTGCCTGAAGTGGTCACCTTAGGGATTTAAAACATATATCTTTTTTTAAGCTCTGGACTTTTCTAAGTGCAACCATATTATCTGCAATGGTCTGTTTATCTTCTTGGAGGGAATACGTAGGCTTGCAGGGTAGGAAGAAAGGGGGTCATGAGGTTGACTTTCCATGTCTCAGGCTTCAGGCAACCATCTCACACTATCCCCTCAGCCACGAGGATTCCTAACCTCCATGTGTGTGCATGTGTGGAGRTTCTGACACTGCCCTTCAGCTGTATAGTTCATCTTGTAGCTTTTATTAATTCACTGAAATCCCTAAGGAACTCTGTTGGTTTTTTGTAGTAGTCTGATGAATATGTGGCTTAGCTGCTTGTTCTTTTATTCGCTTAATCTACCAACAATTACAGAAAAGCCGTGCTAGAAAATTGTATGTAATGAATAGTGAGCATATAGGGCATGTGGTTTTATGCCAGCTTGGGATAGCTAATATTAAAAATGTATAGAAACACATACAGATAAAAGGCATTTGCATAAGACTACATGTCCATTTTGTTGAAGTGTTAAAAAGGTCGTGGTTTTTTAGATGTATTTGGATGTGTTTTTCTTCCTGAAGAAAAAATGCCACCTTTTACATGCTAAACAGCAGTGGAAGTGTCCACAGGACACTGTAAAAGTCCCACAGGAAGCAAAGACCTGCAGTTTGCTGGGAGCTCTCTGATGTGAGCTACTTTCCTTTGTTCCATGGGCTGTTCAATTTGCTTGTTACCTGGAGCTGCAGAGCCCTGGATCTTGGATTTTGTGCATTCTGGTCTAGAGTCCCAAGGTCAGAAAGAGGATGTTGTCCAGCTGTCCTGTCGCTGCCAGCTCTGCTGAAGGCAGGCTAAAATGCGTATACCCTCACTCTTAACATTTAGCCACTGACTCTGTCTCACTGCACGATACTCTTTGCTCACCTGTGGAGTCCCCTGACTTTCCTTTGGCATCAGGAAAAGTGTGACACTCCAATTTTTTTCAGTCTGAGACTCAACTCTCCCAGCCTCCAGGGCAGCCATGGGACCTCATCACACAGAGCTTGAGAAAGGAAAGCCTTCTCTGTTCAGCCTTGCATTTGCTTGCAGAGAGGCACATAAATTGTTCAAAATGCTGATTTTGCAAAGGAGAGGGAAATTATTTTACTGATTAAATATTCACGATGTGCTTGTATATTACAGCAGTAGGTTTATAAATATGTGGATGTATTGCTGTCTGGTAGGAGGCTTTGTGGAGGGAACCATTCTCCTCCATGTGCCACAATCTGACATCTGCATGTACACAGAGATACAGATCAGCACATGTTCATCATGATGTCTGCAGAAAAATGTGCTTCAATTAGTTAAAAATAATAAAGTGAACAATACATTTTATTTTAATCTGTCTTTAAAACCAAAATATCCAGGTAATTAACAGTGCTGTAGATTTACTTTCTAAAGCTGTAAATGTTTTACCCAGAATACTTGCACTCTCAGGACAGCTGAGGCAGATGTAAATGACCTGGCAGAGTAAAAAGTCTTCTCTCTTCATGGTATAGGTATAGGTTTTACATATCCTCCTCATCATGTGCCTTTTTGAATTAATTTCTTTTGTATCTCACACAGCTGCCTTACTCCTTGCAGGCAGACACACTCTGAGCCCTCCCCCAGACATCTGTTCTGCTTCTCAGTACCAGGTGCCAGAGTTTAAGCTTGTTGGGAGGAGGGATAGTGACAAAATCCTTCAAAAAATCAGATAGCAGTGATGTTTTTAACAGTATTTATGGTGGAATTTGATTTCTAACCCCTGGTTTTTTAAAAAGAACCCAAAAGGTGTTAGCCTTTATTACTCATTTTTTTCAGGTTTAATCTGGAAAAGGTCAGGCTTGGGCGGGGATTGGTTTGTTGTTAGGGTAAGGATGTTCCTCCAAATTTTTTTTCAAAGTGATGCTGTAGCATCACAGTAGTAAAAGGCCATGGCAACTGTAAACCTGTTTCTAGTCTGGGATTATTTTTCCCACATGGGAATACATCACATTAGAAACTGTACCTTCGGCTGTACCTTCATCACCTGAATTTTGGTCCACAGAAGGTCTTACATACCTTGCTTCTACTTGAAACACAGCTGTTCCTGAAATCTTCCAAGCATGTCCTAAAGCTGCCATCGGTTTCTACAGGTCTCAGATGGCTGGTGTTGCTCCTGTGAAGTCCAGAATCCTGAGATCTGTTCTACTGTTTATGTACCAAAGTGCTCCTGTTTGGCATTTTGGGTTTGGTTGGGTTATCTTTGACAGAGCTGAGCAAAAAATGCTTGGGCTGTCAGAGCCAGGACATTTCCCTCAGCCAGGAGCAGGTGAGCAGCATGAGACCATTCCCTTTCTCAGTCTGGGAACAACTGCAATCATCTCCTCTGCTCCACGCTCTGAACTTGTTGGGACTGCTGTGGTCATCCAGTTGCAGGTTTTCCCCTGAGTCCTGGTCTAACCTTAAAGAAGCAGAGTACAGCCAGATACCTTTCTCTGCCATTCCCTAGGATCTTCCCTGGAACATTTTCCTCTCACCACCTTGCACACGAGGTGCATCAGAGACGTGGTCAGGCTGCTTCTGTTTTCTGCCTTCTCACCGAGGCACCTGCCTTCTTGTCTCCCTTTTCTCCATTGGGATAGGGAATATGTCATGTAAGTGATAAGCCTAGAATTGTGGAATAAATGGATTTATTTCAATGGCTGTGGTCTGGGTGGTGGAGTATATGGTATAAAATACACTGAGTCCATGCTGGGTTAGGGAAAAACAGGAAGGAGAAAAGAGGAGTTCAAGTTGCTCTTCTTTACTCTTCCTTTTCACCTCTCCTTAGGTGTGTCTGCTGCTTACTCTTGCAGTCACTGAAGGCACAGAAACTCTCTCTGGCCTTAGTATTCCTGCAGAGGCTTGAGAGAAAACTCTGCATCTTCCAGTGTATTTCCCAAGGGGAAAAAAACATCAGGAGTGGCTTGGCCACTAGCAGGCCCAGGCTGAAATGAGAAGTTTCAGCTTCAGGGGAGTGACTTGCTGTGACAGTCTTCAGATGATACACACAGGGTAAAATGTGTAACAAGGGCAAATTTCAGTGAGCAAATTTAAGCCAGATAGAGCTGAGCACTTTTTTCCACACTAATAATAAATTTGTGAGACCCCCACTTTTGGAGACCAGATGTATGGATTCAAGAAGACACTAGACAATTTCATGGAGGAGTGGTCCACCGATGGCTGTTGAGAATGCGGGTCTGGAGGCAGTCAGCCAGGACACCGTGAATCGCTGATTGCTGGCAGCTCAGCAAATCCATCAGGAATCACTCTGCACATGTTTCTTGTGCTCTTTCTTTGAGCATTGCTGTTGACTTCTCTCACACATAACATGTTCAACAAGGTGGGCTTTGGTCTAGTGAAATGCTTAGTGGCTCTTAGTATTGAGCTTAATCAATTGGTGGAACAACCTGCATGGTACTTCCTCCAGCATTTTTAGTAGGATGATCCCATAGGACCCTCAGGCATTTTGTCCCATGCCTGAGCAGTCTCCACAAGGGGACAATAGCCTGTCACACCAGTGAAACGCTGTTGTACACTCTGAAACACAAAAGGGGTGTCCCCAGGAGTGCTTCTTAGCCAGTGCCCAAGCAAGGCAAAGTTTTGGGAAGCTCAAAAATGCAAAGCTAATGGGGTTGTTACAGAGGATGGGTGACAAAAAGAGATGGCTACTGAGAGGCATGATGTCTCTTTAAGGGTTTTATGCTGTATAAGATAAGCCTGAATAAGATAAAACTAAATAAGTAGTCACTAAGCCTTTTCTACTATGGAATTTGCCTGCCCTTGATAATATTCCTTCCTGCCCGCATTTTTGTTTGTACTAATAAATGTCCTTGCATTAATAAACTCATAATGCATCTTGTTTATCCCTTCAAAGCCAGCCCTTGCAGCTTTCATTAGCATGGTAGGATATTTATGTCTTTGTAAATGACTGAAAATCTGCAATTTGTCATTAGGAATTAAGAAAAATCTTCCTTCCACTTAGGGCTGAAGCTCAGCTTTGGCCTTTAAGGGACTGAGCCACCTCTGGGCCTCATAGACAAAAACAAAGTCAGACAGTGCCCAGATTTACAACAGCAAGTGGCTCTTAGTTATTCAGATRTCTTTGATAATGTGTCATCCGCTGTTGCTGGCAGGGATCAGTGTTTAGGCTCAGAATTAATTTCTCTCTAGCTGGAGAGAAAACAAAAATATCTCTTCTGCAAGAGCAAAAAGAGAAAGAGGTAGTAACAAGGAGAGAAATGAAAACAGCACCAGGCACATGTAAAAAATGCATGCTTATATATATACACATATATGTATATATAGCATATGCACACTGCAAAGGTTAGCGAAGTGCTGTTCAGAAGAAAACGTATTTCACTTTGCTGTGCTCTGTACTTTCAACTTTGAAATAYAGGAAGTTAAGAAAATTTTAAAGGTTTCAAAAGGGAGTTTATCTTGTAATTGGTGAAGAGCTAAAGGGTTGGATGGGGAGGGATAATAATCAAAGGAGCCTTTTCAGCACTAAACTGTAGTCCAGAAAATCAAAGGAAGGAATGTTAATTGGTTTGTACAACATGATATTCTCAGTTCAGAGTAGCTTCAGCCACTCAATGGTAGTTTTTCTTTTTTTTCTTTCTCTCTCTCTGTAGGTTGATTAAGTGAATAGAAGAAAAAAGGAAAGAAAAACGAAGCTACTTTCAAGTATTGAAGATACAAGGCCAGGATGAACACGAAGGACGGAAAAGTGTCTGAAGGAGGTCTCAATGTCACRCTCACCATTCGCCTTCTCATGCATGGCAAGGTGAAGCATTTCCTGCTGCCTGTGTGTTGAGTGAGTGTGTGCAGTTACCAGCAGAGCCTGACAGTAACACAGGCAGAGGGTCTGCTTCTCCTCCAACTTTAGTCAAAAGCACCATTGCCACGGCCAAAAAACCACCCGCTGCCTTTCAAGGAATCCTGCTGAAGATCACACTCAACCTAAGTGCTTTGAAACAAACCCTGCCTGTAACGAACCCGTTTTGAGCAGATCTGGTGGCAAAAAAAGAGTTCTTCCATTGACAGTGAGCCAAATTGGGCAGACCCTGGCTGAGGCTGACCTGCATACAGCTCGCTTTTCCCATCAGTCGCTGGGTTTTCAGGGGTTTTTTAAGATACCAGAACATCAACTTGAGTGAAATAATTGCCACAGAGTTACTGTCCATTTCTGTGGAATGGAAATGGGGTGGTTCTTCCTTATTCTGATGTAACATCCTATCAGAGTGAGCCCCCTGATATGCCAAGCGTTCATCCAGGTCCCCTGCGGGTTTGTTTTGGAAGGTTGACTGTCATTTCCTTTCTGTCTGGCGCAGCACTTAGAGCATGCAGATGAGTGTGGAGTCTATGCCGTAGATGAAGTGCCAGTTCAGTATTGTCAGGCTTAACAGTCTGATCACTGCTGGTTTCACATTGACAGATCATAAAATGGGCTTTTAATTAAAAACAAGATTTCATAGGTTGGTTTGTATTATTTGCATCAGACAGCACTAGGCATTTATAGGCTTAATGAATGAATGTTATACAAAGGATGTGGTTTGGTCTCTTTCTTAACAGGGAACAGTGAATTCATATACATATTATTCTGGAGATGAAATTTGTATATATAAATCTAAATTTAATTTTATAACTAGAATACTTCTACATTTTAAAATAGTAGGTGTTTTCAACCCAGGGCATGAACACACATATGATATACCCATAGCACAAATAGGACACTAAGGTGTCTCCCACTGTATTTTACTTATGGAGAAGTATGAGGGGGTACAGCTTAAGTTTGCAAATTAAAAACCTCAGAAATTAGGTTATGTCAGATCAAATTATGTTTTTTCTCAGGAATGATCTAACCATTTTGTTTGATTTTTTTTCTCCCTGAAATATTCAGCTTCAGGCAGGCATCTGGTGTGTAAATCTGCATCTTAAATAGGGATCTGTCAAACAAATTTAATAACACTCTCTCTTACAAAACCCACCTAAAATCTGTACACGTGTCTGTGCTCAAAATTAGGTCTTTGGGGTTGATTCTACTGGATTCTGGTCCCAATCCATGAAAGCATTTGCACACATACGTATCCCAGTGGGTATCAAGCAGCCCTACTGGTTGCAGTCAAATTCCCATGTGCTGAGGTGGTGGTGTTTTGGGTTTTTTTAATCACTGTAAGACAGCTCTGCTTCTTTCAGAATCATGCCTTTAGAGCGAAAATCAAGTATCTGTCATTTTCAGGTCATTCTAGTTAAACTGTGGGTTAGGATTATTGGGGTTTTTTTAAATCGGAAATGAAATCGGATAAAGTTCATTTCCTCTGTTAAACATCATTGATTGTGTGTGCAACCACTTTTAACAATAATGGATGTTATGTGTCCAACCTTCAATGCATATGTAGCCCCAAGGGTCTAAATTAAACCCACAAAAGCTACAAAGTTCAAGTTTTACCTGGACCTATACCATGCATCCTCAGTTAACAAGGCACGATGGGTATACTGTTAGCTGCACTATGCTCTAATCATGTATCCTATTGTGCCTAAGTATTGGAAAGAGTGCATTGAATCAGAATTTATTTTGGTGATAAAAGTCAAACGCTTTCGTTTTCTTTGATGTCATTTCTGCGGTTTAGAAATAATTCAGAGGAATGAAGGATGTCTGAATCAATATGAACTCAGTGCAAGGAGGCATTCTGAAACTTGTATGTGCCTCTGAAAAAGAAGAAACATTTCTAGACTCTTCCTTGAGATTTGTTGTGGTAATGACATTAGTGGAAATTGCTGATCTTTAATTAGTATTTCTAGACAAAACAATTTGTCTAGAAGCAGAGGTTCCTCTGTAAATAACTAGTCATAACTTGAGGGAGAAGAGGGAAAATAAAAAGTTTTTAAAAATAACTGTAACAAACTGGATTCAGTTATTTTTAAATTAAGATAATATTAAAGTTACTTATTAATGTGTTTCATGGAAATATGAGGGCCTCTCCCCACTAACCTTAACTCTCTGTCTCTAAACCATTATTACCAGTGAACCTTCGCATAGGGAAGGTCTTTGTGCTTTCAGTTATTTGCATTTGTTTTGATTGGAAGTCCATAACTTGTGCTGCTGTATTTAGCTATCTCAGCTGTAAGTCCTGCAGACTTAGGACATTTCCCGTGTGTGCTTTTCATGTGATTTGTATGGAGGCTTTAAGTCAGGGATGGACATCTTAATTAGGCAATTAAGGTAAATTCTATGCCTGCAGAAAAGTTAGGATTTGTATGAATGGACAGACTTCTGCGAGATGATAGCGAATAAAAAAGCCACAACAACAAGCAAATTAAGTGGCAAAAACGAAGGACAACATTATTGTCTGGTGAAAGGAAAACAAATGGGAAGAGTCGTGAGGTCTGGGAGAACCCAGGGCCAGTGTGTCCCCAGTGCAAGCAGGACACCACTCATCAGCACCTTTGCTTTATCTTACTTTGGGGAAAGGAGCATCTGTGGGTCCAGCTGAGCTCCTGCAGGGCTTTGTGCAGCCTCCAGCTGAAGAGGCTGGGATGGCCCCTGGGAGCACCAGCTCAGCCACTCACTCCACAGCATAGCAAGGTTTGGGAGCAGCGGGCTGGCAACAAGGCAAGGCACAGCCTTGATATTCTTATGGCAGAAAATGCAGTGGTAAGGGAGGGCAGCAGTTTTTTTATCTGTGAAAGTAGAAAAAGAGCTTGTGCTGGCCCTGCAAAAAGCAAGCCAGTGTGAGATATGAAAGGTTAACCTCAGGGTAACCTCAGTGTTTCCAGGGCCTGGTGTGAAAGGTGCCCTCCTGAGTTGGGACTTCTGAGATTTTGTGATGATGCAAGATGAAAGGCCTGATTTTCGTCTTGTGCCATCTTACATCGGTAAAAAAGTTATGATGGTGTTAGAGCCCTGAAAAGAAATCATGAGCAACACAAAACATTTGTCACACTTTCTTGTGATGAATTAGAGGGCAGGTGTTGGGGAGGATGCTGCAAGGGCAGTGCTCAGGCATTCTTTGCATCCACGGAGAAGCAACTGTCAGTGTTTGCAGGAAATCTTAAAAGCAAGATTAGGAAAAACTTGTTACGAGGATGTGTGAGGAGGGGAGGAGGCTGCCTGGGAATGCTGCACCATTCATCACTGAAGGTTTGTAAGGACAAGTTAGACAAAATTGAATTCATTCTGCGAAGCTGCACTTTACAGGCACTGCAGCCTCTGCTGCTCAGCACCTTTTTGACCAAGTTATCCGAATGCTGCTCCAGAGGGGTCAGGAGCAGAAGAGCCGTTTGAAGGACATGCAGTTGGATATATAGAGTATGTTAAATAATGCAGATATGCATTTTCATCCTTTATTAATGAAAAAGATGCATCACATTAAGAAATAAAGCTGTTTCATTAATTTCAGTAGAGAAAAACAGAGAATATGAGTTGAGGCTGTTTACGGTGCCCTACTTCTGTATTTTCCATCTGATTCTTGCTGTTTCTTGAAGTGAAATAAGTAAAATAACTCTGTAGGACAGACATATGAATGAATATGGGTATTTTATTATCTTTGTCTACTTCAAAAGTATAATTTCTGGGCAAGATTGGAATATTGCAGGGATTGCAAGATTTATGCTTCCAGCAAAGGCAAGAATGGCA
Source organism: Amblyornis subalaris (assembly GCA_018881555.1). Lineage (NCBI taxonomy): Eukaryota > Metazoa > Chordata > Aves > Passeriformes > Ptilonorhynchidae > Amblyornis > Amblyornis subalaris. Next base: position 29,977,530 of record JACAXG010000001.1, on the reverse strand, counting down.
ATATTTGCCCAGATGAGAAAAATGTTTTTGAAGGGCTTAAGGAAGACTAATAGAGTGTATGTGCATTCATGGGCAAACAGCCCCCAGCCATCAGAGCCCTCTGTAAGGAGAGGCAGAGCTCAGGCCCCAAAAGAATTGTGTCTTTTACTTTTTCTTCCTTTCTAAATTTTTGTCAAGATAAAAATTCTTTTGGCTCTCTGTGTATTATAAGGTCCATGTTTCTCTCTTACCATTCCTTGCTCACCTTCTGCTGAATTTTCTATTSCCATGACTCATGGCTGATTTTTTTCCTTGCTTACTGCCACAGGTAATGAGGTGGGAGGACTGTGGAAAATTGTAGCCTTGCCCACAGGTATCTGCCAGCATACCTTAGTAGTTGACATCTGCAGTGTTCTTGATCTAGTTTTGGTCAGTTCATGCCCAAAAAGAAATAACTGTTGAAAAAGCACCTATTTTGACTATACTGGATAATTACTTCATGATTGTGGACTGGTTTGGTGTTGTAAACAGCCAGTGTTAACAGCCTGATTAAGACCCTGGAGATTCGCCATTAAAGGTTAATTTTAGATGTGGACGGTAAAGAGACTGTGTTGGTAGAAAGATCTTAAATCTCAGGAAAGCAGCTTAATGGAGATTTAAAAGCAAGGTCCATGAGGTGGAACAGGAGAAAATGTTCAAAAGGGCCAGCATAGAAAGGGCAGCAAGTCACAAATCCTCTTGGGTCTCCATCTCATAGTGGTGGTTCAGGAGTCTTTGCTTCCTCGCTCCACTACAAACCTGCGGGAGAAATAATGCATTGTTTCCAAAGGCACTGTGTGAACATGTGCATTGATGAAACCAAATTGGGTGCAGTGAAGTCTGCAGGAAACCAAAGTAGAATATAGTAATGTATTGAGTCTGAGGAATCTTTTAGAGAAGGGGAATGGAGTTCAGAAATAAAAACCAAAATGGATTAATGAAGTCGGATGGCTAGAAAGAACAAGGAAATAATTTACAGGTAGGATGAAGGAGGGAAGGGAAAACTGGCAGGGAAGTAGGACTCTTGCCAAATACTGAGACGTGTAAATTGGAGAGTTGAGGCAATTAACTAGAGAAGGTAATTTAGAAGATACATGTTCAGTGACAGAAGGAAATCTGGAAAGCATAAAAGGCTAAAAAGCATCAGATGTGGCAGTGTCTAGAGAGTGGCACATTTGGGATATGCTGAGTTGGAGAGGAAAGCTATTGCAGCAAAAGTGTGTGTAGTTTTGCATGTATGGCATTGGTGCGTCATGGGGCAAGGAGAAGGTAATTACCTTTCTTTTCTTCTGGCAAAATCACACCTGCGGTTCTGTGCTCAGCAGCAGGTGCCATGAGTGTGAGTGATGGTAAAGACTGAGCAGAGGGGGAATTCACAGAAAAATAACAAAAAGTTTTAGGAGACGGAGGAGACTGTGTCTAGCTTTCTTCAGACATTCTCTTAAATACATGGAGAGAATAAATACAAATGTTAATGGAGTGTAGTTATTTTGAATGCTGCAAGTGCTTGTGGCTGGAAGTAATGGGATAAAACACTACTTCAAAAATAAATCCTAATAAGGGAATCCTGAGAAAAATTTCTGGTATTGAGATTTTCATGATGTTCTGTAAGTCTCCTATGCAGTTTTTAAACATGTCTGGGAAAGAATACTACATGTACTATTAGACTGTGTAATCTGCATTGATGGAGGAAAGATAATATGACTGAGTGAAGCTTTTCTTTCCCTGATAGCCATTTGTTCAGTGATATGTTTCTCATAGATTCAGCAGTAGTGAATTAGAAAAATGTACCTGCAGTCAAATGTTCGGGTTTGGAAAAAATCCTATGAAGTGCCTTGATTTTTAGGCGCTAAACTTCCAGTACAGCTTAATTTTACATTCTCTGAGGAACTCAGGGTATCTGAGTTCCAAATTATTTCAGCAGGATTAGTGGGTGATGGGTGGTACTGGCAGTACTGGTTACAGTGAACTTACATCCAGCTTCAGTGGTGACTTTCAGACATGTTGATTATGGTGCAACGTGTAGAATTTTTACAAGAAAAAGAAAATTTAGACTCATTAAGTGATTGCTTATACTTAAAAGCTCAAATACAAAATAAAATCATGGAGAAAAATTGCCTTTTTCATTGGTAGAGATAATATCATTTTAGCATCAGAGATTTCTTTCAGTGGCCACTTATTTTGTGCCTGCTTAATTGCCTCCCTGAAAGACCATAAAGCAAGTACAGAAATAAATCTTCCCCATCTTAAAGGTAATGCCCTTCTCCTTTCCCATTTTTTCTTTTATTTTTTACTTATTGAAATATAGAATACAACAAAGTAACTGTAAGAATCACCTTGTCAGTAATACAATCTAAGCCATAAAATGCCAATCAAGCCAATGTTTGTTCTGTTCTTTCTAGTTTCCATGAACACTGTCAGGGTCTTATGAGGATTGACTGTCCTGCCTATTGCTATTATAGTTCCTGTTTTGTTTGCTTGCATTACTGTGATACCTGAGAGCCCTGGTCATGGAACAAAACTCTGCATGCAAATGCACAACACAAGGTGGATCTCTCTGTGTGTTTGTAGGAGCAGCCAAGAATCTCTCACTAGCCTCAAAATCAACAGAAAGGAAGAGGGAGAGCTCCCCCAGCCCCTGGGCATGCTATGTCCCCAGAAACAATCTCCATAGCTGAACGTTCCCGCTTCTACCAAACAAAATCTCCTCATCGGTCCACGACTGTATAATGAACTGAGATTGCAGGAGACACACGCCCTACTCAGTGCTACTGCTTCAGCATCACAGGTGCAGGGACAAGCACAGGAACAGTACTGGCATTGGGTTGGTTTTGGCAGGGAAGGTTGGGAGCTTAGATGTGAAATTGAATGCAAACTATCTACCCCAAAAAGCAAAGGAGAAATGCCCATTGGCACAGCTGCCCAAAAAAATGTTAGATGGACTTGTGGAAGATGCATAATACTGGCATCTCCATCAGAAAGACCATAATTTGTAGACTTCCTAATACGCTACCACATTTGTTAGCATAAAATCAGTCTCAGTAAGGGCTTGAACTGTAGTGCCTGACTAAATTAGGGCTGTGAGCATCAGGCAGTGACTACTGAAACATGAGATCTCCCTTGTCAGTGAGGCTAATCCCACATAATTCCAGAACACAGATCAGATTCTCAGTTTATCCAAGGTAGCCATTTGTTCCCTGAGGTAGATACATCATGTTTCCCAAAACTGACTTTTCTTCCAGTCTCTGAAAAATGTTGGTGCCCCACATGCTCCACGCAAACACATTGTTCAGAACATCTTCATGGAACATGTTCCTGGGATCTTCCATGCAGGCGTATTCATGAGCTTATTCAACTATTCGCATCTCTATCCTCAGAAGAAGGTGAAGAGAGAGGTTGAGTTATTTTACACCTCTTTATGGATGGGAGAAAGACAACTGGTCTGGGTCTAGAAAACTTTATCAGCACAGCTGTCATCTGCTATTGCCAGGACCCCTCCTTGTCACATGACAGATGTATTTCCCCAGCATGGAAGGCTGTATTTCTTTCTTTCAAAGCTTTTTTGTTTGCAGACTTCAGCCCTTTTGGCTCTACCTTATCCTTGCTGATAGAAAGCAGCTAAGCGTGTGCCATCAGAGCATTGCCTGAAGGAATTTCAGGCTTTAGGATGGAGCCTGTGTTTTGTCTGATGCTTTGGGATGAAAGTGTATGTTCCTACATTATTTCTTAAAAGCATTTCCRTCTAGATGTGGCTTTATCTCAGGGATCCTATGAAACTTTTGTTCCATTTGCCCCATAGCACTGATAATAAAAGCTGCATGGTAATAGAGCAAGACCTGTGCACTTCTATGGACCCACAATAGCTACCTGTATTTGTTTTGATTTTCTGGGACACAGTAATTATTAAACCAACCTCACACTTAGAAAAAGTAATGGAATTTCACATTTTATGTTTACAGATCAAAGGCAAATCTTTAAACCAAGGTTTGTTACCATTTGTTAAGCCTCTTGTTTTCTTCTGATTTTTTTCTCTTGTTATTCACAGGACACACCAGATAATTGATTAGGAAATAGCTTTCTTCTGCAGCCAGTTTTATAACTTCGTTTAGTCATTCTCAGCATCAAGAGCCCTGCAAAAGCCTTGACTCACAGACTTTTTTGCTGCCACCTTTTGTTCTGCTGGTGCTGCCTTGCCTTCACCACAGATGATGCAAAAACCTGCAGAAACAGCTTTCTGCTCTTTGATGGGCCCACACTTCTCAAGTGTTCATTAAGAACAAAATTCATCCCATTCTTGTGAATAAGGTGTGCAAATAATATTATATGGTGCATTTCAGCATGAAAGAAACCATCCCCGGTTATTACCATTGCTTTCCCTCAAGTTATCTGCAATGAATTGGCTGGTTGGCTAGCAACAGACTTTACTGATGCTGAGCAGTCTCCCAGAGTTTGTTGATGAGGTTCACCTCTTGTTGTTCTATTTTATTAAAAATATCCTACTAAAGAAAATAAAAGTGACAATTCATTCCCCCCAAGATCGAGGATTATTTTCAGGCTATCTGAAATCAGCATGTAGATTTCAGATTTTCCCGGGGTTTTCCAAAGTGACTCTTGGAGCACAAGTGTGAGACTCTCCTGCTTGAGATGCTGTCACCAGGAGATAATGCCCTTCAGAAGGCGTTACCTGGGCTGAATACTGAGCACCCTCTGAAACTGAGGCCCCTTTGATGAATCTCATGATAGGCACCCAAAACTGCTATCATTCCTTGAAGGAAAGTTCATACCCATCTGTTTAGTGCCTGCATGTACATATTGACTTTACACACAAATATACAAATACAAAAATACGCCTCTGTGTGTATGCATGTGTATCAGTGGTTGTAGGCAGACACAGACTTATTTTGGAGTCATCCTATTCATCCAGCATGGGTGCTGTGGCACATCTGCTTCTGGAGGATGGGTGTTTAAATGTTGAGGCCAAGGAGACTGGGTAGTACTTTTAGCTCTGGCATCAGTCTGCCGGGTTGGCTTGGACCTTGGACCAGGTTGGCTTTCTCCCACTGAGTTTTAGTTCCCCCCCTTTATAAACTTCTTTTTGTTCACTTCTTTTCTATCTGCTGTTGAAATGTGATTATATGAAACTCAGCAATTGTTATCAAATAACTTATTTTTCCACTATGTTTACATGTGGATGGTTAGCCATTAAATCAGTCAGAAATTGATGACAAATAGTTACTGCTAGCTTATATTCCTGAGAAGTGGAAAACAGCAAATAGTTCTGGAGTTGTTAGTATATTGTAATAGGCAATTATTTGCTAATGCAGCTAAGTCAAACTCCTGTCTGACCTGCACTGAGGCTGAACTTGACATCAGCTGTAGGACTCCTCTCACCAAACTTCACATCTGGTAGGGTCAGTTTAAGCTGCTTCTACTGCAGATGAGAAAAGCCAAAACCCTTGGGAGTACACTTCTCCTCTCCTTTTTTAGGAACAAAACATCCTTCATTATCTCTTCCTGGACTGCAGGGAAGATTGGCTGCCTGACTTACACTGAACTCCTACCTTGTAATGAACCAGTGTAGGTGACAGACATTTTATGCAGTTAACTACAGCTCGTTTGGTGTCTGGCAGATTTAGAAACATTTTCTGAAGAAGATAAAGCCCTCAAAGTAACCTTGGTTAGAAATATTGATAAAACTTGAGTGTCATAAAAATGGTTAGGTATCTCATTTAGCAGTAAACTTACTTCAAGGTGATATAAGAATCTGTGTGAAACAAATATTAGACTGTATAAAGAAACAGTAAACGTTTGATGAAGTAGCTTTRCTAGTTTGAAAAAGGAGGTGTAAGGAGTCTCTTGATTTAATCTGTGGCTGAAGTAGGTTTCTTATCATAATTAAAGACATGACCTGTCATCACCTGTACTTTCTAAGAAAAGTACTTTCCTAGAAAAAGCTAAGGCCCCAGAAAAGTCTGAAGTGACCCATTTAAAACCATTCTGCATTTTTTTTTTATTTTAGTCATTTGTATGGGTCAAACTTCCGGAAAAATTAGAAATGTCCATGTAAAGTTAGTGCTTCTCTCTGCCCCTGTGACCTTACCTCACATTGCCAAGCAGAATCCCAGCTCCCAGTGTACAGGGAGAAGGTGACATTTGCTTGGATGTTGTGAAACTGCCTGCTTATAGAATAAGCTCTAAAGTCACCCTTTGATGAGGGGAAGATTTGAAGTGCTCCATAGGATTACAGTGACATGTGCTAGCATGTTCCAAGGAACTGGTCAGCAGTCTTATTGAAATATTTTTTCTCAGTGGGATTCACACTGTTCATTCGCTCAGTTCTTCGGCAGCTTACTGGACTCTTTGTTAATAAATAACACAGTGATGATTGGTCAGGTAGAATTTCTGTCCCCACTGAAATCTATAGCAAATTTCCCACAGACTTCAGTGGAACAAGCAGCTTGAGAATCCTATTATTTTATGCTCTACTTTGCTTGTTTAAATACTCCTAATTTCCTTGTTGGAAATGGACTTTTTTACCAGTGCTACAAACAGTACCTTGCTTTTCTGTTCCTAAAGCAAAGCATGTTTTCCTATTTCCAAGGAAGATATCTTTGTATTTATTAACCATGACCTATCCATACATTTCTGAAAGAACAGCATCTGTCATTAAGACCCAAGATGATCAAATGGATTGGGACAGATTTCATACTAAGTTTATACTGACTGAGCTGTGCAGATTCAAGACCAGGCCTACAGATTCTAATGAAATAGTATATACCATGGACTGAAATACAGTTGCTTGCCCATAGCAACTGAGACACAACATGGTCACCCCTAGCAAAAGGTCCTTCTACCTCCTTAAGAATCTGTTTTATGGAAGTAAGTATTTCTGAAAGGTGGGACTGAGAGGAATGGAAAAAGTTTTCAAGCTAAAATGGCTGAATGTGCTAAGTGGGCAGATAGGAACTGCTAGACATGGGGGATTCCCAAAGATTATCATCACTGAGAGCCTTACTCCATGTATTGTCTAAGCCCATTCAACAATTACTGGCRGGTCAGCAGAGTTACAGTGATAATATAAAAAATAGTAAGATCTTAAAAATTTTGTGGAATAGATCTCCCAGATTTGTGTCACTGCTAACAAAAAAGCTGCATCTCATTTTAGAACCTAGACAGTGTGCTGGTATGGCTGTCTAAGCCACAGGAAAAGATGTGACCTAAACCCACATATTAAGAGACAACATTAAGATAATTTACAAGACAGAAAATTGCAGTGCGTCTGCTTCATTCATTCCCATTCTCACAGAGCTGCTTCTTTGCATCGTATATATGGAGGTACATATGTCTCACAGTCCCAAGTGGACACAAGCAGCTTTACCAAGAACACTCACGTGGCTCTGTGATGTGTAAAGGTCAGCCAGCAGAACTGTAGGTTTTCAAAGCAGATATCTCTGCAAGATTTGCAACGCCTATCTGGACAATATCTGTTCTCTGGTCAGTGTGTATAAGAAGGCAGAATGCCCTCTTGAAAGAGCAATTGGAAGGGAAATAAAAAGGAGGAATGGGAAACAGGAAAAGTGAAGCTTGAAAATAAACCTGAGAAGAGGCCTCACAGGATTGAGGAACTTTGTGGCTAATAAGGCATTGACTTCATTGGGTATAAGGCCACGGCTGAAGAACCATAGACCAATGAAGGCTGGAAGGCACCCCCGAAGGTCTCGGTCTGACCTCCTTAATCAAGCACATTCCATTAGAGCAGGTTACACAGGGCCTTTCCGAGGCTGGGTTCTGACACCTTTAAGGATGAGGATTCCACAGCTTCTCTGGGTGCCTTTTTCAATGTCGAGCCATCCCCATGGTAAATTTTTTTTCTTCATATTGAGTAGGAATTTACTGTTGTAGCTTGCTTTCCTTATTGTACACTGCAATAAAATTCGCCCATCAAATCTTCTGTTCTTCAGGTCAAATGCAGTTCTCTCAGCCTCTCCTCGTGTCCTGTGCTCTGGTCCYCTGACCAACTTAGTGGCACTGCATTGGATTCACCTCAGTGTGTCCTTGTCTGTCTTGTCGTAGGAGCCCAAAACAGGCCACAATCCTCCAGGCATGGTCTCACAAACAAAAGAAGACAAGAATCATTCACTGTAGCCTGCTGGCTACACTCCTACTGATACAGTCCAGCCTTTGATTGATCAGGAATGCACTGCTGATGCACTCATTTATTTATGTTGAAGTTCTGAGTTGGGACCCTTGGGACTTTTTCTGCAAAGTCAGTTTTAAGGTAGCAAGTTTTTGTCCAGCCTGACATGCTGCATGGGCCTTTTCCATTCCAGGCGTGGGACTTTTCATTTAACTTTGTTCTACTCATTGAGGTTCCTCTCAGCCCATTTCTCCAGCCTGTCCAGCAGTTTATTGACTGTTCCACCCAGCCTGGTGTTATGTGCAGACTTGTAGAAAGCACCAAGGAACCATATGCCAAAATCTTCTTCAYTGAGATAGGTAACTTCTCACTGAAAAGTCTTCATGTCTTGTGAGCAGGATGTGAGGAGTTGGAAGCACAAACAGCTTCATATTGTAAGCTTATAAACAACTGATGAAARTAACTCAAGGTCACTGCAGGTAGTTCTTTCCTGGAGAGTGAAGTCAGTACCATTTTATCATGAGTCCATCACTGGACAGAGGATTGGAGGACAATTTCAAAAATCTCACACTTTGGACTGTTTTTCAGAATGGATCACTCTTACATGTAGGGACTGGGTGGGAGGAAATGGTACATCAAATGGTTGAGGGACAGCTCAACCAATTGAGACAGTCTTTAACTGTTGAAGATTTCATGATCTAAGTATGGGAGAGGAGTTTATTTTCCCTTAGCTGATCTCTCCATCACATGATTTGCAGTCCAATGTCACAGCTGCATGATTTGTGTAACATGTCCAGRCTATTCATTTTAGAGTTAATAGTTTCATTCTTGCTACCTGTTGGTTTTATTCACCAAGCTTTTAACCCTTGGGATGTTGCCAAAACTGCCACGTTGTTTCCCTACTGTATGTTCACAGCCACATTTCTCAGTATATTCTTTCCCTTCATGGAAGATTGTGGGAGCCCAGTAGCAATTCCCAAATCCCTAAAAAGTGATTAGCAATTATTGTTCTGTAAGTGTTTAATAGGGAGATTAGGACAGGCCACCAGGTGTTTACACAATATCGCTCGGTAGTGTGGAAATTCAGCTCTAGCTATTACATGGTGTAAAGAGGGTAAATGCCTACCCTTGGAGAAACCAGCAATTATTTTGATGCTTGTATTACACCTCATTTTCTCTAGTGGATTGTGTGGTTCTGTTATTTCTTAATTTTTCATTCCCTGATGGGAATTTGTCTGTGTTTATAGTAGCAGGATTGATCTGTAACCACAAGATCAGTTTCTGTTAAAGGTGTGTTTCTTGCACAATCGGTTGGCCACAAAGCTGCATTTTTAGTCCATCCCTTTGTATCTAACATGGCATATTTGTATACAGCAACAATGGAAGGGAACTATGCTTCACACTGAAGCTTTGAAATAAGTGATAGTGAAATATCTTAGGAGTAGCACAAATGCTCTTCTGTAACAAATTGTATCATTCACAGTGTCTCTTTTTTTCTGTTTCAGGAGGTTGGAAGCATTATCGGAAAGGTCAGAAAATTACTTTATTTATATTCATGTCAAAGTATTTTATATCAAATTTTTTTTGTTCAGCCCAGGCTAACGGGTTTTTTATGTTTCTTTAACAGAAAGGTGAGACAGTGAAGAAGATGAGGGAGGAGGTAAGACAAGTCTTGATGTCTTCACTTGCCTTTCTTTCCAGCTCAGAGAACAGGGAGTTCAGCGTGTACAGACCGATGCTGCCATCAAGTGGGCAGATAATTTAACATCCCCATTCTTTGCAAGCGGTAGGGTATAAACATGCTGGCCTAAATTAAATATTGTTGCTAATGTAACCTCCTTATCACTGCAGCAATCTGGAGTCTTTCATTCCCCCAGCGACTTGCCTGCTGCTGTCTTATCTCAGGAACAGTTCGCCAGCATGATTCTGTGCATCAGACCCACTGTATATCTCGTTAACATACCAACAGCAGTCCTGCTTGGGGCTTGGCCTCCTGGTAGAGAGTTTCCAAAAACCTGAAACCAAGCATTAGACCAATGCACAAGAAGTTTGAGGGTAGACACCAGCTTCAGCAGAACTGGAGCCAGACTGGTATAAGCCAAAGCATCTCTCTGCCATGTCTTGGCAAAGCCTTAACTTTTCCTCATTTTGCAGCTGTGAGTAGGACGTGGGCAGGGTAAACCTGCACACCTGCCATTGACATCCGTTGRAAAGGCTGTAGACACAAAATTATTAACAAAACCAGGGCACTGCATAAACCTCAGCCTCCCCAGTGTCTGCAGGCTTCTTTCCCTGCTGCAGAACAAGCTGTGCTGTCCACAGAGGAGTGTGCTCAGGTGGAGGCTACAGACCCACACTGGTCCTGCAAGGAAGCACATCTTACCTGGAGATCGATGTAATTTTTCTACTTCGAAGCAACTGCTAAAAGTATAAGTCAAAAGACAAATCCTACTGTTTAGTAGTGCAATGTATAGAGGATGCCTTAAGAAAAGTCAGTTTGGTTCTAGTAAAGCTGCAGTACATTACTGTGTCAGCTACTTTGTTGTTTCATATGCCGATAGAAGGTCTGTGGCAGGGAAATGTCGAAGTGTTTCAGTAAAGAAAATTGCAGACATCTGTCTTTAAATAAACACAATAGGGATTTCATTGTCAGGCTGACTGAGTTCAGAGCTCCTTTTCTGATGACAAGAGCTTTCACCCATATTTTCACACATAACTGCATTTGCTAAGACTTAAAGAAAGGAAAGGTAAGAAAAAATGTTTCCAGTATACTAGGTAAACCTGACAGTTGATTAAACACATTTTAGTTTAATTATTAATTATGATCATGAGGAGATATCTTTAGGTATAAATTGCATGCACAGAAGGGAAGCCATTATTGCAGAGTGCTCCTGACTCCTGAGTTAAACATCTCAGAGAAGAGTTGTGATCCCTGGTTTGTCTATCAAGATAAATATCAAATGTTCTACTTCCARTCCCATACACCTACTGTCATGTACATGTGGTCACAAGAGGCTTTATTTGTTCTGCTAGTTTTTTAAAATAAAGGAACTTTATGCAGCTTTATATCAGCACTGGACTAAGAGGCTGTCTCTACATGATGTTAACTTGGTCACCCTTTAAATTACTACCTTCTTCAATACTTCTTTAAAAGCAAAATGCGACTTTTATTTTGACGTCCCTGGCAGATATGGCATGGTGCATGCCATCGTTATGCTATGAAATGTAACTGTCTTTGGGGAAATGTCAGACACAACTTCGGGCCTAAAGAAAAGTACAAAACCCTCAGTTCTGTGCCCAAGTCTGTGGCAGCAAGATTTTTCTATCACTACTGTTGAGCTTTGGTTTTTTTCATCTTGTGTGTGGGTGCTGTCATATGAGGAACTATAGTCTCCTGCTGTAGAGCAGCAGCGTGCATGTGAATAAGGGCTGGGACACACAGCATGTCAGGTGCTGCCTGGTGACCCTGAAGGCAAAGGACCAGACTAACCCAGGCTGTCTCACTTTTGCTTCAGGCCCTGATCTCTGAGAAGGTCAGTGCCTGAGGATGAACTGAGGCTCCAGTAACTTGTTAGGCTGCATTAACACATTTCCATTCCTGAAACCTAAGGGGATGCATAGGATAGGTCTTCCTTGAACTGGCTTTGATCATTACCTCCACCAAGATCCTCTTAAATATATATTAAAAAAAATATATATATATAAAACCCCTGGTTTAGAGGTTTTCTCTGCACTACCACAGTGGCATAAAGAGGACCGAGTATACCTGAGAGCCATCCTGGTTTGTCTATGAGACTCCTGGTTTTCTAACTCCATCCAACAGGCTCCTTGCCTTATGGAGACAATACTGTTGCTGTTTCCTGTTCTACTACTACTCCTTTGACGGGTTGTTCAGTGCATATTGACTGACTGCCTTCACAAGAGGCACATCTATGAGGAGCCTTCTCCGCAGTGCAAAACAATGCCCCAGTAGAGAGGCCAAGCCCTGCCTTAGGGGCTCCAAACCAGAGAGGTACATCTTTCCTGGGAGATGCTGATGCTCCCTGGAGAAAACCGTCTTCTCTTCAGCTCTGCAGCTCCAGCCCTACTTAAGGTTAATCCTGCAAGAGGGAAAGGAAAATACTTGATTATGCAATTATTTGCAACTTTGAGTTACAGAGGTGCTATTTGCATACTGTGAAGAAGGGCTGTACAAGTATTTACCCAGAGAGAATCCGGCTTCCCACAGTTAGATGAATTTTTGGAATGTGATCAGTTTATGCTGAARTTATATGATGTTGGGGCTGCAGTTGTAGGGGGGGGGAATTAGATGCCTCAAGATATTCCTTCCCAACTATATGCCTAATCCTACTTAGTTTGCTCCCTGGGAAGTGTAACTTTGAAAAATATTTGTTCCTTTTGACAGAGTGGTGCTCGAATCAATATTTCAGAAGGCACTTGTCCAGAGAGAATTGTGACAATAACAGGCCCAACAGATGCAATTTTTAAAGCCTTTTCTATGATTGCACTAAAATTTGAAGAGGTAAGCAAATAATATTTTTTTTCTCTCTTCAAGTTGAAATACACTGTTGGAATTTTCTCATGTTTGCTTTAATGTTAAATAGGATTTGTTTAATGTCCTATTTAATAGCAATGAAAGTGGTTGTATTTGTATAAATGCTTTTGGCAGTAATGCTGAAGAAAAATAATGGGTCTATTTACAAGATGTTTGATCATTTCTTTTGCTCTTTGGAGGCTTCAGGGGAAAGCAATTGCTTCTAGTAATGTGTGCTAATGGTAGGAAAAATATCTTGGAAAAATTCTATTCCCATTGTGAGTTTGATTTGAAAAGAATAATTGCCTAACTTTTAAGTCTGTTTTTATATGAATCCGGTTGGTATTGATGTAAATGTTATATATGTCAAACTGAATATATAACTCATTGAACTAGAAAATTTTTATTTTAAAAACAAACTATATGATTACCAATTACCATATTTAAAGCTTGTCTTTTAAAAGCAATTAAAATAAAGGCACTAAGAGTAAGCAAGACAAGAGCTCAATTCACTGTAGACTAATTGTTCTGTGCAGATATGTGTCTAAATTGTTGGGATTTCCTTCACTTTCATGGACAAACTACAGTTAGATATGGTCACCACTTTAATGGGGAACCTCACAGAAAAGACAGCAGAGTACAGAACATGAACCCTGGAGACTATGGAGAGGATTTAACTCCCTCTACTTTTCAAAATCTTATGTCTAATCCTGGCATCTCTCCTGTCCTCTCTGGAGAGACAGATTGCAGGAAGCAATTTGCCTCCTCCTAAAGGAAGAGCCTGCAGACAGGTGGACTGAATCACCTACAGCAGAAGCAAGCAGCTGTGTCTCTCCAGAAGGGATTAAGTTGAGGATATTAATCCCTTTCTTAAGAGTCCTTATTTCTCCAAGTCGGTGAGGTTCATCTTCATATCTCCCTGTATAGCACTAGGAGATGATGGCATTGATGAGAAATGTCAACATGTGCCTTTATTTAAGCGTGGCAGTTGTTCGCATTTAGAGCAACAGGACTAGAAGACATCTCCTAAGTCATCAGATGCAGTTGTCTTCTAGCACAAACTCTATGACTTGAACTTGCAACTTCACAGCATGACCAAAATCTAGTTAGAATTTTTTCTGTTTCCTGATACTGGGTCCACAGCTTCAGGTCTCTGATAATTAAACACCTTCTTTTCACTCCTCACCTGAATTTGTTCATAAACAGTTTATGCAGCTTTGTTTCTGTGCCAGCACTGGCCATTAGTTCAAATAATTCTTGTGTTTCCATCCGTGAGGATTCCTCCTCTAGACATATATTTAGAAACTGATTTTATGTCCTCACACCCTTGCTTTTGCCAGAGAAAGTGATCCAAGCACAGTCTTTCAGAGGATGTATTCCCCATTCCTCTCATGACTCTGCTAGTCCCTTTCCACTTTTTTCTAGTTACATTTTATGTTAAATGGGCACGTTAATTGTGGGCAGGTTGCAAATGAAGTTCCACAAACGTTTATTTAATGGCACTAAAAGTGCCCTGTCCAAGTTACCATGCTAACATATCCCTGCCACTGCTGGAACTGCCTCACCTCCTACTAGTGTAATGCTTTGCACACAGCCATGCTTTGCCTGGTGGGTATCCCCAGCTCCTGCCCAGGTGTTGTCACCTCTTCAGTCTTGGCAAACATTCCTGTCAGGCTTCAGTCAAAATAGCTTTTTTTTTGTTTTATGCTGCAAATGTTAATCCCATTTATATTTCTTCAATCCTTCATGGGTTTTCAGATCTTTCTGTATGATATTCCAATCTTTCAATATGTTGATAAAATGTCTTAGTTTTGTGGCATGGCACATTTCCTAAGAATGCTTTTTTTTTTCTTGCCACTTATTAATGAAACAATGATGATTTTGAGGTTGAACCCCGCAGATCCACTCAAGTAATTCTGTCTAACCCAATTCTAAAACCTCCTCTTATCATCTCTTTCTCATCTTCATCTCCTGCCCATCATGGACCAATCCCTGTTTCTTCTAGCTTAAGAGGTAGCTCCATGTATAGTGCCATACCCTCCAGTCCACAGAGTCCTGGAGAGAGCAGTCTCTCTGCTCTCTACACAAAAAACATGTTCCACTTAGGGCCTTATCCTGTAAAATGCTGAGAGAATCATTAGCACAGATAATCCCTGTCAGTTCCCACCAAAATGAGTACCCAGTGGAAATAATGCTGCATTTTTCATGAAAGCATCAAACACTGACTGCACAGAATCAGATGCCCAGCCCACCACCCAGYGCGACATAGTCTTTGAAAGTGCTGTAGGTAGCAATAGACAAAGGAATCTGAAATTCAGGCATCTGGCTGGATTTCACACATATTTGCACTTGCAGGTTTTAGAGGGTGTTCTGGACTCTTCATGTGAGCATTAGCAAAGGAGTCTTGGCACTCCCTGCAGATCATGTACTGTTCTGAAATATCTGTATTTAGTTTTAACATAATTGGTTTGTGGTATATTTAAAAGAACAGCGGTAAAGAAATATGTCCCGTATAATCAGTTAGACTTCCTATAAATCTTCCTGCCAATAAAATGAGGTAACTCTAACACTCTGGAGGCAAAATAAAGTACTGTTTCAGAAATTACAAATTAGCTAGCTACCAAATGCTGTTTTTCATGCATATCTTTTTTTGCTGGAAATTTCTTCAGCCATTTAAAAAATTCAGGCCAGCTCTGGTTATTGCAGCTATGTTGAAACAGAAGAAAAAAGATACATGTGTGAGACTGCTGCTTTGAGGGATTTTTTTGGTATTTGTTACACATGCGCACATGAAGACGTTGAACCCTTAATTTCAACCCTAAAGCTGTATACCTGGGGATAAGCAGGTTTAGGAAGACATGGAAGTCCTGGAATCCTTTTCTAATGTTAGTAAAAATCTCAAAATGTGTCAGATAAATAGGAAAAAAGGAAAGGTTGTGTTCTCACTGTGGTTGCTCTGCAGCCTTATATCACTCTGACAACCTTCATAATAGAAGTTGATTTTTTAGCAGTCTTATGATGAATTTACAAGCTAGGTAGGTAATTACTTAAAGAACTAAAGTGTTCACTSCAGAGGACAAAGAGAGTTGTTTAAAAATGGCACTAACCCAGACAGACCACTGGAATTGCAAGAGGGGACGTTTTAGAGCAGTCATTTCTGGACTGGGGGCTGAGACCCAAGCAGTGCTTCACTGGTGAGTGGGGCAGCTCTAGCTTTGCTTGTAAGTCTGCATAATCCACTGGAAGCACATGTTAAGTAGCTAAGCACTGGAATAACCAGCAGGCACAGCTTGGTGGACAGACCTTCTCCAGATAAATAAGAAAAAGTTTTTTGCAATCTTTGTTCCTCTGCAAACATCTATGAAGAATTTGCTCAGCTCTGGGAAGAAGGAGAAGAAAAAAGGAAGGTGATAAAAACAATCAGGATCATGCCTTTTTTTTTTTTTGTGATCCTAGATTCCCTCAAAGCATCATCAGTGGAGAGATAAGCTTTATCTCCTCTGTGATTAAGTCTTCAGAGGGATTGTTTTGTCTTGCCTAGAAGATTTTGAACAAACGAAGTATATTTAAAACAATTTAAACCTTGCAACASGTTTATTATTGAAATGTTCATAGGACTGTATAGTGTAGTCTCATTGGATAGTCAGATACAGGAATAAATGTTACATCACCTGAATACAGGCAATTGCTGTTCTGCTGAGCTCTTTGTACTTCTGGTTATGTAGCCATGATGGAAGAGATTTTAGAAATCGGGTAGTGCTACAAATATTTATCTGCTACAAAAGAGAAATTAAATCTAGGGGGCAGCAAAATACTTATCAAAATCATCTGATTGTCTCTGCATCACATTATTCACGGGTTCTTTGTCATTCTTTTTTTGACCATTTTGCTGTGAATCAAATCTGAGAGGAAACTGTGTGAAATGTAAAGACATATTATATAGTATGAATGTTCTAATTGAGGTGGTGAAAAAGAGACCAAAACAGGATTTGGAAGCCTGTCAACACAAAAGCCTCCTTGCCTTTTCCATCTGTTTTGGCTGGACTAATGACCAGGAGGTATGCCGCCTCCTCCTCCTAGTCCTGCCCTCTAGTCCCACAGTGTGGACCTACAACACCAGATATCTGAAGGGTTCCTCTGGCACAAGCTGCACAAGCTACCACAAAGACAAGCCACAGCTGGCTGCACACTCCCCAGGTCTCCACAGACAGCCTAGGCATTTACTCTGAGCCCTTCAGTGCTCACCAGGAGTGACAAATCCCCTGCTGACACTGGCTGACATTGTGATTGCAGGACATAAACGCTTCGATGACAAACAGCACGGTGACAAGCAAACCGCCCGTAACACTGCGGCTCGTCGTCCCAGCAAGTCAGTGTGGATCCCTTATAGGAAAAGGAGGTTCCAAAATCAAAGAAATCAGGGAGGTAAGTCTTGGGATGTCTGCTGGGGACATCAGCAGACCGCTGCAGTGCGCCCTGCCAGCATCACCCACTGCACTTTGCTCATCACACCAACATGAGCATTTGCTGAGTGAAAAACCTGGAAAAACCTTGCTCTGGGAGGAGCAGGTTATCCAGCACAGCTGGACACTTGTACTTTCCTTGACACAAAAGACCAGGTGTGAAATAGAGATTCAGCTTAACAATGTGTAAAGTCTTTGATGCACAATTAAGCAAAGCAACAATGACAGAAATGGCTCTTCAAGTTTCTCTTCAGGCACAGTCCCCTCCCCAGCAATACTCAGGTGGTCCCAAGTCAAAGAGTTGCAGCTATTTCTAAATTGGTTACCACCCTTACAGTCAGAGAAAAGCCCAAGTGGCATTGGGGATTCCAAGTAGATTTACATTTTAGAAAAACGTGATTTTCATACTACTTTCCTGTTGCTCCCTAATGTCACTGGGCCACAGGTGACCTGATTTCATGTATTCCGAACACATACTGATTTTTTTTTTGTAATCCAGACTTTAGCTAAAGGTATTCGTTGAATGTTCTAGCAGCCACTTTTTTGTCTAATCAAAAAATGCAAAATTTACCATACAGTGCCTGTTTTAATTCTTCCATGCATGACTGTAACAATATAGCACATCCAAGCCCAGGATCTGTCATCAGTCATACAAGAAAATCAGGTGCATGCTGAATTATGTAGAGAAGATCTGAATAGGACATTTCAGAAAAATGGATTTTGATTCATTCAGAAAGTGACAATACTCCTCCTAAATGTGTATTCATTCCAACATGGGATGAAGTGTTGAATACTAAGATAACATGTTGATCCTTTTTTTTATTTGCCTGTGTCAAAACAAAAGCTTTTGACAGGCTCTACCAAGTTGAAACTTCCTTTTTTTTAATCTAAAATGTGGATTCTAGACGGTAGGTTTTATGGGGATTTTAAGCTGATTTCTGAGTTGTGTTAAAATAGGAGCAGGCATGAGTGTGAACCGTGTGCTGGTGAGTGCTTAGCTCTGGGTTTTACAGCTGTCCATACTCTGGATTTTATTTTAAATACTGGTAACTTCGTTTGGAGCACTGTGGGAATGTGTTCATGACATAGGTTTTTAGAGGTAAGATTGGTCTTCGGTTAAATGAAATTACTGAAGTGATTATCCTGGTGAGCACAGTTTCAGAAGCAATTACCTATAGTCTAGCACAAGGAAGTAAAAGGATGGTGTTTGGCCAAATAGCTGTTTTGATAAGGCTAATGTAGCGAGAAGTCACACTGCACATCTCCTGCAGCATAAGGGTAATGGACAAAATATTACTCATTTCTTTGTTGCTGACATATGACTAAAGTCAAGGAATAAACAAGACTGGCACTGGAAGCAAATGCATAAATTACTCTGGTGTATGGCAGTCTTTTGTGCTGGTTGTACAGATAGCCAGGAATGTACATTAAAAAGCAAATACCAGGAAAGAGGGGGGAAAAAAGGAGCATCTGGCCCAAGATGTGGTCTAATTCATCATCACACAACACACTGAGTGGCAGTTGCACAAGGGATGGTCTTTTGTGCTCAGTCATGCACTTGGGAACAACATGCAGGGTTGCAGTACTATTTTTGAGAAGATTATGAAAAAAAGAAAAGAAAAACATGATCAAATTATGGTGAAATTCCAAAGTCTATGTTACAGAGCATGGAAGTGATATTTTGGCCTTAAACAGCACTAGTGAACAGAAAATGCAATCAGTGAATTAATCAGCCTTTGGAAAGAAGGATAACATGTGTTGCATATAAACAGCGGGAGAACAAATTAACTCCCTGCTGACTGACACAAAGTCAATGCTGGCTGAAAAATAGTTTTTTTAAAAAGCCCAAAATAGTGCATTACAATAAGTCAAGAATAGATCTGTTTTGCAATATGTTAAAGAGCTAACTCAACATCAAATACCTGTGTTTTTCTCTGTTGAGTGAAAAGATCTTCCATCTTTGTGTAATAATGTCGAGATTTGTTTTGGCCTCCTGTATTTTCTTCTTTCTTTGTTGTTTTATTTTTTTGAAACTAAGACACATTAGTGCCAAGATCAAATTTAAAAAACTAAACAAAAAAACACCCTCAAAAGTGGCTCATTACCTTCTTGGGTTCATTAATGAGCTAAAAGTTGATGATATGCATATATTTAATCAACATTAATTATAATTTRGAAGTGCTTCTGTACCATATAGCATAAGGCAGCCCCAAATTTCAACAAGAGACACAAGTCAGCATTCAGTAGATTAAAGAGCCATTTATCTGCCACTTGTTTGATTAGCCGACCTTCTTCAGTTATTGGTATTTTTTTACCCTTCAGTTTTTTATTATTGAAAAGTACTTCATTTCACCTTTTTCATCAGCATTACAACTGTCTGCTTTGAGAGAGTTAAAAGACTTCTGAAATTCAGGTCTCAGTTTGGTTCATTAACAGCTACTGAGGACTAACCTCCCCAGGGTGGTAGTGTTGGCAAATTGGCTTGAACAGGCAAATCCGTGTCCAGGGTGTGAGTTTCCATATGTGCTCTGTCTTTTCTTTCTGGCAAAGAAAAGACAAAAATTGTAGGGGTGCATCCCCTCCATCACATCAGTGAATGACTCGAGAGGTGCCATTGGCTGCCTGGTGGTGACAGTCTCTTCGCTGTGTCTCTGCTGAAGTCCACAGGAGCCCAGGTGCAGGTGGCGGGGGACATGCTGCCCAACTCGACGGAGCGCGCCGTGACCATATCCGGCACTCCCGACGCCATCATCCAGTGTGTGAAGCAGATCTGCGTGGTGATGCTGGAGGTAAGCGGGCACTCGGCCTGTCTCCTCTCACTAGGGAGACACTCAAACACATTATTAATAATTGTCAATTGCCACAGGTTCCCCTGAGGTGCTGCCTGCCCTTCCCATGCCAGGGATTTCCAGAGGCTCTGTTACACTGTCCCCTTCCCAGTGTTTGAGAGCCTTTCACAGCAGGGTTTAGCAATCAAAGACCAGTGTCATGACATTGTCAAAAAACATCAGGTCCAGCATGGGCCTGCAGTTGTTCTGAGAGAACCACATTTCATTCTGGTGCAGAATAGGGCAGAAAACATCCAGTTCTTGTTTAAAATAGAAATAATTCTGGCTAGCCAGGACTTTTTGCTTCCTTAGGATTAAATCATTGCATAAGGCCAGAAAGCTTCATTTTCACAGCAGTTTTTTAGCCCTTAGATTAAACAATACAGAATTAATTTATATAAAAATCTGGGCATTTTAACCCTTGCTGAAAATGCCCATAATTTCCAAACCATTGACCATTTTCAAAATTGTGCCTGTGTTTCCTGAAATGCCTTAACATGCTTAATGAAGCTTCATAGCTTCATCCAACAGTGGCAATAATRAAACCACAAGTGCCACCACTGCCTGTTTTGGCCATGCAGTCAGGTCCTCAGCTCTTCCCTCGAAGTCCAAACAGGAGATCTCCAGTGTGCTTCTGGTCTGATGGAGTGGAGGGCAGGGTGGGCTGGGCTGGACTGGGTTATCTGCATGCCTTGTTGTCGGAGGTGACCAAGATAAAGACTGATCTTTTTAATACAAGCTCTGCTTCGTTCTGGATTTTGACTGCTTTGTGTTTTTGTCTGCAGTCCCCACCCAAAGGTGCCACCATCCCCTACCGTCCCAAACCTGCCTCTGCACCTATCATTTTTGCAGGTGGCCAGGTAAGAGCAGACACCATTTTGGCTTCAGCTGGAAACCACACCGTCCTGGCCCAACCTCAGCCAGCGCCTGTTAGTTCTCAACTTTTACTCTTTCTTGCCTGGTATAGTATTGATGTGCTTTGTGTACTGTGTGTGCTTACAGTTTGCAGGACAGGAGGACACTGCATTGAAAACTTGACACAAAATTGTGATGATCTGGGCTTTTACTGAGATTTAACATTTACTTCTGCAATTAAGAAAAGTTCGCCCTTCTGCAAGTTGAGAGGTGTCCAAATCAGATGCTCACTGAGTGGGGCAAAACTACCTGTTGCAGAAGTAATTTTTTTGACTCTTAACTTGCAGCTTCACTAGCAGTATAAGCAGTTTTCTGAATTTTCGGTGATAATCAAATAGCAGGACGTTTCTGCTCATGAAAAGCATAGTTTTCTCATAGTTTTCATACTTTTTGGGACCAAACAGTGCATTTTGCAGTAAGACTTTACACACCCATAATTTCTGCTGGTTGTAGTCCCTCGGGACCAAGTAGCAATGGAGTTCTGAGGTGGCTGGAACTACATACATGCAAGTGTAGACCTTCCAGCCATGGCATGTAACAGCCTGATTGATAACACAAGAACAGCGTTCCTGTTTCTTTGTTATGTAAGGAAGTTTTGATGATTCCCCCTTCACCTTAAGCTATATCAGTCAGGGTTCTCATCTGCCTTTAAAAAGTGTGCAGTATGATTCTTCCATGTCTTTTGGTAATGCTCTGAAATGGGTCTGCAGCGTGTGGCAGAGATGTAGTAAGAATTTGCTCTGCCGTCATCCATTGCAGGGGGAATGCAGCTTTTGTCACTGAAGAGGCAGTGATGAACACAGCTGATAAATACTCTAAAAACACCATGGGAGGCTCACAAGRGGACTTGTGTATCCACCAGGCTACAAGCAATGGTGGAGGAGTGAGATGCTGCAAGCCTTGCCCAACTCAAGGAGAAATTGATCCCATGAACCCGGCCTAGAGGAAGGCAGCCATCTCTCTAGTGAAGATTAACATATGTAAAGCCTGTCTGGCAGTAAAGCATCCCCACCCAGCCAGATCTTTTCCCCAAGGTGATGCCAAGGCCTCTTTTTAAGCAATTACCCGGTTACTCACCTGCATGGTGGAACATCTGCCACCTCCCACCCCATCAGTCCTTCCCAGGCTGTCATCCTGCCGTGGGGTGTGGGCTGATGGCACAAACCATGTCCCACCCCAGGCAATTTGGAGGTCATATGAGAAGCTAGACCCGGGGTTCCTGGTGGGGCCAAGGGCTCAAGGTGCTGCTGGCATTGTTGGTGTGATGACTCCTGCCACCACAATCTGCTGGTGTATAAGGAAGCTCCTGCACTTCTCTAGCATACACCAAAATGCCATTGCTTCTGACAAGCCCTTGTCGTGAACGTTCTCTGAATTTTTTTGTCTCATAGTTTTACTTTCCACTCTGTAATGATGCGTTGCAATGTATATCCAGATTTTCATAACCTGGACGTAGTAGCTTTCCTCATGCTCAAGCTTACTACTCTTAGTTGTCCTCAGAGTAAGAGATCTCCTCCCTCAATGACCAAAGTTGATTGAAATTTAAAACAATGTGCCAGAAATTGGTCCATGACTGAAAGTTCAGAATAATTTACTCCATATATATGAGTTTACACTGCAGTGCTTTCCTTTAAGAAATATGTGTGTATATATATGCAGCAGCCCATTCTATCAGTGTTGTAATTGCCACTGCCTTCAAAGACTGTCTCTGTATATGGTTACTCAAAAGTATTGAAACTGGTTGCTAGAGTGTGCTGAGCAGTTTGTAAAAATAATTGGAAGTGTCCTATTTTCAGATCTAGTAGCCCTTGTCATCTTCAGTTTTATCAGTTTAGAAAGTGTCCTCGCTTTTCTAATGCAACCTTATTGATGTGAGAAAGAGTGTAAGAGACAGATGCTTTCTGTGTGCTTTGAATTTCTGTGTGCTCTGACTAAGTAGACTTTTTAAGAAAATGCTTAGGGTGTGTTTGGACATCAGTATGGAAAGACATTTTAACCAGGTTTCATAAGAAATTGATACCAAAAATAAAATTTTATCAGCACTGTTAATTCCATTCAACCTTTCAGCTAAGCCATCAGAAGTTATTTTTCTGTTCTAAGTTACATCATGGCTATCTTGAAAGGTTTTGGTTTGTTTAACACTTAGTAAAAAAGTAACATTAGCAAAATAAAATCTCTAGTTTTCCTTAACAAGTTGGGGTTCTTCCACTTTAAGTATTGCTTTTAATTCTCTTGTGCTTCTTTGATACTGTATTGCATAACAAAACTAAAAGGAAACTGAACACTGCCCTGCTCTGCCCCTTACTGACACTTACCACATGCAGTGGTTAAATAGGGCATTTCTACCCCAAGTGCTACATTGGTGTTTAAATGGGTAC